>JAQSVV010000141.1:2400000-3027408 GCA_036375495.1 Agrotis segetum
ATTTGAAAATGTCCTTGGTACATCTGAAAGAATAAAATTGGACTGCATTAATCACTTTTTTATTTTTCATTCAGAAATAAACCAAAAATAATGTTTCAAAACAGGAAGAATTTGACATTTTTTCGTCCGAAATTATATTTTTTATCTATCAAGATTTACTGAATATTCAATCAAAAAGTATTGAATAACTAAGGTTACTATGTTAGCTTGCATTAAAAAAATAATTAGCTCATTTAAAAGTAAAATAATAGTATTAAACAATTATAATATGCAATGACAAAATTCAATATAAAACCAAGAACGGTTTGTTCTTTGATTTAGACGGCGCGGGGCGCCTTCTGAGGGAGGACGTATCGCTCGTAACCATTTTGACATTAGCTGCGTAATTATTAAAATTTAAAATACACGCCACCATTCATGACCTTTACACGCGGCGCCAGTGTCTTTGTCATGACATCAAATTCCATGTGAAAAATGTAGTACCTCGAATTTTCCGCAGGTCATGAGTGGTGGCCAGTAATTTTCCCAGTCGCCAAGAATACAGTATAACCTACCTTTCTTGATACAAGCTAATATTTTGAATTAATTTGATTGAATTTTCCGACTATATTCGAATGTGGATATAATTGTAAAAAAAAAATTATGTAAATAATACAAAAAAAAAAACAATTTAAATAATTCTGATACCTTTTTTTCTGAATTGGTAATTATATGTAATTTCAGACTTGCTAACTTCCCTAACATTCCAGTTCGTTTGGATAATATTGCTCGCTGCGGGACCCACCATACCACTGGTCATGCCCCTGGTGGTATGGCTTTTTATTACGTGGTAAAATCATCAGATCAGCCCTTCCACCCAGGGAAGGACAGGAGGGACATACAAACTTGTAATGACTAAAATCTACGGTGTCCTTCAATAACCCATTGCGATCCGAGGCTATGGATGCCCGATAAGACAATTCCGCGACGCCCGGCAGGACTTGGCTCTCTAACGTGCGCCCCGAAAATCCGTGAAAAATTGATCTGATCGTTTTGAGGTAGCGGTTTACCAGAGAAAAGTTTTGTTTTAAACTTTTTGTATTCGTTTTTGATGTCGGTACTTTTTTTCAAAAAGTTTTTTTTTTCATCAATGTATTTTTATTAGGTTTGATCGAAGAGAGTTGAAGTCTTGTATCAGGTTCGGCATCCAGTCAATTGCGGTATTCCGTTTTGGCAGCTGCATTGTATTTTTTTTTTTGGTAAAATCATCAAATATGTCCTCCCGAGCGGGACGGGATTTATTACCAGACTCTAGTACTGACTAATATCCATGGTGATCCTTAAATAGCCCTTTACGTTCCAGGGTCACCGTTACCTGATAAGACAGTCCAGTGACCAAGGCATGCTCCTACTCTCAAATAGAAATCGCTTCTCGGCGTCGTAGGTCACGCGGCTGTTCTCCCTCACGTGTTCCACCTCCTACTTCGCTAGCATGACTGCTTTGCATAAGGATTCGAGGTGACTACTTCCTATTCCGTCTTGCCCCGCAGATCGTGGCCTCGATCAATGCCGGGTGCTATTAAATTGACTCAAGTGCATCGAGTTGGGATTTGGCAAACCTGTACCACTTCATGTACCTAACTTTTTTGCAGCCAACTCAATAAGAGGACTAATATTGTGGGTCGATGTCAACGGCACCCCAAAAAGGTCAAGATAGCTTGTCATTTTTACGGTTACACCTCAGAAAGATAGAACCGAGTCGGATTGGCTCCTTTTTGCGGAACGAGCGGAACCGGGGCTCAAAAGTGTTCGCAAAGAATTCGTCTATTGGGCAGAGCCAAATGACAAAGCTGAAGATTAACGACGGCAGCATCATTTCGACTAAACCAGAGAACCTAAGGGAGCTTGAGAGGTTTTACGGACAGTTATATACATAAATACGACAACGCAGTGTCGGTACATCTTGAGACGCAAGAGCTAAACTGACTTGACACTACACTGAGGATATCCCAGACACCAGCCTGTACGAGATTAGAATGGCTCAACAGCTCAAGAATAACAAGTCGCCGGGTGAGGACGGAATCTCAACAGAACTTCTGAGAGCGGGTGGAAAACCGGTACTACTCTAGTCCTCCAGAAGTTATTTAATTCCGTCATACTCAAAGGTTCTACGCCAGAAGCATGGCACAGGAGTGTGGTTGTTCTTTTCTTCAAAAAAGGTGACAACACCTTGTTGAAGAACTACAGGCCAATCTCACTTCTGAACCATGTATACAAGCTGTTCTCAAGAGTCATTACGAACCGTCTCGAACGCAGGTTTGATGACTTCCAGCCTCCCGAACAAGCCGGTTTCCGAAAAGGTTTTAGTACTATAAACCACATACACACGCTCTACCAGATTATACAGAAGACAGAGGACTATAATCGGCCATTGTGTTTAGCGTTTGTGGACTATGAAAAAGCCTTCGATTCAATCGAAACCTGGGCAGTATTGCAGTCCCTCCAACGATGTCACGACTATAGGTATATCGAAGTGTCGAAGTGTTTGTATAGAAACGCCACCATGTCCATCCGATTTCAGCAGGCGTAGCATGGCGCCGTAGAAAGGGGTTTTGTCGACGGAAGAATAGACAAAATAACAGAACGTAGAAATATTTTTATCGTTTTAAGCATGGTAATGTGAAAAATATAGAAAATAAACGTCCTTTTCTTCAATAGTGTTCAAATGGTGTCACATTTGTGCAAAAAAAAACAGTCGATTTGTGTAGAAATAACGATGAAATAACGCCATGCTACGCGTGCAGGAAGAGAGCACGAAACCAATCCAATAAAAGGCGTGAGACAGGGAGACGTTATTTCTCCGAAACTGTTCACGAACGCGTTGGAGGACATTTTCAAGCTCTTGGAATGGAACGGATTCGGCATCAACATCAATGGTGAATACATCACTCACCTTCATTTTGCCGATGATATAGTCATCATGGCAGAATCGTTGGAGCACCTCAATGCTATGCTCAGCGACCTCAGTATCGTTTCCCAACGGGATGGCCTTAAAATGAACATGGACAGGACGAAAGTCATGTCGAATGTCCATGTGGCACCCTTACCGGTTGTTGTTGGGAGCGATACTCTCGAAGTTGTAGACCATTATACTTACCTTGGACAGATTGTTCAGTTAGGTAGGTCCAACTTCGAGAAAGAGGTCGCCCGAAGAATCCAACTCGGATGGGCAGCGTTTGGGAAGCTACGTGATATTTTCTCATCGAGAATCCCACAGTGTCTCAAGACAAGGGTGTTTGACCAGTGTATGTTGCCAGTGATGATATATGGCTCCGAAACGTGGTCATTGACTGCTGGCCTTTTAGAGAGACTAAGAGTCACTCAACGAGCAATGAAAAGAGCTATGCTCGGAGTATCTTTGCGGGATTAAATCCGGAACATGGATATTCGGCAAAGAACCAGAGTCACCGACATAGCTCATAAAATTTGCAAGTTGAACTGGTAATGGGCAGGCCACAGCGCTCGTAGAACTGACAACCGATGGGGAAGAAAAGTTCTCGAGTGGCGACCACGGACCGGAAAACGCAGCGTAGGCAGGCCTCCCACCAGGTGGACCGACGACATATTGAGGGTCGAGGGCAGCCGATGGATGCAAGTGGCGAATTGTCGTTCGGCGTGGCGGTATACGGGGGAGGCCTATGTTCAGCAGTGGACGTCCTCCGGCTAATGATGATGATGATGATGAGATACTACTCAGAATAGAACATACAAAAAAATAAGTTAGCATTCCAATAAATCGTAAAAATAAGCGAAATTGAATGAAAAGTGAGAAATTACAGGAATGTGTCAAGTTTCATATAAAATAATGAAATCGAAAAAATAATGTTCTTTTTTCTCTTAAACCCTGTGTTATTTTACTAAAGGTGAAATGTTATCTATTAAATAACGAACATTTTCTATACCGTTTCAATAGAAATTAGGTAAAAAGCCTGAGTGACCAATTGTAGCATCGTAATTCGAGCATAAACGAATCTATGCACTGGTAGTCGCGATTGATCGAAGATGAACTCAGGTACTACTTGCTGTGCGAATGGAATAATGTGGAGTTGAACCACCTTTACTACGCAATTTTGAGCAGTTACGTAACTTCGTTAGGAAGTAAAAGCTCAGTTTTGCGAGATAGAGATTATAATTTAGAGCTCACCGAAACATTCTGTTTCAAGAGTTAAATGATCTGAAACCCTGTTGTTTAGATCTTCTCTACACTCTAATAGATGTGTCCTTATTAAAAAAGTAACCCAGCTGTAACCCAGTATAAGAAGCACTGAAGCCCAGTCAAAACAGTTCAATAAATATTCTCCTTTGTAAATGTTTAACGAGTTGCACCGTCCGCTCACAGTTAACTGCAGGGGAACCAAGAATCTTCTCGAATATTTTTAATCTTCATAGTGTCGATTTGAAATTGTCTTGTCAATTCTATGGGAGCTTGTTGCTGGTCGCAATGGACTTTGTATGATCTGCGTAGTAGATTATCGTTCTCTTTGCGCGGTTTAACGTCTTCTCTGGCCTTGCTCACTTTCTTCCTGGATCACGGCGTTTGGTGATATTACCCGTCTCTTAATTGACACTAGTTTCAAATATTTTGAACCACTGGTTGGAAATATTCGAGCATTAAACCGACCATTTCTGGTTATATCTCCTTATCTATGTCACCTTAATCACCCCAATGGCTGGTTTTGCGTCCATAATTATGTCTCTAGATGGCATAAATGACTGTTTGATGTAAAAGTCAAAGAAAAAGTTTGAAAAATTTTAAACACCAAATCGTAAATTCTAAATAATTTCAAAAATCTAATTAAAAAGTTATGAATTCCAATTAGTCACTAGAAACAAAATCAACACCTGAAAGATGTCATAACAAGATAATTTACTCGTATAATACGAGTAAATTATCTTGTTAAGAATGAAATTGAATAATCTCTATAATGCACACTTTGTAAATTACAAACATATCCAATTCGTGACACAATGTGCGGTTTAAAGTGTTATTTATTGAGTGGCACTTATTTTATTTTGATAGGTATATATTTATCATATTATCCATTCGTTTATGAAAATAAGTAGTGTCTAGAAGACCGGGATCTTACTTTGTTTATTCGAAACAAAAGTGGCAAAAGCTCATTATTGTTTGCTTTCTAGTATACGAGGCATAGCTGTTTCGTTAGTGTTTTGTTTTTGTGCGGGGGCATCACGATGTCAAATTGACAGGAATTGTGTTCTTTCAGTATGTCAAAGCGCCCTTAAGTATGATCGGTTCATTAGTTGATTTATGTCATAAATACTAAGCCTAAGGCCCGACGCTGCGTTACGCGGATGCACGCGCGGTTCTATACAAAAGTGCTCCGTCGCGGGGACCCGTGCGGGGACCCGCGCGGAGCCACGTGCGGAGACCCGCGCGGACGTCCGTCGCGGGGGCACGCGCGGTGCCACGCACGGGGCCACGTGCGGGGCCACGCGCGGGACCACGCGCGGGGCCACGTGCGGAGCCACGCGCGTGGCTACGCGCGGTTCAGTCAATAAGGGTGCTTATACACGGTGCATGTAACTGGAGCAAACAGAGAGCAAATTTTTTTTATGAAGACTTTCGAAAAATTCCTCCGGTGCTGAAATTTGGAATATGGTGAGAGTAGGTGATACAGATTATACATGCACAATAATGCAATTTTTTTTAGCCGAGAAGTTCGGTTTTTTTACCAAAACATGAAAATTGCTTATTTATTTAACTCTCTGCGAAAAATCCCTCAGTCTCAAATTTTTTTGTAGTTAAAGGTTTTGTAGGTTTAAATGAAATAATAGGAAGAAAAAAAGTTAGAATAGGTAATTATAAACATCCAACTCGACTTCAGTGTCACTCCAAATCAACTTTTTACATATCGCGCTTTATCTTCTAGTGAGAATCTAGTGAAAAATTGCTCTGCCGATTTTTTTTTATGTGATTTCTTATCCTTAAACACATAGGTTTGTTACGTAATCAGAAACTTTTTCCTTTTTATACAACATTATTTGATGTCAAATCAGTCAACAAAGACTATACAAGCACACCGTTCAAATGAACTAGCGACACTGCGTAAATCGGTCGCGTGTAGACGCGCGTGGCCACGTGCGGGGCCCCGCGCGGGTCCACGCGCGGCAACCCGGACGGGACCACGCGCGGGGCCACGCGCGGGGCCACGGACGGGGCCACGGACGGGGCCACGCGCGGGACCACGGACGTGGAACCGCGACGGTTGCCCGTCGCGGGGACCCGTTTAACGCAGCGTCGGGCCTAAGACACCTGTGTATATTTTAGATTAATATTTAAAACTGTTTTTAAAAAAAACTGCAAAGAAAGAATTATAATTGTTCATTAGCTCTACGTCTTTGGCTTAATACGGAGTAGAAAATTTAAATCATTGACGAGGTAGGTAAGTTAAAGATTTTGTGTAATTTTGCCGATGTAAAATTCTGAGCTGTACCCTTAGCACGAATTTTCAGTATTTGAGACGTAAACTAAACTGTAACTTTGACAATTTCAAATTGACAATTTTCAAGGAAAAAATACCTAGTTCTTTCTTCGCAAAAAAGCTTTCTTCTAAATACTGGAAAGACGCTGTAAAGTAAAAGAGTGAAAATTCGTGCTAAGGGTACTGTTCCCAGTAATTTTACCTAGAAGTCTTACCAGTAGTACCTACTACTGGGCTTATCTTTCCCAATATACTTACTAGTAAAAATACTGGAAAATTTGGCTATCACGCACAGTAAACATGGCTTTATCTATAAACAAATAAAAGTCAACTTTTGTTTCAATTTCATCTAATCATCACTTGCTTTAAAAACTATCTATGTACACTTACTTATAACTAACATTATATAACTTAAGTTGAAATACATACACTACAATACAAAACAACGTTATCTTAGAAGCGTCGGTATATCCTAAGAACTAAGTTGAGTCATGATTTAACTTGTACTCTAGTATAAATTAATTCATACAAAAATATACTTAAGTTTAAATATCACACCGAATAAGCAAAATACAATAAACGTGTTAATTATAATACTAGGTACTTGCAATTTAATTAATCAAAATAATTTAAGGTGGTTTTCATACGATACAGCTCGTCCGCGCGAATGGACAGTGCGAATCTCACGCTCATTTGCCTTGCCTAACGTCACACTTTAGAGCCCTTTTTTTCCTTTCCCTTTCTGGATAATTGCAGATAGTTTTATTTGGGCATCAAACACGAAAAAAATATTATAACTACTGAATTATAACCAGAGGTCGGAATTAGATAGAGTTATTTTGGTACTTGCATTGAAATGTTTATATTAATATAGATCTTCTCGTCGGGAAACAGTAAAATCATCAGAGATAGATAAGACAAAAAAAAAATGTATAAAAATAAATAACCTTTTGTTTAATTAACCACGGGACTTTTCTGTTCTTTAAAAGTTATTCCGGGATTTGGGGCAAATCCACTTTATATTTTCGCTGCATAAAATCAGTGAAAACACATGAATAACTCTACCTAATTCAGACTTACAATTATAACCTACTATTAGCCAGTGTAGGGCGTAGTTAACTACTTTTTTGTAATCTGATTACTAACTACGATTACAAGTAGTTAACTACATGTAATCGTAACTACATGTAATCGTAACTACATGTAGTTATGATTACTTTTTCTAAAAGTAGTTACGATTACATGTAGTTACGATTACATGTAGTTACGATTACATGTAGTTACGATTACATGTAGTTACGATTACATGTAGTTACGATTACATGTAGTTACGATTGCATGTAGTTATGATTACATATAGTTATGATTACATGAAAGTGTAGGAGAAGGAGGTGAAAGAGAAGGCGAAAGAGGGAGAGGAGTAGGAGGGTGGCAATAGCTTTACGTCGGCAGTCCCCGAGTTCCACACGATTTATTTTTCTTTTTTTAGCGAAGTAATATCAAATTAATTCTGCCACTCAGGGCCGGGACGGGAGGGACTGTCAGACATGTACTGGCTAAAATTCACGGTGATCCTTCAATAGCCCTTTACGTTCCAGGGTCACGACGGGTAACTGATAAGACAGTCCCGCGACCCCAGCAGGCTTTGGCCCACTAAGGGGGCCATCAGATTGCTGACAGTTTTTGGAGGCGCGCGTGGAACACGACTCGCCTTCGACCCGGACATGGTCGGACGGCCAGTTACCCATCAGTCGACGTCGTCGAGGCTGTCCTCTCCCTCATGTTTTTATATTACCTATTTTATTTATATTTATTTACTTTCGTTATTTATTTCTTATTATTATTTTTTATGTATTTTCGTATATGACTGTGACATCATTTTTGGGCCCTATCAGAAAACCAGCGCTGTGACATCTTAAAAAATGTCGCATCACATGACTGTATGCTGAGATAGGAGCCTTTTGGCTTCGCACAGGACTATTTTATGTTATTTTTGTTCCGTTTGGTATCTTTTTTTTATGTTATTTTGTATTTTGTATTTCTTTTCTTCTGTATAAATAGTTTGTTTGTTCTATCCTGTGTGCGTCAATAAATCCCTTCTTTCTTTCTTTATCTACCTACTTATCTCTTCGATCATTGATAACAACTAGAATACACCAATCAGCGACCAAAAACGTCCTCACCAAAAGGATGACCCAATCATGTTGGTCCTAATGTCGTAACGCTTAGAACGTAAACATATCTCCGTGTATTGTTTATAAAGTACCTACCTCAATTGAAAAGACTTTTACTAATCCTCAACCAACCAACAAAAACCAACTTTTTTTCTATCAAATACCTATAGTATTTTTTAAATTATTACCTTAAAAACCGGCCAAGTGCGTGTCGGGCCACGCACAGTGTAGGGTTCCGTAGTTGTCCATCAAAATCATCAATCAACTTATGCGAACTAACTAACCTAATTCCTATTCCTTGATCTGAGCCTAATTCGCTGAATTTAATTTAAATAAAAAGAAGAATTTTCAAAATCGATCCAGGCGTCTTTTTTTTTTTTTAGGTGGTAAAATCATCAAATGAGTCCCGCCCTGGGTGGGGCGGAAGGGACTGTCAGACTCTTACTGACTAAAATCCACCCGTGTTCCTTCCTATGCCCTTTACGTTCCGGGGCCACGGTAACCTGGGTTAAGAAAAAACCCGCGACCCCAGCAGGCATTTGGAGCGAAACACGACGCGCCACCGACCCGGGCTTGGTCCTTGGTCGGACGGCGAGCTACCCATCACTCACCGTCCGCAAGCCCGCTCCGCCGCTGTACCCTCTGCTGATCAGAGGGACACGCGTTGGAGCATCCACACGACAGGCTATTCGCATACGGGCAAAGAGACCACTTAGGCACGCAGTGCCTAAGGAAGAGTTTTTGCCCGCATCCCAGGGTGCACCGGCCCGAAAAACTGGTCTTCCCCCGGACGTATCCGAGAGGGAACTCCAGTCCACGGGCGCACGTGGAGGTTTCCTGTCATAGCACCCCGATCCAGGCGTCTTAGATAAATCGGAGAAAATATACACTTGCCGATAAACGAAACGGGCAGAGCGCACCAGCTCACCTCCCGCCCCGCCCCGCCACACCTGAGCGACACATTACAGCACGGTGTCCAGATTCTTTAACTTTTTATAGATAACATTGAGACGTGATATCTCGATATTTTTGTATTGAGTGATACAAAAAGAAAAATAGTGACGCAGTTACAACCCATCTAGGTGTAAAGTTATTATTATCTATACAAATTAATCAAGCTCAAACATAAGAAAGCTGCTGTGAATCGTTGAGGTTCCATCGACTATCTGAAGAGAACTGATCATGGAGCCGAGATCCATGATCAGATCTCTTCAGACCTTTATCAAATAGTAGTGCTTTGAAATACTTAATGAAATAAAAACTTTTTCCAAAAAAATGTGACCGCCTTCAAAAACAACCACAAAAAAGTGTAAAATAACCTAAAAAACTTTTCTTTCGGAAGTCGGTGACTTTTTTAGGGTTCCGTAGTCAACAAGGAACCCTTATAGTTTCGCCATGTCCGTCCGTCCGTCCGTCCGCAGTTTAGCTCAGAGACGCACAGTACTATAGAGCTGTAATTTGGTGTAAATATACGGATTTGTTGTGCCGAAAAAGTGGTAAAATAAAATCTCACACACGTAAAGTGAGGATTTTTTTTTTCTCGCGTACCCCTTAGTGTGGGGTATCATTAAATAGGCCTTTAAAAAATAATGATAGTTTCCATTAACAATTTTTTGATAAAAAAATTCGTTTGTGAAATATTAAGCTTTAAAGTGCTAAATTTTGCTCGATTCGAGTGTCCCCCCCCTCTACCAGCTAAACGGTTATGTTTGGGGGTGTAAAAAAATTCACAATAGTAGTACATATAACGAAGTTTAAAAGAAAATTATCATGACTAAGTAGGCTTTACAACTTTACGAGTAGTAGTCGACCAACTTATAAAATGTACTTGATATCATATTTTCTTAAACAAAATGTATCGGAGACAACTGCAAATGTAAGTTTCTCAACTTTATTTTTACAGCTTTTATAGGTATGTTTTTTGGGGATAGGTAGGTTTTTATCGTCAACTATTTTTAACTAAATTCAAAAAAAGGAGGAGGTTCTAAATTCGTTGTAATCTTTTTTCTTGTGTATTTTCCCCGATTTCTCAAAGACTCCTGGACCGATCATGAAAATTCTTCTTTTTAAAATTAAATTCAGCGAATCAGTTTAGTTAGTTCACATAAGTATTTTGATGGGCAACTACGGAACCCTACACTGTGCGTGGCCCGACACGCACTTGGCCGTTTTTTTATTAATTTCATTGTCTCATTTGCCACCGACTTCCGAAAGAAAAGTTTTTTAGGTTATTTTACACTTTTTTGTGGTTGTTTTTGAAGGCGGTCACATTTTTTTGGAAAAAGTTTTTATTTTACTCTTTTTAGTTTAAATATTCAACCAAAATACTTGTCAAATACATCATTTTCTTACATGCGCACTAGAATTTTGTAATCCGTAGCACCGGTAATAACATCGTTAACATCTCTTTCATTCCCTATCTCAAAAACTACTGAACCGAATTTGATGAAACTTGCAGTATTCCCTAAGTTGAACGCTACCCAGTACAACAAAAAAAGAATTACTTAAATCAGACTTGTAGTTCCGGAGATATGCGAGGAAAAACAAAATTTTCTTACTTGAGGAGTTGTACCTTCCATCATCAGCTCAGCTACATTAGATGATGATTTCCATACGCAAGTACTTGAATTACTTCATAAGATTTGCGAAAAACTATGTGTCAGTTAATAAAATTTGAGGGTTGCCCTCGATTTCTCCAAGATCCAATCATCAGATCTTGAAATGGTGACAATGGGACCACACGGGAAGCACCAGCTTTCGAATAAAAAAAGAATCATGAAAATCGGTTCACCCAGTCGCAAGTTATGAGGTCGAATTGATAACCTCCTCCTTTTTTTGAAGTCGGTTAAAAAACATACAAATGCACTGTAGCCCCTTCGATTTATGAAAGTTCCTCATGATTTCTCTGGTCTTCCATCATCAAATCTTATTTTTATATCATAGGACCGCCGTTAAAATATCTTCTTTCCAACAAAAAAAGAATCATGGAAATCGGTTCATAAACGACGCGTAACGTGAAAAAACAAAAAAAAGCCTAATACGGTCAAATTGAGTAACCTCCTTTTATAAAAGTCGGTTAAAAATATCTGTGGAGTTGTGTTCTATTAAAAATAGAAAGAGGAACGACAGACATAAAATCCGCACAACACCACTATCTACCACAGATTACTTATATGTAGCAAGCTACTATCTACACACTAAAAAAATACTCTGTATGAAAATGTAGTTAAAAAAAGTAATCACGTAATCGTGATTGCAACTACAATTTGTAGTTAGTAATCACGATTCCTAACTACATTAAGTAATCGAGAAATGTAGTTACGATTACTAACTACAAAATGTAGTTAGGAATCGTGATTACATTTCTCGATTACTTAATGTAGTTAGGAATCGTGATTACTAACTACAAAATGTAATCGTAGTTAGTAATCAGTAGTTTGATTACAAAATGCCCAACTCTGCTATTAGCCGTGTACCACAGCCCATCAAAGATTTTTAACCATATAACAACGGAAAAAGTATTTATTTCATGTTGCTGATGACCAAATACAACTTTCAAGAAATATGCAAGATCGATCAACATTTTTTTATCCGTACAGTGACATTTTAATGATTTCGTCCGCGCGGACGACCGGATGTCGTGTGAAAATCCCCCTAGGGAACGTCGAAAAACTTGAACTATGATCCTAAAAGTCATCTTTATAAGACATATTGAAAAACAAAACGAATGATGCCAGAGAGCAACATTTAAAATCATCAAAACTTTTCCCAAACTTCGAAAGACTTAATAATATAATATACAAACAAGATAAAATATTCATTCTGTTAAGTTGGTAGTATTATAAGTTAAATTAAGGATAAACGCACACTACAGTAACTGACACCGAAATCAATTAATCAACGAATAATTAAATTCGGGCGTAGTCCCCTCCGGAACTGAGCCCACGTGGTTAATTAAAGCCCCACTCAGATAAGGTTGTGTCCTAGCAACGTAAACAGCAACTTATCAGCAGGCTGATTACGTTTTGGGCTGCGCGCTGCGGTTCGACTGAGGCGGAGTGGAACAGGCCCTATAGCCAAACGGCAAGCGACAATCGCTAACGTTCAGCAGTCGCTAATACATATTCAACTTTATACCCCATGACATAAAGTTGAAAATCTATCAAAGATTACAGATCGTTTTCGTTTGTTTCGTTCGCTATTGCTCAGCAGTCTTTACAAGATTTTCAACATTATGCGATGGGTATAAAGTTGAAAATGTATTAGCGACTGCTGAACGTTAACGATTGTCGCTTGCCGTTTGGCTACAGGGTCAGAGCGGAGACGAGCTATGCCGCCATCCACCAATCACATGGCTTGGAGACACATGTGTCACGTGGACAGCCATGTGCATCAGCCATGTGATTGGTGAATCGTGGCACAACTGCTCGTCTCCGCTCTGCTCCGATCCGCCTCAGTGGATCCGCAGCCTGAACCTTAAATCCTCTGATAAAGAGCTTTTATCAAAACAAGCTTTCAAGGTCAGAATATCTTTATCATTATAATTAATGGAACTAAAGTGGTTTATTTCGACGTTAAAAATATACAAACTTAAGCCCCAAAGCCCATGTTACGATGTTTCTGGCAAAAAACTGGAAATGGAAAAAAGGAACTATAGCCGAAAAATATTGGAAATTGGAAAAAGTAGCCAGCAGTATTTTTTTTTCGCATAGCGTAATTTTATATCATGGTCAAGCCCAAAATGTTAGCCGCAGTGTGCGTTCGGCTTTGTATAAGAAAGTACAGTTAAGCCATTCTCTAAAAGACAACTTCTAAGCTACGACGAGCTCGTCGTCGAGACAGCCTACAGTGAAACTTAGTGAATATCAAACTGTTGATTCGAATCTGAGACATCTCCTTAGAGAATAGCAGTGCAGGTACCGGCCATAAATAATGCACATCGGCTTAAATAAAGAAATTGGCTAGTTTCAGCTTCGTAGAAAAACAGAAAAAAAAAAACAAAAAATGGCGACAAACGTCACAATCATTGTTAGTGTGTGTGTGTGACAGAGGCAACACTATAAAAATAAGAAATCAAAACTAGCTAATTTTTGCAAGATGTCGATGACAATATTGTTTATGGTCGGTAGCTGTACCTAGAATATCCTGGCATAACAAAATGGCACTATTTAAAAAAATATTGAAAACCGTTTGAAAAAAATCACAGACCGAACACATTCATTGAATTTTTAAATAATTTTATTGTAAGCTTTTCATGCGTATTTTAATATTACCATCGCATAAAACCAACGACGATATAATACTAGACTCCTAATAACAGGCGACCGATCTCTGCCAACACATTAGGCAAAAAAGTCTTATATTCGTCTCATTTCGACCAATCCTGTGAGCCGTAAACATACGTTGAGACAGCACAGACCTTGAGTTAGCCAATCACAACGCAGTACCCCGTCCCCCTCGCTTACGTAGTACCTCAGCAACTTGGCAGAATAGTTTGTGTTCTTTAGATCGTGCATGCGGAGTCTAGTATTATATCGTCGTTGCATAAAACATAATGGTTCTTATAACACTGAAACTCAATGAATTTCACTTATATGCATTATACACTTAAGAATAAGGTTCAATTTCGCATGACTTGATTGAGTTAAAGTCAAAATAAGGTCCGGTATTTTTTTGTCTTGTGCCATTTAAGAGCCAGGGATTTAAGGCAGTGTGTTCACCGTCCGCTGCAGGATTGACAGCAGTTGTTAGTGTAGTACTTGTAGTGGCACAGACGAGCTTGGACGGCTAAGATGCAGTTGCTCAACTTATCTACGCAATTTCCTGGAATATAACAAGGACATTAATTTGAATGCAGCAGAGTCTCGATGAGTGGGAACAGTATTAAATATATTCTAGTATAATTTGATCCTGAGAATGGACGACGCCGCCGACGCCGCCGCCGGCCCAAAAAGAGGTGGCAGGACGATCTAGATGCGTACCTCGATGGATGGCCCGAAGTGGCACTAGAAAAAAGCACTTGGAAGGATATGGGGGAGGCCTTTGTCCAGCAGTGGGACATAAATGGCTAAGTAAAAAAGAAATTGATCCTCAATCCGGAATCCGGAAGGAATTGTTATGAAGGACCGATTTCAACTTCAAGTGAACATTATTTCAACTTCAAGTGAAAATTAAAATGCTATGGAAATAGGAAATAAGGCTCTGTAGTGCACTAGAAAATTGATGTAGGAATGCAATTAAAACACTGAATTTGATGTTGTAACTCTTTCAGGTGCATAAAAGACATTTGGAAAGTTTCCAAAAATGCTTTTTTTACGTCTAAAACCATTCGGTGTAACTATATTAATGATTGCATTGCCTGATCAAGTTTTTAGTGCACTATAGAGCCATATTTCTTATTTTCATACAGCAAAGTAAAATTAATCAAAACTTGTTAATATTTGACAACCATTCGCGACGTTGCGAACTTTCAGAATAAGCGCTCTTAAAGGCGGTTTGAAAGGAGTCATTAACTAAAACCTTCAAAAATAGAGTTAAATATCGTTACATAAAAAAAAAACTATGTTTTTAATAAAAATGTAATGTTGCATAGTCACTCCCAGTTACTCAAAATCACTAAGTCGAGTAATTCATCATAACTATTGCTAATAACACTTCGTCTAAGCCCCTCGTATCTAAGCTAACATATAAATAAAACGTATCATAATAGTAGATTACGCACCAAGGGAATAAAGCAGTGCCTTACGTCACGGGCGTATTGAATCCCGAAGCGACACTAAGGATTCTGGGGGTGAACCTCCGGAGCGCAGCGAGGAGGTTCAAGTGTTAATTCCCGAGTGAAACGAGGGAATTAAGCTAAGAATCCTTAGTGTAGCGAGGGATTTAAGTTAGCCCAAGACAAAGGCAGCTTTATTCCTGAGGTGAGTACTCTGCTTTTCACACCACCTGCGAGGAAATAAATTCGAATTTTGAAATCTGATGTGGTACGACAACCTTCGAACGCGGCAATGCTGTGGTGCCCACCACAGCAAGCGATCAGCTGTGTCAGTGAGGACTGCCGGGGGGCAGCTGGCGCTGCTTCAATTCCTTCGTTCAAAGTTTTCATACTATGTTTTGTTTAAGGTTCCAAATTCAAATCACATTATTCCTACGGGAATAATGAAATTCAGTACATAGGTATATTATTCCCGGCTCGAGCGGAAGGGAACAATGCCTTGCTTTACGGCCGGTTATCAGACATATAATTTGACATTTACAAGCAGGTGGTATGAAAAGAGAATTATTTTTAATCTAATCGGTTACTAGACAGCTATTAGTTTGATATCTAAAAACAAAGCATTTCTAATCACTCAGGAACGGATGAGGATAAAAGCTAAGCCGTTATCACTACGCTATCTACTAATATTTTTTTTATAAAATCTTTTGTCTGTCACTATCAGAATTCATAATAGTTTATTGTTGACCGAAATGACATTAGGCAATGAAGTGATTGAGATGAGATATGGAGGCCTATAAAATTAAGGGGATATAAAAATAACACATAATATACGTATTAACATGCATACATTCCAATCTACAAGCTTAAGCCGTGCTTGGTAACTACATTACGAATTTACTCTGTGATCCGGAAAGCACGTTAAACTGGTGTGGCTGTCATTTAGAGGTATTTAAGAGTCAGGTGGTAAGTAACCCGAAACTTTAACAACCAGACTACCCACTACTAACTGGTTTGTGAAGGTCAAAAAACGACAATCTGTCCATGTCAAATACTCATACTGAGCTGTATTCGATTAGACTGGGAGCCGGCCTGGGGCCGTATTACAACGTCTTAAAACCAGGCTTATTCCAGTGAGTGATCGAGATGGCGCTAGACGACTTGTATAGCTCTGACATATTCACTAGCAGGAATAAGCCTGGTTTTAAGACGTTGTAATACCCCCCCTGAAGATAGTTGGGAAAAGTCTAGGTGTATGATGACTTGATCAGTGTACTAGACAAGTCATAGAATGGAGACCTCTTTATAAGTCGATCCAAGAGATTAAAAATATGGCTATAGGAAGCGCAAGTTGGAAAGGTTGGGAAAGACCCTATGTCCAGCAGTGAACAACGGCAGGCTATGTTGAACTGTTGATATTGACATACCTCTTGATGCACGATCTCTAACTGGTGTGGTTCTCTGTGGTGCGGTCTCCACATGTGGATTGTCAAAGCCTGATACTTTTTGAGAGTCTGTGTATAAAAAAGGTAAACACGTTTGATAATGGTGACATCCAAAAAATAATGTAAACTGATAATAAAATATAAGTGTGACGATGAATAAGGAGTGAATGATAGCGTGACGATTGACAAAAGAAAAGAGAAGAAACCCTTAAGTAACATGATGACATGCAATGGTAGAGAGAAGATAAATATAATTAAGATCAGATATAAGACATCAAGGCTACAACTGAAACCTAACTGAACAAGTTATGATCAAGAAAGATTGTATCGCAATTGAAATAAACTCTATAGAAGGCATTGATAAGCTACTCACCAACAATCATAGGCGGCTGAGAAGGCGTGGCTGCTTCAATAACACGCGGCGTGGTCGGTGCGTCCACGCACACTAGCTCGCACACGCGGCTGGCACGCTTGGCCGTGCCACACTCAGTGTCACTGATGACGCTGCCGGTGTCGCTGCGGGAACACACCACGGACCGATGTTGTATGCCAGTGTTGCTACTTGAGCAATCGCCGGAACACTGGGTAATGGAAAGGCAGATTTTATATTTGATTGGTATTGTTTGATGTTGTGGTTGGCATAGAACAGCAGCTGTGGTATCTTTAGTATCCAACGTGTAACGTTAATAGCGCAAAACGTGTCATGGGGTAGGTAACTCAGGTCATGTTACTGAACAATGATTGTTCTAAGACTTTTAGAAAAAACAAAAAAAAACGCAAAAAAAAAGGATTTTTGACACTGATGGGCCCGATCAATTTATCATTTTGTATGAAAAAGCAATTTTTTTTTCCAATTTTCAAAAAGTCTTGAAACATACATTGTTCAGTAACATGGGCTGAGATATTTCAGTATGTTGTCCATCTGAGCCTGCTAGGTACAAGAAAACCTTCCGCTCCATGTTTATAAACAGATTAAATTTCTACCCATGAAAATGAGCTTTGCTGAAAGCACAGAAAAAACTGGTTGGTAACGCTGCTAAAGTTTAACTTATATTAAAGAATATCAGTCCAAAACAGTGGTGAAAGCTTAATCTTCACTTCCCAATTTCAGTGAGGAATTAATGTAAGATGAGAATCTCAGTATGCAGAGAGATGAAACTATAATATTTTCTTTTAAAAGGTGTGACTCATATTGTAATTAAGTAAGATAAACGTCTCATAGGAGCGACCACACTTTTTAACACGGAACTCAATTATCCTGCTCAGAAAGATCTTTTATATCCGGGACAGTAAATACTGTCACTCTTTGATCTAGAAGTTTCTTCCACTAGATTTCATCACTAAGGATCATTTCCATCTAGACTAACTCCACAATTGATAGTTTAATCTGAAACCTGAATATCACGCAAAACACGATCCTGTTCAAATTGAAAAGGTCGTTGTAATAAAGTAATTAAGAGTTACGTTGAAGTGTCAAAAGCTATATCGTTAACTGGCCACTGGACGCTTGGACGTTACTAATTAGAATATCAATCACAAGGCTCCCTTCGTATCGTTCAATTAATCAAAGTGTCCTTTTACACGTTTATTTAATATTGTCTAGGGTATTTTGCAAGGTCTGGTCTATCTTTATCTTTATTCACATTGATTTGTATGATAGTGTATAGTTCGTGATTCTTGATAGTGTTGATCTTTTGCATGTTTTGAAATCGGAGGAGGCATTGTCAAATACAGTTTTAACACTGAATTGTTCTCTAAATTTATGATGCTATGATTCAGATCAACCAAAAACAAAAGGTTTAACCAAAAAATGAATATTACGCCAAACACGATCATCATTATAAAAATATTTTTAAAGAAACGAAAAACTTCAGATTGCGAGCAGGGCTCGAACTATAGCGGAACCAAACCAATACCAAACCGTAGCGGAATCCGCTACTGCTGTGGGTATCCAAATGCCACATAAAGTACCCGACGAAATATCACCGCCAACCACGACGACGGTAGCAAATACCGGTCCAATTTAAACAGGCCTTCTAAATTGTTAATCTGCTGTATCCGCTGGTTATCACTGAAACTCTTAAGATCATGGTTCACTTACCTGTCCCCAATCCCCGTAGTACCAGGTAGGTCTACAATCAGATGAACAGTCTCGTTCACCGGCCGGTCTTGGCTCACGGCAGGCTGAGTCCTTCAGATGTCTTCCAGTGCCGCCGATGCAGAGCACACCACGAACCTGTTTACCTCGGCAAGGAGATGAGCAAGGAGACCATTCACCTAGGAGGAAAACCGTACTTTTTCAAAAAATTCAAATATCTTTCACGAAGGTAAATAAAGATTGCAGAAGAAGTTATCCGTAATTCTAAACGAAGTTAAGTATTCTATTGTTAGTCTTGTAGCTGGTCTACGCTGTTATTAGGTATATACGTGTAGATTATAAGAAAACTTCTGATTGCAACCATGACAGCTAGACTCACTAGTTGACTTTACAACATTTCTAGTAATAGTATAGATAACAGGGACTTAGTAATAAATACTAAGTAAGTAGTAGATATAACAAGAACTTAGTATTTATTACTAGAAATGTTGTAAAGTCAACTAGTCAGTCTTGCTGTCACGGTTGCAACCCTGTTCCAGTATACATTTCTTTGCTTGTAAACTTAGAAGACATTTTGTTCCATATACTGCACCCAACTGAAGACTTATTTCATACAAAACAAGTAAATGTAGTAATGAATCATCACAGTCGTTGACATTTACCTCAGTTGTTGCAATATTCAGCTTTCCTACTTATGGGCATCGAGTAATCTGCTTTGCAATAGCTGTGTAGTGAATTTTAGTAGTTTACCCATAATAAGCGATCAGATACGATACGCTTAGCAATAGATACAAATTAAAGCCATAATACTTAATAATCATTAATGTAGACGTTTTTCAAGTCTGAATTGCTCATTTACTGAGTGATTCAGAATCCTCATTTTATCAGTTATTTTATTTTTGTTCTCGCACTGTGTTTATTATTTTGTGAATACTTCACTAGTCCGAATTGCCCGTCTGGCATAGATCTTCCTAAATTTCACCAACCAGTTCTGTTTCTTAAGATCGACTCAACACAGTCTCGACAAAATTTTAGCCAAAACTAAACATACGTCAAAACAATATTTTGAAAATCTCCTGCCCTGATTTCAATGCACAATCTTGTTAAGAAGTGTCAATAGTAAAAATCGAATAAATTATGTTTACCTGTAAACCATTCTCCATCAAGTGGTTCGCAATCACCCTTCGGGGTACAAGTGCGGGAGGTCTCTGGTGCCTTCTGAGGAGAACATCCAGATGGGTCGGCGCATCGAACACCCCGACTTTGCACCCCGCCGCCCACGCACCAACCTACACACTGAAATAGTTCTAATGTTAGAATTTCATTCATGACATCTTGTACGTGATACGAATAGTTTTGATCTATTATTACTTTCAATTTCCGAATCTATTTGTTTTTTTTTCTATTTTATCATTAAATTTCTGTCCTGTGTGTATATTTGTACAAATCTCAGTCACATCTAGTATAAGTCTGCCTAAACTCCTCTGAGATCTATCCGTCTCTTGACAACCTAACACCTATATATATTATCTACGCTTATTGTTTCCACGTTTTAAATATTTTGAATCTCACTGACGGTATATTCATTTAGTCCAAATCACTGAAGTACACTGTTAGTGTTATTTCTAACGTTTACTTATTGATAGTCATTCCTCATTTCATGATTATGCACAACAGTTACTGCACCAATTAAATCCGTCAGTTCCAATTTAAAGTTTAGAATGTAAATAAATACTGATCACAGAAACAGTCTGATAGCAATCGCTTACTGAATGAGAACACAAAGATAGTTTATTTTCTTTCAAAGATTTACTATTTCAAAATCCAGTGTAAACATTGTTGTTTGAAGATAATGTGTTCTTTATTGAAACTAAATCTAAGAACGCTACACTAAATCAAATAACGGATATTGACGTAACTAAATTTGATTTTTATATAGAAAAGAGAACCGATAAATTGTGGCAATTTAGTGATTCATTGCCGATATACGTTTAAATTTAAGCGAAACATGTTTTTCGGGATTGTGTGGTTCAATTTCGATACATTTGTCAGTAGGTATAAATGTTAACATCCAATATTTCACAAATAATATTGATTTATGAGTAAAATCAATAGCATCATATGAATAAGCAAATCTGACATGCTCTTATCTGCGCAATCAATTATAAGACACCTCCATGCATGCAATCGCTTACTCAATGCTTTGTTGCAATATTTTCTTGATGTTATTTCTGTTAGCAAGAAAAGCACTTACGGAACAAAAAATAGAAAAGCAAATAAATCAAGATGCACTTAGGTAATGACTGCGACCATTTGGAAGGCCATGCAACGTTAAACGACGTTTGTTTATTTGGGGAATACGAATTTCGAACTCAATTGCGTACAGCTGTTGCCAATCCTTTTAATATCGGGAATGGCTACCTTCTTTTGTTTTTGGCAGAATACACACCTGTGGGATAATTTCGTTTTTTAGGGAACAAAGTGTTCATAACTATTGGAAGTAATCTTAATTCAGCAAACAATTTTCACTGACTATTGTTGTCGTTGATAATTATCTACGTAATTCTGATCATAACTTGATAAGACTGATGAAATTTGAACTTTTTAAACTGCGGGAATTCGCTTTCTTAATGCAAAAACTTAATAAGTAAGACAAGTAAAAATCCCGCCACATTTTACCAAATAAAACCAAGGAATATTCTCAGTACTCAACCCAAAAACGAAGAAAGCTTGTGAAAGTATTTCGCTACAAAGTATTAAAGTAAGTTATTTAACTTTAAAACTTAACAATGAAACTAGTTAGCATGTTCAAAATGTTGAATAAGAAGTGTCAAAAGTTTTCAAAGTTAATCTTTTTAGTACTCTTTTGTATAGCTTCAGGCGGTCACGTAGTTTTAAGTACACTCTGAAGTTTTATTTAGATAGTAGAAACCTTTTATTAGAGACTTATTAACTTCCACTCTTCCATCTCTTTATATTCTTTCTCAGACATAAATATCTGATTTTGTTGCATTCAAAAAACAACTACGCAGGAGTATTCCCATTTTTCTATTTATTTCCTTTCCTTTGGAAACCAGTACAAGGGGTAACTTTTGGTCAGATACTGTACTTCAATTACTGACAAGAATTATCTTTGAAGGTCAGTTTTACATAAAACAGATTTCTTAAATCATATTTGCAGAGGTAGCCATCGAGAACTTGTTAATGATTCGCGTGTTGAGACAATGATCAAGCATCCAAGGATTGTGCTACTGAAACATGGAGTTTACATTCAAGAAACTCATACTATTTCACATCCTGCTAAACTTATGAGACTCAGGGATCTTGTGACGCAATTCATGCGATTTGCAATTTCTACTAACTAAAAATTAAAATCGGCCTTGCTACAACGATATAATGATGCATTCGACTGACTAACGTCGTCGTGACGAGAGTGTTTTGTTTCTCATCTACCCGAAAATAACCGTTTTATGTCATATGTCGTAGTGGTAAGGATGATTTTCACTTGTAGTTGTCGATCGAACTGCATCGCATTGTGTCACCGACAAGCTTCCTTAAGAACTTACCTCAGACCAATCAGTATACAGCCATCCAGCGGCAGCACTAAACGAATATTCTGGTCCAACATCCAATTCCGAATTATTAACTGTGACAGTATACACTGGTCCTTCTCTAAAGGTATCGGTGTGTGGCCGCGTCACACGCTTAGATGTAATCTTTCTGACTTCACCACCACTGCCGATGGGTTTGTCGCAGTCCGGAATGTTGCACTGCTCAGATGTTGGAGGCTTTGATGGAGGGCATTTTTGATCGCTGATCTAAGGAGAGAGGTCTGTGTTATAATGTCATTGAATCAGGTGCTAAAAGAAGTGTCGTTATTATTTCTAAAATTTTGTGATATGAGTGACGTAAGTGATATCGTGGTCTACAAATCGTTTGGCTTAAAGATCACGATATTTTGACATTCCAGTATCTATTTTGTTCTGGTACTATCATGTCTGATACTTGGATGTATTGTTAACAAAACTTGTCTTCGAAGTCCTCATCAATTACAAGCCATTTTGGGACATCCTAATCCCATTTACAATCCTCACATATTTAGTTCAAATCATTGCAAATCATTACCTTAGTAATCCCTCTGGAATGATCTTGAACACATCCAACAATCCTGGTTCTAGTAGCAGGTCCACACCTGGGACACATGGACCAAGCAGCAGCTCTCCAGCGAGGTGGACATGGCATAGCAGCACACCTGCGGCGACGAGGGACAGGAGCGGACCCTGAGCAGTGCACTGCTGACACCTCGCGGTTGCTAGCGGATGCTTCCACACAACGGTATTTGCCGAGCTGAAAAATGTAGAGGCTAAAGGTCCAAAATATCTCTCAGTGGATTTGCATGTCTGTTGAATTGCCGTGATTAGATTTTTGCTAGTCCTATCAGGCGAGTCTGATCATTAGGATTTTAAAAGATATTTTGCTGTAATTTATTCGTAGCAGTAAAAGATTAAATGTTTTTTGTCAAACATTACAAGCACTTGCAAGCAAAGTGCTTCAGCGAAATTTATAACATTATATTTTCCTGCTTATTGGTAATATCCAGAAGTCTTACAACTTAAGGAAAGTACAAAGATTCGTGGAAAAATCAACATTACATTACCAATTGCCCCGAAAACGTTCCGCTATAGAACCGTTCCAAGTCATAAAGCATTGCTACAGATTGATTTCAATTAGATATTTATCGGTCAGACCGACTAGACGTCTCATTGTCCGATTGGCAGCATTTAGGCCAAAGTTACTGTGTCTAGTGTACCTATTTTGTGGCCAATATTACGCTAGAGATCACGACAGAGAGGGAAGGATCGATAAAGCAGCAGTAAATCAAAACTTACCTGTATGCCTCCACCGCAAGTCCTACTGCACTGAGAATAAGACATAATCTTCCACAAATACTTTCTATTTAACACCACGACATCTGTATCTATAATATCATCTTCCATGCTAATGCTCATTTCTGGCTCTCTAGATACATGAGCAACGGGCCTCGAGAAAACCTCATTACTATGATGTCTTCGATAATGCTTCGATGCAGATTTTGGAGTTACTTCATTAAAGTCTATTTTCGTTACAGCTTCACTTTCGACTTCGCCTGGCAGTGATTCCGTGAAATACTCATATTTTATACTTGGATTCGGTTGAGTATAAAGTATCTGGAAATAAAAGATACGTTTATTTCTTTTCGTTTTGCCCGTAATAGATTATTGAGTTTATTGCAGCAATAAATTGGTATTACTACTATCTTAGTTGTTTTGGGAATCATTTATAAGATGTATTGTTTGTTTTATTGATATTCTAGGTAACAGTTCGCGTTTTGACAGTCAGAGGTTATAAAAACATCGAAACACATTAAGTACCTAATCTGCAACTTATGATTATTGACCCTCAAAGGTCGAAATGAGGTGTCGGTTTGTATCAAAATAATATTGACCGTAACTTTTCAATGAAACAGACGAAGCCAAAAAACATTGTTTGGCACCCTCAAACTAATTAAACATCCTGAACCTAGTCTTAAAAGTTCGCGCATCGGTGTGGATGAACCCGTGTATTTACCATGATATCGATGGGGTGGTGTATGGGCCCATGTGCGACCACGTTGTCGAGCGAGCCCAGACGCGAGTACACGAAGCGCGCGCCCGCCGCCTCGTATGTACCCGGTGCTGACACCGCGAACTCGCCGTTCATTATGTACGACCCGTTGGATATCTTCAGAGCTGTAATTGCACCCGACATATTATAACAAACATTAAGTACATTTGCAGCACTACCTTTGATTTGATCGACATTCAATTTAAATCCTACACATCTATTTACATCTCCTGACAAATGTTTAACAACAAGGTTAGTACCACATGCATTAATTATTTCCATTGATGTATTGTAAACTAACTGTCAGTGAAGTTCGAAATTGATTTTGCATCACAGCAAAAGCCGGGTCGAAGTCATTGTCATATGGACACAAAACAAAGTGGGCGTTGGTACTTCAGTACCTATAGCAGATGATCTCAAATGATTTACAGATCACTCCATCTATTTTGCTGATTGATAAGTGACTAACCTCACGGCCCATTAGCGTTTATCAAAGGACTATTCGCTTTGTGGAATGGTAAATAAAATGTCTAGGAAATAGGTAACCTTCATTTATCAATTGTAGATTTTTTCAACAACTCTGTGATTAATGCTTATTGTACGAATAGTACGAGTGATCTCAAACTAACAATGGCTCTAATATAAGCAGAGTGTGATCATTATCGCTAACAGTTACACCTGTTCTGTTCGTTTGTGTAGAAGGCACCACCTGGGGTGATGCACGTATTGTTTTAATTTTGCAATTTATAATAACTATCTTCATCGTTATGCTTTTTTCATCTTCACCTATTGCACCTTGATCCCTAGTATTTCCTTCTTAAACCCGTTCATATCCTGATGACCAATTTTCACCATATTTAAACTGTAAGATTCTTGCATTTGTTTTCATCTGCATGAATAGTGAGTTTACCGTTTACTATTGTAACTCCATCACTATTAAAGGGCCCGTCTTTTCCTCCTTGTCTGTTTGTCTGCTTTCGTCTAACTACACAAACCTATATAATTCTCGCTGGGCATGATCTCGGAGACGTTGAGGCGGCAGGCGCCGCGCGGCACAGTGGTGACGTAAGAATAGCCCAGCGGCAAACGAGGCCGGGAGAACAGCCCCGACACCAGGCGCCGACCGCAACGCAGCTCGCGGGATGCAGCCGATGACAGCACACCTTCGCGACCCACAGCCTGAGAATATGGACAGGAGTCAGAAGAGAAAGAAAGCAGTATTATATGCACTTATGGAGATACACAAAAAAGTATTAAGTGTGAAATATGTGTCATATCCACCCATTACTGCCATTGTTTTGAATAAAGATGGATCAAATAAGTTTAGTGGATTTTATTAGCGAGATCCACATAAGCAGCAGTCCTCCACCATATGCATATAATGGTGACACCCGGGCGTATGAGATATTCTGCAACTCAATCAGAAACAGAGATCTGTGAATCCTTCCCTTATCCTTCTAGCTTCTAAAAATAAAAGTATGACTGACATGCTAAACTTTATGTTTATGGATAAGAATTTCGTAACCGATGATGTATCCGCGCTTTATACAGATGACTTTGTTGTCAATCATAGGACAGCATTAATATTCAAGATAGCAAGTTATGATTATCAAATTATCTGCGTATAGTCAGAGCCATTTCGATCAAGGGCACAGTGCACTGTGCTAAATACAATTTGTAAATTATAATAGCAGTAAGTATATTTGCTCAACATAGGATCACACTTTTGATTGGAGTTAAGGTATAGAACCTTAACAACTAGTTTTCCAATCCCAAAACTAGTTTTTCAAAAGTCTGAACTGGACTATAAACGTGAAAAAAATATAGGCACGAATATTTTTGGCACGTAACTATTTTCTTTTTTAACAGAAACTGCACAAGTAAAAACCCTGAACGAAGGCAGACTTAATAACTTTTCATATGCGAGTCCGTCGAACACTTCCAAATCGGATTTGTTAAATGATTCCCGATATCCATCGCAAACAGGTTGTCCACAAGCACAACTGACGGTCAGTGACACAATTTAAATTAGCCCCCTTGGACACCACTGCTGCATAATAACATGACTTATCAATATCATCCCCAGCAATCATATCTTGGTCACTAATCTGTGTCCTGACTGTAAAATCTAGTTAATCACAAAACACGCTGTCTACTATAGAACAGATGACACTCTAATCATAGGATAGTAAGACAAGTAGGAACAGAGTCATTTACTTGTACTTCTAGACCGAGATGCTCAGTGAGGACAATCGTAACACAATGGTTCATGTTCGTAATAGCCCGCTCTACGATGCATTGTTCGCCGATGTCCACGACACTCAATTTCTTCTCGTACAATCGACTTATAGGATTGGTGTGCTGACAAGCTTTAGTGAGAGCCTTTTCTTTAAGCCTTTCGTCTATTCTTCTTTTACTGTTATTGTGTATAGTGAAATATAGTTTGGAATGTAATACTCCAAAGGGTTTTTTTTTTGTTTTAAATGTTTCACTGCTGGGCCCAAAGTGTTATCCCAGAGGTTTTTGTAATTGCTCGTCAGGCGTCACTTTGAATCAGAAATCAAGGTGATGATAATCTCTATAATTAGTATATTCTAAGTAATTTACTTTTATTTTTTTTTACTGATTTTAGATAGATAGATAGAATACACTTTATTGTACACCAAAATTGTTACAAAACTGTTTTATAATATTTCTAATTCTATGGTTACAACGGCGGTCTTATCGCTAACAGCGATATCTTCCAGACAACCTTATGAACAGTGTGAACTTATATACTGATTTTGTTAAACTTATAGAAAATCAATAGATATTATCTTCTATACCATTCAAGTATTTTAATTTAGTCAGATGGTTGTTATATTGCTAAGATTATCTAAACACAGTAGTTAGTGCAAGTTTGTGAGCACTTTAGTGTATGTGCTCATTGATCCAGAACTGGGTGTTAAGACTGGCTTAGACTGAACGTATAAATGGATATTCTAATCCACTCTCAAATTACTTTAACATAGGTCTTTGAATTTACGCGTCATTTTCTTAGCACGCATAAAGATAGAGTCTCGATTTGTGTCCGAAAGCAGAACAAGCGAAATTTTTATATTTATTCATTAAAAAACGTCAAGAAAAAATTATGTTTCTATGTTTCTCTAATAAAAACATCACTGCTAAACATGTAAAAAAAGAATTCACGCCAAGCAAGCCTGGATGCCCATTTGCTTTTTCGACTATACACACATTGTCCACTAACAAAGTACGATTTACGATGTTGATTAGGAATTCTAACGAGCCGATTGGAAAGTCTGGGTCGGATGAAAATATTATACTATCTTATCATGGTGGAAACATGTTGCTGATGGTCAATTGAAATGTTTGAGATACCAACGTATTTAAAAGATTGGTGTGTTTTAATCATTCTGAAGGAGAAAATTAATTTGACCCCAAATTAATCTGGTTTTAGATAGGATAATGACGATATGGAAAATGATTTGGTTGTTTTTATTCAGCGTAATAAGTACACGATAGTATCTATGGCTCCCTACATATTCATTTCAGAAGCAAGAACTGTATATTTTTAACGTTATGTAAAAAAGATAATAAAACTTCGTTTACTTTGTTCGCTACGTCAAGCAACGCACAGGAAATTTTCTCATAAAACAAGAAAAATGCACCGTACATTTTATATTTGCTACCTGCACTCTAGCAGAACATTACATTATTTTTAAAATGGAAGAGACATTTAAACACAACAGTGTATAATAAATTTCTCACATCGAGTAGTATTGTCTACTTATTGGACAACATACTTAAAGTGAGTATTGTTGCTATTAGGCTGTTCACACACCACTGCCAGTTGCTGTTTGTTTAAAAGTGCGACTGCGGACCTGTACCGTGATTCCGTGATTCGCGATTTCATATTTGAATATTAATTAGAAAAAAAGAAGATCAATAGGTATAAGTTTTATGACAATCTAATGCACCTAGTTTTTTTTTCGATCTATTTCTATAAAAGTATTTTTTTTAGTTTGATGTTATACGAGTATATGGTAACTTTAACTTATCATTTTAAGTTATGGAATGTATAGGCTGGGTTTAAGTCCGTGTGAAGCTGACAATCCCTTCCGCAGTTCCGCTCCGCCCAGAAAAGATTTTCCCACCCACAAAAACCAAAGACAACACCACTCGCCAACACAGGTGAACCGAATCTTTGGTCGCACATCGCAACGATAAAGCAAGTAGGTCTACCGCCCGACTGCGCAAAAAAAGCGGCTATCACCGCCGCCAAATCCGTGGGCGAGCAATATCGTGCGAGAATAGCCTTATTGGATCACATATTCCAACGAGTATTCACACAAAATGCCCGTTTTAGCACCAAGTCACATAATAATATGCCAAATGTGTCGAACCACTTACGGGCAAACTGTCTTTATTAACATTTTATCTTGTAAAACGATCGTGTAAGAATCAATGTCTTCTATTTGTAGCTTCTCACGTTTGTAGATCTTAATTATGTTTCCTTCAAAACGAGAATTTGAGCCATTCTGCAAACATTGTAAACTGCATGCATAAGTATGCACGGCTACACATCAAGCTCATCCATAACCAGTTTATCTTGGTCTCGCTTTATATGATCCTTCCGAACAATGATCGCTCAACATAAACTTGATTATGCATAGCTTGGTGTGTACCCGCGTGTACTCATCATCTCCTGTCTTTTCTCTTGTTGCTTGAGGTTGATGCAACTCGTTTATTTATTCCATTTTCTCCAGTCTACTGTCACGGTCTCAGTTACTCTTTTCCTTTAGTAATAACTAAGTTAGTTAATCTTTTTTTAGCTCTAATACTCGTTTTCTGTATATTTCTTTTTATTTTCCCCACTCCGTATTTGTACTTTTATTTTATTAGCAATTAAATAAATGTACTATGAATAAATAACAAACAAAATAATAATTTACGTCTCATTTAGAGGATGTTAAATAAACTCAATGAGTAACAAATACTCGTATATCACGGTATCAGTATCCGCCTACGTTTACTTCTCACTCATACGTTGGCTTGTACCCAAACGAGTACAAATACAAGGTAATTGAGCACTCAACGAATTTATGTTGATGCTGCAGAAAAGGTAGAACACTAATGACATTTATAGCCTTCTAATTCGGTGTCTTCGATAACTTGATAACAAAATGGCGCTTTCCATAATGTCATACTCAAGCGCGTCCTTAAAAGCTTTGTTTGTCTTTTATTTGCCGTTAATGCTTTATACGAAACTAAATGGACGTTGAAAATACCCAATTTATGTCAAAACGACACCAATTTGCTAATAAACACGCGGGGAACCGTAAAAGAACAAATAAATGAGAGCATTCAATGCTTACTAATGTCCTAATAAAATGATTCTTCACATTTAAATAACAAAATAGATCGTAATTAAAACCAGACGCATACCGCACTGTTTTGACAGCTCATGTTATTTTAATTTCCAGAAACATTGATAAATAATTAATAGGTTTTCAAAACATTAATCCTACTTAGGAATGCGATCACAATAATGCCACGGACATTAATCAGCGAATACTTAGTGTATGGTTGTTATAAATCATTCCAAGTGGTAATTGAAAACGTCCACTAATAGTCTATTAATTAGGATTAAGCGAGAGTTAACGAATCACCTGTCAGTGAGCGGTAACCGTCGGCTTTGAACTGTGTTTTATGCGCCACTGATTACTGAACAAGTTGCTTCACTGTGACAAACAATTGACCCGTGCACCCGACATCTGCGCGGCAAACAAGCCTGTTTGTTTAAAAAGTTATAAAACAACATTTAAAAGTAACAGTAGAGTGGGATTAATTACACACGGATGAAGTGTAAACGGTGGAGGATTCAGCAGTTTGACTAATGAAGCGTGGGCGCAACGATCTTGACTTTTCTCACAAAACAAATGCCAACTGCCACAGAATACGACAAGTCAAATAACGTCGGTTCACAACTTTACATAATAAAAGCGGCGAGACCATAAACTGTCCATGTAATTGGTCAGAAAACTTTAATTGGCCGTAATGTGTTCTTATAAATCAATTAATACACACAACCTCCTTTCTTGGACTGCACTGATTATATCTTGACTTCTCGACTTACTCATTGAACCGGATCATTTATAAAGTTTACTCACAAATGTAATAAACTCCGCTCGGCGGCGACTAGTGTGCTGTCATATTAGTGTGTTAGTTAGCGTTAATTATAAAGGTAATCCATCATGATATATGGCTCTAGGCGGGAGGTTTACTGCTAATCTATTAATTTTGCGTCACTGGATGTGGACCTAGGTTAGTAAACAAAAAATATTAAGACAAACATTATACTTACGAGAGCTACGAGAACCAAAACTAGGCCGGAAGTACACAACATGTTGTGTTTGTTGCCTTCGACGTGCTCGAGATAAGTTAGATAGCGCTGATATTCACACGCAGATGATCTTTCTGACACACTTTATGTCTATCATTTTCAATGACACATGTTGAAATACAAAACTACATTAATTTGCTGCGTAACAAACGATTCGATGCATAATTTTCAGATGACATATGGTTGGTCAGAACTGTAACATTTAACTTAATGGATAATTAAAATTAGCCGGCTTTATAATTTTACGACTAGTAAAATTAGCGATGTATGTCAACAGTCTGTTATACTGCTACCTACACTAATAAAACATCTAGTCGTATGAATCAGATGGAATAGTATAATTATTTTGATACTAAAGCTCTGCAAACAAAGTGCTCAATGTTACACTTTATTTGAACTTAAAGACTGGATTATCTCACTTAAGTCCAGGATGAAAAGGTCCAGATTTAAATAAACGGGTAAGTCAAAATATTTTGTTAGTCAAAACATGCGTAAAATAAATGGAACATAACAATTCGTGTCATAAATTAAATTAATATCCATGAAGGTTAAGCCGCGGGGAGACGAGCCAAAAGTCGCACAAATATTTAACTAAAGTAATTATTATCGGTGCTACTATTAATGACTACTTTATTGTTAGTAGTACGTGCTGGCAAGAGTTACGGTTGCTTTGATCTCTACCAGCGAGTTGAATTGAATTTTAAACGAGTATTAGTCAAATCCTCGGTGATATCTTTATACGATGGCTTTGTGCAAGCTCCGACACACCGCACACCCAGCATTCGCTTCAACATTATTAACTTATTTGCATTCGTCATAACTCCGTATTTTAACTTTGCATAAGTCGGATTGTGCATTTTCCTGTATTTCAAGCTAATACCATTATATTCATAGAAACATTTACATTCATGAATTTTATTCACATTTATATTTATCCGTGGAACATTGCACGACAGTTGATCTCTAGCATAGATTGTATTTAGAAGAGGAGATTATTAGCTGATACGATCTAAATACGATTACAGGTAACCAACTGAGGCAGAGGGAACTAGAAAATCTAGAAATAGTGTTATTGCTTTTGGTTCGTACTTATTGCTGGAGATGGGTGGATTACTTTTGCGACTTATCTGATAATGGGATAGAACACGCATCGTTTTACATGGTCTTAAAGATAGCGAGACAACGGCTTTTACGAAGACATGTGAGTAAGTTTATGTAGACCATATCCTGTCCTATAAGTGGTCCAATTGGCCGTGTTTTATAAGCTTCCCATGCATAGAGAGCACGGTACATATTAAACCTGTATCGCAGGGATCGTAAAGAAGCCGATGGCGGGGCGCCAAGCTTTCGCGCCGCCTTTCATGAAGGTAACTGCGAACAACGTGCGTTTTATACTAAATGTTAGCACAATACGGTCACTGGCTCAGCTATGCTATCTATCAAATCTAATGTATCACTGCACACTTTGTTGCAACTGCAGGGCTTTCACGGCTACTTTCTAAGAACGTTTATGAATAGGAGCTACAAAGTAGAGAATTCATTCAGGTTCCTACGGTATTGAAACTCAGTCTTGTCTTACAAACATTTTAATGCATTGACAAGCATTGTAGCAAATTGGATCAGTTTGTTGTTAATATAAGGTTGCAAAAGGGTTAATACAGACTGCTGGATTCCAATCAACTTTCCGTCAGAACAGACATAGGTACCAATGAAGAAAATTTTGCATCCAGAAGTGCATTGGGTTGAGGCAGCCTACTAATTTAGTTCATGGAACACATTACAAACATAACCTCCAACATAAATCTAATGAGTGAACATCACCTTAATATTCTCGTATAACAATCAAATCTAACAGATGGTAGCCCGTCTAACTAGGGCACAATAGAAGCAGCCTAGATTTACTATTTTTGGGAAGGGACTGAAATTCAAAGTCTTAGTCAGAGTCCTAACAATGAACTCATTACCGCGGTTACAAATGCCACCTACCAAATTAAATGTGGGTCACGAATACTTTGTTGCAATGCCCATGACATGAGCAACGAAAAATGCATTAGAGACAGAACCAGCACAGCTGTTACAAATTATTGACGATTGATTAAAGGCAGACACTTAATTCACTAATGCAATATTAGATGTAATTTCCTAGAAATCAATCATGTTTTCACGTCTGCAACAAGTGCGGTCTTACGTCATAACGCAAAATGAAGAATGCACTCGAGTGTCCTTGAATTAAGATTTAATCGGTTTTTGCTGCTGAACACACATGATGCCAATTTTATCTATGAGCAACGTGTGAGTTCATCGTTGCAGAAAATATTCTTTATTAATCTGAATCACCCGTGTAATAGGATAACCTTAAGATGGAACTAACTGTGACGTCACAACGACAGGACATTTCCAATTGAATGGTGTCGGTGTTCCCTATCTATTCCATTGTCAAATGAAACAAATTAGCCATAGATCAGGAGACGCCACCCTAACCATAGTGAGCGTATAATTTTTATTTTAAAATCGTTTAACTTTTTATTGCCTGTGACATGTTTTAAGGCCATAAATCTAGTGGGACACTGTCCCTATTTAACCCCGATTTGGTCGCGTGTCGCCACTAAATATTTCAATTATTGTTATAATGATATTTGTCGAGCTGACGCGGCCACCATAAAATTTTAGAACCTCAGATAGTTAAGATAAATGGGCATTTTTTCTGTTTGCGTTTTGACCATTTGACATCTTGAATTGAACTTATATGAATGCCCTTAGATGTACAAAATGTTTTATATAAAATCATTGAGAATGACAAAGTTATTAGAACTGTCGAGGTAACACTATCCATTTATCATATTTTTACGATCGGACAACCATAAACCTTCTTCATACGCACCGCTTACCGATGTATATTTTAATAATAAATTAAATTATCTGAACGATTTATTACTAATCAATGATGTATAAATCATGTTATTTCGTTTCAGAACTAGAAACTGTTTGACAAGACCACACCTATTTATTTGAAATTAATTGGTTTTACAACATTTACTGTTGCAGAATTTTGACACTATAAATTAAGACTAATAAAGCTTTTATGGTGCAGTTTTGAAAGCGACCGCAACTGCCAACTGCAGTGGAGCGATGGACCGCAGCGTCATTTTTCAGCGACTTATGTAACGACTGATGCAACTCAATGAAAATAGCAACAACTGGTGATTATTGTCTTTGTTACCATCTACTGCAACGTTTTCATAAAAAATGAATAAAAATAGTCAAATCAAAGATAGAATAAAATGGACATGAGTGCAACAATGCAGTGTAAAATTCACACAATTACAGGAGTAAAGAAAAACGTGATGTGGACTTCAGCGAATATGGTTGGTTGATTCCCACGTGTTTCCTCTTCCCTCTGGTCATCTACGCTTTATATGGGCCCATTTTCACTAAGCAGAAAAAATCCTTGCAGTCTTTTTTGATGTCACAAATTTTTTAATAAATGATTTTATCTCTTGATATAGTCTGTTGTTTTTCTATCTCATAGGTAAGCATTTCATTTGATGCACGCATCTAATGAATGCACAATAATTTTATTCTTCATTAGGATTTTGCTGATAACGAATCCTTAGTGATTTACAGTTGCGGTCGCGTTCAAAATTGCACCTTAATCTCCTGCCAACAATGAAGCAGTTAATTTCCAATAACATTTTGACACACGTCCGCCACAATGAGACGGCGTGAAAGCCGAAGAAGTTTACTACCTAACACATGTATGTGTAATTTATGTTAGCGGAGTATAAACAATCGGGATTAACGCCATGTCAACATTGGCGACCGTCCAGCTACTAAACATAACTAGTAATGGATGCATCGTCAGATTTGACGAGAAGCGCCATTCAATGACATTATACAGGGTGTATTTGAGTTTGTGCCACTATATTTTATTTTAAACAAATATTCTTTTGATATTACTTAGACCAGTATCAGAGCAAAAACAGCCAGTCATTATAGATTTTATTTTATGTTGACTTAAAAAAACGAATTGATATCAATTTTGGTGGCTTAGTAAAGATAGACAAAATATTCTTTCAAAAGTTGAGTACCAACTACCAATACAACCGCCAAAATTAAAGAAGTTTGTTTTCGAAACATCCTGTACACAAACATGCATTTTACCTTTTAACGTTAGTTACCGAAGATAAGAGGAAGCTAAAGTAAATTCCGTCATTGGCGTCTCATAAAACTCTTAGTTTGTTATAAATATTTCAGCTTGACAGATTTACAAAATCATATTCATATGGATGAACTACCTACATGATCTTTAACAAGAATTGATTCTAAGAATTAGATTAGTTGGGTTTCAGCAATCGCTGGACCAGTTGCTGAAACTCCTGGATTACTGTAATTCTAGATTTATGGTTTCCGGCAGTCCTGAAATCACATGGATTATTTACATGAAATAAACGATATCTCTGTCCTACTTTACATACTGTAAACAATATGTTTATCAGTTGTCTAAGCTTAGCTTGGGACTAGATGGCGTTGTGTTATGTATATATTACTTTTACTGTAACTACTTATATTCTTACTTACAAAGCGTAAGCTACACCAAATTTTGTGTAGATTTTATAAAAATAAGAGGGATCTTCATGTAACAATATTCATTATTTTCAATCCCAAAAAATATGTTGGATTTTCTTGTGTAATAATAAAATTTTGCTACCGCAATAGGCAAATATGCTAAATTTTCGCAATTAAAGAAGTTGCTTATATTCGTTTAATTGTTCGTGACCACAATAACTGCGTGTCAAAGAACATAAACCAAAGTACTATTGACATGTTAATAGCGGCACCATTAAGAATTTCAGAGAATAACAATGATGATGAATGGCAATATGTCCGAAATAAAGATGTCCTCTGTCTATGAAGAGTAGAAGACATCAACACTTAGGGCTGTCAAGAATCTATGACTAATTAAATATGTAAATTCTCACTGCAAAGCGCGAGAACAGACTAACATTTGATACTAAACATTTTAACATTTCTTTCTTCAGTTTATTCCGCTCTAAACGGATTTACGAAGGCTTATTTTGCTGTTTAACAGCACATTATTTCACAAAATACACTAACCTCCACTTAGGGCGGATTTCACCAACAAACCGCGATCAGCACATAACCACGATCAAGAACAGTCATTATCAATGTTCCGCAACTACATATAAAATGCTGGCAGGTTTGAAAGACAATTTGATACGTTTAAATTATTTTTAAATCGGATCTAATAAGTGCAAATAATGATGTTTTCGATCAGCATAATATCACCATCAAATCTGTCGTTGTCAAAATATTAAACAACATGAATAGTACAGCTGGCTTTAAACACAGTGTAGATATGCTCGTCGCTGTTTTCCAACCGTGCCATCAGCCCTAATTAGTGCAAATATGTATCCTAAGAATTGCCAGCCCTAACACAGATGTTAATCGACCTTGTAGTAACCCCAATTCGTTGATCACTGATGAAGCTTTTATAGCGGTCTTTTAATAATTTCTTAATGAAAAATTAACACAACCAGTGTCGGGGATGACGCGGCCAAAAATTGTTGTCGATCAGACTGTAAGATCAACGGACTGTCGCCGACATTAATTAGTGTACTCACTGTTAATTTTGCGCCGGAATTGAAGGGATTCCTTTGGATTTGTCAGTTCTCTCTATTATTTTGGAGTGGATAATACTTAATCTTAATTTGCATACTGTTTGCAGGATTGTGAGACGGTGAGTAAACAAATTTCTTTGTTCGAATAAGATGGACAAATAAGATTTTGTTACTGCTTTGAAAAAAAGTAGAGACCTTCGTGTGGCAAATGTTTTATTAATAAATTAAATTAAACAAACATTTCTAAACCACGAGATTAATGCATTGAGCATTGACTAATGTTTACCCGGTAGCACTTAGCACAGTTTTTTGCCTTACTCACCGAAAGTTCTACATAACGGTAGTTTTATTTACCCAAAACAAATTGCATCTAAAACTTCACACGAAAGTAAAAACAGGAAGCCGTAAATAAATAGCAGCCAAATGGAAAGATACATTGCATTTAGTGCAGTTTCATGTTACAACCAACATACCGTGCGATCGACGAAAATTAGCTACATTCTACCATTTAGTAACGATTTCTTAACAATAATTTCCTACTGCATATCTTAACGTTAATATCTTGTCCTATGATATTCGTTTGTTATAAGAGAAACTGATAAGATTAATACTTAATAAGCATCCGGACTGTACGGGACTTTCCAGTTGCCATGCAGACCACTCAACGAGCAACTTTGACAGCTATCAAATTAACATGGGATTGTCATTGACCGATGCACGATGGTTACAACACTTAACGGAGAATATAATTATTATTGTAGGCGATAAGAGATATTAACGGAAATTAAATTATTCGCTTCAAAGCGAACGCTAATACGGATGGACTGTGAAAGCTTTCGTGGCGCCAGAAAATAAACATGATTGTTGTATTTGATAAACATTGTCATTTATAAACGAATGCCTATAATAACTTAAGAATTATTTATTTTAATTAATTCTAAATTAAACTAGTGTTTCATATTTTGAAAATTAGATACTTTTATGTCATCGAAAAAAATGCATTTTGTTTTGTTGCACACGCAAACCACAAAAATAAATAACAAACCACACTCTGAAGGATACAAATCTTAATCAACAACAGCACTTCTAATACTTTTTTAAGAAAACTTTTTAATTTATAAAAATCGCTCGTCCCGATGCACGAGTTTTCCCGTCAGATATGCGTATGCGCTGTAAGCCGCGCGCAAGCCGCGTCTTCGTGCACTACTGGCGCGCAAAGCACGCGTCGCGCGCGCATTCATAAGTGGAAAACTGACAACGTGCTCCCGACACACACATCCGAACATGACTTATGTTTTTGTCACACGAAACAAATCACGCACTTTATAAACACCAAGATCATCCATGTTTTGTTTCTCACGGATGTTAATAATATTATTTAATTTTTAAAATAACATTTAACCGTCTGAGAATTATTTATAATCTAACATATTCATTGATAACAAACACTATTATTACTGAAGAGAATACAGTAACTAACATAAGACAAGTAAGCCGTCCGATTTCCGCCCGAGGTGCAAATCGTTTGCGTATTAACAAATCGGTGCAGTCGTTTTAAACTTGGTACTAGTCGAAGTAATAAATGCATTTCTGTAATTTAACCTCCACCAAAGTTACTATTTTATTATTTCTGGGTTCAGCAATATAACTACTGTTTAGGCTTTTAAAGTTTCAGCACATAAAAAGCCTGTTAGTATTCCAGTGTTGAGTCTTAAACTTTCTCTTTAGAAAGAATTTGGACTACCTCAACTACCTTTCTACCACAGGTTGTCTAATGCGTTTTACTTTTTGGTTCCAAGACATGTTTTTTTATTTTATTTGAGATGGGTTTGCTCTTGACTCTAGTACTTGGACCTTAACCTGGTAAAAGTGACTGAGGTAAAGCCTACGATGGAACGGGCTTTCCCAGAAGTAGCCTGTTTACTCTAACTTTGTTGTATGCGTTCGGGAAAATCGACGCGAGTTTTAGTTTCCTCGACGAGGAGTGTTGTTTTGAACCCACAATACTTAAGCCATCAGGAGCATTGCCACCTTAGAGTTCCTCTATTTTTTTTTTGTAATAAAAATTATCTGTATACTCAGTCTCAAAATCTCGTTGTGTCACGAACTCAAAACTAATGCATCGGACGTCATAGCTACGGAGATTCTATTTCGTAAAGCTTGCGCCGAATTTAATAGTGTATTTCAATTGATCAACACAAACGGCAACGGGCCTTGTGAACTCGACACGTATTCTCTTTAATAAAAAGACTTTCATCTTTTGAAAAGTGCATTTTTCAACGTTTCAACTTTGTGGATTCGTGTTCTGTTACATTTTTTTTAATATGTAGCCGTCTATTTCTATGTCTGTAACATAAAAAGCCATTGAAGGAACACCGAGGTTTTTACTTAGTTCGAGTCTGACAGTACGCACCTAGGGCTAGAAGTCTCATTTGATGATTTTACCAAAAGGGTAATAAAGGGATATCGGTAGTCATTACCAATGCACGGTTTGATCAAAATATTAGACAAATAATTTTGACGCCATGATTAGCGCAGTCGTCGAGCATCCTACTGCTACGTAGCGTGTCGCGGGTTCGATTCACACATAGAACAGATATTTGTAAGATCTACAAATAGTACGTTTACAAACATTAATCTCAATACAAATGTATCGTACCCACGAAACAGACAAAATACATAGTGCTGGGCGTCTTATGGTCGTCTTGTACAATACCAGACCATAAGAAGCCCTACACAGTAAATACTATCTGAATTTTTCAATCGGTCAATAGAGATACCAACCTGCACTGGGCCCACGTGGTGGATTATGGCCCACTCTCTCTCACAAGAGAGGAGGCCTGTGTCCCAGCAGTGGGAACATTATAGGCTGATAATGACAATATAGATTGTAGATGTTGTTTGTTACGGGGCTACACTAACGAGATATGCCGTTAATTTTCGCAATAATGAAACTTATTAATGTTCGTATAAACGTCTATCGTCGTGAAAATTAACGGCATTTTCCGTGAGTGTGGCCCCAGCTTAAACGATAGCACGCAGGTCATAGGTACTTCGGCTAAACCATTTTCCGGTATCTGTTATTTATTTACATCAAAGCTTTAATTAACTTGTATAAAAAGCTTAATTACTTGAAAACCACGTTTCGCAAATACTGATTTACCTGGCACAATAGCGTCTCTCATTAAACTGGCTAGCTAAAGACCTCATCAAATAGACACAATAAATTGTTAATGAGAACGTATTTGTTCAAAATAATATCTTGTCACCTAAGAATTATTTTACGTGTTAATGCTAAAGCTAATTAAGACGCTTCATTCGAGTGAGTACCTAATAAAAATAACTCAAACGTCGACAAAATATCTGCGAGTGAAAGATACCGAGTGTCACAATGCAAAAGCCAATATCTGTAGATCGATTTACAAATTAATTAATTTCTCTTCTAATATTATTAGACGTTTATCTTCGACAAAAAAAAAAATAACCACTCGAGAAAATCATTCATTCGACCAAAACTTCTTAATAAAGGATCAATTTGGCGCCATCATAAACATAAATTAATATTCATGTTCACAAACCGCTAATGTATTTTATTTTACGACAGTTTACACTCTCGTCTGCTGTCGCATAAAACTCAGAGATCAAAGACACAGCCATATAAAACATGATTTGGCATCAATATTCCTAATTATTATACCACTAGCTATTGTCTGCGGGTTTACCTGGCTCTGTTAGTCGTACCGTGATGTTATAAACCTTTCTTTATGAAGGGATAATCCAACACAAAAATAATTTTTCAATTCGATTCAGTAATTCCTGAGATTAACGCGTTCAGCCAGTAAAGAAAAGAAAAGATAACGATTTATTAACGAGGCTTTTTTTTTACTTGGTAAATTTAGCAAAATGAGTCCTACCCAGGGCAGGGCAGGAGGGACTGTCAACCTTGGCAATTCGCTGAACTGGACCTATTTGGCGTAGCCTTGGGACACACAATGTTTTAAGAAATAAAATTCCACTTTCAACCCTCTGTGGTTGAATGTGGAAACGTTTAGGGGTCGAACGCGGAAGAGGGTAGAAAATCTTGGAGGTTGAACGCGGGATAAACCGTGTGTCATTTCGTTGTTGTTTTGAACTATATTTATAGTAATTTATTTCTATAATTTCATGTATTTTTTTTAATTTGTTTAATAATATTATGTGTACCGGTCTACCAAATAAACGTTTTTTTCTTTTTTTCTACTAGTCTACTTAATAAAATCCACGGTGTCCTTCAATAGCTTTACCCGACACGGTAATTCGTTAGTCCCGCGACCTTATTTACGAAGCTAATACTATTAGACCAACAAAGGGATGGAATGAGCATGGTTTATTAAAGGTCTAATGTTGATCCGATTAATGCTGATCAAGAACGGTGGCGACTAGTGACAACATTTGTACAGTGGCGAGCACCTATAGACACTTTCTGTTGACATGCTACTGTCGGTTTACATCATTATCCTTTGTGTGCCATATAGTACAGCAGTGTAATCCTATTGATAATTTTCTATATTAAATTTGCGTGGATCCAAGATTCTTACGATGCACAAGATCCCTAAAAAAAATCGTCTCACTGAACTCTCCCACAGTCTTAAAACAAATTCACGTGTTCTGATTTGGATTCATTTTCAATCAGAAATGATTGTCACCTGGTATCGACTTGTAGAGCGCCGAGACAAAACACTTAATATTGAAGAAGTTTGGATACCTTGTCTCAAAAAGATCATATAAAGCGAGTCCAAGACAAACTGGTTTCGCATAGCTGTAGCCGTGTGTACTCATCATTATAAACGTAATTTAAGGGTAAACTAAAAATTTTAAAATCTTATGAGCTGACCTATCCATTTATACTATCCTCTATATCTATATATTAATTTAACCTTGTACGAGTATGCATTGAGTTGAAGTCATTTTTTCTCACAAGTATCATTTGGTAAACAAACATTGCAAGAAATCATGTTTTTTTTACATCAATCAAACACTTTATGTATGTTATGTATGTCCTTTGAGTTAGGTATGCACGCTTGCATCTTAGCACCTATTGTATTGAAATCATCAACTTCTTATTTACTTTTTTATTCAATCAATTTAATAAAAATATTTATATCGATTCGTCAAGTTTGTTTACCTAGTCCTCTTACCCGCAGGGCCACAGTCTGCCGCGCCGGGGTTGCGTGACTCACGAATGACCGTGAAAGTAAAGGGCTATTGAAGGATACCGTGCATTTTATCAATACGAGTCTGACAATCCCTCTCGCTCTGTCCTGGGTGGGAGGACTAGTTTGATGATTTTACCACGATGATAAAAAACTTTACTGAGGGAACAGGGTGAATTTTTAGTCGCTTCACCCCGGGCGGGATGGGAGGACTTATCTATCAACACGACGAACAACGACTTTTTTAATAACAGAAAAATGCATTATGGCAAAAGAAAATGATACGTCGGCAATAACAGGTAAAGTAATAGGGAACTTTACTACTAACGGAATAATACATTATACTGATATTTATACTACATCATAAAATGGCTAATTCAGTCATTGACATAGTTTCTGGGTTAGTTGAATGGCATATAATATTTCATAGAAGTTTATTTATATTGCGTTTATACAAATGGAGTCAGATAACTCTGATTTTATCGTATAAGCTCGTTCAATGATTCGGGGTCATATAAAGCGACCGTCCAAGAAAAACTGGCCTTTTGCATAGCTTGATGTGTACGTGATACTCTTCATTGTGAACGTAATATTAGAACTCATGAACCATAAAAAGTTTATGTGTATCTAATATTTATAGCGAGATATGCATTGAGTTGAAGTCATTTTTTCTAAAGTTTATTTTTTATTTAAGATTGCAAGAAATCTGTTGGTCTAGTGGTTATCAATCTGACTGTTCGTTATGCCGGATGTCGTGAGTTAGGTATGCACGGCATGTTTGTGTTAGCACCATTGTATTGAAATCATCAACTTCTTATTTACTTCTTTATTGTATCAATTTAATAAAAATATTTAGTATGTTTATCAGTTGTCTAGTACCCTTAGCATAAGCCCTGCTTAGCTTGGGACTAGATGGCGTTGTGTAATAGTTGTGGAATATTATTATTACTATTTTTATTTCCAGGCATAATTTTCATTTATGTTGTAATAATTTTATTCATGTAATGATATTACGAGTTCTAATTATTATTTTTAGGTATAGACTGATCGAAACCATGTTATTATTTCTGGAGAGGAGCGAGTAGGAGAGTCGACCCTTATAAAAAACGGGACGGTTATAAAGAAAAAAGTATAGAGTGATAAAAACTGAGTTATTTACAACTAATTATATACTTGGATTCCAATATAGGGAAAACTGTATCCAATCACCAATTACCCTGTATAATAAGTACGAGTTCCTGTAGCTTAAGCACAATTAATAAATACAAGATTAGTGGACTTGGGCATAGACATAGAAGTTGTTTATAAGTCAATCATGAGTCAGTTAAAGATTTTATGTACAACGGACAAAGTGACAAATGGCACCGAATTAACGCGCCTTCTAGCTTTGAGTCATGATACGTTCTAGTAAAACCCGTTTTAATTTGAACCATTTACACAAAAAACTATCTATTAGCTAATTATTAAAGCTTTATTTCCAGCCATAATTTTCATCTATTGTAATAATTTTATTCATGTAATTATATTACGAATTCTAATTATTATTTTTAGGGATAGACTGATCGAAACCATGTTATTATTTCTGGAGAGGAACGAGTAGGAGAGTCGACCTTTATACAAAAAAGGACGGGTTCTGAAAAAAAAAGTATAGAGTGATTAAAACTTGGTTATTTACAACTAATTATATACTTGGATTCCAAAATAGGCTGTTTCATTAAGAAAACTGCATCCAATTACCAATTACCCTGTATAATAAGTACGAGTTCCTGTGGCTTAAGCACAATTAATAAATACAAGATTAGAGTGGACTTGGGCAAGACAGTAGTTGTTGACAAGTCAATCATGACCACGTTAAAGATTTTATGACAACGAACAAAGTGACAAATCCCCGAATTAACGCGAATTCTAGTTTGAGTCAACAAACTTTTAGTAAAACCCGTTTTAATTAAACATTTACACACAAAACTGTCTACAAGCTAAGTATTAAATATGGTACAATATCATAAACAGCTCATAATATTTACATTAACGTTAATAAATAACAGATTACAAGTCCTACTCATTTTGGATAACTTAAATACTACGTTTCTAGGAATAACTGTCAGTGGCGCTGCAATTATATATCTATTACAAGTGCTATCTTGAGGCTAAATGTTCAAATGATTGACGGTTAGCAACCGGCAATTAACGCGAATATATGTGCAATGTTGAGCTGCACCATTTGTAAGGTGTCAAAGTTGTGCCTCGTGGCTACTATTGCCATCCGTCTTGATTTGTACAGACATGCCTAGCTTTTTGGCTCTCGAATCCGACATTTTCTGGGTTTGCCATCTGTCCGGACTTTTAGACGAAAAATGGTTTTTAAAAAGTAGAACAAGTAGTAAAGTTCCATTAAAAAAACGTTTAAAGTAAAACGTCCACTATTTTTCACAAATAACCCGATTGTTTGTCAGGACAACAAATGGCAACCCTACTCGTGAGATTAATTAGCCTATAGTCGTACACCTAGGGTATTCCGTTCATGTCGGACTGTGTCAGACTGAGCTCGAGGCTGACTACGTAAAAGGGGATGGAATTAAGAATTCCCTTGACTTCCTATTCTATATAAAGTCCTGTTAACCCCATTGTTAGTACGTAGGTGTCTCAATGCTTCGTTATAATATCTGCTCTAAAGTAAAAGCAGCAATGTATGGAGCACTTTGTAAAGCTTTATCTACATTACTATAAATAGAAGCATTATCGCAGACATTATTAATTTTAAGAAGCTTTAGAGGCAACCTCCGGAAGCCTATTGTTGTGCGAATATTACTTTAGTTGGTCTATTATGTTTGGAACGATGGCAACTTTATAAGCAACGGTATAGTTTAAATTAGATGGAGTTGTACGTTACTTTACAGATAGATCCACGGTGGAGAAGTATCTATGTTTCACAATATTAATTTCTATTTTGATTTTTTGGTGTGTTTTTATTGCTAGTTAGGGCATCTGTCAACTTCTATTCTAGCAACTAGTATGCCTTGTCAAAGTGCCGTGAATTTGTTGTTTTTTTTTTTTTTAATATTCAAAATCTTTGAAGTTTAATTCACTTCCAAAGCACATCAAACAAAATATCGTATTTGAGCATTCCAACCTAAATTTTTCCTTACACTCCCAAAAACTTTAAATACATAATTATAATGTTACTCAAAGCTACTCATTTTGGCTATTAAGTGATTATTCATGAACCTAGGTAAATTTTAGTGCGTTCTCGTATAAAAGCGTGTCGGAATAGGAAACTGTCTCGTGGCCCGGGGCGGTGGGTGGCGCTAATCGCTGATCTCTCGCATACCGACTGGCGCCGCCGGCTTCCGTCACGAGACCGACAGTTTCACTAGCGCGCCTGTCACTAATCAGCTGGCCCATACAAGACAGTAGAAATAAAACTATACAACTTGTATACAACGTGTAGCGCCAAAAGCGCAAAACCTCAGCCCATGTTGCTGAACAATTTTTTTTTCATACAGATATGCCCGACCAATTTCTCATTTTTAGGTTATGCGCTTTTGACGTTACACGTTATTTAAGACAATTAAAAATATCATGTTGTAGTAGCATGAAGTCTACGTATTTTCTTGACCGTACTTCGTACATCAAATACGTAAATAATTGTACGGACAATGAAAAGCGCCTGTAATGTACAAACGAGGGACACATTTTTTCCATCAAGTTAACGTCAGAGTTAGCGTTAACCTTTGCATAACAAAACCGAGAAAGCTCGTGCTAGGTTCCCTGTATCTACCAGCTTTGAAAAAAATCATACGGCTTAACCGTATGACGTTTCAGAAACAGGGCATCCTCTTAAGACAATCGTCTACCGAGCGTTGTCCATACCTAAAAGAGAAAAAAATTTCAATTATTTTTAGAATGCTTCTGACACAGTAAAAAACTACATTTAAAGGTTTTTTTTTTCAAAAGTAACTCTTAGGTGCCTGTAACTTTTAAACTATTATACGTTTTGAAAAAAAGAAAACTTATAAACCTAGTTTTTTACTGTGTCAGAAGCATTCTAAAAAATCATTGAGATAGAATAACATTTAGGGGCAGGAAAACGTTTTCTCTTTTTGTATGGACGAGCGCTCGGTAGACGATTGTCGTAACCATTTTGGCTGTCATTAATAAAACAATTGTTAGTGTAGGATCGATTGCGGACAAATTGACAATTATCTGTGACCGAACCTTAAATAAAGCCTTTCAGTGTAGCTCATTAAGGTATTTCTAAATGACAATACCGCCCACTAATTAGTCAATTGATTAAGATCAATAAATTCCATACGCAATTCAACAAATCCCAATCAACAATTTCACCATTACAGTAGTTTATTATATTATAAAATATAACTGAACTCATAAAACCGATTAATTGCAATTCGATTAATTAAATTACTACAAATTCCGGATAAAACCATGAAAAGGTCCTCCAGTTCATACACAAAACTTAATACAACTTTATACTTTATCAATTACGTTAATTTTCCCTGATGGACCCAGACGTCCACTCTATAAGATCCCGCCATTATTATCCGGTGGTCTGATATTACAAACTTTTCTTATTTTTCGATCTAAGACATGATACTTCATGGTGTTTTCTTTGAGTCACGGTACGCTCTGGGTCGTGGATCTGTCTGCAGGATACCAAAGCCCTAGGACAGAAAGGGCCACCGAAAAAAAGGGTGGATTCTAAGTTAGTAAGAGACTGGCAGTCCCTTTCCCTCCAAACATAGAGGAAGGACCCATTTGATTAAAAAAAAAAAACACAAAAAAAGCTTTCACCATTCTAAGTGGTGGTATAAAACGAATCAAAGTGTTTGCTTGATTTGGATTTTCGAAACGTACCTATATATATTTCAACGCACCGCTGGACCATCAATATCACTAAGTAATTATTATTTATTTTTAAAGCTGTTGATGTCATCGCAAGACGTGTTAATAAATAGATATTTATTGTGAATCTATCTTTACATTTTATCACCTTTTAGTCGGCAATTTTCTTTGTATCGCTATTGTATCGGTAATTGAAGCCTCTTTCAAGTAAATAACAGCCAATTTGTGCTTTTACGATGCGTAAACTGTGCTACTTGTATTTTTATACTGGAAAGTCACGATCGTAAAGTCTGGTTCAAGTTCAAATAGGCCTTTATTTTCGTCTCTAATGTGTTAAAGACAGGTTAATACAAGAAGATCAATAGAATTGTCCTACTTTGAGATATACCTATAGAATAAAATCGCAAGGTGTCCTTGCAAACAAGAAATAAAGACATAATCAGCTTTCATTCGCCCACTGCTGGACTTTAGGCCTCTCCCAATGTCTCCATTGAGTCCGGTCTTGAACTATCGTCAATCAGTCTCGACTGGCCGCCTTTTCCAGACCAGGCCAACACTACGTTTGCCTAGTCATGGTCTCCACTCAAGGACACGCCTACCCCAACGGTTACAATGACAATACTGTTAATCGAACTTCAACCAATACTTTACGGGGAATCCTCCTCTTAATAAAGTCTGGTCTCGTGACAATATGAATAATATATCAGCTAGACAATGCTAAGAGGGCAAAGTACCACATGTAAACAGCCACAATGAACAACTACAAGAATCATTATCACGTAATAAACAATACACTAAATAATTTACGATTACGACGTCCTTGTGCCACAGTGTTGCAGCGATTGAATAGTTTATAGAGCAAGAGCAGACGCCACCTCACTCGATACTCAATAGACAATTCATCTAGCTTTATTGCTCGAGCAAATAATGCTCAATGTGTGTCGAGCACAAATATTGCTTCAATGCTACATAGTCAACAAAATTGGCGTTTCTATGTATTCCTAGAGCTTACGTCACATCACTAGCAAGTCTGAATGCACCTCACAATTCTATACTCATATCCGAATAGGATTGACAAAGTGAGCGGAACAAAACAAGCCATACACTGTTCCGAATGACGTTGGATCCTAAATATAGGAACTAATCATAGTCTGCCCGTGACCGCTAGACCGATACAAAACTTCAAAGAACGGATAAACCCAAGGAATTTTTACAATCGTTTTGGTATTTGGGTAATAAAAGATTTCATGGTTAGCAGATTTCGTTACCTATATTATTGGTTTAGTATTGTATGTTCCTAAATAGGTGCTTCCGCATATGTGGATTCTTATATCATCATCATTCGCAACTTCTGTTGTCTCCTTCCATTTTTCTCTTTTACTATCTCTCCGTTTCCATTTTTATCTCTACGATGTCATACACTTTTAGCCATCTTTCACATAGTTCGTCCATATCGGCCTTTACACTTTCTATATTCGTATCTACACATTCCCAATCAGAAGCAATGTGACTATATTGTCCAATTATAGTATGTGAATATAAAAAGATTTCGTAAAGGAACACAAGATAGTAGTTCTTAACAAGACTGGAAGATGCTACGTTCAACTGGACAGCAAATAAACCGAGCCACCCGCTACCTAGGCACTAATTCGATTTTCTCAAAAACTAAAAAACCTACAAGTATCAAAGTTGTACCTACAGAAAGTGCGTTTCATGGTGATTGAAATGAAAGGAAATGTATTGGGTTTAATCAACATTTCAGTGTTTATTAAGGATTTTACAAAGAAGAGTCGTTTTTAAGAGCCGTGCATTATTATGCATCAATTGCATATCCTGTCCGATATATCCCGCGTAAGGTACCACATGGTCTGCGAGGATTTCAGTAATGTAGCGATGAGAAGTCAGTCCAGGTGTACGGCCCGTCGGTTCGATGAAACTAACGCTGTATGTGCTGTTAACAAGATGCCGCCCCAGACCATTTCAGATCCTCCTCCTTAAGCAACAGTTTCCTCGATGCAACACTGAAAATAACGTTCTCCAGGGCGACGATATACTCTCTGACATCGATCACTTCCATGTAGACTCACCCTGGTCTCATCAGTGAAGAGTAAATTACTCCACAGCTCTAATGTCCAATCCCTATGCTCTCGAGCAAATTCAAGTCGTGCTCGACTATGTGCTACCGTTAATGCTGGGCCTGTGACAGCTCTTTTTGGTGTCAGGTTCCATTCAGCAAGTCTCCTTCTGACTTTACCTGAACTTATGACCACTTGGCGTTCGTCACGCAGACTTTGTTGGACTTAAACTGCGTTGAGGTGGCGATTTCGCAGAACAGTAAGGTGGATATAACGATCATCTGCTGCTGATGTAGCCCTAGGTCTGCCCGTACCTAGACGGCGATCGAATGCTCCAGTCTCTAGGTATCGTCTGTAAACTCGTTGCACCGAAGATCTGCTGATTAGAAGCTTTCGAGCGACTTCACGTTGCGCAATGCCTGCTTAGATTAATGCTACAGCTTGAGCTGCTTCCTGAGGTGTTGTATCCATTATTAATCGAAAAAAGTAGCAAAAACACACGCGTCTGAGCAAACGATGGACAAAAACTAAAGAAATGATAAGAAATAACCGACTGGGTCATTGTAGAGAAAAAGAACGCTAATTTCAAACTCTGGCGAAAACAGAGCAAATCGTTAGCATTGTGTTTGTTGCTTGATTACAATGTGAGTTGACGGTACTTTCGAATTAATTTGTGGTCATTTTAATCAACCATGAAACGCACTTTTTTTAGTATAACTTTGATAGTTGTAAGTTTTATACTTTTTGAGAAAATCGAATCAGAGTTCCTAGGTAGCGGGTGGCTCGGTTTATTTGCTGACCAGTGTATTTCCCAATCACCAATAATCTCCTTGTAAGACGAAAGTCTTTGAGAGAGTTGAAAGGAAGTCCCTTCTAAAGCAAAACTTCTAAACAAAATCAGATAATTGCAAGCTTTATACTCATGTCTCCGCCAAACTACTCGTAAGTAGATATTTTGCCAAAACGTGGTCTGCATACAAATATGATAAAATTGGTCCGACAATTTGCATTGATAATGTGACAAGCATAGGTCTTAGGGCTCAGCATATTATAGTTAGGAAATAAAAAGTTCCTCTTAATTACGAAAAGTGTAGTTTGGCAGTGCAGTGGTTTAGAATGTTGATTTTAACATGCCTTGATGAAAAATGGTCTCCCAGAGTTTATTTAAACAAAATATCGAATGAAATGAAACTTTGTTTACAGCGTAATTTCCCACCAACCGAAAAGTTTGTTGGAAGAAATCTACTATGATATGCTTCCACACTATTATGCTTACGATTGCTAGCGCTAGGTCTCGCATGTTTGATTCCCGCATGGAAAATATATATTTTCGTGCAAAAAAAAAACTAATTCATACAAATGTTGATCTACAAAAGTTTTTTTATTCGGGTCTGGGTGTCTTGGTTAAATATTTGAAAACTCACCAACAACACAGAAGAAATTCTTAGTTCGATTCAAAATAGAGGCTATAATTTCGATTTTGCTCGTCGGAATAACTAAGTTGACATTGTAAGTGCACCTGAAGTGAATGACACTTGAAGTCAACAATGTACACAACTTTAAACAGATTAGGTGTTGTCCACCACTTTAACAACTGCTGATAACTGTATCGGTTCTCATAGTTTTACAATGAGTTCACTTACCTTGCAAGTCCCTTGAATGCATATCGCACGGAAACCTTGTCGGGTGCAGGGGGTTCCATCAGCAACCAGTGACAATGATGCGTAGAAGTGTTGCCCCAGAGGTCTGCAGTTCAGCGTACATGGTGCATTACCTGGACATAGAATGTAACTAGATAATACGTTTCTGTTTTGGGTGGGACCTGCAATACTATACAACATATCCAGAAGATAAGTAGTTGCTGTTTAAAACAGGTGGATAGTTTAAAAAGCTGGACATACAAAATTGAATAATTGAATTGTGGTCACAGCAATAACTTCTTGAATCGCGCATAACAGCAAGTTGATAATCGGCTGTATAATCTCTTGCCTTCCATCTGGCCCTGAACCAGTCTCTCTATCCAGTCCTCATTTCTAAAGATGTGTCCAAATAACTTGAGTATTCATAGTAACACAGTATACAAAAGCCGGTCTATAGCCAGCTTTCTGGAATCCCATCAACACCCCTAATTTTATAATTTTTTTTTTCTCCTTTTTTTTAGCGTGTCAAAATCATCAAATGAGTCCTCCCAACCCCGGTCAGGGCGGGAGGGACTGTCAGACTTCTACTGACTAAAATCCACGGTGTCCTTCATAGCCTGTTATGTTCCGGGGTTACGGTAAGGGAATAATCCCGCGACCCCGGCAGGCTTTGGCCCTCTGAGAGGGGGGCCCCGTCATTATGCTGACGCTCTTTGAGGCGCGCGTGGGACACAACGCGCCGTCGACCCGGGCATGGTCCCTGGTCGGGCAGCGAGTTGCCCTTTACTCGCTGCCCGCATGCCCGCGCCTACGGTGGCCGTAGATCATCTAGCGACGTCCGTCGCCGTGGGCGCCTACCACTGCGGCTGGGGCGGAGGGAGGACGCTGTCCTCTCTCGCTCGCGGCCGGCCTCCTCCTTTACGAGCATTACTGCCTCGCAGAAGGAGCTGACCGCTTCCCACTCCGTCTCGCCCCGCAGCATGGCCGCAACCAATGCCGGGCGCGAGAGGTCTCCGCCTATCGCAGCCGTGAGGACACGTCGGTGCTCCGCCCAAGCTGGGCAGTCTTGCACCGTATGCTCCACCGTGTCCTCCGGGCGATCTTCGCAGTGGTGACACCCAGGCGTCTCCTCCTTTCGCATCATACACAGGTACCGCCCGAAACTTCCGTGTCCGGTGAGGACCTGCGTCAAGCGGTAGGTCAGGACGCCATGACTTCTCTCCAGCCACTCCTCAAAGAGGGGTCTTACCGCCGCAATTGCGGCGTGCCCGGCCGTCGGTCGCGACAGTCGTTTCTTCCATACTGCCCTGAGATCGCGCCGGAGGTCTTCGCGCCGCGCCTCGACTTCTCGAGGCAGCGGGGTCACGCCCCGGCGCTGCGCCTCCACGCGCCACTCATAGACGCGAATTTCATATACTTAAAAAAAAAAAAGCTTTCTTATGTTGAAGTGTTGCTGAGGCACAGAACTTAGTAGTCGGAGGAAAAAAACCTTTTCTGAAGTTTATTTTGTATTTGAACCAATTCTAAATATTAAAAGTGGTGGAAAGAAGTAAAAGTGGTGGAAAGAAGTATATAAATAGTCTACCGTAGCGTCACTATGATAATGTAAAATTATGGACCAAACCCCAATTACCGTCTCCCTTTCCACAAAATATTGAGTAACAGAGACCCTCGTTACAAACAAACGAACTATCATTTACAATATCGAACCCCGTAATGACAGTGTCAGGAAACAAACGACGGACGCAGACCAAGTGCTTATTGTCAATTTTACAGAACATACGTTATACAAGACACTAGAATTTATTAGTAGTCGTCAACAATTCAATTTTATCGCCGATATACAAGCGACTAGCAATTCTGACAGATTATTGGCGAACAAATTGACAGAACAAGCGTATCAAATGCGCAGACAAGCGAAGTAATAACTTAGATTAGCCGTTGACGCACAATTAGTACATGTACTCTTTTTTGTCACGTCTGTAATGTTCTTGCAAATTGTTGTTCTTATTTTTGTTGTCATGGATGACGAGTTGAGTTATTAGTCTAGATGAAAAGATTATAAATATTTACTTTTATAAAAGATTTACACACTAGCGAAGATAATTTACGTCCCGAAAGATCTTATAAAACCAATTGCTTAATATTCATGTCGTTTTATCAGCACGAGGATTTGTTGAAGGTTTTGAATTGAGTAAAACGATTCTTTTTTTTACACCTTTCTGTTTTTTTCTTTAATTTTGCATTCATAAGGTGCTGAAGGCAAAGTTTATGCATGTTTATGCATAATGATGTAACACAATCATGCAAGAACGGCTAAACAAACCCAGACAATGTTTGGTAAAGTCCGGTCACAAAACAGGCGGTAATATAATAGGTCAAAATACGAATTTCCTCCTGTTTTGTAACCGGACTTTACACAGATAGATTACTTATAGTCTAGAATAACAAATATGTTATTCTTTATCCGGAAAAAAATACGATTCCCATGATATCATTTTCGATTACCACGAAAGTGAATCCGTGGTCTTACGAATAATTATATCAACTAAATTACTACCGATTGTTGACTTCACACCCTTTTTTTTAGCATTGTAAAATCATCAAATGAGTCCTTCCACCCCGGGCAGGGCGGGAGGGACTGTCAGACACTACTGATTAGAATCCACGGTGTCCTTCAATAGCCCTTTATGTTCTGGGGTCACGGTAGTGAGATAAGTTCCGCGACTATGGCAGGCTTTGGCCCTCTAGAGGCCCCGTCATTATACTGACACTTTTTGAGGCGCGCGTGGAACAAAACGCGCCGTAGCGACGACTCGACCCGAGCATGGTCCATGGTCGGACAGCGAGTTCCCCTTTACTCGCCGCTCGCATAATATACCCTTCATAACACCCTTGAAATAAACGACAGCTTTTGCCTAGCAACAGAATATTTGAAACTAGCAAATATTCGTAAGTAAATTCAACTTAACTTGTATAAAAATACTATTAAAACAATAATGAATGACACTCACCGTCGATATAAGGAACCCAGGTATAGAATCTTCCACGGAATGGTCTTCTATCAAACGCCGCACATTGCACAGCACGACTACTTCTTAATCCACCGGGACAGGGCTACAACAAAAAATAAAATATACACAAATAAAATGCTGGAAAAGTAAAGCATGCTTAGCTTTGAGATTTATCTCCTCAAACATACTACCAAAAAACCGGCCAAGTGCGTGTCGGGCCACGCACAGTGTAGGGTTCCGTAGTTGCCCATCAAAATACTTATGCGAACTAACTAAACTGATTCGCTGAATTTAATTTTAAAAAGAAGAATTTTCAAAACCGGTCCAGGAGTCTTTGAGAAATCGGGGACAATACATAAAAAAAAAGATTACGTCGAATTTAGAACCTCCTCCTTTTTTTGAAGTTAGTTAAAAATAGTTGACGATAAAAACCTACCTATCCCCAAAGAACATAGCTATAAAAGCTGTAAAAATAAAGTTGACAAACTTACATTTGCAGTTGAAGAGGATGTTCTCTGATACATTTTGTTTAAGAAAATATGATATTCAAGTACATTTTATAAGTTGGTCGACTATTACTAGTAAAGTTGTAAAGCCTACTTAGTCATGATAATTTTCTTTTAAACTTCGTTATATATACTACTATTGTGAATTTTTTCACACCCCCAAACATAACCGTTTAGCTGGTAGAGGGGGGGACACTCGAATCGAGCAAAATTTAGCACTTTAAAGCTTAATATTTCACAAAAGAATTTTTTTATCAAAAAACTGTTAATGGAAACTATCATTATTTTTTAAAGACCTATTTAATGATACCCCACACTAAGGGGTACGCGAGAAAAAAAAAATCCTCACTTTACGTGTAAGTACAGGAGGTACCCTAAAAAAAATATTTTACGAGATTTTTTTTTACCACTTTTTCGGCACAACAAATCCGTATATTTACACCAAATTACAGCTCTCTAGTACTGTGCGTCTCTGAGCTAAACTACGGACAGACGGACAGACGGACGGACGGACGGACGGACGGACGGACGGACGGACGGACGGACGGACGGACGGACGGACGGACGGACGGACGGATGGACGGACGGACGGACGGACGGACATAGCGAAACTATAAGGGTTACTTGTTGACTACAGAACCCTAAAAAATGGCGTTAAATTTCTGAGAAGGCCACTCTTCCTAAATTAAAATATGAAATACAATAAATATGATGCAGCTTACGAATTTTACTGCAATTCATATTACGATGATTCTGCTAAAGTGGCCAATAGCGATTCCATCAGTTTCGTACTTTTTGATTTATTGAATTAGTAGATATTTGGCAAATAATATATGGCTAGAGAAAGCATTGTGAGTGAGATTACATAGGTAATATGTTTAGTTAGTTTTAGGTACTACGGTGCATCGATAGGTATAACCATTTTCAATTAGTCGATTCATTTAAGAAAAGTACTATAAATCAATCTAAAAACAAACCAATTAAAAATCAAGAGTAAACAACATGAATCGTGCAAAAAATATTCAATTAACGAGGGTTGTTTTCTTCCTCAAAATAAGCCAATTATTGCCAGCCGCTATATTTTACTCCACGGAAAAAACCTCCCCTGTTGTTGACATAACGTATTCTAAGGTTGAATCTTAATAAATTTATTTCCACAAACGTGTCTCACAACACCCTATTTTATACAAACGGCAGCACATTAAGCTATCGGAGTCAAACTTCATTAATATATTTCCAACCTTATCACAGTAGTAGAAGGTTCGATTGGAAAAATTCGTCAGAATGGGGTAGGTTGATGAACCTGCTTCTGTACACCATTAACTAAAAATACAGCTGTCGTAAAATAAACAACAATACTGAGTTCCCAATCTCGATTTTATTTCACCGTCTTAAAAATATTTAAGCCTACGCAACGAAAATAAAAGGGGTTGAAAATAGGAAAAGACATGATAACGAGACCCTTATCGTCATTCAAGTCAAGTACAGAGGTGCTCCTGAGTGTCTCAATGGTCATCCCAGTCACCTCTTTGTCAGTTTTGAAAACAATGACCTTTGAAAGCTGCGGCTTCGCTCTCGTTAATTTAGAATTTGACCAAAAAGTTTTGAGACACATGACGCTATCTATTATCATATTTTTTGAACGTTATTATTATTTCCTCGGGAACAATATCTTCTTTTTTTCGAGACAACGTCTATGTAATCATCTTGGATGATCGCTTCAGTGGTTTACCTTATGTTTGCATTTATAATACATAAGGTGATTTGGTGAGGAAGGAAATTTGGTGCTAGGTTCTTAAAAGTTTTTCAAGATATTACCTATGCACGCAGTATCGCGTAATGATGTGTCACTACATCTTGTCTACTTTAGTGGTGAACTGGTTGCATAATTTCGCATTACAGCATGCATGGGTAACGTTTTGAGAGACTTTTGAGACCCTATCAGTGAGCAGCCTGTCTCAAAAAATAACCTCGCTTCACCCTATTAGTTAAAGTTAGGATTCGGATATAGAAGTGATTTATTCCCTTGTATGCTTTTCATCTAATTTGTTTGCTGTAATGTAGTTGACCAACAACGAAAATTGGTAAATATCAATTAAATAACATGTTACATATTTTACGTGCCTATGGCTACTGCATTTTTACCAACCAATTTTAATACCTAATATTGAGGGTGTCTATCGCTTCATCAATACTGATTTGTGACACTTTGGGGACAAAAATAGTCGGACTTTTGGGCGTGATCATGTTATATTCCGATATGTGATCACTTAAAAACGTTTATCTCCCAAAATCATAGGAAAAAATGGCAGTTTCGGTTTGCTTTTACGCATATAAATCTACAAACCAAACAATAGCTTTTAATACTTTTTGCAGCATAACCTCACACAACTAAAACTGCAATAAATGACTTGACTTATCTATGTATAGTAATATTATTAAAGATTTATTTTATGATGATCAAATTCTACATTTAGGTAATGATAATTTTGGTAGGAATTTACACTATATTAATTAGTACTTTATGCTAATTTAGATAAATTACATAATTAGGTATTCAATGATGATGATGTAAATATATTAGCCAAGCAATCAAAATTCTTTCTTGTGTTTGAAAACCAAGATATTGCGCCGGGGCGGGCGATGGCAATGACGACGCGGTGAGTCTGGTGCCGGCACTTCAAGCGAACGAAGTCGAAGGCAGAAGCTTGTCTTCCAATAAAACGATCAAATCATCAATCTTCTCCACAACCTTTAACCCCCGATCTTTGACAAGCGACACCCATACCTAGTGTCAAGATATGAATTTACAGAAACACAGTAAAATCAACTTTAATACCATTCGTGACAAAACAAATTGAATAGAACAATACTAATCAAGGAAACGTTTACGATGTACTCGATCGTAAATCAGTATTCAGTTTTAATGTTTAGTGCCTCAGCAATAAAGCCTTATTCGTGCAAACCGATCAAACAAATTGCGAGTCATTACTCATACTTTATTGACGAATGCGTGGGAATTGTGATTAGAAAAGCTTTTGATAAAGGAAACATGTTCATTAGTGGTGGAGCAATTAGAAGTTATGTAGACATTGGTTTTTATTCGATTGCGTAGCGATTTATTAATACTAACCCAATAGACATTGCCTATATGAAGTTCGGTAATTATTCTACGGAAACGTCATATCAGAATAAAAAGTTCTATATATGCTAACTAGCTGTGCCCGCGACTTCGTTCTTGTGAATGTCGGAACTTAACAATTTATTTTTTTATAAAATTGACAAAGTTTCATACAAACTTTCATCTCCTATTTTATCCCCTTGGGGGTAGAATTGATCAAAATCCTTCCTTAGTTCCGTTCAGTCCAGTAGTTTGGGCTGTGCGTTGATAGATCACTATGTCACACATTCACCTTTGAATTACATATATTTAGATTCAGATTATAAACCATCAGCTGTGTACCAAACTTCCAAAACCGTTGAGTGATTTTTGTGTGAAAGAGTTACTGACATCTATCTGTCCTCGAAAAATTCGCTTTTATATTTATACTTTTCATCCCGATATGACGGTCCGTGGGCCAATTACCGAACTACACTAGTTCGTTTTAATAAGAAGATATTGTTGTTCCAATCTATCTGATAACAAGATAAATAATGGTAGCCATACACGTACATGCCTATTTGTCAATTCGGCATAAAACTGCCAATTTGCTCAAATAGAATTGAACGTGTATGGGGGTGGAATGCCAATTTGATGGCATGACATGCCAATTTTGATAGGTCATCAAATCGTTTTTGACACAACGTCCAATCGGCAGCAGTGATGCCTACTTAGCAACTTTAGAGCTAGTTAGCTAATTTTTTAAAGGTGCTAGAAAAGAAGCTAAAAAGTGTAACTTGTGGCTAAACTTTTTAGCTACTTTTCTAACACCATTTCAATTCATCATGACATTGAGACTTTCAAAATTAGTCAAGTAGTGTCCCGAGTCAAAAGACAAGATAATGCAATAGTGGCTCATTCTACGTATAAATAAGTGGCATTCTGAAGAAATAGTTCAGTTTCGGGTGGAAATAAAAAAAGAAATGAAAAAATTCTTCCGGTGGCAAAATATATTTAAATATACAAGATACCCTGAACATGAATTATTTTCACTCTTAAGTAAACTGGGACTTTGCTGTAAACTTAATGGTAGACTCTGTAGAGTAAAATACTGCAAAATCTCTGTAACAAATACAGGGATTATTGTCAGCCGACATCACTGAGAAGTCACTAAAATCCGACCACTCATGACTTTCGGAAATTTCTAGGTACTAATTTTTTAATGCATTTGATGTAATGAAATAGACACTAGCGCCATGTCTAAAGGTCAAGGAGTGGTGGCCAGGGCTGGGGTGCGTTTAAATCTTCCGGCGGTATTTCGCCGGAAAAAATTAAACTAGCGAAGGTTCGCTGAACGGAGTCATAAGTTTCTGTCAATGTTAGTTGTCAAATTCAATTGACAGCTCAGTTTATTGAACAAATAATCAATTTGCCGGTTTAATGCAAATCCATAATCCACAAATAATATTTACTCTCTAAAATAAAAATAATATTCGTTTTTACTGCGGGTATCGAGCAAAACAACAAAACGTAATGTCAGTCTGACAGCAGGATAAAATATTGCGAGGTAAAAAGGTCGCAATATTTTATCAGTAAATTCCATTTAGTAAAAACTTATCCCAGCGAATGACCGTAAACGGGGCAGATTAAATTTTAGTTAGCTTCATTTTTCACCTCGCGGTGTACTTAAACGGGGTGTTTGACATCTATGCAGTATAAATTTGAACTGGATAAAGGATATAAACGCAGCCCAGAGTCCTGCATATGGGATCGTTCTGAAACTCGACTTTTTGACAAATATTTATTTTTATTTAAAAATAACCAGTACTAATCCAAATTCAGTGACTAAATAAGAAAATAATTGTACAAAAACGTTAATAATATATAATAGATTTGACTAAAAAAAAAAAACAAATATTCTCCGCATTTCATTTTACATTTAATTTACTATACAAACGTTTTCGAACGCACCACGTCTAGCATGCGTACCTATCTAGTCTGTGATGCGTACGCAATTTAAGACAGTGTTCCCACTTTATAAATATTTTCCCTTTATTTAGGGTAGGGGGGTCCTTTCAAATGTTGGTCAATATTTAAGCGAAAAAATTGTAAAATAAATAAATAATTATGAAGGTCTTTATGAAATTAACTACCCAAAAACCAACCTTCATGCTTTGTGCTCGTGTAACCCTCTAGGAGGCTTGTAACCCTCTAGGAGGCTAATAGCTAAATAATAAAAAGCAGCACTTCTCTGCATTATTATAATTTTTATTTTCGACTTCAATTAAAAAAAAGGCAAAATTGTTCAATGTCAAAATAATCGTATATTGAAAAGGTGATAATAAAAAAAACTTTTTCAAGAAAAATGTAACCGCCTTCTAAAACAACCACAAAAAAGTGTAAAATAATCTACAAAATAACTTTTCTTTCGGTTGTCGGTGCCTTTGTTTTTTTTTTCTTTTCATTGTCTTTTAGCCACCGACTTCCGAATGAAAAGTAATTTTGTAGATTGTGGTTGTTTTTGAAGGCGGTTACATTGTTTTGAAAAAAATTTTTTTTTTTACTATTTTTAGTTTAAATATTCAACCCGAATTCTTGTCAAGAACATCATTCTCTTACATGTGCACTAGAATTTTGTAATCCTTCGCACCGGTAATTACATCGCTCATGTACACAATAAGCTAATAAAATTCCATATCTCAAAAATTACTGACCGATTTCTACCGATTCTGATGAAACTTGCAGTGTTCCCTAAGTTAAATGATACCTCGCACACCAAAAAAAAGCATTACTTAAATCGGACTCAAAGTTCCGGAGATATGCGAACGCAAACTAAATCAATCGATGCCTATTCCTTACTGTTAAGGAGTTGTACCTTCCATCATCAGCTCATCCACCTGAAATGATGATTATCAGATGCAAATACTCGAACAGCTTTAGAAAATATATATAATTGGTACTATCTGCCTATAAAATTTGAAGGTTACCCTCGCTTTCCCTGGGATCCTATCACCAGAACCTGACCTGAGAATTTTTTTCCAAATCAGTCCAGGCGTCTTCGAGAAATCGGGGAACATACATAAAAATAAAAAATATTCCGAACTGAGAACCTCCTCCTTTTTTTGAAGTAGGTTAAAAAAAGGTGTCAAAACAGGTAGGTAAGTTAAAACTAAGTATTTATTATACTTAAGGCGCATAGTACCCTCAATGACCTTGAGCATCCAGGCGGAGCTAAACGCACATTTTCATATCTGCACCGCACATATTAATATGTCCCGAGCGTACCGCGACACCTCAAAATGATATCATACACTATGCAGCTAGGCAGAAAGAGCTGCAAAAACCCGCCTTCGCCCGGTTTTTATATGTGGAAATCTCAATTTTCAACATATTCTTTGTAAAATATTGACTGATTTACATGAGCGTTACTCACATTGTAGTAAATTTTAACACCGATTGAGCTATTCAAAAATATTTTAAATAAACGAAGCCGTTTAGAAGGAGTGAGCATTTATTTGAACAAAATAGCGTGTTGTTAAATATTTTTTTACAGTTCAACTATTTGTCATAAGAAAATAAAATTTACTCACATTGTTGTACATGAATATACATTCGACATATATTTTTTTTCAATCTTTACACCCAGCCGTTAATCAGGAATGTGCTTTAGAATGTAACGTTTTTACGGCTTAAAAGGCGCGAAGGCCCTTAAGGGTAAGCCCCGACTCAAACGAGCGTTTTCTTTTGCTGGCACTTTAAAAGCGCTGACGTGTGAACAGATTTTGACTGGCCTGTTGGTCTAGTAGTTAGTGACCCTGACTGCTATGCCGGGGGTCGTGGGTTCGATTCCCACCCAGGACAAATCTTTGTGTGATGAGCATGATCATTTGTTCTGTGTCTGGGTGTAATTTATACACCGTGACTTTTTAGTCGTCTTACAAAAAGGGTCCACTTAATGTATCCGACCTAAAATACCTCTAGGCAAGTTATTTTTTTTTTTTAATCGTTAATAATAATTTTTATTTTTAATAAATAGGTGCATTAGAAATATGAAACACCCTGTTAAATGTTTACGTATCTAGCTGTAAAGTATACCTACCCAGCGCAATAGTCAGGCAGATCATTCTATCTCCATTTTCTATGAGACAAGGGTGTTTCTAACTACACCTTGCGTCATAATAACGAATTAAAACTTTATTTTAAAAATTTTCAAATCTCTTAAATACCTATTTTTTTATTATAAACGAGTTCTAGTCATTGGGTACATGAACTGGGCTGCTTTTGTAAGACGACTAAAAAGTCACGGTGTATATAGTAAGTATGTATTTAAAAATATATAAGTATGTTTTCAGTTGTCTAGTACCCATAACACAAGCCCTGCTTAGCTTGGGACTAAATGGCGTTGTGTGATAGTTGTGGAATATTATTATATTATTATACAAGGGAATGCATTTGTTCTATATCGGCGGTTTTTTAACGCCAGCAGAAAAAAATAAACTTTCGCGCGAATGGCGTCTTAAAAAGTCTAGGTAGGATTAAAAAAACCAGCAACTGCCTGCAGGCACTATTACTACGATTAATGAGTAGTCATTATGACTTTTTTTTCAGATGGGTCTACGAACCAATATCATCAAAATAGTTCAGCGGTTTAGGCGTGAAAGCATAACGAACAAGTGCATTTATACTACACGAATAAGTTAGGATAAAAATGTAAAATCGTTTTATTTTTAATTTTAATACCTTTTTAGTAATATTAAAATACGGGGAAATCTGAAATCAGAGGCTGACAATATGGTTACTATGACAACGAATATTCTAATAAAACAATCGATGTGTATCTAAGTAACAAACATCAAACAAAAATACGTTAGGAAATTCAATAAATTAAATTTTGTGGTTCGTTTCAATAAAATCGAGAAGCGTTTAAAATACCTACCTACCTAAGGGAGATCATCATCATCATCGACGACTTTGCTCTGGAAAAATTATATGGAAAACGCGTGGTCCAATTCTGACCCGACTCAATTTAGATTGCCATCGACATGCTAAGAGGATCAGCACAAAATAATCGCAGAGCCTGCCATTCTTCAGACATGAATAAGGTGGAAGATAAAACCAGCTGACACAGTGATATACCTAGTGTGAAACCGCTAGGTATTGTACGAGTATGATCAAAATGTTTCCTTATTATTTCATGCAAACAATTTGATACAGAAAGTTGAGAGCCATTGGATCAATGTGTAATTCTTTATCATGGATTTAGGTACTTCGATTAACAAAAAATGTACAATGGATTTACATCTCAGTGAAGTGAAATATCATATTCCTTATTGTTGTTAGTAATAGTTATTTAGTGATTGTGTTTAAATTACAATAATTGTATTTTTCCTATGCTGTTATAACTTACAGAATGTTAATAATATAGGTAAAAGTAAAGTAAGTAAAGTAAAACCAACGACTTTCATTTTGATATGATTTTTATTAAAGCATTTCAAGCAAAGCTAAGCAGCTCTGCCAGAGCAAATATATAAAATATAATTATTTTTGCATGATGTTAGTAAAAAGGTGAGTACTGACTTAATGAGTAGAGAAAAATAGAAGATTTGATGAATTAGAATAAGGGCAGGAGAACGATGAGACGACGAATCATATGATTTCTAAATAAAATATAACTATTATTCTTTCCCTAAGTATTTATTTTAATAATAAAAGGTTGAAACACTATATATACCTATAATATTAGGTAAACTACCACATATTTTATCATATAATTCAGTGTGTTTTTCTTGCATGATTCACAGAGCAGCAGCGAAATTGAGAATAGGCAATCCTTGCTCTCAGTAGAGTTACTGTCCAAAGATAAAATAATCTGTAAACATGAAGAAATTACCATTAAATTAACCCATTTTTCTAGTCTAAAAGACTTGTAACTAAAATGATACAGCGAAGATGCTGGCTCAGTGATGGCTCTTGCTTGTGAATATTGTAGTTCAGTTAATTTATATTAGTGTGACAGATTCGGACAAAAGTGCACACTATATAGGTATGTTTTTAATCTACCAGTACCTATTAAGGGGTAGAAATGGGTTGTGAGACAGTTTAAACCAATAAACGTAATCAAATTGTTGATTACATTATATGAATTTGTTAGTGATGGTTTTGCATTTAATAGTTGATGTACGTATGTATCATCACATCTTGCATAAACTTATTATAGTAGTAGTAGGTATGGTTAATAATCTTTGGTCATTCCTACCTTATAACTATAGCAAGTCCAAGCTGATAACTGTAGTAGTTTGCTTCTTGGCATACATAAAGTTGGTGGTTTTCTGTTAGTAGAAATCCTGTTTTAAATTCAGTTTTGCACAGATTCAACACATTGAAAGTACTTGGTTGCATTTATAAAATAATTCGTGCTAAGGGTAAAGGTGTTAAAAAATGAACCGCAGGCATTTCGTGGGCGTACTCGGTATCAAAAACGAAGTCGATTCCAATTTTTTTGTTATTCCACCGGAAGAATTTCATTTTTTTTACTTCAACCCAAAACTGAACTATTGCTTCAGAATTCCACTTATTTATATGTAGAATGAGCCACTGTTGCGTTATGAGTAGGCATCACTGATGCAGATTTGACGTTGTGTCAAATCAATCTTTACGATAGGCATTATGGTGTATGGCGTATATGGGCGAACTGCCGATTTGAAACAATTGCAAGCGTCACATCTATCGTTCACATAGGCATGATTGTGTATGCCTACTGTAAGCCGTCAAATCTCATGCCAACTATGCTATTGGTTGATCAATAGCCATGACAACCGCCAACCGAACCACTTGACATGATATTTGACAACTGGTTCGATGATGCAGGTATGCAGCCATTCATTAAAACACACTGGCACTTTACATGTGTAATTCATACTAGGTTTTATTTATTTTGATCGCGGGACTCATCAAATTACAGTGACCCTGAAATGTAAAGGGCTATTGAAGGACACCATGGTCATTTTAGTCAGTACAATTGTCTGACTGTTCCCTCCCGCCCTTCCCCGGGGTGGGAGGACTCCATTGATTTTACCACAATAAAAAAGTCTTATTGATTTCTTCTGCTACACTAACAAAAGCGAAGAAACTAAGAGTTTCATGTTCTGTAATAATATTCAATTTCACTAATTTCCTAGTCAATTACACCCCATAAAGAATTTTGAGAGGAACTTTCTAACATCTAAATGAATACTGCGAGTGGGGTACGAGTTGGCTTGACGCGTCCCTGAGGGACTACAGAAAGGGACAAACAGGATCTCAATGAGATTAATATCATTAGGGACTATTTTAAGACTATTTTGAAAGGCTCAGGCTCATTGCGGGCTCGCTCGAGAAGGGGCCGAGGGGTGGTGATCCGACCGGTAGGATAATACGCTACACCACTACACCCCAACCCCTTGGTTAGAGTACTTAACGGCAGAGTCGGATCTATTAAATATCATGCATTGTAGGCATTTGGAGACTATCAGAACTACCGCTCACTAAAAAATGTTTGGGCCGCTAGAAACCGTTTATCATCATGATGAACACACTGCCATAATTATATCTTCACAGCACTCGACTGGGAGATTAAAAAGCACCAGTGAGCTGCTATTTTGATCATAGAAGTTGTTCCCGTGGTTTCGGTTTTATGCAAGTCCACCAGATTTTACATAATCTATAGCTGAATTGAAAAGCAGTGGAGACCTAGTGGTTTCGGCCCCGACTTACGAGTTGTAGGTCTTGGGTTCGAATCCATCCAGGCGCATTACTTTCTGTAATTTATTTCACCATAACTGTTCTCAAAACCATGAAAGACATTGTGAAGAAACCGGCATATCCTATAGAACCAGAAAAACGAAGACTTGTAACATCTAACAACCCGCACTGAGCCAGCGTGGTAGATTATGGGCCACTCCCTTTATCAGAGAGGAGACCTGTGTCCCAGGGGCAGCACTTCCCGAACATTTGAAGGCTGATGATGATGATAAATTAAATATAGTCATCATCATCATCATCAGCCTATTTATGTTCCCACTGCTGGGACACATCCTCTCTGTGAGAGGGGGTGGGCCATAATCCACTACGCGGGCCCAGTGCGGATTGGTGGATGTCACATGTCTTCGAATTTTTGGTTCTACGACATACCGGTTTCCTCACGATGTTTTCCTTCACCCTCTTGAGAGCAGTGGTAATGAAATAAATTACACAAAGTAATGCGCCTGCCGGGATTCGACCTACAACTCGTAAGTCGGGGCCGATACCACTGGGCCACCACAGCTCTGTATTAAAAATAGTAATATCTTACAATATCATTGCACTCGTGGTATCTCTTGTCGACTCCCTGGCAGTTGGGCTCGTGCGTCTGTCTGGTCTCTCTCGTCACTCTGACGGTGATCACCGGTGGAGGGATGCTGCTGTTGTTCAACGGTGGAATATTTCTGTAACAAGGACATATAAACTTAAGATCTTGAAAAATATTGAGCGGTTTTAGAATTTTTGACTTGCCAAAGGCAGTTGAGCTGGCAGAGGCAGAAAAAAAAAGCTAAGGGGAGCGACCTATATCCAACGATGACTATGACTAGTTAATAAGGTTTCTGTGTTTGTTTTTGTTTAAAAAAAAAAGGGAAAATGTTATTATTTTTTAACGCTTCCTTTTTCTAAAATTGTGATTAGGTACTGTTAAGATTTCTCCTTCAGTACAATTTTTCAATCTCAAAAATAAATCAAACTCCAATATGTCAATATTAATTAAAAGTGATAAATCCAACGCTGTAATTACGTTAATATTTTATAAGGCAAATAGAACAATAAAACATTAGAGCGGCGGCGTCAACATAAAAGCTCCTTTAATGAAATCAACGGAGCCGCTAACAAATTGCTTGAAACACGTTAATCTAATTTAGTGAGAAAATAAAAAGTTGTGATGCATCGCCGACCGAATCGTTCCACATATTAGTAGTCAGACTTTACAAATTAATGTTCTTCACCATATAAAAGGAGCACCACATTAATTTAATGTAAACTCAACCAATAGTTTGAATATTCATGTTCTCGAGGAGAAAGATTAGTTCCGCTCGTACATTTATCTAAAAGTCTTTAAAAAGATAAGTACAACTTTACCAAGGTTCCTCATAGGGATGCACTATTCTTACATTTTATCGATAGTTTGGATCAAACGTGATCGAAAGTTTGCGTTATGGTTCTAATTACCTGTATAAAAATTCCTTTAATTTCATTGTTTAAGTATATTACTCGAGCAGCTCGTGGCAAAATAATTACAGCCGCACAGGCCGATCTATCTGCCATAGCGAGATTCCTCCGTGCCCCCGGCTGGCATTTTGAGACCTTTGACAGTCGTTACAATTAGTCAGAAGCTTCTAAAAGCCTAACAACCAGTCTTAGCATGTATCGTATTGCCCACTTACTGGGTTGTTGAGGTCCGATAGGCAGTCGCTCCATGTAAAATACTGATATTCTGCATCGGGTTCGGCTGGAAGCCGTTCCTTATAAAGTTGGGAAAAGGCTAATGAGTGATATTACCATAGACATTGTATGATTTTAATCGAAAGTACCCATAACAATGTATACGTATCATATTAACTTATATCTGCAAAAATCTAGGCATAACTCTAGGAATAGTTATTAAAAACTTTTTTTGCGTTGTCTGGCCACACAATTTAGGACACGATACGATCCATTCATCTCGATACCGCTATTTTTGTAAAAAATCCCACTAATTGTCCTATACAACGTGATAATAATATCCTTAAAAGTTTTAGATCGATAGAAACGGTATCGATATAAAACGTCAAAGCGGCCGTTTGTATCGATACTTTTATCGAATCGGACCGAGCATCACTAGCTCCTTGGCGCCATTAAAGAGATGACACTTCAAGATTACTTTGTAAGAAGTAAATGAAAAGCGACCGTTATCGTACTAACCTGCAACTTTATGTTACAAATTAAGTGATTACATTTTATCATCTAATATAGGCAAGGTACTAAAAGGATAATATGAACGTTGGAAACCCCGGTGCATTATAATTTTAAAGTAAGTAAAATGCTATTAGGATTACTGCCTTTTTTATACACCGTGACTTTTTAGTCGTCTTACAAAAGCAGCCCAGATCATGTATCCAATGTCTAGAACACGTTTATAATAAAAAAATAGGTATTTAAAAGATTTGAAAATTTTAAAAATAAAATTTAAATTCGTTATTATGACGCCAGGCGTAGTTCGAAACACCCTTGTTTCATAGAAAATGGAGATGGAAAGATCTGCCCGACTATTGCACTAGGTAGGTATACTCTACAGCTTGATACGTAAACATTTTAACAGGGTTTTTCATATTTCTAATGTATTAAAAAATATATTATTAACGATTAAAAAAGAAAAAAAACTTGCCTAGAGGTATTTTAGGTCGGATACATTAAGTGGACCCTTTTTGTAAGACGACTAAAAAGTCACGGTGTATAAATCAAAAAATCTAGTCCTAGATTTGTAGCCTATATGATAATAATTGGCTAGCCTTCTATTTAGCTACATTTTGCTGAAACATAGGGCTACTAACCTCTTTACCACTTCTCAAAGACTAGAGAATACTCCATATTATGTGCTTATGTGGAAAAATTAAATTGAGTGCGTCGGTCAAGAGACGCACGGAGGCCGTTTTAACGCATTGTTTTTTTTTTCGAACTCAATATCTTTCTCAGACTTACGTACCCCTTAATACAAAAAGAGAGTAGTTAAAACACTCACAAATATTATAATTAAAAAATATCCAGACTTTTTCAGAAGTCCGGCTTTTTGCCAGAACTTTTGAAATTCCGAATGGTAAATCTAGGACATGCAATTAAATAAAGCATCCTCTTTCAAAATATTGCCTAATTTCTTACCCATTTATATCCAAAATAAACCATCTAAAATTTTCCTACGTAACATATAGGAGCAATATTTCAAATGTCCGGCCTTATTGCTGTCCAAATGAAATGCGTACGCGGCTATGCGCAAGAGTTCCATGACAAACGACGTCCATCCTAATTTGTCGAGCATGTTACACCACGCTATATCAGCAGGATACTATCGACCGTCTGTCTGTACGTCCGTAAACATAATGAAGGAATTTATAACTTATTCTATCTGTATTTAAGGAATTAATTTGATTAATTGTATCATTACAGGCTTTGGTTTGGAGTTGTTACAAAGTTATTTCGTGATCTAGATAATTTTTACCGCTATCTAAGGTTCTGTCTGTTAGGATATTAATTGGAATCAAAGTTCTTTATGTAACCTAAATAACGTCTACTGAATCTAGATCCTAGTTTGAATTGAGCTGAAGTATGGAGATCGTAAAAATTACAAGTTTTCTTTTGAAACACACTTCACAATTGGCTTGTCTACAACTAAGGACGATCTTTTTAAGGCGACTTTTAGATGCATACCTATAAGAGAGAAACCGAGCGATTCCCTGATTATATTTTAAATTTTATTGATAATTCGTTTTTTCCTATACATATATACTCGCATATTATTCATTTATTCATTTTCATAAGCAACACTAAACATAGTTGCCTACTAAAGCTCATGTATGTATAGGTATGTATTTAATCTAGTCTCGTTCGAGACCGTTAAAGCTCGGCGCCGCTGGCGGCACCCACTAATTAAGAGTGACGGTATTTTGATTACCTACTTATCTATCTAACAGGACCACGTATCTGACCGTATTAATCCTGGATCCTCAACTCGTTACAATTATCTCGGTTCAAGCATTCATTTGTACGTAAATAACCTGACCTGATTACCAACAACGGTTCAATAATCTATTTGGATTATTAATATTATGGCTTGACTGATGGATGGAATGTTGGTATTTGAGAAGCTTTTAATTGTTATTTAGAGCCATTGATATTCAATTTAAGGGTCATTTAGGTGAAAATCTCCGACGTCTGAACATAAATCTCTTACAAGCACATTCTAGCGTCGTCAAGCCGTCACACTGACCCGACCACCACTCAAGGCAGGCATGGGAAGCGGCCCCCGTGCCAAACACCACATTCAACCGACGATCCGACGTCAATTACCACATGTTAAAAAACGAATCCCTCATTAGCGCTGCAACTACAAATATGTAGACAAAAATGAAGTTTGTCTTCTTTATAAAATGGACGGTAATCGCGAGCTCATTACCGGCTATATCGGAGCTGATGCGTGTCAATCAAGCGGCCGAGTGCAAGCAATCAATGCTCCCACTACAATAACAGCTTGTTACAAGCCACGCTACGGGGTTTCCATTACCTTAATTTAGTCGATAAAAACCGTACGAGTCGGGTCGCGAGGGCATGTTTAACCTTTAACCTGGGCACATGTTAGAAGCTTTTACACTTAGCGAATATTTAACATTGCTCTCGACTTAAGAGTAGTTTGAGAGTGTGCTTTCGAATAAAAGAATGACAAATTCGTTTTAATTTGAGTGAGGATAAGACACTGAACAAGGAAGTAGGTATAGGTACAGTTCCTAAAATTATGCAATTAAACCATTCAGTGGTTCGGAAATAATAGTTGCATTATGATACAGAATAACAGTAAATTAAGACTGAATTTGAAATTAATCCTTTCCTGATCCTGTCAAAACCAATTAGTAATATTGTTTTCATATACTAGCTGAGTTCACGTCTTTGTTTGAGTTGTTATAATTATACCCTAATCACTAGCAAATTCAGAAGGGACTTTATTAAAGTATCAAATCTTTCCCTTTCTCCTATACAACGTGATTGATTCACAAAAACCTCGAAAGGCATTCACATAAATAATAGCAGTGTATTATCCCGTCACAGAAAGACCACCAACATCAAAGCTAATAAAATAATTGCGGACACCAAACTGATTGAAGTTCAAACGCCGTCGGATTACTAAATTGCATATGTCAACGGTTTGATAAACGCAAATGAGTTAGATCTAATCTCTGAAGACAGCCGAATGCCACCGAAGTCGTGGCCGAAACGATCTTAATTAAACAGACGAAATATTTTCTAGTTGATTAGAATTTTTGTACCGGTTGACTAGTAAATCATACGCCTATTTGATAGTATGGCAATTATTAAAATAGATGCTGACGTTTCTGTGATTTAAGAAGCATGCTCAATTAATTGACGCTACACGTTTGATACGATAAAGAAGCGTTTGGTACACTGTGACAGTGGCGGAACGATACGTGTGACTGGTTCGATTCCTGCACGCAACAAATATTTCTATAGCCTAATAGTTATTTCAGGCCTATCCGTCTGTTTATGAGGGTTTAAATGCTTGTAATCCCATGAAACAGATGTAATAATGAAACTGCTCATTGTACCCGATACCTAGAATTTTGTTTCGCGATCCGATAAGTCTGACAGTGTAAAAGAGGCCTCAGCGAATTACTTTAATAGGCGTGTAAAATGTTAGTGTTTACAATTTTTGCTTTTATGTGCAGTACATGATGAGATATTAACGTGAACGAGCGCTGTCGGAACCGCCTTGTTCGACAATTTGTTACAGTTTCCAGCGATTCGTTAGAGAGAAATCCCGCGATTAGTGAAATGAGAAAACTGTTTACACGAACATAAATTTTGCAATTATTAATGAAGCTGATAGTTTCTTTTTTATCTTTGTAAACTTGAGTTAATAGTGGTGTTGAAAATTAGCGGTTACTTTTATCACTATATAAGTATACAATCATTGGAAAATATTCACAACTCGTTTCTCCTAGCAGAAACGGTGATTTTTTATTCAAAAACAGAATGCATGCTTCAATGCTCTGATTCTCTATGAATTTCACTGGCAAAGTTCATCCAAGCTCATTAGAAAAGTGGACTGAAAAAACCAATTCTGGAGCTGACACAGCCATAGAAGGCTTCATAGGAAAGAACAGGACGAGCTGATCAAAAGCAACAACAGGTGGTCCAATTTGGCTCTGGATCGAAATAAACTGGAAGCGAGGAGCTCGTGGCTACATAATAACAGTCACACAGGCCGATCTTCCGGGTTAAGCCGCGCTTGACGAGGTCGGTCTGTGGATGGGTGACCATCTGTCATAGAGAGTTTTCGTCTCCGTACCACGAGCTCTTAACGCGATCCAGTGTAGTCTGAGGGAAAGAGACAGAGCTATACAAGTCGTCTAGCGCCATCTCTTTCCCACAGCCTAAACTGGATCGCGTTAAGAGCTCGTGGTAAGGCCTCAGAACTCAGAAGCTCATAAGTCTGACAACCAGTCTTACCATGTGATATCGTATTGTCCAGTTACGGTGTTACGCAGGCCCGGTAGGCAGTCGCTCCATGTAAAATTCTGATAATCCAGCTGCACCTGGTTCGACTGGAAGCCGACCCATAGTTGGGAAAAGGCTAGGCAGGTGATGATCGAAAAAACTGGAAGTCAACAGGAGAGAGAGAGAAATTCTGTGCCCAGCCATGGACGACGCAGGCTAGCAGTATCAGTTTCATTAAAAAAAAAGTATCTGTGTCATGAAGACATAATAAGAACGTTGAATGTTAATAGCCTATAATAAGAATTAGGACAACGATGCCTTAATCACAATGTCAATAAAAAAAGTAGAAAAGGCACCCCAGGGGCAGTCCCTCTCAACAATGCTTAGTCAGCGTAAATACAACTAGACACACATAGTATGTTTGATGTTTACATTTCTATTTAATCTGACAAGTAGTAGGACATGATTAAAGTCAGTCGTGAATAAATAACCAAGTCAACTTGGCGTGTGTTGAGGTCAACATATGAAGTAGACCCATGCTAATTTCTTAGGCAAATCAAAGACTGCCTGAAGACCCAGAAAAATGAAAATCGTTTAAGATTTCTGCGACTTTGGGTAGTTCGGGTTTATTATGTCAAAAGCGGTATTCCCGTTTCAGCAACGATTTTTAGAGAGAGAGAGTTTAGGAAACACGATTGTATTCCCGTACCAAAACTTCTCACACCTTTCAAGATGTTGAGGTATAGTGTCGAAAACTCACTGATTTTCACTTGTTTTACACGTCTCTTGTTTGTAAAGTTGTCGAATCGGGAAAGCGATTAAAGGGGATGTAAGTATTGTGATGTATATCTTATATCTTTAAACGAGCAATTCTTGTATATTTATTAATTTATAAGCAGAATCTCGGAAACAGCTCCAAGGATTTTCATGAAAGTTACAGATTAGGGGTATAAGCTAGCTCGGATTCCAAGATATAGACATTTTAAGAACCGAGCGCGAAGCTCGGTCAAGCAGATACTTTTTTTAAATTGGCGAAAGAACCTCACACTGTCTTTGAAGCTTTAAATCTCTCACGGAATCCTGCTGTATAACATGTTCTACATCAGCATTTTTTAAAGGGTGAGCAGTGGTTTATTTCTACATCATAATAACTTACAAATTCCTTGCCCGGGCATCAACTGCCTCACCTCTACACCCTCATTTAATGTACAACCCTGGCACAATAACATGACACCTAGCTTCAATCTCGATCCCGCTCCTACTACCCCGAAATGTCTGTAGTGGGAGCGGGATCGACATTCAAGCCAGATGTCAAGTTATTGCGCCCGGGTTGTAGATGCTTCATCTGCCCGACGTAATGGTCTATTAGGTCTTTACCTGGGTAAGCACTGCCTCTCCTGTACGGAGACGCCTCCACCACAACTTCTGGAGCAGGCGCTCCAGCTGCCCCATGCACTCCAGGCATATGCTTCACCTTCCACCTCCAAATCCTTTTCTACTTCAACCGGCACCTCCTGGAAATATTCACCGTAAGTTTTATCATCAACAGCCAGTTCGTATTGCTCCAAAACGCAGACTCATTCATTTTATCCGACTTCAATAAAGAAAGAGGTTCTCAATTCGTTTGGTATGTTTTTTTTTAATGGTTAGTTGCAATCATAGACTATTTAAATTCTTAGTAAGAAAAATGCGTTGTAAAGTCATCAAATGTGTCCCACCCAGGGCACGGCGGGAGGGACTGTCAACGACTGAACTCCACGGTGTCCTTCAATAGCTCTTTACGTTCCGGGGTCACGGTAATGACATTTATGTCCCGCGACCAAGAAGTGGTACTTAACGACCACTTGACTACGGAAGTGTTATCTCTCTAGTCTAGTCTCTTAGTCAGTAATTACTGGAGAAAATCGAACTGACCGTCCGGCGAAGTCGACCAAAAAAAATAACCCATGGAAAAAAGCTCCATAAACTAACTTAAAGCACTACTAAAACTCACCTGCGATGATTCTGTTGTCGTTAAATTCGTCGCTGAAGATAACATTGCAATTTGAACTATCACGAATGCCCTGAAAAGGAAAGCAAACCATACATATTTATGAACTTTAGTTCAAGATGAACAAAATAGGACAAAACCAAGAGCAAAATCTCATAAATTGTGATGCTAAGACAATTTAACGACCGGTGAAAAATAGCTGATCTAAGAAAAGGTTAGATAATTTTAAAATTGGCTCCATGAATTAGCCGACTAGTCGGTTAAGTCAATCATTGTTGTCGGTGTCGTGGCTTGTACCTCTTGTTGAAATCTAACTTCAAGAAAAGCTGAGTTTTTGCAAAAACAATGCAATCGATTGTATATCTACGCATTACCGTAACAGAAAAAAAAAATACTGCCAAAAGTTAAATTATTGACAACCAAATGAAGGCTGTAAGGCTTTTAAAAATATTAGCAATAAAGGTCATTGTTTCCTAGCAATCACCCCTCTACAGAATATTCGGCGACTAAAAGCAAAGCCGACAAATCGGTACAACTCTAATAATAATAATCAGCTCCATCCTCCAACAATTTGTCGGACTAACCATTCTTCACACAATTTACCGCTCTCACGGAGAAACGGGTAATAAGAGCCAACATTCACTTATGTTTATATTGTCTAAGGCTTAACAAGCATGCGCATGGGCATGATCATACACGGGTAAATTGGTGGGTGATGTTAGTGACATGGAAACACTTTGTTTATCACTATACTTTCCCGATTTGGGTTGTTACTAGTAGGGCTGGCAAAGAAAACATCGCAACATATTGTGGGAACTGAACTTAGCTGAAAATTTAAAAGCTTTGATATCTCTGACAGGGTTTTCACTGGAAAATATTGATGAAAACTCATTTTTTATAATTCAAAAATCTGCCAAAATGCAACAAGTATTGAGTTTACTAGTTGTATTTGTGGTACTATGCATAGCATAAATATATTTTCTTTATTATTTTTACAAAAGATCTGCTATAGGCCATTTCAATGATATCTTAACTCTAATATTGTTCTGATTACTGGACACCCTGTGCATTAGTAAAACATCTACAAAAGGTTCGATAATGTAAGTCACCAGCCCATCAATTGCGGCCAGCGACAGCCCTGCGGGTGTGCGCCCACGCAGTTCTCACCGTATTGCGCAATCTGACAACTCCATTAGAAGAGCGAGGCTGGAGCGAGACGCACGGCCCGAATGCACCCGCAACGCACTCCACATTAAAACGATCAAACGACTGTAAAACGCCCTAATGAACGTCTTAAGTGGTTTATTAAGTGCCGATCGCCGTTATTTTTATGTTAAAATCACTTCGTCTACCACTGCCACATGAGAAATCATTTCGTTTTTGAAGTGTCTCCCTATGACGAAATTTTAATGGCTCGAAACTATTTGCAAGTTTACGGTCATAAATAACCGACATTACAATTTTATTTCACTAAAATTTATGGCTCTCATTTTAATTGATTTATTACTAAGGTCTGCCTCAAAGCAAAATGTTGAACATTCGCTAATCAACAATTTGAATAATTCAAAATAAATGTAGCGAGTTATTAGTTCGCTTGATTGATACACGCCCACTTGGCACTAGCGTTGTACAACCAATTAAATGTGCAAGTCGTCTCAACTCAAACATAGATACAAATCAAAATTAACAATGATAATTAACATTAAGTAATGGCTTTCTACTAGAATAAATATAAACATGTCAATAGTACTAATTAGATTTACGCTTGTAACTGCTTGCGGCGACCGGCAGCCCGCGGCCAATTGAGCGCGGAAACACGCTCAAAGAATAACGCTGTATAAGGTGATGAACACATTTGAAAATAAACAAGTGAACCTACAAGGAATTATGAGGTCGTTAGGGATGTCTTCACGATCTCGGTGAGAGCATGTTTATTTGGCTTCCCAAGGAACTACAATATTGTTAAACTGTACTAGACAATTTCCCTATGTAAACAAACAATTTCAGTCCACATACGAGAATATTTTGATCAAAAAAAGCATTAAACACACAATAACAAGGTGTAATATAGTTTTAAAGAAATAAATAGAGACACACGCCGCAGACAATTTTAGGAGCGTCTTCAGATTGATTTATGTCTAATTGTTATGTCATTGCCACAACGAGAATAAAGACTAAAATAGCCCCAGGTCACTATCCTTGCGCCGCTGCAATAACTCAGGCTATAAAACGAAGTGCTTTAGTTTACGAAGTTTGTTCAAGAACAAACTGTTATCTAAGAATAATTGCATCTGCGCAGGTTACAAATGGACACAATTCAACACTGCTATAAACAGTTAGATGCAGTCCAGTGGTCCCGCCCCGGGATATTGGTCGTTATGGCTAAACCGTCGGTAGTGAGATAACTTGTCGTACAATGTCGTTTTTACGTGACTTATAAAGTAGTGATAAACCTTCTTGTCAACATGAACTTTGTCAGCACACAAGTCATTAAATAAACCATTCGGTAGTTGGCTACCTTTTTTGAATTCTGTTAAAATGTTTGGCTTAAACAGTCAAACAGTGGACAGTGTCGACACACTGTCAATAGAAGCTACAAAATTAGTTTACACCGTAATTTATTCAGTGAGGCGACGAATTATGAGATAGCCCTACGAATCCGTCCGTGCCTACTTGAAACCGGTTTCCAAAGGTAGGACCCAAGTCCAAGTAAAGGACAATTTTAACATGACGGGACTCCGCTCTTGACCTTATTTTTTTTTCTCGTACCCAAGCGCGTGCGCCTCTCTGTGAATGGGCCGTATAATTTCTATTTACTTTTACTCTCAAAGGATCCTCAAGTAGTGATCATAAAAAGTTTACCGTTTGAACACGTAGGTAAATATTTATTGTGGACAAATGTTTCTACAGCGGCCTTTGTGCATGTATTTAGTTGGTACATTGTGGTCACAGTTCACACGGTTAACGAGTGACAGGAGGGTCCTTAATCGGGAGGCCTTAACTTTGAATTAAGTGGAAAAATAAACAGTGGAACTGTGCTTTTATTCCTTTGCTCCGTTAAGCCTCGTACCTACTGGCAAGAATTGATGTGTCATGTAGGTTAGATGACTACTTTTCTTTTTCCTTAATCGGGATGACCCTAACTTTGTAGAAATATTCTTTATTCTGTTCGTACCTTACAGCAAGTCTTACTTTCTGGCTTTTCGTACACTATATTTATTATGTAGCTTCGTTATCCCTAATCGGATTACCTGAACATCCACTGAAGTGAAAAAACAAACAACGGAATTTTTACTATTACAGCTAAAGATGATGTGTTATATTGGCGTCTGTTACTAACTTCTCATTAATCAGGTGTTGTCCTGTGTCTATTACTTCAAAAAACTGAAAGAATAAACAGTGGAACTATTATTACCCTCTTCGAACATTACTGCAAAAGTTGATGTGTCATGTTGGTGACTAGTTGCCTACTTTTCACACACAAGCTGTGCCTCAATGTAAAGCCCATTAATGTCGCATTATAGGTCACTAGCTGGGAGGTAATCTGGTATAATCAGCACGCCTACCGTGACGGTGATGATAACCGTACAGTTACGTAGTGATGTGACGATCACGGGATCGTTGGGAACACTGGGAAATTTTGCTAGCAAAAACACAAGGGCTGTAATTATGAGGAGCTATATTCCCACAAAAACACCACTATTAGTGGTGGGCTTAATATGATTTCTGGAAATGAGTATCATAACATCCTGTGATTGACTTGAAGCTGAGTGTAAAACTACTAAAAATAATGTCGTGTAACGTATAAATGTGTTCGTTTATGTCTTTTGTTTAAGTGTCAATAACAATGGACAGAAACAAGATTATTATTATTTTGGGAAAGATACATCATCTGCCTAGACTTTTAAGTATGTTGGGGTCGAATTTCAGTCTTACGAGATGTAGGTAAATATCAATTACTTATCACTTTATATGGAGTGACTTATCTACCTGATGAAAAACGATTGCAAACTATTTTAAAATGTGGCGCCTATTACTAGTAGGAAAAAAATCAAGATAACCGTTTACCCTAGTATGAACAAGGACATTGATGATGAAGGATGAAAATCATGTGACTAAGAGAGTGATGAGTATGAATATTGATGGACGGCGAGGCAGAGGAAGGCCAAAGAAAATATGGATGGATTGTGTGCAGCAATAAGTGAATAAGCAACCCGCGATCATGGCGCTTGTAACAGCGCCGAAATATCGGGAGCTCAAACAAATAAATAATCACGGAAGATATCCCGTGACTTTTTAAATTTCGAGACAAACCGTGAAAGCTTAAAACAGTGTGTGAGGAATGATATAAATGTAAACACCGACATGTGACAACTTATCTGACCTCACAGCCCAGTAACTGGGTAACACGAAGAAATGACAGAATTTCTCTGATGTAAATCTTTCCTTTCGTTTCAGTGGGAGTGATTTTGAGAAAGGAAGTAGCTTATTTTCACGCGTACTTTTTCGTTTGACCAATGAGCAGGTGCAGTGGCAGGGTAAGTCGTCAACTCTTGCCAACATCTGTCTGTGGATAAGTCTATTGTCTCAAAGTCAAAATCAAAGTATTGTTACGATTAGCGGGCCCTAACGTTTTTTTCTTCTGGCTTGTCTCGTTATGCAATCTGTACAGAAAAGCGACGGGATAAAATAAAACTGTTGATGTTGAAGCCAACAATTAAACCACAATCCTACGTTCTTTACCCTGACTTTATCACAACACGCCTTAAAAACAATCCTTCAGTCAGTGACCAAACACACGCTTATCAACATCGTCCTTCGCAACAGGAGGTGTTTCGGGGTTTTAATACGGTCATTCTTTCTTGCTCTTGTAAATCCACTGGCGTTCATTCCGTATGGATTGTAGATTTTGGCAGGAATGGCCGTTAGTGCATGGCCGGCTAATAACAAGGTCAGAGGTCACCACAACGCTCTTGAAAAGTTTCACTAGTATATTAATCAGGTTATTATATCGTCGTATATCAGCTGTTTAAACCTACATACTATTACTGGAAACATCCGCATACTAACACATTCACAGATCATAAACTGTATTTAATAATATATCTCGGAAGTCGGTGCCTTGAAAATTCAATGTTGCGACGAAACTAGTGTTGGACGTTTACTGTTAACCGTCAAATGCATAGGGATGCACATAAATAACGACCCGATTCCATTTTTATGAAAAGTTATTCAACTAAAAAGACATGGGGAAGGATTTTGCCCTGAAATGGGACATTTTATAAGATAGACCAAAAAGTAAAAAGGGGTATGTGTCGATACAGGAAAATACTAAGTTATTTTTTAACCCGTGCCAATTAAGTATTTCTTTTTAAATTACAATGACACATGTCTACTGCAATCGCTGTTAGTGATCTATCCACCTGTAGAACTCTTCATAGGTGCGTTTAAACGGGCAATAGTTTTCACAGAAATACCTGGCTACAACCCTACAACATTTCCGACCTCCCCAAAGACGTTTTGTATATTTTCAGTCAATAAAAAACATTTGAATGTAGTGTTTCTCGGTAATAATAAATGTCTGAACCAACATGACTCGATACGTTTTGTCTTACGACTAGACCAAAAATGTGTGGTCGCAGGACTTATTCCATCACAGTGACCCCGGAACATAAAGGGCTATTGAAGGACATCGTGGATTTTAGTCAGTACAAGTCTGACAGTCCCTCCCGCCCTGCCCCGGGTGGGAGGGACTGTCAGACTTGTACTGACTATTCTCATTCACTCATTTGATGATTTTACCACGTTAAAAAAAAGACCAAAAATGTGTGACTAAAATAGCGTCCGGCCACTTTCAAAATAATGTCATAGTCATAAATATGAGTATATTACAACAATTGCTAGCAATATTGCCGAGAATTGTATTGTTATATTGCTCGTTTAAACGCATCTGAAGATCAATACTGTAACATCCTACGCAATATGAAAATCGATTGATTTCTTGATCCAATAAAAACTTATACTACGTGTAACGTTACGTTAATAGTGCAAAACCTCTCGTGGGTAACTACGACATTTGGAAATTCGCAAAAAAAAATATGATTTTTCGTACTGATGGGCCCGATCAATTTCTCATTTTGTATGAAAAAGCAAATTTTTGAACACTGAACAATGTTCAAAAAATATTTTTTTGAACAAACATTGTTCAGTAACATGGGCTGAGTTACCCCACGAGAGATTTTACGCTATTAACGTTACACGTTGTATTTAACGGTACAGCCCTAAAAGATGAGATAGTGTGGCGGCAGCGGTCCACACACGTCTGCCTCGCTCGTAAACGTTACGTTCAAAGAGATTTATTGGGTATTGAGTTTGCTGTATAGTTTCAAAATTTCAGGTCACGCAAACATTTTTGTAACACCCCATACGTAAATTTATTTTAACCCAGGGATTCCTCGATACGGAACTGTATAACCAGGTTTCCATGACCCTGGAACGTAAAAGCTTGCAGGGAAAGAAATGAATGGGCTAAATCTATTTCCTACTATCATAAATTCAAAAAGGTTAAGCTTCAGTTTTTTTTTTTTCATTATTGCATCTCGCAGGTTATCCTAGAAGAGGTTGTGAGCTGCTTAACCGGACTTTCCTGTGGTTGCCAAAGATGACACCAAGGCCTCCAGCCAGGGGACTAATCATCAGCCATATTATATTTTATCAGTGTATCAATTAATTTGGTCAAATTAACCGTAAACAGCTACTTTATAATCCATTTATCTTTTTAATCAATCGTCCAATGTCAGATCTTATTAAGTTTGCCGAAAATAGTAGATTGTTATACAAGGGTGGAAAGAAATCAATTCCCATACGAGGTATTTAGACGCACGAGCGAAGCGAGGGCGGCTATAGTCCGAGTGGGAATTGATGACTTTCACCCGTGTTAAACACTCTACTTTTCATTTCGAATATAAGGAAAGTAAAAAATAGTAGTTTTTCTAAAATATTTATTGATAGTAATGACATGAGTAGTACCTATTTAATAGTCTTTTTTATTTTTTTCAAATAACTTTAATAGGTTTTTTTTTAATTCACATTGGCCGTATACACTCACAAGACCGCAGCATTTTTTTTAATCGACATTTTTCTTAATTATGTAAAAAAAAATATAGCCGACTAAATAACCAATTTTAGTTCTATTTTTAAAATTCATTCCCGCCCTAGGGAGGGAAGCGATTACTATGAGTCTTTCCCGCCCAAGGGAGAGAAGCATCGTTTTCGACCCGCTGCTCTGATCAAACAAACACTACTTTCCGAGTATGAGAAATGAAATAGTAGATTGTTATACAAGGGTGGAAAGGAATCAATTCCCATACGAGGTATTTAGACGCACGAGCGAAGCGAGGGCGGCTATAGTCCGAGTGGGAATTGATGACTTTCATCCGTGTTAAACACTCTACTTTTCATTTCAAATATAAGGAAAGTAAAAAATAGTAGTTTTTCTATATTTATTGATAGTAATAACACGAGCAGTACCTATTTAATAGTCTTTTTTAATTTAAATTTCAAATATGGAACACACCGCCCGCGTCACCGCCGCGGGCCATCCCACTATAATATGTTTTTTTTCATTATTTTTCAGTCACTTGCACATGGCCGTATACACTCACAAGACCGCAGCATTTTTTTTTATCGATATTTTTCTTAATTATTATTAAAAAAAAATTATAGCCGACTAACAACTAATTTTAGTTCTATTTTTAAAATTCATTCCCGCCCTAGGGAGGGAAGCAATTACTATGAGTCTTTCCCGCCCAAGGGAGGGAAGCATCGTTTTCGACCCGCTGCTCTGATCAAACAAACACTACTTTCCGAGTATGAGAAATGAAAAAATATTTACGCATCTATCACTTGATTAACTTCGAAACATTTCGCTTTTGCGCATCTAAACTCAATTCCCATTAACGCCCACCATTAAAGTGCAATACATTTTAGTGATTTTTTGTTATTATTATAATTATATGGGGTACAACTAACCAATAAAACCGAAAAAATAAAAATAAAATTTAAAACAATAAAAAAAATACCCTGTACACAGGTGTGTACAACGGGCTGATCTAGTGTGAAATATTCCGAAGTAGGGTCGCTCTAAGAAAAGAGTTTTCAAACTAGTAGCGCAACGCCTATGGCTCTGCTATGACAAAAAATTTCGAAAGGGGTTTACAATTTGTTCTGGGTTATATCCATCACTGTTTTATCATAAATTTGGTGGTGATGATGGACAATGGATGACTAGGTCTTCGATTTGTTTTAGGCAAACATAATCAGCCTTAGATCTCCAGAAAGCTTATTGATCAAGACATTTTCTATTATCATTTATACCGCCTTATTCGCTACATTGGTGAGAGAAAGGTCCTCCTTTTATTCGTCTCATGCTCAAATGATTGAGGTTTATACTGGTCCATTTCATACATACCATCTATACCTATGTTTTTTCACACCAGAGATGAATAATTTCCAACGATACACCCTGAAAATTGTTGGGTTCAGAGATGAGAAAGTGATTTCATTGAATAAGAAGAAGAAATTGGTAACATGTAAGGTTTTCAGCAACTTAGTTTCGTGCAAGTTTTGGAGGAGAACAGATGTCAAAAGTTGGTCCTTCATCACTACTGTTTTATCCCGGCTCTTCATTTGTAGATAGTCATGATAGCTTCTCTAGGTGCCTGGTGTGTCACGTGGAAGTGCTAAAGAAGCCAGACAAATTTTATGCGCCTTCTTCTAACACATCACTCTCAACACTAACAACAGCTGCATCAAGTTGTAGCACTATCACGAAGATCACCGTGTCCAATCAGTTCGAAATTAGGCAGCCATTATGAACTCGAAAGCTTCTTCAAGCTTTAGGAATTCATTTAGAGCAGATAAACATCTTTTAGTCGACATCTTCAATGATCAACCAAGTCCCGCGAATATATTTTTTCGAGTACACATTCGCCCATTGTACACGAACGTGTACACCAACATTTTCAAGCACTTTTTGTTATGTTATATGATAAAATTTGTTATTATTTTTGTTTATTATAATAACTAACAATATAAGCTAGCCTCAGAATGTAAAATTCCATCAAATTACAGCTCCAATTTATTTAATCTGATATAATTGACAATTGGTGTCAGTTACTTTAAAAACTTTCAGGAAAAAGTTGTCATTCCAACATTTATTTCTCGTGACCCGCCAATTTTCTATTTATTTTGTAACTCCTAGGGCATGTATATTTAGTTTAAAGAAACAATTCAATTTGATATTTGTGGGTTATTTTTTAAATAAATATTAAAGAAGTGTACACACTTGTGTACGGCGGGCGGTAATGGGTTAATATTGGACCGACGACATCGTGAGGGTCGTGTCGTGGGCAACCGATCGATAGATGCAAGTGGCAAATTGTCGTTCAGCGTGGCGGTGTAAGGGGGAGGCCTATGTTCAGCAGTGGACGTCTTCCGGCTGATGATGATGATGATGACTTAATATTAAAGCTGAAGAGTCTGTTTGGTTGAGCGTGCTAATCTCAGGAACTACTATTTCAAATTGAAAAAATGTTATTGTATTGGATTGCCTGTTTATCAAGGTAGGCTACAGGTTGTATACCTTCACGCTGCAACCAATTACAGCCGAGCAGCCGGTAAAACAGCGGGGAAAAGTTAGTTATAATCTAAAACATAACAAAAATACTCACCATAATAACTTTTTACTAAGAAAATATCTTTTCTTCTCCATTTTACGACTTCACTGTTGATTTTTATTACTTATAAAGTTAAACTTGTCTGTGTTCATTTTATTGAGTAACGACAACTTAATGATTATCTCTTGAATACGATGGATTTATGTTCTCTTGGAATAATCTGGACATTTAACACCAAAAGCGTGCGTTTATCACGTCACTCCTCGATTGTTCGGCACCATGTTGAATTAAAGTCCAATTTAATATGTTCTTGCATGATTTCTGAAACAAAACAAGAAATTTTTAATTAATTAGCTGGTTGGTGTACAGTTATGAGCAATTAAATGTTAACACCTATTAAAATTGATACTACGAACTTTTGAAATAATGATTCCTATTTCATTTTTTTCAGTCACTTGCACATGCTCGCTAAGTACTAGATACTCGTACAATTGGATTCACTTGACGACAATTTGTTTTGTTTTCAAATAGAAAACATAAAACAAATTGTGTAATCAACAAGAAATAGAAAAGAAAATTTAGATTTCATTGCCCATGTGTACATACTGTCCGGGGTCGGGGGCTAACGAATTGCCGTGACTCCTGAACGTAAAGGGCTATTAAAGGACTCCGTGGATTTTAATCAGTACGAGTCTGAAAGTAGCTCCCGCCCCACCCTGGGTAGGAGGGTTTACCCTTGTTTGGCAGAACAACTTTTGATATAATTTTACTAATTCGAACAACGTTTGAGAAAATAATCAGTTTGTATAATATCGGTTCACTTAATTTTCATTTCATCGAATATTTATTTCCGATAACAACATTTGAACTATTGATCAAAAGGTATAATGTTCATTTGACGTAATGTTCAGTTGGTATAACATTTAGTTTATCGAATATTCGATTGGTGTAATGTAAAGCAGAAAAGAAAACATTGTAAATATTTGTTCCGTCGGTCTACCTTGGTAGGTAGTAAACAGCAATTTGACTAAGGATGCAAGAGCGAGCGAAGCGAGCTCGGGGCTTGTGGCACCCCGACTCGGACAGGTTAGGTTCGAAGGGGATAACCTGAAGGGGATAACATGAAGGGGATGGCGGGGTCTTTCAGACCCCGCCATCCCCTTCATGTTAGGTTACTTTAAACCTTGCAAACAGAAATGGGAGCCCCGCGAAGCGGGGCTCCGTCAAGCTACCTTGGTAGGTGGTAATTAGTAATTTATACGCTCGCCCTTAGTCAAATTGCCGATTACTACCTACCAAGGTAGCTCGACGGAGCCCCGCTTCGCGGGGCTCCTATTTCTGTTTGCAAGGTTTAAAGTAACCTAACATGAGAGTAACCTAACATGAGGGGATTTCCTTTCATTTTCATTTTCCTTCGAACCTAACCTGTCCTAGTCGGGGTGCCCGAAGTCCCGAGCTCGCTTCGCTCGCTCTTGCATCCTTAGTAAAATTGCTAGACAATGAAAGGAAACGAATAATTAATTCTTAACTGAAAATTCGATACGATATTTCGACTAAATCATTATTAGTCTAGTGAAACATTAGTTTAAATAAAATTAGTGCATTTGAAAATTCGGTCAAATGAAATTATTTCAAAGAAATAAATAGGCTAAATAAAAATATAACAATTAATCATTCGGTGAAATGAATAATTCTACAAAACGACTTTATTGTAACCAAAATTAGCCGGAGTGATTTTCGACGAAAAGTTGTTCTGCCAAACAAGGGTGAACCGGGTAGGAGGACTCATTTGAAGATTTAAACACGCTAAATAAAATGTATGCATACTGTATGGTACGGTTCTGTCTAAATTTTTGAGGGGTCCTACGGGCGTTCTGTTATCCTTATCAGTTATGTTAATAAACAGTGACTGGTTATCTGAATAGGTTGGATATGGGACATAGAAGCCAGTTGTGCCACGTTTCGATGGACCGGACCAAAAATTTTGATAAGACTGAAAAAAATAACGCAATGTGTAGGTACACGTGCAACATTTATTTGGGTAATTGATTACAGAAAATTCACAGTTAACGTTTATAAAATTGCTCTGATATCTCTTAAATATTCCTCTCGATAGTCTGAAGCCAGGGATAAGCTGGGGGACAAACTAATTTTTATTGTTTGTTTGTTATGGATAAGTTAAAAGATTAAAATAATAAATACAATGCTTCATTATCCGCGACATCGACAGTGAGAAACATAATTATTATGCTATTATATCAATAATTAATTATACTAGGCTTAATTCTAATTCTTGTATTGCATTAGCGCGAAACCGGGGCGTATTACTAGTTGATAATTAGGTTAGGAAACATCCATTTTAATCCCGCTTTTCATTACGTATCAAATCGTATCGTACGTATCAAGCTTTTCATAGGAAACGGAAGCTGGTACCTACTAAGATAAGAGGCAAACAACTCATTGCTGAGAGGTACACTGACTCACTCTCAGTGGGAGACGAGGTTAGGAGAATGAGGGCACTATGGGTTTGTATTCATTTTTTGTAAGACCAGCCTTAAAAATAAGCCTTAATATTTACAACTTAAGGTTCATTTGAAAACTTAAATAAAGTCTTTAAAAAAAATAACTTTAATACTTAGGAATACTTTATAGTTTTAAGAGATACTGGCCATGTTTTGTCACTGAAAACTAGTTCACTGAATTAGTTCACTTAGTTCAGAGTTTTCAATTAGTTCAGAGTTCACAAAGGCTTTCTAAGAGCCATCGTTTTTACTTGTTTTATTACAACAGAACGCAACTTACTCGTAAAATAATCATGGCACAATCATTCCTCCCTCAACCAATTTTCTATTAAATTTCTATTAATCTGCAACTGAGGTTATCAAAATCAACCGGAAAGCGTCCACTGCTGAATAAATACCTCACATCCTACATTTTATTATACACAAGCAAAATACATCAATATCCATTGTCTATTTCAAAAGCAGACAAACATTGTTCAAATTCAAATTCTATTACAGTGACGTAAGTATAGTTGCCGAGGCGTAACGTAAAGCTAACATGACATATTAGGCGCCTGAAAACCCAGTAGTCTGAAATTTATGGCACGTAAAATATGCCTCCGTGCCTTACAGACCCATCTTACATTCTTAAATTAAAACAATTCGAAGGTGACTAACTGAGATCAGAATGTGAAACAAACATGATAATTTAGTCCCATCATAATTGACATTATGATTTCAGCATGCGAGTTTGAGCTTCGCGAATTCTTAGCCGCTGGACGTATTTATGTATTCAATCTGTACTATCCTAAATAATATTATGAATGTGAATGTGAGTTAGTTTTTACGCTTTCACGCATAAACGGATGGATTTTGAAAACCTGGTACAACTGAAAATAAAAACCTTGAGGCTACTTTTTCACACTTTCAACTTAAAATCGAAAAAAAGAGATTTGTCGTTCGAAAGTACAAAAAGCTAGTAATATTACAAAGAACTTTGGGTGTGATCCTCTTTTAGAAGGCAATCATCAGAACGAACTTCTGACAAAATTTCAATTATTAATTTACTAATTTAAAGCTATGTTATCGCCGAGTGTTTTATGCTTTATTCAAAACCATCCCTCTCACAGAGAGTAGGCTTGTATCCCAGCAGTGGGAACATTATAGGCTGATGATGATGAAAACCATACGAGTAAAACTGATGGCAAAAACTATTAAAATCGTAGTCAAACAAACATATCAACAGTCTAGAAATTACAGTAGTTCAACGCACATTTCTCCAGGCTCGGCGCCCGGGAATGCGTTATCTCTTTGAGAGTAGAGTCAATAATGTAAGCAAATATTGTGATACTGCGTGTTACTAAAGTATTACGACATGCCTGCACTGTGTCACTGTGTTACTGTACTACCTGTTATCAATTAACACGTGGAATGAATACTTGAGGAAGTTGAGAAAATTATGGCAATAAATAATTATGTATGAACTGTGGCATTATCTTCTATAACAAAAATTTTTGATACGAAAGTTTTTGAGGATGGATGGATGTTTTTCAGACTTTTACACAAAAACTAAGGCCCAATGGTTAACCGACTGACTGCTGTACTGCGTGTCGCGGGTTCCATTCCCGCACAGGACAAAAAATATATGTAAATAAGTAGCTGTTCCGGGTGTTTGTGTGTTTTTAAATGTTTGTAAACCCACCCACAATATAGGGAAAAATCTTACTTTAAGGAGAACCCAACATTTTTCTAACCGACTTCTAAAAAGGAGGTTACTCTTTTTTGGACCGTATGTATGCTTTTTTTACCTGGCTAAGGGACACGCTTCATAAGAAACGACAAGTACATTATGAAACCATCGGCATCGCTAGTTTTCCATTAGTTACAAGCCTAAAAACTATTAGGAATTCTTAATTGCACCTATTGTAAGAAAATTCACACCTTTAAATTACCACAAAGCACATAATTGTTTAGTTAAGTGTTTACAGGTTACATGAGAAAGTTCTGTATCGATCAATAACCTAAATTTAGATTTCTAGACCAAAATTTCACTTTTCACTACCAACAAACACTATCTGTGTGTAGCCTAGGTTTATTTTTGGTAAGTAAAAATCATCAAATCAGTTCATCAAAGTCTAGTGAGCAATAAAGTGACCATGACAGTCTTACTAATACCACCCAGTTCCTTTACACATTTTACGTTTCCGGGCTGCGGTGCCTGTTAAAAGACGGTCCTGCGAGTATTCAAGTAATTCTATAAACCAATTATAATATCTCAATTTGTATAATACACCTGTGTCCATGCTTTGTAGGTAACTTACACATTTAACAACAGCAAACACCAAAAACATTTATGGGCAGTTGAAAAAAACTACATCTTCCGAAAAATAAACAATATTCTTGTCCCATTTAATGAGCTACAGTTTGTAAAAGTGTTCATTGAACTCTTCAATAACGTAGTTTTCACGAAAGCTCACACACGTGGTTCAAATTAAGGTAACTTCACAATACCTTATCACTGCGCCGGCGCAGCGTTGCTAAGGTAAATAACGAACACAGTAAATTGGGTCATAACGCAACCAAATCTGACATACAAAACATATTTACACGTTTCACTATAAAAATGTAAGCTTTGGCCACATTTAAAACCATTTTCGTGTTACATTTAAGGTTATTTAAAACTTCCGAGATTTCTACATACTTAATTTTATTTTTATTGCTCGTTAAATTATTGACAGTCGATTTTTAAATGAAGACACATTCCTTTTATGACTACATCATAAATAAAACAGTAATAAAAATGTAATAAAATATTAATAAGTAAACTCACCTATCCTAACAATGATTGCCGATATAACGCCTACAAACAACTGAATAGATAAAATTCCACTTTATTAAAAACTCCGCTTTGAAGAAAATTTATTTCAATCACGATTTTTATGAATATATTATTATAGAAGTTGTCAAAGTTAGTCGCGTACTTAAGGGCGGTATCCCGCTGCGAGCATACGCATGTCTCGATGTACGCGCGACCGAGTTGCTTTTAGCAGACTGGACACCGAACGCATCCGTAACTTCCAAAGTGGTATGGATGGAGAGTACTTCGTTATAACACAAGGAAATCATTCCAGGCCCTTGCCAACGCCATACTATCTAATAACAAACGGGAATAAGTATGCGCAACGTTCAAAAAACACCTACGATTTTGTTTATAATTAAAATGACTCACAAACGCGAATAGTATGCTAATTTATTTTAAAAAAATATTTATAAAATTTTAAATAGCAAAAAAGAGCTACGTGCCGCATAAACGTTCTGGAATAATAGACAAAATATTGATTGGCAATAAAAATAGAGTTCGTCAACCGTATCGAGAATCAATGTTCGGTTATTCGCATTGCAATATTGTCGTTTATCATCCAATTGTTAAACGGGCATTAATGTCGGTATCAATCGAGTATTGTTGGTTTGTACATGGCTAGGCCAGGCCACATTTTTGCGGTTACTAACTGAACCAATATAATAATGTATTGTGTTGTTTAGGACTGCTATAATGTAGCTTTTTTGCGGATGATGTAACTGTGTCTATTGAAGATGGATTCTAGTCATATGAGATAAAAATATAGTATTTGTCATCAGCTACTTAGTTGTGATTGTTACCTAATTGAAAGTTGACTGATTTTTACCCCTGAAATTAAGAATAAATAGACTTTAAAAATAAGATCCTCTTGTAAATTGGACGCTATACTAAGCATGAGGACCGTTGGTTCGTTTCTCAGGTTGGGTAAAATGTCATTTAGTTTTACAATCAAGCATTTTCAGAAGACTTAGGAATCTGATTTTTCCGGCACTTGTAAAGTGCCCTGTTATTAGCGGTATTAGGTGCGCTCCCTATTACATAGAACTTAATCATAAAAGGAAAATGAAAAATAAATTACTGTATGCACTTTCAATTAAAATTACATAAACTAAGTTACCCACATCCTTTGCGTACCCAATGCCCCCGCGCATCTGTAGTCTGTACAATATCGAGTCCACCTGCGTTAATTTCATAAACTGCATACCAGCGTTTAAGGCCAAGTTCAACGTCTATTTCAATTTGAACAAAGAGTCATTTTCAGTGCTAGCAAGGTTCGTGGTTAACTGTCTATGCAATGACAAATAAGCTGTGTTTCCTTTTGTAGTATAAGTAGTATGGAGAGCAGGTTCGAACACTGAAACTGAACGCGATAAGTTGGTACAATTAGTGCCCTTTATTTTATTACCTATCTTATACAGCAGAATAGAAGAAGGTAGGTCAGGTCAACCTGACCGTGAGCCGTTAAAGGTGAAATTACACGATTCACTTTTGTCTTTCAATTTGGATGAAGCAACCAAATTTATTCATGCGAACTTAACTGTACATCATAAGTGGTACTTATATTTTCTGAATTTATTAAGCTATTGGCTGGAAAAGCCGAAGCCTTACGATTGGTTAAATATGAGGGCCTTTGCCTACCCTCGAGACAGGAAAGATTGAGTCAAATAAAATACATTGACATCTCTAGAGTGTATCCGCCACAAAAAACATCATTTTTTAAATATCTTATTTGATAGCGATTTCATGTAACAGTAAAATTAATGTTCGAAAATCTGTATGAAATTCAGTACGTCGTACACGCTCTTAAACACCGATTAATAGCGCTGATCGCGTTTACTTCATTTGGTGAAAATCGACCTAGTTACAGGTTAACTCTCGCATCATTTCAAGCAGCAATTTCAAATTTTTCCGACGATGTTATTTCAAACGATTCCCCTTAAAGAATTCCATCAATACCAAATCGTTCAAAACGCCATAAAATGACCGAATCGCGGCAATTCTTTCGTTAACAAGACGATTGGGCTGATCGTCTCTAGCTAGGTGGTCTACTGACACCCATACATTTCATTACCACACAATGTGAATGTTAACGCGCCTCTGATAATCTTTTATTGTCCTTTCATTTCACTTTGTTCCATTACGAAAGAATAAATAGTCGTCAAAATACGAGCATGGACAACGGACACTCTATGTTAATGGCAATTGTACTTTGTTGTTAGAGAGATTTTTGTAAATCTATGATAAGGAAAGATCAGAAATGTTATTGGTTTTAAGTAGGTACAAAACTGAGAAGCGAGTTATTGTATTTCATTAGAAAATATTTTTTTTCGGTAAGGGTTAAAAATTTTCGACTCTACTGATACCTTCTCCGAAAATATCAAGACAGTCGTTTTATATAATTATTTTATGTAAAGAAGACAGTATCATGAATCAACATTGTAAGCTACGAGTAGTCCTGCTATCTAAAACGTGAGAGTTTTTATTTTTCCAACTAAAAAACAGAACGGATTAACTGACATTTTCTAAGTATTCGTTAAGGTACACTATGGATACATACACTTGGACCCGACACTCAATAGTCCGAAGAAATAAAATAATTTGAATTAACGTATACCTAGGATATCTTTACTCCCAGTAAATATTCTGGATCCAGTTGTAAGCCCACACAGGAGAATAGTGATTATACGCTGGTACTTAATAGCAATTGTATTTTAATTGACAAACAACAGATAGTTTGGTTATAATCATAAATTCATTAACAACAATACAAGAGAAAGCGACCCTTTACAAACAAAGTTCTAAGTTCTTGCTCTTCTAAGATTATTTGTGTTGTAATTAATGTAATTTCAAGTACGCTTGATTCTTGAAGTTATGACTGTCAAATTATTTCGAGTGTTTGTCTTTGTAATCGTTAAGCTTTTCTATAAAATGTAACTAAATATATTATGCTCTAAGCACAAGTAAACATAACAAGTTAACAGATTTTCCAAAGTAAATTTGTTCATTTGATTGTGATAGGTATTCTCTGTTATTATAGGTAATAATGATCCGATAGAAAATAACTAAATCACATCAGTGAAGGATTTCTTGCCGGAGTCAAGGGACTTTCTAAACAGAACGTGGAACGCAAAGGGCTTCCGTTGGAGCAGTGTGGTTTTAGTTAAAAAGAAAGTGCCAGTTCTGCTCCTCGCAGGGAAAAAGGATTCATTTATGACACCCAAAGGCCCGCACTCCCCTTTTCAAAGTGTTATTTCCATCAAGGAAGCTTATATTGCCAAAACTCATAGGCATGAACGTGTTTATATTTTGCTAAACAAGAACTTCGTCACTTCCACAATGTCATCTTTGACAGTGCTGAGAAAAAAAAAAAAAAAATCACACAGACGAAGTTGAGGCTAAAAGCTAGATATTACGTAAGCTTCCCACAATGTAAAGAGTAAACCCATGTCCCTTTTAAATGCACAAAGCATTATTATTCATGAATGAAATCTATCACGACATTTACGATTATGGTTGATAACTCATAACTGTATAGGCAAATAAAACCCGAATCATGCGCATACGTGGATGCAATGCAAGTTAGGGTTCAATTATCGCCTGTTAGCGAGTTCAGCAGGGCCGTCTTGGCTTTTGGGCACTCTAGGCGTTTACCCGGCGCCCCATTTTCCTTAGGGGCCTCGAATTCTCGTTAGTATCATACAAGTATAAACTATCGACATAATTATGTAGAAAAGTATTGTTCCTGCACAATTTTAGTAAATAAAATCGAACAAGTAACTGTAGCACTAGTTCTCGCATCCCATATCCTTTCTATACATTTTCTACGTAAGTCGATAGTTACATTTCTTTCTTTAAGTTTCCCTCTACGTATGAGTTTTGTTTTTACTTGTTAAACTGCCCAGGATTTTCTGGGGTGGCAAATCATGTAATAAATCCTTACTCTCAGATCTGAAGTGGAAATTGATTTTCAGGCTCATACTGACTAAAACCCGCTCCTTTGGTATCCTTTTCATTTAAAATTTGCGGTTACCTCTTAAGACGTCCTCTCAAAAGTGCTCCCAGGCCTCCAACAAGTTAAATTCGGCCCTGATGTTTAGGTAACCTTTGGTAACCTTTGACCCCATACAGGGTCTTGATACAGTAACCTACATGGTTGTGTGTTAGGTTTATTGTTATATTTATTGCCTCTGTGTCAGTATACTACTCTCTTTCCGTTAAAGTTTGACATTTGGAACGTAACCTCCTTTGAGGGCTGTTAAAGTGAGATGTTGATGTTAATAATGTTGGCCGTAAACTGTGAATAGAGTAGAACCTTTTGAAAAGACTTGTATACTGCAAATTAAACATGGAATCGATCATGGAATGGTATTAAACGAAAGTCGACGCAGTAGTTGTGAGTACACAACGAAAATACATGGTCATCCCATTTATTTTCTAATTGACAGCGGCGTTTTTCAGTGGTTTCTAAATCTTTTTTATAGCGTTCAAAATGTCACAATTTCATTTGAAATGCTGACAACTACTTAGTAAAATGAAAAACAATGGCTACGAAAATACATTTTCGTAGCCATTGACTTAAAAATAAAACATTACTCTACTTCCGCACGTATAAAAGTTACAATGGCTTATTCATAAAACATATTCGTAACAAGAACCTATTTACTAGAAGTTTTTCTTATACTTCAGAATATCGACGTATACGAAGTGGCTACTCTAGTGATCTGCAAGCTCACGTTAGTTCAGAAACCGCATATCAGGCACAAGTGGGTAAAGCTAGTGACACACCGCTCACTTTCCTAGCGGTCAGGTAAAAGTTTAACCGCAAGTGTGTCGTAAACTTTTGTCATTTAGTATTTCCTTGGTTTTAGTGGGCATTTTGAATAAGTAATAACAAGCGACCCGCCACTAGTTCGTACGGGAAACTTTATTATGATGCTACTATTTTATTAGTTAGTTTAATTTGGATGTTTTACTAAAATTTAAAAGTCCAAAACATGAAGCTTTGTTCACGTAAAAACTCCCCGTGTAAATACCTCAGATCAGTTTTACAGGTTAGCTGGAAGAAATATAGGTACAACCTGTAAAGCCAAAAGCGCAAAAGCTCTCAAGGTTCAAAGGTTTTTCATACAGATGTACCCGACCATTTTCTCATTTTGCATGAAAAACAATTTTTTTTGCGAATTTACAAAAGTCTTTGAACAAAAATTGTTTCACTAACATGGGCTTTGCGCTTATGGCGTTACACTTTGCATATCTTTAAAGAGATAAGCTCATCTTTGAAAACATTTTTTTTTAATATTGTTATTTAGTACACACAATAAGGAATATTCTATGTCACGTAAGTTTAATACCGATAGCTACTTTACAATAACCCTTATCTATCTGTGACGAATTTTGACATATATAATGCATGTGACGAATTAAATATTATAAAGGAAAACAGCTAAAAATGTGATGAATGTAGGTAGGTACTTCAACCCTTGAACAATCAACAATTTATTATTTTCGCCACACTTTATTCCTTTCCACCATTATGAAGGCACCCTAAACCCGGTAACGAAGCGGGGCTTCGTTGAACTTCCTTTTTAGGTAATCTTCACCTATACTTGTTTTAAGTATCTTCAACGTAAAGGTAATAGAAAGCGTCAAGGGAATAAATCAAATTAAGACGTCAACCAATCAGAGACGATCTCTTATTGAACGCGCTGACCGACCAATAGCGTTCTTATTTCTACGAGTGAGCCATACAAAAAGCAGCACTCTAGCCAGACCCAATCTATCGCCATTAATCGGGAATGTATTCCGTCCACCACTGTTTACTTAAAATAACCTGTAGCGACGTTGAGCAAATACTCACTTTTTATATATTCTAGTGCCCATCTAACACTGGTTGAAGCATATCTGAATAGCTTGAAGGCAGCTTATGAGGAAAGTAAACAGGAAGATACTCAGATTAGTGTGTTGGATGAGAAATGTTTTATTACAGGGATGGTACGAATCCTTACAGTTTATTTATATCATTACTTTCCAGAATTTGATCCTTAATAGCGACATAATACAAGTGTTTTTTTTTTTTCAATTCATGAGTCGCTTTTGCCTTGAAATATTTCAGAAACCTAATTATGCATGTCAGGTCAGAAACTTCTTTGAGTACTTTTTAAAAAGTATATAATTTATAAGAATAAAAGAATTCCTTTCTTTCTATCACTGAAAACAATAGCCAGACATTTTTGGTCTACGTGACCAGACAACACGCCAGTAAGATTTTCAGACATCTCATTGACGCTAATTGTTATTTATTTGGTATTTATATACAGTGCCCTAATTTTGAATTCCACAACCGACACACATTTAATTTTTAATTTAACACCACGTGACGCCAATCAATAAATAGTTCATGAATTTTTACGACGTGTTTCAGGCTCAAGGACAAAAACTAAAGGAAATAATTGAAGTGGCCGATAAATAGACACGAACTACTTGATGGAGTCGGGGGTCAACAGGCGACAATGATCGAACTATTGGACATAATTATATAACTGCTGAACACCCGTGATTTCAGCAGGTCAATGACACTCTCACACATAGCCGTGCCATTTGAGTACTGCATGCTCCATTTGTTTAGAGCACAGTATGTGTGCACTTATCTGTAGAGATTTTTTTACGTTTTGGGTATGCGTTTAATTTCGATAGAAATGAAAATGAAGCAGATCATCTCAATCGAATAAATTGATACGTATTTATTATGGTATTTCATAAAGTCAACCCTAACGGGGTGAAAATCGGAAAATCAGCTATTTTCATTTGATCCAAACACTCGGGAAAAATAATTTCCCGTGGTACACCCAGGTGAACCAAGGCCAAAAATAATTTCCCGTGTTACACCCAGGTGAACCACGGGCAAAAATAATTTCCTATGAACCAAGCGGGTGGACCACGGGCAATTAACTACCTAAATCAGTTACGCAGATTTTGCGTAAAAGAGTAAAAAACTCCATTCCATCCATTTATCCTTCACAAACTTTCCTATTTTACAGTCTACTTCATTGTACCCTAGCGGTTCAAAAGTGGTCAAACACACTTTTAAAAATGCTTGACGTTTTGTATTGACTTACGACCTTCTAAAATAAGAAACACATTCATCATTAACTTCTGATTGTATAGGATTCATAAGTTAGTCAACATATATAATACTTGTTCTTTTGACTCGACTTGGCCTAATGGTTAATTTTGGACCACTACATAATGTGCGGTGAACAGCAAGGACGAGAAAATCGATCCCTCGCAGTGAAAATATTCTTTTTGTAATCTTACTCAATTGTTAAATACTTACCACGTAATGAGGACAGAAATATGATTATAATAAGATTCACAATTTCTGTGAGGTAGACCAAGATAATTAGGAATATTTAACTTGATCGAAAAATCAAGTTGTCGTTAGTATTTGGTTGTTAAGAATTAATACACGTGTTTTTGATTATTTTATGATAGCGATACCCCCCAATTTAAGTATTCTCATAATGCCGGCGAATATCAATACTAGACGGAAAGAACGAATATTTTGCAATGTCATGTTGAAAGTTCATCAAAATCTACTGTTGACTGAGGGATTGTCAGATTCGTATGAATGTGATATGTAAAAATATAATTTATAAGTTTACGTTAATTACATAAATAAATAAAACAAAATAAACTCTTAATTCAAATGACTTTTTTTATTTCCACCAAGACCAAAAAAAAACATTAAATTAATATTTAACTTTTTTTAATAAATAATAAGCATGACAAATTGTAAATTAACATAAATTAACTAACATAGAATTGATGCGTATTTAAGATCATATATTTCAAAAAAAAACTAAACCTATAGCTAAACACATTATAAGACTCAGATTGTATTAATATAGCTGAAACCACTTAGATTTTCCAACAGTATTCAGTAATAAAATAAGTCAATTAAAAAATTAGAAGTGAAGATAAAACAATACTATCCAATTTAATTAGTTGATTATAAGACTAAATTACGTTTAAATATTTAAGAAATTATAGGGTTTTTTTATAAAGTGATCGGCCATTTTAGTATGTTATCCCATGAAAAAAATTAATGTGTAATTTTGTCTATATGTTAACAAAAGAAATATTAAAGATATGACTATATAATAGGTAGCCATTTGAAATAGTAATAATTCAGCAGGCCAATTTCTCTATGCGTTCCAAGGCCGCGGTGCCTTGTTACTATTTCAAACAAACGTCTCATGGCACTTCGGTAATGGAACGCAAAACGCTAGTTGCCCTTTGCGTTCCAGGGCCACGGTCCAGAAACAGGTTGTTTAAAAAAAGTTAGGTATTTAAGGATGAATGTTCTTTTACTGAAATAGAAGCACGCAAATAAATAACATTATCACTACATAAAAAATACTGCTACAGCTATGATTGTACGAAGGCACCACACCTTTTTCATTACGTTCCGGAATTGCATCCTTAAGAGTCCCAAAATTTTTTTTTTATGAAATCAAGCTTTTTGCGTTCCACTAGGTGCGATTTAGTATGAAAAAATAATAATATCGAAATATGTTCTATATCTGAAAAATTAATTTTATTATTATTTTCTTAAGTAAAAAAATAACCGCTCTCCATAAATATACCCTATTGAGGACATCAGTTTAATTTTCGTTTTCTTTATGAAAAGAATGATTGAAACTTAGCCTCAAATCTAAGCCCTAAATTAATAAGAACTGTGAATAAAATGATGTTTTCGCTAACTAAGATTGAATACAACAAAAACCATAAGTATTAAAAATATGGTCGTGCTTTTAAACGTTTCTTTTATTTCTATAAAACAAAAGGAAATTTTTGGCTGATTGGTGAAGTTTTCTGTCTTGAGTGCACGGTGAAACTGAACGGTTATTCATTTCGTAATGAATTAGTTACTCATTGGGGGAAGCCATTTCCTTCATATTCATTCACCATAATTTTATGGGTATGATGTCTGACAACCGTCGGTGTTGGACTTTGGTCTCGACCGTTCCTTATATCTCATATCCATTCCACAGGACTCACAGTATTTCACTGAACAAAACATGGAATACTATTATTATCTTTATGCAAAATACAACTGATAATTTATTTTACTAAAAGTAAAAACTATAAGTAAATAACACGTTTAACTATCTTTTAAACAAACCTATGGTAGGGAATCTTAACTAATAAATAAGATATTAACATGTGAAACACTTAAAAATTAAATATTTATACTCACACTTAGTCCGGTTTAATTTGATATTTGTATTGTTTCATCCATATTTATGCACGGCTATAATATTCAACCTCAGTGATTATATTATTTCCACTGTTAATATTTCACTACAAAACAATAACATTAAAACAGCGTAACATAGATGTAAACAATCGTCACACAAAATATCCAGGAATCAACAACGTTCTATAATGAGACTCGAAACGAACTAACATAGTTATGTCTACCTCACAAATCGAAATAATTTACTTTTGTAACTTTTGTTTTATTTCCCTGATCTACCTACAAAACTTTATTATACTTATAATTATGATGATAACGGTCGACACACAACACTAATGACTAGTATTAGTAATTACTAAAAAAAAAACAATTTTATTTATCAAATTTCTACTTAAAAAATGCATGAAAAATAACAAAAAGAATATCGCAACTATTTAAAATTATTAAATAAAATAAAAGTAATTGAGTGTAAAAGTGAGGATCGATCCTTCGCCAGCAGTGATGGAAATATCCGAGCACGTTAACCACTGCGCCAGCATTACTTGTAGGAAAAGGTTGAAATTATGAAGTATACCGTAAGTTCCTTTGATTTGTATAGTATTAAAACAACTTATAATAAAAGGTCGTAAGTCACAGCGAAGCGTCAGGCTATTGCTTTCAGAAATTGACTCAGGAATTTGGAGTTCGACTGTACCTACTTCCAGTATTTGGCAAACCCTACTGAAAGTGTGAATGAGTTCACATTCTGGTTCATAAAATAGATTAGAATGATTAAGAACCATTGTCTGCATGTCGTTATGACACTCTAGTGTTGTTACGGTCATTATAATTATACTTAATACTTTTGTCACAAAAATAAAGTATTCGTGCCTACACTAGATATTTATAGCATTAATATTTTGTATATTATGTAATGCACGTGAATAATAAACAAGACTACCTTTTCTTGCTGAACACAATTGCTGCACGTACCTACAACAATTTTGTTCAGTCATATTGTTTATTTTGACAGGTAGCAAAGAAAAATTACCTTTAGTTCATTCCTGCTCAATTTTCTCTTAATATGTTTTTAGGTAACAGAATACGTTTTCCATGTATGTTATTGCGAGTAGCGACTGCTATAAAGTGAAAGTATTTTTATAGACCGTTTAAGTAATTGCTAGCTTATAAACTTGCGGATTAAGTACACGATTAGATTAGAATTGGATTACATTTTCACACGTCTTATTAAGGTTTAGTGTTTTTACAGATTCTTCTTCTATCCATTCTGTTGGATAGATTTCGTGAAATGTAACGGAAGTGTGTAAACTAATGTTATTTCATAATAACAGTAGTCAAATCAAGCAAGTGAGCGATCAAATCGTACAACTCTTGCCTAGGATGGGTGATCAGAATTAAGCAACTCTTGACTTTGCCCAAAAAGCGGTAACGGTAACTCTGAGATAAACCCTTTCAGTTTATAAATACCATTCAATAACTATAAAAATTTCGTTTGTAATGATAACTCAAATATCGATTCCTAATTTCTTATTGCTAAGATGTTTTCTCAAAACTTATTCAGATTGAAATAGAGCTTTTTTCGACTTATCAGGGTACTTAATCATTATTATGTATGCTACAATTGTACATTGCTGTCTAAGGTGAAGTGTCATCTTTAAAGGCCTACGCAATACTTGTAAATGAAGAATTTTATGGTTAAAACCACACTTAAAGAGTGACAATGTGTGATGCAATAAGTACTATAAAAATCGTTGTAGACATTACTTTTAAAGTTCTCTAATGTGTTGTTAAACTATTCTCGAAATGTCACCTTATGATAATTTTTTGTAAAGGTAATTATCAGAATGAGAGTCAAAAGCGAGAGGAGAGATAGTAATTTGAATTGATTTCATTGAATTAATAAACCTACTTAGAATTTAATACCTACGTAAAATTTCAATATAGTTTTGGTGGTGTGTCTCATTAATAAAACAACACACCTAGAAAAAAGGGCCGTACACGTACAAACTCATCAATATTTGAACTGACGTAAAAAGTGCATTAACTTCCACTCATAGAGGTGTAACACCGTTATTATGACGAGATTGGGACACATCGTGACTGCACTAACAATGTCCCGTCACACTAACAAAACCACAATTTAAATTATGGAAATTGAACAAGCCAATAAAAGTACAATTTCGCTCCCTTTAAGCAAATTACTGTAACGGTCCATTGTATTTATGATACCTGTTTAAAAATCCGTAAGGCTCATTGAACAATCCAATTAAAATTCAAAATACAATTTAATTTAATTGTGACAATAAAAAATTAAATGGTACTTTTCGTAGCAAAATAGCATCTTTTGTGATGTCTAAATTACATCCTCTGTAACGAATTATATTGATGATACTGCATAGTATCATTCACTCTAGAAAATGTTTGTTGTGGGACAGTGTAATAGAAATGTTGACACGCCGGATTAAAGTCACTCGCACCATTACGTTTAGCTGGATAAACGTTTAATAAAGACAGTAATCCCTTGTACACTGACAGTGTTATGTCTATCGATAAATTCTTTTATCGAAACTGGGTGGACATCTCTTTTATCACAATATTTCACAATCAAAACGATACTACATAAATAGTAGAGATAAAAAAATACATTGTTGTTAACTAATACATTATTATTGCCTGTTTAATAACCCTGAGAAAAAAAAGATACAGAATAAATACTTTCTGTTACAAAAATACCAGATTGATCGTAAAAAAGTACCAGATAATTTCCCTGTTAATACTTTTTATATGACGCTAATGAATATTACGTAATGAACGGCAAGTTATCGTGTAAATAATTAAATTATTGAACGCATCTACATGGAATGCTCTGACTCTGAGTAGTGGGTTAATGTCGGAGCCCGGCATCACTCGACTATCATATCTGGACGTAAATAAATTTAATTTTACAGTGCGTCGCCGGTTAATCGACTGACAGGGTTACGGCCATCGAGTTTGGATAAATATAGAGCTGTGAGATCTGTAATTGAAGTAGATGGTGATTATAAAGTCGATGTTGGTGCAATTCTAATTTTATTGCAGTATGAGACTTAAATAGCAACTTAGCAAATTGAGTACTGCCAAAGATTTAATGACTTAGTCCATCATGAGACTCTGACATTAGGACGAATTAGAGCGTAACAATCTCATCAAAGCATTAAATTGAATAGTTCTAATTGTTAGACTTACTTTAGTAAACTTTCTAAATGTGGTATTATCAACTCTTGAGAACTGCCCGACTATTATAAAGTAAAATCACGTCATCATAATATTGACCAGCTGTTATCCATAGAGCATGACGGTCACATCCTAACGAGCCGGTTGGTTTGGTCTCAACTGGAATTCCAGGCTGTAAATCGGCAGAAGCTTATTTATAATTTTAATATGTAACTACTAGTTAAATAAAGATGAATAGACACTTGAAAATTCAGCAGGTTATCCTTAAAATTAAACAGCAGTGAGAATAACACCAAACAAATCTTGCTCAGGGTATTAAAAACTCTAGATAAATATGCAGTGAGTTAATATAACGTCATCAAAGTATTGAATGGCTGGCCAAAGCGTGACGTCGACTTCGATACGGACCAGTTCCCACGGGGAGATATACGATTTAAAAAGAGTAACATTTTTTTTTTAGTCCTCCCACCCCGGGCAGGGCGGGAGGGACTGTCAGACTGGGGTGGCATCACTACAGAAATACGTAGGTACTGAATTAATGAACGTCATCAAAGTATGTGGATGGCTGAAGGGATGAGCCAGTTTCCATGGGGCTAGTACTTTCTAGTTACTACTCGTATTACTTGTTACTTGTACACACGGCTACACAATAAGCAATACAAAACCAGTATAAGCTGATCGTTCTATGCGCGGAATGATCATACAAAGCGAGAAAACGATAAACCGATTTGTATAGTTTGATGTGTAGCCGTGTGTACGCTACTTACCAGGGATCATAATTACCTAATCTACATAAATACGTAGCGAGTTATATGAACGTCATGAAAGTATATTATGACTAGCTAAAGGGGTGACGTCGGGATGAGCCAGTTCCCGAGGGTCACCCCACGTAAACTGGCATAGGATTGGGTTGGCAAGAGTAACTTAACTATGTTGTAATTAGCGGTGTACTGACCTTAAACTTAGAGCAATATTAAGTTAAACAAAGCAATCAACGTAGTTGTTGCTTGACAGTTTTTTTTTTGTTTTTCTTCGCTGACAACATTTGTGTGAACAGTACCGACAAATATTTAGTTTGAAAACGACAAGTCTCGGATACGAAACGCGCTTTTCATGTATAATTTTCGGCTAGACTGAAAATCGTCCAAGCATTGTACCCGTAGGTAGTTAAAGAATGAAACCAAAAAAAAAATATTGTAGTAAATATTTCTACATTTCTAGATACTAATTAACAATATAGCTCAGAAGCAAAGATAGTGAGAGTTCCCTCAGTGAGAATAAGAATTGTATACCGATGGAACACAACAAACACTATTAGGTGTGACTACGAGTGGATGGTGGTCGCGAGACGACGAGGCGGCTCTGGTGAGGCCTACAAGTACCACCGCCTATGGGATCATTTAGCTACGCCAAAAAGGTAGCCCTTTGGTGAAATTGCTAGGGTGGATCGCTAAAAGAAAGATCCCACCCACCCTAATTAAAGGCTGATATTTAGAGGGGGTTCTTACGAAGAAAAGTCGTACTAATTCACCAAACTCATAAATCCATTACATACGCAATCTAACTAAAAATTCCTTTCCAGACACAGAATACAAAATTTTAATTATATAACATTGTCTAAGGGACAGTAATTCAATACATCGCGACGTAGCGAGCTGGTCGACGTCACAAGTTCATAGCGTGCCATTAGCAGCGCGGTGTCGGGTTCTCTTCCTGCCCGCACCGCGTGCGCCTGCGCGGATCATCTAGAATACTGCATAACTAGATCTAGCTGTGTAGAAAAAAAGGTTTTCTTGCTGGGATAATTCTGCGATGAAAGTATTTTTGCATTTGTATGTCGAACTTTGTTTGTCAATTTATCACGCTGTACGGGTTGCGTATTTCCAAAACCTATACTATTTCAGTCACGAGTCGGACTCTACTCGATTAGCTTTTGTTTGTGCATATTTCTCAACAAAACCTAATCTATCTCAGTAAAAAACTTGACTCAAATAGATTAGCTTTTGTTTGTGCATATTTCTCAACAAAACCTAATCTATCTCAGTAAAAAACTTGACTCAAATGGTTTTGATATTTCAAAGAAAATGCACGGACAAAATCTAGTACCATTTTAGTCACGCACGAGTTAAACTCTAAAAAAGACGATGTTTTGTTTATGCATGTCGCAGTGAAATGAGGAAATCAGGGATTTCACGAAATCCAATTATCAATAAAAGTATCTAGTGATAATTATGACAAAAATACTAATATAAAGTTAGAGATCATGTCATTTCACTAAACTAAGTAAAATGTTGAAAACGTCGACGGAGCACCGCTTCGCGGTGCTCCTACTTCCGGATGGTTTAAAAAAAAATAACCACGAAGGGGATGGCGGGGTCTTTCAGACCCCGCCATCCCCTTCTAACCTAACCTGTCCGAGTCGGGGTGCCCACAGTCGTATTTGCGATATTCAAGTACTACAAAATTAAAGAAAAGTTAAATTCCGAGGTAAATTTACTCATATAGCTAGTGAGCCTCTACTCGACAAGGTTTTGCTCGTACGTAATGTTTGAAAATAACTCGCCGAAAGTCTAGCTATTCGAGTGACATGAATTATATAGAACTAGGTTTTGTACGTGCATTTTCTTTGAAAATATCAAAACAAAAAGCTAATCTATTTGAGTCAAGTTTTTTACTGAGATAGATTAGGTTTTGTTGAGAAATATGCACAAACAAAAGCTAATCGAGTAGAGTCCGACTCGTGACTGAAATAGTATAGGCTTTGGAAATAGGCGTACGGGTTAGGGTGTTATTCGGAAAACAGATACATGCATACAAAAATGGTGTTTGTTAGTGATTATTTTTTTGTTTTTGCATTTATATCTTTCTGCAGTTTTTTTTTGTGAATGAAAAAGTCTATATGTTTGTTACTTTAAAGAAATAGAATTTTGTCATACGATTAGATCATGCTCTGGATACTTTCTTTGAAGATCATTATTATCTGACTACAGTAGCTACTTCTGAAGTATACACCTACGATGAAAGGATTACCGTAGACGAAGCTAGAATTTTTTTTCTGCTGGCAGCCAAATATTTCACCAGAATACGAGCAAAAAAAAAAACGAACTAAGCGGAAGCAAAATTGGCAACTGCATTTTTAATATTTTGGAAGCCAACCTTCGTTTACGTATTTTTTCAGGCACGCGATAATATTTTTAAACGGATATAAAAGTTATGTCGCTTGGTAGAGCTATAAACCGCCGCCAAATCTATTTTCGATGTCATGTAAACCCGCGTAAACTGTTTGGACATTTCAACCTCAGTGTGATTGTAACCTTGAATTGTGTCGGTAAACAAAGATTTTATGATTTTTTGGATCCGTCAAGGCAAGGTTGATAAGGGTGTGCACAGACGAGCAAAGATTGGTTGCAAGTAAACATACAAATGAGCTAGGAAAACCATGACTTTGGTTTCAATGTTAGTGTAGTAATTAAAGTAAGTGCTAGCAACAAATCAGTTTCAAAATCAATCTTTATTTTATAAAATAAATCGACAGATTGTTTTTTCACTAAGCATGACATACTCGTAGTAAGTCTATTGATGTGCGAATCGACAACTCTCATCAATATCCCTTAATAACGCTAAAGCTGAAGCAGTCGGTAAATACAGAACATAATTATTACCAGAGGAAATATTTTTGTTGTTACTGCAAATCTATTCAATGAACTTGCAGCTTAACAGCCAGGTTCATAAACAATGATTACATATTATACTAGAATTAATTAAGCAAATTGCAACATTAAATAGTGCGTGTCTCCAAGCAATATGTATAATTATGTAATGAATTTAATTAAACAAAACTGCTATCCTACAGTAGACAGGATGTTGCATTAAGCTCTGGGTGCAATTTTAAGCCGGATGGACGACGTATTAATTTTTAATAATAGCTGTAAAAAATCTCATGTTCCCTTCACACTATCGTAAGTAGATGTGAACTAGTTTGTTCACGACCGAGGTATTCACAAAGTGGTATAAAGTGATAACATCAGGTACAGCTGCTAACATGAATCAAGAAAGTCAATTGTAACAATATGAAACTCGTAGAAAAATTACAAGAGATGATAATAATATCATGACCGATAACAAAAACAAAATTTGCCTGAACTGGTCATCGCCTTTGTTCCATGCCACAAAAGTGAATAGAAACTTGACAACCCCTAAAATAACACAATCAAAAATCATCTTGGGAGGCAGGCAAGCATTTCATTTAACTCTTTATTTTTTACTACCTCATTTACACTACCAAGTCTACCAACTACTCTCATTTATTTTTACAAACAACAATTATACAATACCGGTTGCTCTAGTCTGACTCCAACTCGGTCTCTATATCAGAGCTGATTAAAATCAGACTATTGCCGCGCCGCGTAACGAAAACCTTGTTTAACCAATGACAGATAAAATCGGCGAACACCAAAGTAACATGTATAGAGGATGTAACGTTAATGTATTAAGAGGCACGTCATAGCCGCCGGCAGATTATCTAACATCAATTACAGGTGAGGCAAACTGAATCAAACAGGCCTATAGCTTAGTGAACGAAATTCATAAGTTTTTACATACAAGCGACGAAGACACATAAAATACGGAAGATCAAAATAAAAAAACTAGCAAATTCTTGACACATCATAAATCTTACAGAGGATTGCTTTTCACAAACAGAGCTGCCACTTGTGGAAGAGTTTTCTGAAAGTATGTTGGAACCAACACTGTATACTGGATCCAACATCTGCCTCAGTAGCAAGAGAAACAATGGGATAAACAAACGGTCCATCACAGATGTCAGCAATTCATCAATTGGGCCCAAAACGAATGTAGACAATCGATTGTCGTGTGCAACAGAGTGAAGCAATCAAAGCTATAGCTATATAGATAGCTTTACTACCAACATGCAAAACACAAGGAACTAAAAATCGTTAGACACGAAACAAAAATCAGTTTACAAATAATGAATTCGAAAAGCACAATCTAGTTTATTCAAACCCTACTACAGGTACTCCCAACCATGTTCATATAACATAGAGCACGGTCTAACTGTGCAATACTATCGCAGGATTCATCTCCTCGGGTACTTCACAAGTCCGCGATCTACCTGCTGGCTATGCAAATACTCTCGACCACCGTATTGGTTCATTCGCTCTACAAGCTGATTATGATCTTTATTGCCGTCCGTAGGAGACTCTTGTTGTTATATTTTATACTATCTAAATATTTCTACTATTTAAAATTGCGCATAATTATTATTTTTAATTTCTTAATAGCGTTGACTTTTCGTCACAATTATCGGACGATTTGTATCACTGTGTAAAAAGTGTCTGCTTCATTAATATGGGCATTTCTACGAAGAGGGCATTTTTTTTGTCCTTTTAAAAAAAACATGGTTAGAAGTTACATACACATCCCAAAATTTTTAAACGGACGTCCCAATCTATATTCTAACTGGAGAGCATAACATAAATTCCGTACTACTTCTTAATTTTCCTAAAAAAAAATCTGAAGTGAAAAAACGGGGGTAATTTCACGGATTTTGACCTGTCCCTTTTCCGAAATCGAGTTTAAAATATTTTATAATTTTTAATGGAGCTGAATTTCAAGCAAACTTTTGATATTCTTGGGTATATGGATAGTTAACCAAGAGACATTGACAATAAATAAACCTGTAATTGCTTATTTTGTTATATTTGTGGATGCGTAAAGATTTGTCCCAGTCTAATGAGTCATTTCCGTGTCATACAAAAAACACTTGATTACGATACTAAATACCCGCGAACTGGACATCACCATCCGATTCTTGTAAACTGTCAGGTACTCCCGAGCAGGCCATGTGAGTGCATGTGTGGTGTGCTGCTGTTTTTTTAGATTTTCGAAGGTGAGAACCTGTTTCCGTGTCTTTAGTTCGGGGTCTTTTCTCAATACCGTGTCAAAGATATCTTCTGACAGTTTTTTTTTAACTAAATGTTTTGTTTCCCTAGACTGAAGTTTAACTGGACACCAGCTTGGTTTTTTCGTTTAATTTGGAAGTCGTAACAGTAATAAGTTATTTTGATTAGTACGATATTTTTTCAATTCCGTGGCTCTCAATTTTGTGCCCTGGTGTCCACGGAATTGAGAACGATGGTTTACCCATGTAACTAATCTCGGTTTATATAAGGTTTAAAATCATTTACTTCACAATTTGTCATGGTAGAATAAGTAGTTAACGCCATATTACGCGTGCAGAACTATATCACAAATGTTTAAGAGGATGGCTTTTCACAAACAGAGCAGCCATTTGTGGAAGAGTTTTCTGAAAGTACATTGGAATCAACACTGTATACTGGATGCCAACATCTGCCTCAGTAGCAGAGAAACACTGGGATAAACAAACGGTCCATCACAGATGTCAGCAATTCATCAATTGGCCCAAAACGAATGTAGACAATCGATTGTCGTGTGCAACAGAGTGAAGCAATCAAAGCTATAGCTTAACTATCAACATGCAAAACACAAGGCACTAAAAATCGTTAGACACGAAACAAAAATCAGTTTACAAATAAATGAATTCGAAAAGCACAATCTAGTTTATTCAAACCCTACCAGGTACTCTCAACCATGTTCATTCATATACATAGAGCACGGTCTAACTGTGCAATACTATCGCAGGATTCATCTCCTCGGGTAGTTCACAAGTCCGCGATCTAGCTGCTGGCTATGCAAATACTCTCGACCACCATATTGGTTCATTCCCTCTACAGGCAGATTATGATCTTTATTGCCGTCCGTAGGAGTCTCTTGTTGTTATATTTTATGCTATCTAAATATTTCTACTATTTAAAATTGCGCATAATTATTATTTTTAATTTCTTAATAGCGTTGACGTATCGTCAAAATTATCGGACGATTTGTATCGCTGCGTAAAAAGTGTCTGGCTCATTAATATGTTAAACTTCCTCATTGATATTGCAAATAACTGTATCATTAAAATTATTCAGTCAAACAGATTTAGGTTTAATATCTCTAGTTAAGATATTTTCTTGCCGCACATTTAAGCAATTAGGCGTATCTTAGCAATTGAGATAATCTGTGCAATTTGTTCTGCGCCCACGATTTAGTTATAACTGCAGATTAGGAGTTTAGGACTAATTTACGTATACTTCGTGAAAATCAACGTCATGGTTAGTTTAGTAGCCGGAATATTAAAATCATTATTCTCCTGCTCTTATGCCAATTTGCTTCTCTACCTATTACTGATCTTCGTCGTCGTTACTTTTATTGGTTATATTTAAGTATTATTATAATTCAAGGACACCCTAGTTACGAGTACTTTGGACTTCCAATATTCTCAATCATACTCGAAACTATCCTTGTAGGAGATTTTCCCTCATCCATCCACATCAGAGGAATAATAAAATCTCTGTCGCCTGTCAGTGTGCACTGATTCTTAGGCTGAATAACCTGTTATCGTGCACGTGGGGCGCATCAGAGTGCAAACAGAGAGCGCCGCGCTGGTGCCGCATGCCGCGCGCAGCCGGGCCCGGTGCCGACACGACATATGCGCAGGGTTACCAAGTGATTTAGTTCAGTCATCTGGTGTTTAGTTAAACTTTGGTTCAGATTGGTTGAATCTGTAACCTAGTTTGTTACATTAACATGCTACATAGATACTCGTACATGGATTAACTGTAGACGACTATGGTAAGTGCAATAAAATATCGGGTAGTTCAGAAATTACGTTTCATGCTTATCTTCGAGGTCGGGTTTATAGAAATTTAGATGTAACTATCTTTTTTCATGGTCATATGATGTAATGGTGCAAGTCATACGGATCAAATTAGATCCAAGCATATTGCACATTGACATACAAAAATAATTATGATAACCCTACGCCCGCCGCGCGCTGGACGTACCTGCCGCCCGTCCGGCAATGTTCTTCTTATAGGACAACACAGCAAACTAACGTAACAGTGACACTTGTGCAAATTCACGCTTCCGATATAAAGGTGATGACATGTGAACTCCTTTGTCTGCCCCGCGAGACAATCAAGTTAATTACACACGTCTAACGGTAAACGAGTCAATATAGGAATGTTGACACTGACAGTAATACATGATTGATATTGGCAGCTGAGTATACGATACATTAAGAGACGATGACACACCTACTTATACCATTTATGCTCGTATAGTTCGCCATAGATCTTTTAAAGCTTGAATGAATGTCAGAAGGACGCCGTTGGTAAACAATTATGTGAAATTGCATAGAAAAAACAAATTAATAGCGTCAGTTCCAACTACACCCGCACATTAAAAGAATAATTGCGCGGGCGGATCCGCAGACGGATGCTAGAGACACATAAATCACGTAGACAAAATTCAGAAACTTTGTTACACAAATAGGAAAACCCAATTTTCTTAACAATAACGTTTTTGTGTTATAAGAATGGAATGGAAGTAATAAATCAACAAGAATAGTGACAGACAAGGGTATTAAAAGAAAAACACATACACAAGCAATCTATCAGGAGTCTATCGAAGCTGAATGATGAAGGAAACATGTTAGCAATTGAACATACTGAACATGTCACTAAAAGGATTACAAAATGCATTTAGAAAATTGTGTCATCGATCATCAAACGGGATCTTAACACACTCATCTGTGAGAAGCGTCACCGTTCTAGTCAAATTATCAAATGACATTGTTATCCTGATCCTAACTTCCTAATCTTAACCTCCTAAGTAATCTTTAGCGGAATTAATTGTGAAATTCTGAATTAAAACAAGTGCGACCCAAAACCTTGGGCATAAAGATTACAACGAAGTCATCATAAATTTTCCAAGGTACTTTTGATACCCACAGCGATAGAGTGGTTGGTTCCTTTTTGCAAAAAATAAAATTGACAAACTACTTTCAACTAGTCCAGTAAATAGACAAGCAGATTGATAGGAAATAACGACGTAATGAAGGGTTGTTATATTCACATTTGCAAAGTACCGTAAATATCTTATACCGGTCGATAAATTACTGAATAACTGCAGAAGCTTGAAGACAAAATAGATATACTAGGATAAATATAAATAAGATAGAATTTGTACTCACCTAATTTTGAATGTTGCAGTAAAAAAAAACACAAAAAACACTGTACTAAATATCGTACTAAACCCTTTAACTTCGCGTCGAAATCGAAGTACAAAAATGTTTACAACTTTCGCGCCATCTATCTTTTCAACTTTTCTTAATTACGTTTTTCTTTATGACGTTGCCTCTGCGCTTGCGTCGTTCCTACTGACACCGGCAACGGCTTTCGACTGCTTGAAAAAGGGCTCAACAAGACCTCACTGATTACTTTACTCGAGTGGAAAGTAAAAATGTTGTAAGTAAAAGTTACAGTAATTACATGACGGTGTAAAACTGCACTTTGTCGGCAATAATGTCGCTCTGCGGATGTATGAAATTGTTGGTGTTAGTTGCAATGGCGGCTATACGATTTTATGTGTGTAGTTACAAATGCGGCAAAATTGTGCTGAGCTTAAATAACTAAGTTCTACTTGTATAAATATCTGCTCATATATCAGTATATTCAGTACCTATAGATACATGATAGCTGCCTCGTGTTGAATGCATTTATTTATATATATAACTAAGTCGTATTAAGGATTTGCTCAAAAATGCTATGGATTTTTGATTTTGACTATCATATTGATGTTTTTTTCTATACTTTTTCAATCACAGCTTGAACAAATCTCAATGATTTGTCAAGTTTTAAAAATGCGAAGTACTTAACGCGTCACCGTCGTCATTAAGCTACAATTTTACAAATGTGACAAAATTGTGATGAACTTACACTTAACTCATGTATATTTATCAACTTGGGTGATTATAATCTACGTGCATTGTGCATGTATGAGTACGTATATTTTATTAATCTCTGAAAATGTAGATTCGCTCGTACATAACACACGCTGTTAGTGTTGGATAAAATATTAGATTTTTTCAAACGCTTTTTTATTTTATTTTCTGCCAGGCATATGCATAGGTTTTAAAAATAACACCGATGTTCGAACCATCGCAAATAAAATTATTTACACTATGGTGGGCTCGTGCAGTCATCCGCGAGGGTTTGGATATTTTTTCTATTTTTCAGCGTGTCTACTAAAATATCGTGTGTTTTTCCCAAAATATCAGCCAAACTTGATTAGTATCGGTTCAGTAGCTTAACAGGATAAACAACGGACATAAATAAACAGGTAATGGCGGTATCTAAATATTGCACATCGACCTTTAAAAATAAAAGATAAAAACAACTATTTTCGTTTTTTTTTTAGTGTGGTGAAATCATCAAATGAGTCCTTCACAGAGAATTATCGATGTCGTAACGACTACTAGTACTCAGGGAGAAGTTTACCTTGCTATTATAGGTCGTTCATCATTCATGGCGTTTGGCAAAAGCCACCTGCGAAAGAGAAAACGCTTTAGAAGAAGCCAATAATACTAACCCAAACTGGCCGATTGGGTATCTGTTTCCACAGTTGGTGGTGGTCCCATCACCACAACCCAGTCAAAACTGGGATGTATGGGTCAGATCGGCAGCCTTTTTAGTAAAATACCTGTACCTATTCAGCTGCTTCCGGTAAAACAGAAACCTGGCTCCAACTAAGTTGATAGCCGAACAAAAAATTACGACATTAATTTCAAAACAGTAGAGCAGTTATAAAAAGAGTGGAGAAAACCTCAATAGGCTATTTGTCAACATCAGGAAGCAATCCCGTGAGAATTTCAACAAGTTGTAAGGATAATACGAATAAAAATTAATTCAATAACATCGTAATAGCAAAACGTTATTTCTAAGCAATCTGAAGTGATTTATTACCGGCAATTTTAAAAGAAGGAGGGGTTTCTCGTCAAAAATCGCTTCATGTTCCCTCGGGACCGACCGTTGGCATTTACTCATTCGCCACGGCACATCCTAGATGGGGACTATCATACATTATATTTATACTTTCTAAACTATCCGTAGAACTATATAAAATTGCACACTACGCGAATTAATAATTATATATTCAGAGCTTAATAGTTTCATAAAAGATTTTCTTTGATGTTTTATTTTTTGTAGTACCTATCAAATTTATCATTACGATTTAATTATTTTAATTTTATAAACAAACAAACTTTTAAGTATTATTCAACACGTACAGTCGTACATAGTAAATACACCATTGAATTACAAAGTAAACAATCGATGTTTTAAAGTAACACGTATTATGTTTCTTCCTACTATTATGTTATCATTACAGTAATCCCAGAAAAAATGAAAAAAAACGAAGAAAACAACTATTCGCACGCAAGAGGTTAAAATTACCGGGTAACATAACATGTGGGTCACGAAAAACAATTATTTAGTATCCTCTATAGCTTTGCAGACCTCACTGGATGAGGATAATCGACCGACAGACTATTTTGTTAGACTGTAGTGATGTTTTCTATCGATAGATTGAAAAGAGTTGAATACTTGCAAGTTTAGCATCGTTAACGATGACAGAAAAGCCAGAAATGTATTGGATTGACATAGGCTACTGAAAAGCTACTGTCAAGCCAGTTGACAGTCATTCTATAAATACAAAAAGCTCTTTATTGCAATGGCCACGTGTCTTATGATCTGAAATGTCACTTCTTACCGATCAGAATTTTTACCAAAAGCCTATTCATTCTGTTCAAAAATCAATTTTGAAGATTAAAGTATTGTTTAGAGATACACGAAGGTAATCAATGGCAGGAAGATCTCACATAAACATGACTGTAATATAATAACCGATGAATCAAGTCATTCACATGCACAACTTGAGGCATCCATTACAAAACTAGTAGAAGTCATGTAGTATTTAATTACATCACTTATAAAGTTCTTTGTGAAGCGATTATTTATGTATTATTCTGCACTAACTATGGCCGTACTCAGTCTCGGATTTATCGATACATCCGCAAAGCTCGGCTGGACGGGACCACACATAGTGGCCCGACTATTACCCAGCCCACCCCCGTACTGCCACGGTTCTATAATCTCTATTGCTTTCTTATTAAGATATTAACTACCGCTTGCAAACGCTCTATTGATGGCAGAGCCTTGCCGACCAATCGACTCGACGTTACTTGCTTTATAATTATGATTCGAATCCAATGTACCTTCTGGTTCCTACGCAAGGACTACACGATCTCAAACACCATCTTTATTTTATAGCTTCGTTCTAATGGCACCCACTTGGTTCACGTAATAGTTTCCCATCTAACGTCTATTTGAGATACTACTACTAATTGACCATTAAAAAGCGTTGTTAATTCTCAATAATAATATCGCTGCAGTCATTTAGAAAATTGAAATAAATTCTAAAGATGTCAACTACAAAATTATAATAAATTATAAATCTGTACGCAACAGTAATGGATTCCCGATATAATGCACTTTCGATTTTGGTAACTTTACATATTTCATGTAGATTCAATAAATTCGTGATTATCTTTTGGTGACGAAACACGTGTCGTGGTTTAATGCCGCATTCTTTAGCTACATTTTAACCAATTAGTGTAAGACTAGGACCAATCGACACATTTGTAAAGTCACTAAAATAATAGACCAGTAGAATCAGTAGGTACCCTTTTAATTTACATAAAACTTTAACTGAAGAAGTCATAGAAGTAGTTCTGAAGAAGAAATATTTATCGAATTACCTCCATAGATTACCGGTATGATCTAGTTTTTAAAATTCCATGTTGAAAATCGGTATTGTTTTTCAACAGCCATATACGGTAGCCACAAGTGGCGATAAAATAAAAGCCCAACCGTTTTTTTGACATTTTACAACAACTTTTACGCAAGCCAAGCCCGTCACGTTCAACTTAATTTTGAATATAGAATGATCCATAGAGCACGCGTGATCTTTCGTCGCGTCGCGGTCGCCCGGCGGGATGCGCTTGCGTCTGTTACCAGCGATAAATCTAATGATAATAATCGAATGCAGTCTACGAGCCCGCCGCGCAGCCTCTATCGATTTATAATAATTAACAATCATGGGAATGACGTGAGGCGTGCAATACACGCGTTTACCGTAGAAAATACAAAAGATTTATAGAGCACTAAATATTTTAGGGAAATTAAACTCTTGGACTGTTTGCTACTCTGAAGAAAGTTACTCTATAGATATAAAATATTATTGTTGTTTATGTATATACACACACCTAGCTGGTTGACTGTTAAGAATGAACTTTATAAAAGCCATCAATAAGACTGAAACGTAATCTGCATAGTGTAATGCTTTTGTAAAGAGGAAGGATAATAAAAAAGTCAGATTAATACAAAACAAGTCAGGTAAAGCAAGTACATATTTTTAATAGAGTTTAATAGCAGAAGGCACTGGCCAGTAAAAGTGCTTTGGCTGTCACATTCGAAAATTCAAGTCAAAAATGGAATGCAAAAAAGGAGACATAGAGCATCATTTCTGTCATAATCAATAATGAGCAGTCCATAATGTAACATCTCAATCGCGATCGATGGGTTTATGATCGGGACACGCTCACTGCAGCACTGGAGTAATGACCGCGCTTACTCTTACTATTACTAGTTACAGCGTCCGCTAGCTTGCAGATCTGTTTAGTGTACGTGCATACTAACTTACATGATCGTTGATTTTAAATAGATCATTTTTATTTCCTTCCTGTCATGTGTATTTACTTATGATAGAAAGAGGAGGCAAATTTATCTAAGCTTTGTGGGTACGTTGTCATCAGCAAACTGTTGTCAAACTGCCAGTAAACTGAGAAGCTTAAAAACCATAAAATTATCGTATTAGATCAATGTTGCAGAGGAGAAGCATGCACCAAACTAAAGGTTGAAGGGAGATCCATTCGATATTTGTAGTTGTGTTGACTGCTAGCAAAGTCTGTATTTTTAATCTGTGCCTAAAATGTTAAATAAATAGTTCATATAACTAGGTAAAGCGTTACTTAAATGAAAAATACAGATCTACTTCCTATAAAATCTATTAATACTTTCTGATCGTCATTTAGTGTACTGATGCTCAATCAAAAAAAAGAACATTAAGACACCTTCTCATTCCCATCTTTTCTGAACCACTATGAAAATGATAAAACTGAGAATCTCCATTGAACATCCTTCTTTGAGACAGGTTCATAATAAAACACGTATCCACGTATCCTTTTACACGGATAGACGACACTATTAAGGTCAGGTCACTGCTCCCGGCGGCTCTCGGTCTAAAAAGGCCAGTCTGACCCCTCGTTATCACGTGTTGCGTTGACAAATGGGTTACGCCTCGCTGGGCGAACTAAACCCTCAGGTAGGAATTCATTAGCACCTTAATTAATTGAAAGGCGGTCCTGTATCCACCTTAATAACGCACGGCATCTTTGAACACCTATTTCTTATGCTTTTGTCTTTTTCATTTTGTTTGTGATTGTTGTCTATGGATGTTCCTTTTTTTTCTGTAACGGGATAACAGGACTTTATTGTGGCCCAAAGCTAAATAATACAGTTATTTCTGTTGTGGTATTGTCTCCGTAGGTTTCATAAGTATGTATGTGTCTTCTGAATAATTTACTGGCGACTTAATGAGAGTCTTGAAAAGCTAAAGGCAAGAAGAAAATAGAGCAATCGAAATTAAAATACCTATAAATGGTGACACACCACCTAAAGCTTATTGGATTTAAAATTAATGTAAGTTTTTTTTGAAAAAGGTAAAAAAAGAGGTTACCACAAATTGAGACATCAATTGAATAGGTAAGTACCTATTACCACTGCGAAGATCGCTCGGAGGACACGGTGGAGCATACGGTGCCGCTTGGGCAGAGCACCGCCCGCCGTGTCCTCACAGAGGCGATAGACGGAGACCTCTCGCACCCGGCATTGGTCGAGGCCATGCTATGGGTCGAGACGGAGTGGGAAGCGGTCGCCTCCTTCTGCGAAGCAGTAATGGTCGCGAAGGAGGAGATAGGCCGCAAGAGGGACAGGACAGCGTCCTCCCTCCGCCCCAACCACAGTGGTAGACGACCACGGCCTCGGACGTCGACAGACGATCTCCGGCCACCATAGGCGCGGGCATGTGGACAGTAAGTAAAGGGCAACTAGCTGTCCGACCATGGACCATGCCTGGGTCGACGGTACGTCTTATTCCACGCGCGCCTCAAAGAGCGTCAGCAAAATGACGGGGGCCTCTCAGAGGTCTGACAGTCCCTCCCGCCCTGCCCGGGGTAGGAGGTCACATTTGATGATTTTACCACGCTCAAAAAAAAAGTACTTTCTACCGAAACATTCTTGCCAGACATAATTTTCGCAAGTGTTTGAAAATCTTATCAAAAGTCAAGGTCGTAGAAATGTCCAGTAAGGTATTTACTATTAATTCGAATCTCTCTGGAAGAAAAAACCGAATCCTAATTACTATCTTAAAACTCTATTTTTGAGTCCAATAGTACTACTAGCGCCATCTAGGTCATGAGAGATAAAACTTTTGTACATCTTTCATATTCTGCCATCTGGCGTTCAGTAGCGATACTAATATCAAACTCACTAAAGTTTGTAAAAGTGTGAAGAATTCAACCTGCAGTAAAATTGTTTTTTTAGTATGTATTATTTGGATCTGGACCATAAAATTCGTTAGAACTCGTTGAAGATATTATAAAGTTGGGCTTTACAAATAATATATGACTACTACGCGAGTCATTCATTGCCTGCGACGTTGTTCGAGTTTTAGCGCTGCGTCGCATTTCGTTTCCCATCCCCCAGACGCGCTTTTACTTTTTCGACTTGCTGGGCATAAAAGCTGATAGATCTGTTAATATAATTTAAGTCCTACATACAGCACGCCGGATTAGTGTTGTTTCCTAACAGAAAACAAAATAGATTTGAATTATTTCTTCCAGAGAATACCTACCCTCTATTGCGTACAACACTTTATTAATATTAGTATCCAGCTGTAGTTCCAGCACTGAATTCAATAAAATTGGGAAAAAGTTAGGACGATGAGACGATGTCAACAACTGGAAGCAATTTTACATTGAGTTGAAGAGAAACGACTAACCAGGAGCAAAGTTGGAAATCTGGAATAAGTGAATCGAAAACATGTCTGAAATATATTGTAAGTATGTTTACATTTATGGAAAACAGCATCGAATGCACAGAATACACTGAGAAAAACACAATGTTACAAGAATAGGCATCATTTGAATTTGAAATCAGCAAGGAACACTATGTTAGCATTCAGTGGTCCAATTCTGATCAGTGATCACATACCTATTTTAACTGAATGATATTTATTGACCTTGGTGTGAAAGTGCTATGTAAGATCGACCGCCTCGGCAAATCAAAAAAGTAAACACTGGACTTGACTGGAAGGGAACGCCTCAATATTGTAGCAGAATTTCAATAATCATCAAGTATCTTATTTGAATTGCACACCTGAACACTGAAAACTAGGTCAAGAAACCTAGATACTCTGCTACTTATTGTATCACCACTCCTTCGGCTTACTACATAAATTTCGACATTCCTATAAAATGGGCGAGATAAAAGCATTATCTAGGGAATAAGTATGAAATCATCTTATATTATCTCATGTTACGCAAGATCGCAATCTCAAAACCGTCAATTCTTTTCGATAAGTGAACTATCAGCCGCATTTTCTCCCTTTATCGTAAACAAGAGTATCTCTTATCTTCGAATAGTACTTTTGCAATTTAGTTCCTTAGTCGACGGGACTCGTATGTGACCGCGTGTTTGTGGATAGTTGAAGTTTTTTAACTTCTTAGTGAAAGAAAATGGAACCTAGGCCTAGTACAAGTCGGCAGTCTATTGAAAATGTGGAGATGTTTGAGGTTCGGGAGCACGTGCCCTACAAGGCAGAGCTGACTCGTGCCCCTGGTGCCTATGACCAGGAGAGTGCGGACATCTATGACTCCTCATGGGAAGCAGCTTTTCGAGCCATCTGCCAGTTATTCAACCTTCTCCACCACATGCAGATCGCGATAGTTGTGTTTTGTATGTGGCGCTTTGCACTGACCTCGGAACCTAATGGAACTATTACTAATATGGAGCTGCATATCATTTTCGCGGGAACAGGCGTACGTATAGAGTAGATTTTAATCTGTTGTGTAAAATATTTTACTTGTGAAATGGTTTTATCACGGATTTTATAATGTGTGAGGAAGAATATGAAATATAGAACTGTGCAACCATTAAGCTACCATCAACTCGCCATATGGAACCATGGCAACTGTAACTACAAGTACAACTGTTGGTATCCTATAGGTATTGTTAGTGTGACTGTTATAGATCAACAATTTATAAAACTCAGAGAGTTTTCTCATTGAGAATTGCTTACTTAAATCGAAATCCTGCATAAGATCAAAAATAATATTAGTAAAAAGTAACGTTTAAACTACGATTAATTAAGTGTGCACCACGTGTCATATGTATATCAATGACACTTTGGTGAAAATGATTCTTGTATGAAGAGTACCAAACCTAACAATGTTACAAACTAAAGACACATAGCAACAAAATGTAAGACTATTTATTTATTCATTTCAGTATCAACTCTTCCTGGTGGAAGCAATACTGACACTGCACAGGCACAACTCCTGGTCGACTCAAATGTCCAAAGATGCGAAACGGATCGTGCATGGATGCCTTCAACTTGTTGGATCACTGTTTGTTATCGGTGGAACTTTCCTGGGATTGTCTAGAGTCGACATGGTTATCTCAACTGCTCACGGCATCTGCGGTAAGATTCTGGTTTTTATGGCAATTATTTCGTACCAAGTAAGTCCTAACCAACAACTGTGTTAAGGATTGCATGCCACTTTCAGATAATAAGCACGAATAATCCATAATAATCAGGACTCAGATTAAACGCTTTATTATAACTCTAGCATCCACAATCTACAAACTGGAACACAGTAATACTTCTTTACCTACTGAATATAAAATAGAAATACTTTTGGGACAAATTCTTTTTCGAAGAGTTCTATCAATAACTGCGAGCGATAAGCAATATAGCAAGCTAAATTAAATATATGTAATAATATAAATATAAATAATTTCACTGATTTCATGCCTTCTTCGTTCTAACATTGCGCTGTCATGAATTCATCTACGGGATGATACGGGGGACTGTTAGGTACATCTACATAATTATATTGCTTTTCAATTTTCTTTAATATCATTCATCACCGGTTTTTGATAAACCAAAATCCGAATCATGTGGCATTTTAAAAACTTTCAATGTTATAATACCAATGTTACTAATAATATTATTGTGTGTCATCTTACTTTATCACGTTGGGATATATTTCCCTATCTGATAATATTGGGAAAACCAGGTCGGATTGTAAAACATTGCCTACGTTCATTTTCACCGAACTTCTATTTACAATTTACGAAAAGAGACGCTAAAACATCTAGTTCAGATGTATACTCTTGTATGTTTAGTTTCTGTGCTGCGTCAGCGATTTCTCAATTGATAAAAAATCGAGTGTCATCATCTCGTTGACTCGTTGATAACTACTTATATGATATCTTGACACGTCTCTATAATGCAATAATACCAGTAGGTGGCTAGGCTCTTGGAGAGTTAATTTTAAACTTGCTATCAAAAATGACATACCTACCTGTACTGTACATTGGCAATTTTCCACAAAGACTTAAATCATTTAAACTCATTGCACAAGAGTGGGACTCTACTAGATACCTATATAAACCAGCTACAAAACTAAAAGGATATCCTTCTAGTTATGTAGTTGGACAATAGCATTTCGGCGTTGCTGGAGGACTTTCAATTGTAGCAGATACGTCCATCTCGAAATATCCCAAATAAGGAGCTGGATGTGATCTCTGGTACGAATGAACGACATTCTGGCCAAACGTCCCTTAGGAACATCGAACCCGGTCATCCAAATTCTCCCAACTCCAAATGCTCTTCTTACCTAATCTTATATTTTCCCAACTTTCTTGTTACAGGTGTTATCGCGCTTGCATTCACAATGTGCAGTTTCATCACGGGCATCGTCGCTCTATTTTCTTCGAAAGTGCGGCTGATGGTCAAGAGTGGACCCGTCAAGATTGTACATTTAGCAGTCGGTCTCTTCGCTGTGTCCATGGGCCTTATAACAATAGCCATAGGATTCCACATGGACCATTTCTCGGTCACTGCAGGAGGCATGTCAACAGCACTCATAGTTTTTACCATGGCAATTTTATTTTATATCATGATTCAGCCTATTTACGACTTGGTTGCGACTACAAGAAACGCTATGTGAGTACTAAAAAAAAGTACTCACATAGCGTTTCTATTTTATTATTTTACGAGTAAGACAGGTATCCGAACCATAAAGGGCCATTTAGACGGGGAGAGTTTCACGACTCGAACATACGATAATCGAAAGAATATTAAATATTGTCTTCGTCTAAACATCGCCCGTTGACTTGGGCGATAATCGCCTCGAATAGGAAGATTTCTCGTGTCCATCTAAACAGAACGTCAAAGCAATAATCGCATTTCGAGTTTTTATGACAGACTGTCACTCATGTCACTCATGTTAGCAACTGTCATTGACAGTTGCTAACATGAGTGACATAAAAAAACAAAACGGTTCAAACTGATTTGTACGATAATCGTATGAACGAGAAGAAATGTCATACGAGAATGTGTTTAGACGAGTCGAGTTTCTCGTATGCGAGAATCTTCCTTCAATAATTTTGCCGTGTAAACAAACAAAGACATTATCGCCTACGATAATGTCATATGCGAATCTCGTATGATATAATCGTATACGAGATTTTAGTTCTTGCCTGTGTGTAAACAGTTTGATACGCAGTGCCGGTTTTAGCACTACCAGCGCCCTTGGGCGAGATTTTCTGCGGCGCCCCCTAACTGCATTACAAAGCCATTTTTTTTAGCGTGGTAACATCATCAAATGAGTCCTCCCACCTCGGGCAGGGCGGGAGGGACTGTCAGACTTGTACTGACTAAAATCCACGGTGTCCTTCAATAGCCCTTTATGTTCCGGGGTCACGGTTATGACATAAGTCCCGCGACCCCGGCAGGCTCTGGCCCTCTAGAGGCCCCGTCATCGTGCTGACGCTCTTTGAGGCGCGCGTGGAACACAACGCGCTGTTGACCCGGACATGATCTGTGGTTTGCGGTCCGCGCCTAGTGTGGCCGGAGATTGTCTGTCGACGTCCGACACCGTGGGCGCGTACCACTGCGGCTGGGGTGGAGGGAGGACGCTATCGTCTCCCTCAAGCGAGCACGACTGCTTCGCAGAAGGACGCGACCGCTTCCCACTCCATCTCGCCCCGCAGCATGGCTTCGACCAATGCCGGGCGCGAGAGGTCTCCCGCCTATCGCCGCCGTGAGAACACGGCGGTGCTCTGCCCAAGTGGGGCAGTCCTACATCGTATGCTCCAACGTGTCCTCCGGGCGATCTCGCAGTGGTGACACCCAGGCGTTTCTTCCTTCCTCGTAAGACACAGGTATCTCCCCAAACTTCCGTGTTCGGTGAGGACCTGTGTCATGCGGTAGGTCAGGACGTCGCGTCGTGACGTCTATCCAGCCACTCCTCAAAGAGGGGTCTTATCGCCGCGATTGCGGCGTGCCCGAACCACATTCTGATCTGGCAAAAAAGATTTCAGACTTATAAGCTCATCACATAACATACACCCATCTATATCGGATTTAGAGTCTACAGTTAATTTTAATTGGAGATCTCGACAGAGTGTTTAGAAGGTTAGGTTCTTCCGGAATCTTTTTCATATTGTACAAAAAAGACCAATATTCGCAATACTCGTTGAGCTGTGCATCTTTCATGGACTGAAATTATAGTAGTGGCCAAAAGACAGTTGAAAAATTCAAACTCAATTTTTTTTCCGGAGAAATTATAGGTTCATCAGAAATTAGGCCTGCGGCGCCCTTTCGTATTCGGCCCCCTGGGCGGTCGCCTAACCGCGCCTTGCCCTAACGCCGGTACTGTTGATACGATTATGTTATGGCGATTATTGCTTGCGATTATTGCTTAGACATTATCGAACGGAAACGTTCGAGAAACTCTTCCCGTCTAAATGGCGCTTAAATCATAACCAACCTTTAAAAAATTCTGCATTGTGAAAACTCATCATGATCAATTTTGTTTTTCGTTTAAAATTATTGTAAACTGTATGAAAGGAAAATAAATTAATGCGTGCTTGGTAAAGCAGATTTTATGCGTAATATTAATGTTACGCATACGAAATCCCCGATTGACTTTTGGCTAATATGATGACAATATTTTAGTAATTTTTAAATCCACGTACAAATAACTGAAACTATTAATTTATAATTATTTTTATAAAATGCGTTGTTTAAGATTTTTAGTCTCTAAGTATACTTAGTACCTACCTTTCACATTAGATTAAGATTTCTTCTTATTTTTATTTTAGGTGCTTATATTGTTATTCTTTTATAATAATAATAAGTGTAACCTAATACATGCATGTATGAGTGTTATCTATAAAAAGAACACGGTTTTTTATTAAGAGCAAACAAGTCAACATTTTTTCCATAGAAACTTGTTTGGGGTTTTACTCCATTAATTGACAACTTACATCCAAAATTAAACATGGTATCGTTTTGTCTCATTATTAATTTTGTCTGTACGGAAGCAGAATTGTAAAATATGAAGCTATTAAAAAGTTACAAGCTTCTAAAGATTAGTTTTTTTGCTAATTTTAACACAACTTTAGGTGTAAATTAGAAGCTAAAGAAGCATCAAATTTCCAAAACGAAGTCCGTACCGACACAGCAAATTTATCGAAGAATTTAATTAATTTTATTTGAAATTAATTGGTGCAGTGGTTTTTACATAAAACCCCAACAGCCAAAGGCTTTTTCGTATTTTTTTGCGCGCGCCTTTTACTCTGAATGATCGTGCATCTCACTGAATAAGTTTTCCCCTGTTTTCTCCACGGGGGGATGACGCTCGCGCACACATGCACAATATGGCTCGATTTCCGGTGAAATTTCATGGTTTTTGACCATGCCTGCCAGTGAGTTCGAGCTCGCGACTAGCGCCGCCTCCGCTAAACGCAGAAACTCTACCATATAGCAATAAGATGGGATTTTGCGAAAAACCTCTTCTAAGGGGGTAAAAAGGGGTGAAAACGTTTGTATGGAAAAATCTTATTCCTTGGGTATATAAACTTGACTACCAAAAAGAACACCAGTAAATAAATAAGATTAGCACCATTTTTTTTTTAAACTACCCTCCAAAGTCAACCCCTAACGGGGTGAACATAGGAAAATCAGGACTGGACCATTTTTAGATCTTCCAAAAGACTCCTATAACGAGGGTGACCGGGCATTTATATTCACTGAGTTTGAAGTTAGAAACACGCAGATGAAGTCGCGGGAGAAGTGCTAGTGTCTTAATTAATATTTTATGTACACCTGTAACCGATTTTATTAATAGCAGTCGCATCCCAGATTTATTGTATATACATTAATAAAATACATCCTGCTGCATTCCTGCTGCTCTAGTATTTAAATTCAAACGTATTGATCCTGTGCTAAAGTTTTTTTAGAGTAAGTACTGTAGAATTTTTTATAATAATATATGATTACTGGTAATTAGAAGTTACAGTAGAAAATGCCCAAGAAAAAACGAAGAAATTCACTCGCTGTTACAATATTTCATCATTTTCAGTGAGTTAGGTATATTTGCTGCTATGAGTTAATTTAATTATAACAGATAATACATTAATTAAATTAGATACGTTTGTACGATACTGGTAACAAAAATTGCATAAAAATGCACATCATTTGGAATAGATTTCTCAGCCATTATCCAAATGTTATTATATTTTGTGATAGTTTTTTTTGTGCGTTCATGCGTTTTAATAGTAGTACAAAATGGGTAAGAAAAAGTTTGATTTGAATATAAATAAGGCACATGTGGGACTCGAACCCACGACCTTCCCGTTTTTGAAAACGTGACGCTCTTTACCATCCAGCTGAGCTAATGCGCCGCTACAAATGATAGCCAAAATCACGTCCTGTATCGTCCTTTGGGTGCATTCAGCGACAGTAGCGCCAGCATCTCTTTAAAATTACGGTTGCAACAGCGGACAGACACGGAACTACTAACGTACGCATACAGCCTTTTGAAGGTCAGGGATACTGCTTTGCAGATAGATGGCATTAATTTTAGTCGTACTACTGTATTTTCAATAGTTGAAACTACTAACTTTTAAGAAAGGAACATTAGATTTTGTAATATTTATAAAAGTTAGCCCGCAAAGTTCTCTGTTGACGTATAAAAATTGAAGATCTGGAACACCTGATGTGGAACACCGAGAGCCCAGCTACCCTACTAACGTATACCGGAATGACGTCTTAGCAAGAGTTGTTCAACCTGATGAGCATTATATATTGATGTATAAAAATTGAAGATCTGGAAACCTGATGTGGAAACAAAAGCTATCACTAATTTCACTGTATAATTACAAAAAACGTAAGCTTAGTTCTCCACGCAGTGAAGGCGTTAACATTTTAGGACTAATTTTCGATGACGATGAATAATTATGAATTTTTTTTTACCCGGGCTCTTGGAATTGGGTATCACACTTTTCAGAACTTCCATTTTGACAACCCCGTTGCCGCTGGCTTAAGCAACAGTTTCCGCGTACGAAGTCGCGGGCAGAAGCTAGTAGTAAATAAAATATTTACAAAAAAAAATGTAAAGATTTATTTTTATGTTGCGTTATCCCCAAACAATACTCTTGTGTTAGTATCAGTTCTGTTCTATCTAATGTTGATTTTTACATTGGGCGACTTATGGACTTGCCTAGCGGGACCGGCTAAGTCCAGTCATTTTATATTTTTATCTGCGGAAAAGTTCCTAGTTACGATAAGAGCCCATACTACCTCTAATGGAAGCTACACACCTTACGATAAATCGTTACGATTAGTCGGTACAGTTCAAACTGCAACGATAAATCGACATGGTGTATGAGAAAAATCGAACAAACTGTACAGTTTTTCTCATACACACTTGTCGATTAATCGTTGCAGTTTGAACTGTACCGACTATTCGTAACGATTTATCGTAAGGTGTGTAGCAGCCATAATGACTTAGCGCAGAATCCTGTGATACGTCGAAAATACTGCAGCATTAATTTTGAAATAAATATAGTGTAAAGTTGAGAATTAATGTGAGGTCTTATGTTTGGCGAAAACATGATTCCATAAAATTTTCTCGATAGAAAAAAACCCAAAGTTGCAAACCGCTGGCAATCATAAAATACTTAAAATTAGATCATGAAACTTTTTATGCTAACTGAACTAACTATAAAGCAGGTCTTACGTTAGGTATTTATTTTTTGAATTTTCTTTTTTTTCGCCGTAAAATAATTAGATTTGCGTGGAGACAGCTGAAAGAAAGAGCAAGCAATAGTGCGTTGTACCTACGTGCAAATGCGAGCGAGTAAGATTATATTATTGAAGTACTATAAACCTTAATAAACTTTTTAATAATTTGTTGTTTACCTGTGTGCATAACGGCCTTCCTTAAAGGTTTACCTTCTAGCTTATAGGGAGTGAAAATAGTCTTCTTCTCAAGGTTTTTTTACAATCTTAATCCAACCACTAGATTAATTTAGTACATCATCCTCAGGTCATCGCGACATAATGCCACTACATAATACCGGTACCTAAAAGAAAATAATGAGATTCACTTTATAGAGTCACTTTATAATATTAATAGTTAAAACTAAAAGATACTTTACCTGTGAAATGATATTATGCCATAACTGTACGATTCACTTTTTATGTCTTCTACGAGTTCTATGCCTTTTCACAACAAAAATAGAAAAAATAAACGAGTTTAGACCTTCTGTCTCGAAAGAACCGCCATAAAAATACTCTGTGGAACCGCCAAAACGCCCTTGCTTTTTTCTTGTAACATTTTTGGCATAGCACCTGGGCCTTTGTGCCAGAAAATCGTTGTTTTTTAATGTTTCTGGCGTGTCCGTGTCGTCTGTGCTTTTGTGCCATGAACACCGTTGATGATAGATTTCATCGCTTTTGTCGGTATTTAGCTGGAAAATAATCATAATGTATGTAATAAGCGCTCGTGCAACTTCAGCGCTTAAAAACCGCCAACGCCGAAGTTTTAACGCAACTGTTTTCAAGCGCTCAAGCGAATGAGTGCTAACTGCACGCAAAAAACGTATACAGCTCGACATAAAAATATAGAAAACTGGAAGTCGCCACTGTCTTAGCGCTACCAGGACTTTGAATGATTTTATTTTTATTTTTTTCACTTATTACGTTAGTTTTATGGCACAATAATAAATCTAACAAACCTGCGGTCTTTGTTTACATCAAATATCAAAGATTTTAAAACGTTGTCAGAAATAAAAATTTTAGTTCCGTTTCAACCCGTTCTAGCCAAGCTGTAGGTACTCGCATAACTCGCTGACGCTTATTTTTATATCTGGCAGGTTTTTGTTTTCCGACGCTTCGCAACATTCGCAATCAAAATTTTGTTGTCATCCCTGAATGTTTTTCTATTATTATGATCTTTAGCAACAAAATTACTGCTGTTTCCACTATTACAATGGAGAAAGACAGTGTGCACTAATAATGCTATGTTAGATAGCTAGCAAAGATTTTGACTGGAACACAATGTGTAAATGTCAAAATTAAAATTGTCAATGTCATCTTTAAATCGTCCGGCAAAGTTGCATTTCATGAAACATTAGAAATTAATTCATCATATCTTAGATAATTGTGTGTTTTTACAAGAATTAATATTTAAACTAAACAAACATGGTAAGTTATATTCATATTTCGTATTGATTAGACTTTTAAAACCGAACTTTACTTAGGTTAACAATCTTGCTTGGTCATTCAATCGTTGCGATTCATAACATTATTTTTACACAGGCTCGGCGTTATGATACCCGTACGACAATATTCTCGCCGGAAGGTAAATATTATCCCTTATCTCTTTATTATAATTAGTAAAACATGTATCAGAAAGTAAATGAATGTGTTTTTTTAGGTCGGCTGTACCAAGTGGAGTATGCTATGGAAGCTATCAGTCATGCCGGAACATGTCTTGGCATCCTGGCTACCGATGGCATTTTATTAGCTGCCGAGCGCAGAAATACAAACAAACTCCTTGATGAAGTATTCTTTTCTGAGAAGATCTACAAGCTTAACAATGATATGGTGTGCTCAGTGGCTGGTATCACATCTGACGCCAATGTTCTCACGAACGAACTCAGACTTATTGCTCAGAGATACCTCCTGCAGTATGGTGAATCCATTCCCTGTGAGCAACTTGTGTCTTGGTTGTGTGATGTCAAACAAGCTTATACACAGTATGGAGGTAAGTTAGCACTGCAATAACAATTCAATTGTACCATGTTTTTATCCTTATCCTTTATTTGTCAGGAGTTATTTTCTAAAAATACTGCTTATATTACCAAAACTTTAACTGTTCAAACACCTTAATAACTTCTAATCAATTGTCTACTCTACAATTATTCACCTTGTAAAATTTCCATGGTTTTAACAATATTCCACTTTTGTTCCGAGTACATTTACAGTCCATATTTTTATTCATAGAATATTATTTTGTTGGATTCATTTAATCATTCTTTATACTTGTGTTCAACCACACACACATGTGGACAACAAGGGTGATGCTGCTGTAGACTACATTATTTCTTATAAATAATTGACATTTCTTTCCAGGAAAGCGACCCTTCGGTGTCTCCATCCTGTACATGGGCTGGGACAAGCACTATGGCTACCAGCTGTACCAGTCAGACCCCAGTGGTAACTATGGTGGATGGAAGGCCACTTGCATTGGGAACAATAGTGCTGTAAGTTTTGCTTTTAGTTCTGTAAGGTTTTTTTTTGAGTTTTCGAAACAGTTTTACCCACTTATGTTAAACTTTCCCTGTAATTAATTATGTTAAACAGCGTCCTTATCACAATTAAAGTATTTACTCTGTTAATTGTATGAGAAATTGAAACAGTACCTATATGAACAAGCACCTTTTCTTCAAATTAATGTAAAAGTCACTGGAACATCATTGGTTATGGTTAGCCGATACAAAATCTAGACAGAAAATGCTGAACAGTCAGCTATGCTGACTAAATTATTGGCTGAAACCATGCTTAGTTCACTAAAGAGTGAAGCATTTTGACAGCTGTCTCAGCCTATGCTACTAAGCATTCGTCATTTTTCTTTAAGTGTGCTCAGATATTGTATTGGCCAACCATACCCATTGTCAGTAGCGTACTTGTCAGTACATCTCTCAGGCCACAATTTTACATAGGTTTTTATAGATGAATAACCACTACTTCTTCTAACCTGTATTCAATTTATTATTTTAGGCTGCAGTATCCAGTTTGAAACAGGAGTACAAGGAGAATGAGACTACCCTTGCTGAAGCTCAGGCTTTGGCCATCAAGGTGCTCAGCAAGACCCTGGACATGACTAAACTGACTCCTGAGAAAGGTATGTTGGGAATTTCAGTAAATTGTTTATATTCAACCTTTTTATTTAGTAAAATACCCATAATTTTGTGTGTCAATAGGTGCATGGAAGGGCCTCTCAGACTCAAAACTAGCTAAAAGTATTTTGTGTTCTACAAAGAATATAACGGGTGCTTGTGCAGAAATCCTCATCTCCATTAGCCATTGACTAGCTAACATTGCCTATGTGAAAACAAACATTCTTCATAAAAACTTTCGCCATAAGAACATCATCAGTTATGAAGAAATCGTTTTTAAAGATTCAATAGTTTATTTTTATCTAAATATTTTTTATCATTTTTCCAGTTGAAATGGCGACACTAACACGCAAAGATAACAAGACCATCATCCGAGTTCTTACCAGCACTGAAGTAGAAAAGCTGATTAGTGACTTTGAGAAGAGTGAGGCTGAAGCCGAGGCCGCCAAGAAGCAGCCCCCCAAGTCGTAATCTTTTTACTCCTGATTGGAATAAGTGTTCTCATATTGGTACATTAAATATTTTACAGTAAATCTGTTTGTTTTCTTAATAAACATCTTGAAATGTTGGCTTTGAAGGCTGATAGATGCAGATGTATCTGTTATGTTCTTAGCTGAACTTTGAATTGTGATTAAGTCGCAAGGATGATGGGATGACATGTCCCACATGATGCCACGACGCTGCATCAGCATACTTTACTCCGTATAAGAATGTAAGTGATAAGTAATTATCGCGAGACTGTCGAGCCGATGCTACATAGATACGACCTAGCCGCACTGCAGTCCCCGCAGTCGTTTTCTTACCGCTTCTGCGGCTACTGCGATGCGGGTGAGTGTGCGAGGTTTCATAGAACTTCATCAATTCATAATGCGGGGACTGCGGTGCGGCTAGGTCTGCGTTCACCTTCCGTGAACAAATTCATTATAAATGTAAAACTGTCCCTAGATGGAGTTAAATAAAATAATGGGCGGTCTTTTGTATTTTTTTTTTTTTTTGTCATTTCCGACAATTTACCGGTAATGAATTCGTGCTTTAAATGAGAATAACAAATTATTATACTAGGCATGCTCCCGTGCCTTCAAGATCAATGACAGCTGGAATTTTAGCGTGGTCGTGCCGGGAAGCAATCTTCCTAGCACGACCTGCATATCAAAATTGGTAATAATACGTGGTGGCACTATTATTCTGTGCTTCATGAAAGGACTCTGTTGATGATTTTCTACACAAAGAAAAAAAAAATATTATCCCGTTCTACGTTGCAATCTTAGATGCTAGCGCGGGTATCTAGACATGGAATGTTACAAGACCATGCAACATGCCTTCATAAATGCCAGCCGCAAGGTGTCCAAAATGATTTGGTATGCCGAAACGTTCCAAGCCATCAATAAGCGCTGATCTTGGCAATTGGTGGAAGAATGATGATAATTATTATCATCATGATACTGAATTATTTTGATAAACGAGGGCGGCATCGGCACTGTCCGTTGGTTTTATTAATTTAACTTTATGAATAATCTTTCACCACTATGGGAATCCTTCATTGAATCAAACACTTCTTGATTATTTGTTATTCATATTTACTTTCACTCACGTATACATAATAATTCTTTATAAAAGATAAAACTCATAAAAACCTAACCGAATTTCACACAACCATTTTCGTACAAAATCTTTTCTTCGATCCCTACAAGAACATTTTTTACACAGTGACAAAACACTTCTCTTTTTCAAATTCAAAATCAACGGAACACATCAAAATAAGAAACCATAGATTATATTGCCAGTAATAAACTTATAAAATTCCTTAATAAAACCTAACCTTCAACATCCCCTCTGAATTTTATATTTAAAACAATTAGGACAACATACAGAAAACAAACTTATAACTAACTCCCATCAACTCATTTAAAAACCCAACTTAATTAAACCCACCCAACTTAATTAAAAACTACAAACAAACTTTTGAATTAATTAATCTAAAAACCTTACATCACTAACTTACAACAAAATTTCAAATTAACTCCCAAACAACCTTATCTCCTAATAAATCTTCAAACACAACACATAACTCTTCACATTAAAGAATGTCCTTTATTTATCACTCACTAAGCATTGTCTTAATCTCAAGAACTTTGTTCTGTCCAGTGGTTTAGTTAAAATATCAGCCAAATTATTTTTAGTAGAACAGTAATTAATTTCTAACAAATTTTTATCTATCTTCTCCTTAATAAAATGATATTTAACATCAATATGTTTGCTCCTTCTATTTAAAATTCCATTCTTAATCAATACTATAGCAGATTGATTATCAACAAACAACTGTGTTTTCGGCAATTTATTAGTCAATTCGTAGATCAGAGTCTGAATGTACAGCAGGTCTTTTATACATTCGGCTGCAGAAATGTATTCAGCCTCAGTACTCGAAAGAGCAGTGACTGACTGCTTGCGTGAGCACCAATGTATAGGGCCACCACCATAAAATATTACAAAGCCAGTCGTACTTTTTCTAGTGTCAGGATCACCTGCGAAGTCTGCATCACAGTATGCTTTTAGACTCATATCGTTCCCACGAACATACTGTATACCACTACTAATTGAGTTTTTAATGTACCTAAAAATATTCTTAATATTTCCAAAATCATTCAAATTCGGATTTTCTTGATGTCTACTGCAATAACCTACATGAAACGATAAATCCAATCTTGTTTTATTAACTAAATATAATAAAGAACCAATTAACTGACGATATTTATGTACATCATCAACTCCACCTTTCCCCTCTTGATGTACATCGACTAAAATATCAGGATGACAACTGTCCTTTAAGTTTTCAAATTTAAACTTTTCTAAAATTTGTTTAATATAACTTTCTTGATAAATCTTAATATAGTTTTGCTCTACTTTAACATCAAACCCTATAAACTTTTCAGTTTTATCAAATTTACGCATGTCAAATTCAGTTTCTAATTTATTAATAATTTTATATAACTCAATTTCGTTTTCACCAATTAAAATTCCATCATCAACATAAATAGCCAAATAAATTCCTTTATCTTTATTTACAAATACACATGGATCAGATTTCAATTGAAAGAAACCTAATTTCTTCAAAAACTCCGTCAATCTTTTATTCCACATAAGTGGTGCTTGTTTTAATCCATAAAGACTTTTCTTTAATCTACAAACTTTATTTTCTTTATCTTTAATATCATATCCTAAAGGTATTTCCATAAAAATTTCTTCATCTAACTCTCCATATAAAAATGCTGTCTTCACATCAAATTGTTTTATTTTCAAACCTTTTTGTGCTGCAATAGCCAACAACAATCTAACACTAGTAGTATTAACCACTGGACTATATGTCTCTTTATAGTCAACATTAAGCTTTTGAAGAAAACCTCTTGCCACTAATCTCGCCTTATATCTTCCACCAGGCTTTATTGTAAATATCCATTTATTTGAGATTATCTTTCTATTCTTTGCTTCACTCCTGTTTACAATTTCCCAGGTCTTGTTTTTCTCCAATGAATCTTTCTCCTCCTTCATTGCTTTACACCATAAATCTTTATCAAAACTATTAAAAACATCTGTATACGTTAAAAATGAAGTCTCTAAATCATAATCTTTCAGCCATGCTGGCAATCTTCTCTCTCGATTTGGTAAAATTCTCCGTTCCACGTTAACTGCTTCAAGTGCATCTTCAAACTCATCACTAGTCTCAACTCCTGTGTCATTTCTACCTTCCCCTCTCAAAATATTATTATCTTCAACTTCAACTCCAACTCCAGTATCTTCAACACTAACTCCAACATCTTCAACACTATCTTCAAAATTATCTCCAACATCTTCACCTCTAACTTCAACTTCAACATTATCAAAACTATCTTCAAATACCTCATTATCTTCAATATTTCCTTCATCATCAACAGCTCCATCACCACTTTCACTACGAAAGACATCACCACCAACTACGTCATCATTAACTTCATTATTAATATCACCACAAATATCACCATTACCTTCACTACTAAAACCATTATCACCAATATTAACACTCACCTCTTTAAATAAATTGTCTAACTCACACTGTTTCACTCTACGATTACAACATTTTAGATAATCCGCAACATCACTCTTATTATTGTTAAGACCCCTTTTACCTGCTTGCGCGTAGAACTAAAATTGTGGTCGTCGAATTTACCAAATTAATTAATACTCCAACATTTTTGAATACCTGTAAAAGAAAGACCAGTTTTTCGTGTTGTAAAAAAACGTAAAATATTTCAAAAAACTCTTTTATTAACTTTGTGGTAATTAATCTCCGACAAGTAGTTTACTGAAAAATCAACGCAGAGTCGATTTGCGACTCCTAAATCTACCATTAATATTTATAATTTTAACCAAAAAAAATACACAAGTCATCAGACATACGTTTTTGTCATGAAAAAACGTAGTAGAATTTATATTTTTAATAACACAAATTAGTAAAAAAATAAAGTCTGAGGTCAATTTTTACGTTTTATATCGCTGTTTTATCGCCATTTTTGGTTCGAACAAAGCATAATTACATTTAAAAAAATATGTAAATATAAACTATGTTTACAGACTAAACTAATTTCTAAATTTCATTAAAATCCCTTCATGTAATTAATCATAATATCGTTTTTAAAATCACTCTAAACTAGCATAAATTACGAAACATAACCGGGCTGCGATCAGTACGGCTCCAGCGCCCGTCGACGTAGGACCTGTGTCACTTTTTTCCTCGTCCTGATTTTAGAGCGTACGTATCGTGAACGGAATACTATACTGCGACTGCCACATTTTGATTCTCTCCATATATTTTTTCGTAAGGTAAGATTTTCGTTACTTTATCAAACTAAAGTATTTTTGTAATTATAATAGTAGTTTATAGAATTTGTGCATTAAATAACCATCCGTTTTTGTTTTATTAGTTTTTGCAATGGGGCGCAAGAGTGGTGAAAAATCCAATATGGCGGCCTCCTCAAGATCGCGGTCGGGCTGTTTGAAATCCAACCCGATAATATGGGTATCAAATGAAAGGGTTTGCTGTCAGGAATATGAAAAAAATAGTCACGTGTCTTATATCCAACATGGCGGACATCCAAGATGGCGGATTGGCTATTTGAAATGCATCCCCATGATATGGATATCAAATGAAAGGGTTTGTTATCAGGAATATGAAAAAAATAGTCACTTGTCTCAAATCCAAAATGGCGGACATCCAAGACGGCAGATTGGCTATTTGAAATGCACCCTCTTGATATGGGTATCAAATGAAAGGGTTTGCTGTCCGAAATATGAAAAAACCCACATTTTTGATTTTCTTAAAAAAATTAAAATAACCCTACGGGGCTGAGAGAGGGGCCACTCAAAACGTGGGGGCGTATATTATTTATGGGATATATTTACATGACGTGTATAGATCGTGGTTGTAACTTGCAAAGATACGCTCCCACACGTTTTGAGTGGCCCTTCTCTGCCCCGTAGCACAGTAAAAATATGGATAGTACGGAAACTACGTACTAACGTTCGAAACGGTGCACTCACACAAACACGCGCATCTACGAGGCTTCTGAGCGGACATCGCAGTGCTGTTAGTTCTGAGTGCCGCGTAAAGACGAGTTACGTTTATTTCTACAAAATCACGAGTGTATTGCGTTGTGTAGGTATATAGCTGTTTGAACTCGGCTTCATCATAACCAGAGATTTTGTTTTTTAAACGTCCTGCTTATTTTGAAAATTAAGAATGATTTTTATCAATATCGAATTCTATATCCGCGTGACCGTTTAATAAATTCGTAAATCATTTGTAAAAAAACCAAAATGGTTTCTGCTACAATTTCTCATAATAAGCGTTTTTCATAGTTTTCGTCTTCGAGGATTTTGAATCCGATAGTACTGTCAAAATGTAAATCCAAGATGGCGGCTGTTAAAAATATCGAGGTTTTCGTCATGGGTGTCGTTTTCATGGTTTTCGAGGGTGTTGAAACCGATGGTGCTGTCAAAATGTAAATCCAAGATGGCGGCTGCATAAATTATCGAGGTTTTCGTCATGGGTGTCGTTTTCATGGTTTTCGAGGGTGTTGAAACCGATGGTGCAGTCAAAATGTAAATCCAAGATGGCGGCTGCATAAATTATCGAGGTTTTCGTTATGGGTGTCGTTTTCATGGTTTTCGAGGGCGTTGAAACCGATGGTGTAGTCAAATTGTAAATCCAAGATGGCGGCTGCAAAAATTATCGAGGTTTTCGTCATGGGTGTCGTTTTCATGGTTTTTGAGGGTGTTGAAACCGATGGTGCTGTCAAAATGTAAATCCAAGATGGCGGCTGCATAAATTATCGAGGTTTTCGTCATGGGTGTCGTTTTCATGGTTTTCGAGGGTGTTGAAACCGATGGTGCAGTCAAAATGTAAATCCAAGATGGCGGCTGCATAAATTATCGAGGTTTTCGTCATGGGTGTCGTTTTCATGGTTTTCGAGTGCGTCGAAACCGATGGTGTAGTCAAATTGTAAATCCAAGATGGCGGCTGCAAAAATTATCGAGGTTTTCGTCATGGGTGTCGTTTCCATGGTTTTCGAGGGTGTTGAAACCGATGATGCAGTCAAAATGTAAATCCAAGATGGCGGCTGCAAAAATTATCGAGGTTTTCGTCATGGGTGCCGTTTTCATGGTTTTCGAGGGTGTTGAAACCGATGGTGAAGTCGAAAACGACACCCATGACGAAAACCTCGATAATTTAAGCAGCCGCCATCTTGGATTTACATTTTGACAGCACCATCGGTTTCAACACCCTCGAAAACCATGAAAACGACACCCATGACGAAAACCTCGATAATTTTTGCAGCCGCCATCTTGGATTTACAATTTGACTACACCATCGGTTTCAACGCACTCGAAAACCATGAAAACGACACCCATGACGAAAACCTCGATAATTTATGCAGCCGCCATCTTGGATTTACATTTTGACTGCACCATCGGTTTCAACACCCTCGAAAACCATGAAAACGACACCCATGACGAAAACCTCGATAATTTATGCAGCCGCCATCTTGGATTTACATTTTGACTGCACCATCGGTTTCAACACCCTCGAAAACCATGAAAACGACACCCATGACGAAAACCTCGATAATTTATGCAGCCGCCATCTTGGATTTACATTTTGACTGCACCATCGGTTTCAACACCCTCGAAAACCATGAAAACGATACCCATGACGAAAACCTCGATAATTTATGCAGCCGCCATCTTGGATTTACATTTTGACAGCACCATCGGTTTCAACACCCTCGAAAACCATGAAAACGACACCCATGACGAAAACCTCGATATTTTTAACAGCCGCCATCTTGGATTTACATTTTGACAGTACTATCGGATTCAAAATCCTCGAAGACGAAAACTATGAAAAACGCTTATTATGAGAAATTGTAGCAGAAACCATTTTGGTTTTTTTACAAATGATATACGAATTTATTAAACGGTCACGCGGATATAGAATTCGATATTGATAAAAATCATTCTTAATTTTCAAAATAAGCACGACGTTTAAAAAACAAAATCTCTGCTTATGATGAAGCCTAGTTCAAACAGCCATAATAATATACCTACACAACGCAATACACTCGTGATTTTGTAGAAATAAACGCAAGTCGTCTTTACGCGGCACTCAGAACTTCTTACAGTAGCTCGTTCTGTGTTCTTGTAGTAGATGTTTAAAAGGTTCTCATTCATAAAAAATATGAAAACTCGGAAAATGTAGTAGGTTAGGTTAGGTAGGACAAAGGGCTGATTTTTTAATAGTCAGACAACTTTTATCTGAGGAATGAAAATAGCGGTTTGACATAATTATTTTCTATAGATAAGCTGTCAAACCCCCATTTTTATTGCTCAGATATAAGTTATCTGACTATTTAAAAAATCAGCCCCAAAACTTATTTATTGTTCAAACTTCACTTCTTAGGTTAATTGCAGATTCAGTTTTACTTCCACAACAATAAAATATAACTAACTTTAACTGACAGGTTATTTTAACACAAAATTTAAATAAATCACCGGAACAGTTTAACATTCGACATCTAACAAATATTGTGGCGGGCACATGCCGTTCAACCAATCAACGCGCGAGATGCTTTCCGTTCTATACCATTTAACAGTCTAATAGACTGAATAAACAAAAAAATCTTTTCCAGAAATGTAACCAAAGTGCATTACGATTATATCGGCTCAAAATTGTTTAGTCCGTCTCAACACTAGCGCTACACTGGTTGCGTTGTGTATGTGTGAACAGCTACGCACACATGAACATTGCTGCCGTCTTTTACCTAAACTCGAGCGTTCGAATTTTGTGAACTGGCTCTTAAACACTACATCTCTCGAATAAACAATTCTAAAATCAGAAGGATCCCATATCTTATAACCATTATTTGTAAATCCTACTAAAAGTCCTTTGCTACTCCTGGAGTCAAGTTTCTTTAATTGATAATTATTTTTATAATATGCTAAAGATCCAAAAATATTTAAATGTTTTAAATTCGGTATTCTATTAAACCACATTTCAGCTGGTGTTTTATTGTTTATTGTATTAGCACTTCTGTTAATTAAATAGGCAGAGGTTAAAACAGCTTCACCCCATAAAACACGTGGTAGCTGCATATCAAACAGTAACGCTCTAGTTCTTTCCATTAATGATCTATTTAATCTTTCAGCTTTACCATTTAACTGTGGAGTGTAAGGAATTGTATAGTCAATATTAATTCCTTTACTATTGCAATAAGTTTTAAATTGTTTACTATTGTATTCACCACCATTATCACATCTAAATGTCTTAACTTTTGTTTGAAAATGATTTTCTGCCAAATTAATGTAATTTATTATTTTTGAGAAAGCTTCGCTCTTATTTTTAATTAAAAATACTTTAATAAAATGTGTATAGTCATCCAAAAAAGTTATAAAATATTTGTAACCATCCCATGTTTCAGTTTCAATAGGACCACAAATATCACTATGAATTATTTCTAAAGGATTAAATGCTCTTTGTCGTATTGTTTTAAAAGGTTTTCTACATAATTTTGCTTTAGTGCAGACTTCGCAGATGTCCGTTTCCTTCACTAGGCCTCTCTCTATTCCTCGAACAAGATCCTTGGTTTTGGTTATAGGTACATGACCTAATGCCCGGTGCCAAAAGTTCGAATCTAAGTAAAAGGATTTTACTGACCTTGAAAGCACGACTGGCCCTGGGTTAACATTGATGTAAAATAATTTATCTTGTTTCAGCTCACCAATAACCGCACAGTCATCCTCTGATCTACGAATGTCGCATGTGTTTCTGAAAAATTTTAAGGAGTAATTATCATCTGTTAGTCTAGACACAGATATTAAGTTTTTCTTGAGTTCTGGAACAAAAAGAACATCTCTCAATGTAATATTCTTGGTATAGATGTTGCCCATGGTGTTTACATGATGAATGTTGCCATCAGCTGTCATAATCTTATAGTTTATCTTCCTTTTATCCATAAGATAATCCTCAGAAGTAACAATGTGACTGCTGGTTCCGGAGTCAATGATAAATTCAATAGTTTCTATTTCTTTACTAGTAAAACAGTTACTTACGTGTTTATTTAGACAAAACTTTGTATAGTGAGTATTAACACTACAATTCTGGCAGTTAAATTTGGCATTACATACGGTATATTGGTGTCCATTTTTCATGCATTTGAAGCACTGTATATTATTTATGGTATTACCGTCACCACTCGATGTTGAAGTCCTGCAGAATCTAGCAATATGTCCTTTTTTTCCCACAATTGTAACATGTCCTTACTAAGAAACTTGTTGTCGCTTCTTGGCTGTTTTTATCATTCTCATCCAATGTTCTTGTTATTGTTACAGGTTCCTCCACAAGATTGTTAGTCCTCATCCTTAGTTCAAGACTAATCCGTGATATTAAATTTGTTATTGTTTTATCACTTATTGATGTTGCCTCCCATGCTGTTCTAAAGTGATATAATTTCTCCGGCAGATTTGTTAATATTTTTGTTATTATTTGTTTGTCATCAATATTAAATCCTAAGCCTCTTAATTTGGTTGCTTTATTTTCAATCTCTGTAATGTCTAATAAAATGTCTTCGTTTTTGAATTTATAATTGTAAAAATCTTCTAAATGTTGTGTAATTTGGGTATCTTTATGTCCAAGGAAAATATTATCGAATTTGTCTAAAATTTCTTTTGTTGTTGCGCAGTTTATTGCGTAAACCATGTATTTTTCGCTGATCGAGCATAAAATCAGTAATTTTCCTTTAGCATCTTTCTTTTCAAAATCCTTTTTAAGGTTTTCACCTTCATCCAAAATAGAAATGATTTCTTTTGCTTTAAATATGAGCATAAGTTTAATCTTCCAAACAGAATATTCAGACTCGTTGGTCAATTTTGATAATTTTACAAATTCTTCTGCCATTTTGAGATTCGGACTTTTAGTAATTCATTTTTCTACTCACTCATCATATCGTAGCGCGTTAACATGAGGGCCCATGACCCGTTGGTTTTATTAATTTAACTTTATGAATAATCTTTCACCACTATGGGAATCCTTCATTGAATCAAACACTTCTTGATTATTTGTTATTCATATTTACTTTCACTCACGTATACATAATAATTCTTTATAAAAGATAAAACTCATAAAAACCTAACCGAATTTCACACAACCATTTTCGTACAAAATCTTTTCTTCGATCCCTACAAGAACATTTTTTACACAGTGACAAAACACTTCTCTTTTTCAAATTCAAAATCAACGGAACACATCAAAATAAGAAACCATAGATTATATTGCCAGTAATAAACTTATAAAATTCCTTAATAAAACCTAACCTTCAACACTGTCAACAAGGAACATTACTATTTAAAAATGGATTTTTGGAACCAATCATTGAAGTAACCATTCCGTTCGGAAGTTGGGGTTTCCAAAATGACCGTTTTGTAGGCGTCCACAGCTTCTTCAAGTGATGAAAATCTCTGTCCACGCAATTTGTTCTTTATTTTAGGGAAAGTTTAAAATCATTAGGGCTTAGGTCGGAGGAAAAGTTTTAGCGACGTCTTCTTGGGTCGGATGCTGGCGATTAACTGCGATTAACTCAATCATTGAATGCACGCAAATGTGTGAACGGTAAGTTCGTTTCGCCATTAGTGCCCTTTAAAAAAAACTCCTCCTTTTTTTGAAGTCGGTTGAAAAAAACCGCTCCCGATGCGAACTCACGAATAACGAGGCGAATAACGAACTTACCGTTCACACATTCGTGTTCGTTATTCGGTGGTTATTCGCCTCGCTATTTTTGTGCGAATGTGTAAAGCGGGCTATACTTTCATATTTATACTGGCAACATAATCCATGTTGCCAGCCACAGCCGTTTGAGTTGTCACTAGACTGTCAATGTCAACGTCAAATCTTGAAAAATCAATACGTCAATAAGTTTCGCGATGTTTTGAAAATAAAACATAGAAAATATATTTTTCCAACGTTTTATACTGTTTAACTGTTTAAGTGAATAATAATAACTTGCCAAAATGGCTGTGGAAAGGCCTAAACCCCAAATAACTATGCCTACAAAATCTAGACTAGAAATGAATGTGAGACAGCTGCTAAATAAATGTGAATTAATGGCCAAACAGGAGCCTATTGACAATAATTGCAGGCTCAAGCAGTACGTGGAGTCTTTAAGCGAAATGATAACTGAACTGAAGACTAGCACTGATCCTGAATATACTATGTAAATATATCATTTATTTTATTTATTCTGTATTCTTTTTTCTGCCCGCTTGAGTGAGAATTCAGTCGGGGTTGTCGCAGCAACAGTTTTCCACTTCCATACTTCTCTACTTATTTCTATCCATACTATCCTTTGAATTGTCTTAACACATTCTTACTCAAAACTTTCCACATTGCCCTGATTCCTCCACATTACGTGCTCATACAATTGGTTACTGCTTGACTTTTCAGTCTCCAGCACCACTGATATTATTTTTATGTTTGTTAATACTTTATGGTAAAAAGTATGAAATATTGGACTTATAAAATCTATCAGATTATGAAAGTACTTAATATTATGCAGTGGATCTGTTGTTTGTTGCTGCTGAACTTGTAATAGTTGTAAATCATATCACATTATTATTTGAAAATGTTTTTCAGTAAGCCAACAAAAGAAGCACTAGCAGAATACAACAAAAGAGCTGCTTTTCTGAAAGGTGTAGTCCAGACAGCATCTTTGAACACACCTAGTGAGAAGGTTAGTAGTATTATGTCTGCTAAAATGTTTATTTTTTTGCCGATTTTCCACACATGAACTGTGACAAAAGTACCAATGAAACTGAATCATTTCAATATTTTTTATATAGGAATAAATTATATTTTTCAAGTTTCAGTTAATAAATGGAGGTTGTTGAAGTTTTGGTTCTAATCATCATCACATAGTAGTGTCATATTAAAACTGCCTCTCACTGATGACATTTAGTTTCCCCTGTCAAATACATGGGCCGCTATAAACTATTTGCGTCCAATCGTCCATAATGAGTGCAGTCCCTTCTTCTTGTCATCAGTGAGCAGCTGGCCTTAGCAGTCACTTTTCTCATTTCCAGCCATATCAACTTTCACCCAGTCAATGCCTTTTTTCCTTCTGTGTCAATTTTTATGTGGAATTTACATCCAGTATAATACTGTAAACAACTAAAAAACAAAAAGAAAATATTTTTTTCAGTTCTATGTTCATAGATAGGAATCCATGTTCATGGATAGAAATCCATGTTCATACTTCATGGATAGGAATTCATGTTCAAGGATAGGAACCTATAAGTAAATACTTGATTCCATAAATTGACATGGCCCTTCACTAATGTTAGTCTTAACTAATTTCCAGTTGGAGGCAGTTCAGCTATTATCACATGGTGCAGCAACCATGTCCGCAGATGCATCAGCTCAAGAAATACACCAGAAAACAAGAGTCAAGTATGGAGCGGAGCTTAGATCTGAGTTATTTGGATTGGGTTAGTTTACTGTAAATACTGTTATACTGAGTGTGGGTGTTCCAAAGTAATATTATTCTTCACATAAATCGTGAGTAAGTAGTCCCTGAATCCATATAAGGAGCTGAAGCCTAAAAGGGTACACTACTGGACAAAGGCGTCTTCAATAAATTGTTTGCCACTTAATTAAATTCTTAGCAGCTCTCATCCAGTTGCAAGCTGTCACTCTTCTCAGGTAGCAGTACCAATACCCTTTAAGTACTTCAAATGGAAAGAGAGACCACCCGAAAAATATTCCAATTTTTCTAGACTGACCTAGAGCACTGCAATAACCATGTTATTTTCGAATTCATGGAGTTCTTATGCATTTTTATCTGTATTTTTTTCAGAATGATAGTCCCAGTAGTTTCAGAGTTATACCCCCTTATCTCAAACTACTACCAGGGAATCGTAATTTTTGCAGTCGGTTTTGCTGAATATCTAGGAATCTTTTTAAATAAAATTTGGGTCATTGGTATTGTGTTTTTTACTATTTTTTTCAAGAAGGTTTAGAGAAAATTGACTATGAAGTTTAGACAGATAGATACACAGGTAATCTTATAAAGATTTTTTTTTCAATTTATACTTATAGAACGCTATACGTCCAATTATTGCAGACAAAAGTTAACTCTTAGGCCTGAAACTGCGTACGACGCGCGCCCGCGACGGGGAACGGGAGCAGTTTTGTATAGAACCCCGCGGGCATCCGCGGGCAGTTTCGGCCCTTATAATTTCATTCAACCTTTTTTTTTCCATTTAGCTTGCTACATTTATTAAAAAATCTCTTTATCACTCTACAATTTGTTCCAACAGACAGCGACGACGCACTTAGAAAACGGAACATCATCAAGGCCCCTAACTTTACAAGCAACAGTAGCAGCCAGGAAGACATTGACTCTCTGCTCAAGTACCACCAGAACATGCAGGAGAAGGTGGCTGAGAACATGGTGATGCTCACCAAGAGTTTGAAGGAACAGTCGCAGATTGCCAGCACTATTATCAAAGGTGATACTGAGGTAAGACTCCATTTACGCAAATTTTCTTAACTTTGCCGTTACATAGTTACTTCCCAGAATTTGATCCTTATTTTTTTTTTTTATATTAACACCATTACAGGGTGTGATATTTGTTTTCAAAATCAGCGGGTCTATTACTGGCCAGGATTATTCATTTTCCTAAAACCTTTTTTTTAACATGGTAAAATCATCAAATGAGTCCTCCCACAGCAGGGCGGGAGGGACTGTCTGACTTGTACTGACTAAAATCCACGGTGTCCTTCAATAGGCTTTTATGTTCCGGGGTCACGGCGATGGAATAAGTTCCACGACCTTCATAAAATTTAATGATGCAGTTCTAATTTTCGAGACTCCTTTCAACTTTTTTCGATATTCCTCATCGTTTCGGATATAGCCATCCACGCCCAGTTGAAGAGTACTCTGTAGGTATATTATTGTTTTACCTGAGCTCAGCTCTGTCAACCAGGTACTATGAAATTGAGCAACATATATTTTTTACTTTTTTATTTATTGTTTTATTCCCAGGCTTTGAAGAAATCCTCAGACCTAACAGACCGCAACATTTCGTCGTTGAAAGTGGAGTCAGATCGACTGCAGGAGCACAGTAAGAGTGCTTGGAAGTGCTGGCTGTGGATCATGCTGGCTATCGTCATGGCTATATTTATTAGTAAGTTGGATTTTTTATTATAGCTATTCATTACATCTACCAACCCGCACTGGGCCCGCGTGGTGGATTATGGCCCACTCCCTCTCACAGAGAGGAGGCCTGTGTCCCAGCAGTGGGAACATTATAGGCAGATGATGATGATTCATTACTAACAAAGACGATATAATACCAGACTCCTAATAACAGGTGACCGATGTCTGTCAACACATGAGGCAAAAAAGTCTTATATCCGTCTCATTTCGACCAATCCTGTGAGCCGAAATCATACGTTGAGACAGAACAGACCTTGAGTTAGCCAATCACAACGCAGTACCCTGTCCCCCTCACTTACGTAATACCTCAGCGAGTTGACAGAATAGTTGTTGTTCCTTAGATCGTGCATGCGTAGTCTAGTATTATATCGTCGTTGATTACTAACAACCAGCCCTGGCCACGCACAGGTAGCCTACCGAATAGCCCCGCTCAGGGAACGAGATGGCGCTAGACCACTTGTATAGCTTTGTCTCTTTCCCACAGCCTAACTACTCACGCTTCAACACATCATGGTATGGCTACCTGGTGCATTTTGGAAATCATCAGCCTGTCACTTCAGAATAATTATTTAGATTGCTGGTGAAAGAATTACCAGAAAAGGTGGAGCAGTTCCAGAGATTATATTATACAAACAAACTTATAATCTTTACCTCTTTATAGTATGTATTAGTATAGCGTTTGCCCGTGACTTCGCTCGCGTCAAGGTTTTGGTCCCAGATCCAACACTTAGTAAACCATCGTCCGCCCGCACTATTACTTGGTTTTCGCTTAGCATTATTTCTGACTTTTTTTTTCTTTTTGCTCAATTACTAAGGGTGGTAGCGTAATTTAACATAGCCTGTAACTTTCCTCAAGAATTGCCCCAAAAAAAAAATGGTGTTGGATAATTAGTTCCGGTCAATGATATTCTAATATACAGATATGTTATACGCTTACAAAACAAAAGAAAAAACTGTTCCGCGCCGAGCGGCAGCACAGAAAAGGATAGCTTGATAAAATGCAATAAGAAAAAAGTGACAGCGAGATAAACAAACAGCGACACGCGTCATCAATCCCCCCGAACGTCGGCATCATAGACTTGCAATTGTCCCACGCAGGACATTTTCTGGTCTTCACTTTTTGCGCGCTCATAACATATCTGTTTACTAAAATATCATTGGTTCCGGTCTTTAAAGTTTATAGTTTTAATTAGTTCAAATAGGTAGATAAATTTTAATTTATTTTATTTTTCACAGATATGGTGCTATTCATGAAGGTTATGAAAAAACGAGTAACTCCTTGAAGGTATGTATTGTATTCGAAGTGATAAGCAGAAGGTGACAAGATCGTAACGTATCTATTACCATTCCTTTTATAAATACTTGTAAATACACAATAATTTATAATAACTGTAGATTATTTAATATATTTACTTATGTATGCTGTGGAATATCTGATTATAAATGTGGATATAAAATAAACAATTTGTCATAATATTATGTCGTTTATGTATCTAAATTATAACATATACACACTTATTGAGCCTACTCGTTTCCCACTGATGGGAATAGCCTCTCTGTGAGAGGGAATGGGCCGTAATCCACCACGCGGGCCTTATAAACGTCCCATGGTATGGAATTAAATTTATATTTTATTTTGTATTGTTTTAATAAAACATCATTTTTTATTTCGATAAATCGATTCTATAAATTTTATTTTTCTTTCTACCCATATTTATAATTTGATCTTAATTTATAAATCTCTGAATTTTTTTTGAATGAACATGCCAATTTGGTCCATATTATTTAATACTATAAGTTGAAGTTACTACTACAATACTCAAAGATAGCGCTCTAGAAATTTAGAAAGCCAAGATTTTCACTACGTATATGAAAATATATTTAATTTGCAATGCTATGAATATCTCCTAACGGCGTTTGTACTTAAAAATTACGGTGCTTTTAGCTCTGTCCCAGTTGGATAAAAATATCCGGTGACTATGCATTTACGATAAGAGCTTTCAGCAAAATTAATTTTCTAACAAAAATATTTAACATATGTGATGAAATTTTGTATGATTACTGTTTATATATTAGCGTACAAGTGTAAGAAAAGAGTGGATGAGATGAAAATACCGGGTCTACAGGGGTTTGTTCATACCGTAAAAGCAAAGCACAATTTAATGGAAGTATTATAACATTTATACATAAAGGAAGACATTATCTTTCCTGCAGTCCAACTTTGAGTACAATCGCCTTTAGCAGTTAATTCAGGGTTCAATTAATCTTCTCTGTGCGTGTTTTATAGATTGGCCCTTTAATTACAATATTAAACAATTCTCTTTACAACTATCATACATTTATTTCTCGATACAGGCGCCAATATGGCAGGAACCTTTAAATATAAGTAGTCTACTACTTACTAGTAATTATGTTTGGATTATGAAGAAGCAGGTTAAGTCTCTCTCTATGGTTAAGACATGGTTCAAGTGAACTATCGAAGCGTTTAAAGAACACTGAATAAGACCGAAGAACTACTAGATATCGGTTATAGTATATCGTAGGTACTATTTATAAACATGAGCTTTTTAATTCCTATAATCTTCACCGTTACATCATTTCCCTATTATTCTGGCGAATTTGATTCACCGTCAAGCAATTTATCTATTTTTCTCTGAAGTTAATAAACATAGCTCTCTATATATTTGTCCTAAAGGTCCTAATAGACGGTTTACTTCTTATCATATACGTCCGTCAGTTCGAACTTCCAGATCTTGTTAGGCCCGATTTCTGTGACGTAGAGGTGGGATCCATTTCTTGTCACTGCCAGCGAGTGGGGATTTGTGAAACCCTGGAAAAGATTGTATGACTCATAATTATACACACCTTTAACGTCCGTAGCATCTAACTGCAAAAGAACCAAGAAATAATAGAAACATATTTGGAACCTAATTTCTACGAGTTTATGGCCCCAAAAGTTACATTGAACGTTTAAAGATAACATAAACCCTTTTTACGTAAAAAAACTAAGTTTTTAGGTACAGCTAGTATTTGTAGGTACAGGTAGCAGTTATTACCTATGTATTTGGTTCATCAATAATTATTTGTTCTAGTGTGGGGCAATAAGAGAGACCCTTGTCTCCTTCCAAATCTATCTATCTATTAAAAAGCTAGTAAATCCGATCAATATAAAAATACAAAACTTACAGTGGTCGGTTCCCATGTATCCAAAATGTTTCCATAAAGCGCGTTCACAGTAAATCCCCGGACGGCAATATTCTGGGACGTCGGCCCATTTACAGCATAGATCGTATCACCATGAGACGCGACAGCAAACACTCTGCCGAGAGTAGGATCTTCAATAACTGTAGCCGGCTCAAACATTTTCACAAAGCTCTTCAAACCAGCCTTCGGGCAGACAATCCTCATATTTTCCCTATCTGCGACACAGACAATATCCAAATGCTCCAATAATGTCACACTGTGAGGAAGATTCAAGGTCATCGTGTCAGAGTAGGAAGGTATGGCCAGTAGCAATTTTCCAGCTGCATTGAATTTGAGAATCTGGTTGTTGCAATAGCCATCAGCGACGAAGATTTCTCCGGTCGTGGCGACGGCAACGGAAGTAGGCATGCAGAGTAAGACGCGTCGTCTGTAGGGGTAGCCGGCCGTGAACGCTTCGCCAATGGTCAAGGTCGGGTATTTGTGGTTGTTTGGGATGTACTGAAATCGAGAAATTAAAAATTATAGCAACGTGTAGTAAAAATAATAGTGAAGACTACGTTATCACATCTCGATTCTCCTAGTCCCCCCCCCTCTACCAGCTAAACGGTTATGTTTGGGGATGTGAAAAAATTCACATGCCTAGCCAGCCGCTGTATACTATTCTTAATACGCAAGGCATTAAACGACGCCGACGGATTAAATATCTACCTTTCTTGATAAAAAGTCAGTCCGATTGGAATTATAAGTCCTTGTTGGGCGTAACCCTTGCCAACGTAAACGACTAACTTCCGAAGTACTAACTCGCCCTTGAAGCGCGTGACCTTGGGCACTATTTCAATATTGTTATAGGTACAATGTTTTTATCACATTTTGAACTTTAACTTGAATAGAAATAAAGCTCACCTTGAAAACCTGATGTTTGGCGACATCAGTGACCCAGACATTATCATGATGGTCTACAGTCAGTCCATGTGGCATGTAGAACGCATAAGCCCCCCAACTGTGCAGCACGGATCCTGTGTGGGGATCTAATACTAGGATCGTATCTTCTATGATCGGACCCTTGTCCAAATTCTGGTAAGCATTGGATTCGTTGAAAGTACTGCAAAAAAAATTAAAATCTTTATTTCAAAGTATCACGTTATAAAATGGCAACTGAATGTCCCTAACTTGTGTCGTGAGAAAATAAGTTGGAACATGAATGATAATAATTATGTTCACAAATCTTTTCTTCATTCTTTGTGGGAGGGAAATCTTTAGATCTCTAAACCATCTAATATCGAATCTATCTATGGCTATGCAGTAGACCACATACTGTATTAAGACAAGGAAACCACATACTGTATTAAGAAACAAGAGATAATTTGTAGGTATAGTTACTCGCCTCTCGTCCCATACTCGCTCGGCCCTGTGGAATATCACAGGTTGTCCCAAAGAGTTTATGGATACAGAGGTTATCTGCCCCACGTTTAATGACGTTTGCGGCCAGTCTTTCACTTCCTGAGGTCTCAGAACTATTTCATCTTTCGGCTGCAAAGTTTAAACAGGATTATTTTTTTTCGCAAATTGAAGGAACTTACAGCTTATATTTCACAAGCAATAGGTACAAATTACGTATTCAGAAAAGTTAACTTCCTGGCTTTCATATACTTAATAAAAACGTATATGTGAACTTCACTTACCAAATGGAGATCCAAGTTTTTTAGAAGATCGTCGTTAGAACCATAACTGAAGTAATCGAAATTTTCTCTCACTGTTTCTGGTTCACAATAGATCCCAGTTAGAGATAGAAGAAATACTAGTTGTGGCAGCATTTTGCTAAACGTCCTCCTATTTGTTGTGGTCTACGTATTGTTAGGGTCCGAGTGCTGTCTGCCTCGGCTATTGATTATACACTCTTGGCGACGGACGATACGCATGCGCGTCCCAGCAATGGCTTCTCTTACACATTCTCAAGGTCAAAATTGGGGAAAGAAGAAATGAAAAGCATAAATATCGAATAAACATAGATTTATTTTTCACATTACTCGAACAAGTGTATTCAACAAAATTGGTCAAGATACGCTCGTCACATTCATAAGTATTACTGTGATCTCATTCATTATGGAGGATACAAGGAAAGAATGTGCATATCTTAGGCTAATTTATGAAAATAGAAGGCGAAATTTTATTTCATTTTATACTGAATCAGTCTCAAATTAGAATCGTTGTAAGAATTTGGCACATTTGAAGATGTTGAGAATTTCGTGGAGACTTACATCTACAGTAACAAGCTAGAACATTCAAGTGTTACAATTATATTTTGGGGCATGTTTATAATGGATCTAGGTGATTTTTGTGTTGACTACTGCGGGCGCCATTCCGAATGGGGCTGGTCCCATATGTAGCCGGTCTCTGTCATGGAGCATATCGCGTTGTAATAGCGTCCCGGACTGCGGCAGTAAGACCACGAAGGGCACTTACACCGGAACAATGTTTGGAACTCTTCTTTGCACACTTCGTTCCACCAGCATGTTCTCTACAACAGTATATCGATTAAAGCTCCTTGCATATCATCAAAAAACATTACGTAATTGAGAACAGGGTAAAGAACAGTACCTCAGTGATGTATCCTCTAACGGACTGGTCCGAATAACTCCGTTTCTGTATCGATGCAGTCTCAAGCATTGCACTCAACATAAGTATCAGCACGAACATCACATATTGCGCCTGAAACGTTCAATACATGGACACTGTACACACAAACACATTTATTGACTCACATATACTTGATTCACATCCTTCTGTTGATCCTTACCTTAATCATAGCAGGATTTTGGTCCAAAAATAGAAAATTATCGGGCAGCGATGCCTTTCATGTTACGCCCCCTGACGGAGCTTTCAGGTTTTCCGACTAGGGTTGCGCGCCTATCCACGTGGCTTATCGGTATTTATTATTAAACGCGTAGTCGTGTCCCAGATATCTACTTATTGATCATCTTTTCCATTTCGATGTGGTTGGGTTCGTTTTGGTTTTAAAGGAATGGTGTGGTTTTGGAATTGTTTTGTGTTGCGGTTAGTCGTGTAGACTGTAGTTGTCGTTTACCGATGTTTGTTTTACAACAAACATCGTTAAACGAGTTGGAATTTAAATAAGATTTAGATTTTTAAGTTACCAGAGTGTTGGGATGTCCAACTCAGGAAGTAAATTTAGTTTTGTAGGATATGCACTGTAGAGGGTGTTTCAACTGGACTTAGTTGAAGTATTTAGAAAAGCAATCGTTTTGAATAATTATAAATTATATTACCTAGAAACTATAATACATCAACATTTACAAAATCACTAGCTACTTTAGACTCACGTGTTTCTTAACTTAATACAACAGCAACAGTGACAACAAAGATGCGCAAATAACAGTTAAACATAAAATAGAATTCAACAAACAATTGGGATAAATTACAAAATTACAATTAATATTCTAAAACAATTTAAAAGAAAATCAATATAATTGAACTAAACATATTAAAAGCGCGCGCAGACAGACAATGATCAATGTAAACATTCTAATTTTGAATATGTATTATCATTTTGTGCGCACGCGTTTAGCGCGGTAAGGAAGAAGAAAATTTCGTGAGGATTGAAGTATTGAGTATTTGGATGTCTAAAAAATACTAGGGGAAGATAAAAAAAGATGCTAAAGGCTAGAAAAGTGATGAGCAATGACATGACGCCTCATAGAACACGCAGAAGAATTATTAACGCGATGCCATTGGTCGGAAACCGTTTGATCCTTGTGTGTCTACCCACGCCCTAATGGAATGGCACTTAGATGTAAAAATAAATAAAATTTAGTACAAGTCTAATTACAAAGAGCTTTGGTCGGAACTACCACTACATTTTGGGATTGCCGGCTCGAAGAGCCGAAGTTACAGTGACATCACTAAATTGTTCTACATCGCCTGTACATCTTCTATTATGTTCTCTTCAACGTCCTCGTGTTCTTGCCGCCTGTGTAAATCTTCTGCTTCTTTTCTGTAAATTTAAATACACACTTTTACTATCTAAAATGTATCTAGAAGGTGTTAACAGACCCATAACGATGTACTGATTCACTCAGTGTGTGAGGACTCATTGGAGGTAAAGTTAAAAAATGGCAGGAGTTACGTCGCCTCCAGACGCTTTTGTGAGGTGATTTTCTTTGAAGTGGAGTGAACGAAAACCTCATAAAATGATTGCGACTGGCAGTGACAAAACTATTGATTTTCATAACGTGAATTTTAAACCCAAAAATGCAAACGTGCTAGTTCAACTTGACATGAAACACCAAGCTCCTACGGCACAAAATCGATACCACAATAAAGGCCAGCCTAATGAAGCTCATAAAAATATTAATGTGTGTTACTCACGAGTATTTGTTCGATGATTGGAAGATACTCTTGGGGCACAGCCTGTAATAAGGCCAACATTCGCCCCCCGCTTCTCCAGCCTTCTGGGCCTCTACGTATTCGTCTAGGAGACTTGCGTATGGGGACTTGCTTGGCCTGAAAAGATAAATAATTATTAGAACGTATATTTCTACACATAAACCTGCAGAGTTTTTAAAAGCGTGGATCTTAGATGAATGAATATTGGCGTATTTTGGATTTGATAGTTCACGTCTTGAGAAAGGAAAGTTATCCTTCCTTATCCTTTGGGAGCCGAGCAAAAGAAAAAGTCAGAAAAATCAGGTGAAACCATGGAGCACAGTTCGATTTTGAAATAAATATTAATTATTTGATTCCCGCGCTGTCTCTTATAGCACTTTATACCGCTGTCTTTAAAATCTATCAGTGACATTAGTCATTACTACTTATAAGCCTATAAAAGCTTGAGCCCATAACAGCCAGCTAGATACTAAGTCTATCTACGACTGGATATGTCAGTTTGTGTCTAATACCGATATAGCCGCATCCGGTTACACTGGTACTCACTGAACTGACCTTATCTTAGGAAATACCAGCGTTAATGCGTCTGATTTGACTCTGATACATCGTAAAAATATAAATGTACAGACGCCAGTTTATCAACTAAACCTAATCTGTCTTTCTTTAGTAGAACATGTATTTTCAACTTTATCACAAAAGTAGAAAGTACATGTTCGATTGAGAAAATTTGACCGATTAGGGTACGCGTCTGTACATGGAAAAACCAATTTAACCTAAATCGATAGGTATACTGATACTCTCATCTCACTGTTTGGCAAAGGCCTCCTCCAATGACTTCCAGTAGCATGTGGACCAGTGATCGTTGGTTTTGTCCTTCTCGTCTTTCGATCTCATACGAGGTCTGCCGAAATGCCTTCTGGCTGTGACAGGTCTCTAGGCCAGAGCTTATCGGTTATATGGCAGATGTAGCCATAGATTTCAGCTTAGCGGCTGATCGAGCAACGTCAGTCCTTAAAACAATCGTTAATTGTAATAATAGGTACGCACGTAAAGAATAGTTTCATCATTTCCCCAAGAAGACCGAAGTTCTTGAGTGGATGTGATTGGATTTCACAAATTGCTCTAAGAAGACACTCTTTTCCATCTAGCCCGAAGTTTTCGAACATATCTTCTGCTACTCCGTACAATATTGCTCTGAAACAAGTAGAAGAGTTAGAGATTATTAAGTGTACCTGGTCATAAAAATTCGCTTTTACGATGTTTATCTAACAACAACAAAACCAGTTTAGCGAATCATATAATGTTCTACTAGACGTAACAAATTCCTTAAAAACAATTTATTGTTTACTCCAATTCTTCGATTCTTGCGTAATTGGCGCATGTTTTCGAATCACATAAAGAATTTCAAACACCCTTTCGTAGTAACTTCCTGCGTTCGTCGCCAACTGTCCTTCGTGAGTGGAATTCCTCATGTATTCGGCTCGAAGGTGAAAGTGACGGCCAATAACTTAAACGCTACCGTTGCTAGTATCCACGTGTTTGGGTACCCATAGAAATACGTGCGAACGGCTTTCGTGTGTGGTCCCTACTCTACCTCTGTATTCTGTAGTAAGATACTATATTGTCTCTTTAAATTATTTGTCTAACTGGCACGAATAAATTGAGGTCTGACTGCGGACGCTGAACAATGACAGATTTCAGCATAGTTTCTGTTAGTGTCTGGAGACTCGTTCGCAATTTCCCCGCAATGGTTGACCGCAATGTCAGTAATCTACTAAGTTTTAAGTGATCCTCGTTTTGCTTGACAATGTCAGACCAGTCACATAATTATAAAAAAAAATACAAGAAGCAACCATTCTTTATACATTACCTCTCTCCTCCATGCAATCTATCAAGTATTGCCTTTTCAACATCAGGAGTGACCTCTTCTCCGGTCGACCGCTTGCCTCGTCTCCTGTCCAAGTACTGCCCTACATAGTCCGCCATCATGGAAACTGCCGCTCTTCCCATAGATCGGGCCAAGATAGGCGGAAATGCTCCGTAAGGATTTTCATTGTCCGTCAAACCGAGTTTGTCAAAGTCGACTGAAATTCAAAAGATAATGTTAAAATGGACATCGCCAATGATAAAATTTTGAAAATTACTTTTATCTTCATCTTCATTCATTAAAATGTTTGACTCATAGCCGATTCTATATTTTTAGCGTTAGTTTTTAGTGATTCAGTGAATGTCACTGATTGCATTTTGTTGCTGTACCAATTAACTGATAATAAAATGGTCGTTTATGACCAACATCTGAATAGTTCTGAATAAAACAGGAATTAATTAATGAATGAGGAGAAATAGAAACGCCATCCTAAGAAGTATCTACGTTTACATTTTCGCTGTTGAAACTGTTTTTATTAGGGACAAGTCATATTATACAAAGCGCACAAGACGCACGTCCTGATTGCGTGCTTTAGTTACTACTGCCGCTGTGTCCTAGGCGCGCATTTCCATGTCGAACATTGCCACTGTACATTTGTACAAATACTTGCGCCCCGGGCTCTTAGTATAGTTTGATTACCAAACAAATGCGCCTCATTTTGCTTTCGAGTGAATTCTCTGCGTCACGTACAATATTTTTTACAGCGTACAGGACGCAAGTCCGGAGCACTTTGTATATCAAGATCAAGCCCCTAACACTACAATTAATTCTTAAAAGTAAAACGTTACTAACTGGAACTAGGTACATGATCATCAAAAAAGATCCCTTCAATCCGGTAACACTATGTTTTCTACTCTTATCAACAATAAAATTATCTAAGTATTATCTACTTTACTATTAAATTAATTAGTCTTTAATGTCTAGTTTAGAAGAAAAACTACTAAATTAAATAATATGTTAACGTTGACAAATTACTAAATACTAAGTGGTTGACTAAGATAATTTAGAAGAAATGTTTAAAGTTTCCCAAAATTATTACATTAAATAGAACTATGTTATTTTGTATTACTTTCGGCTACTCCAACTGATCTAAATCGAAATCTACATAGTAGACTTGAATGTACTGACTCATAAATTCCACGTTATAGTGTATGGTACCTGCAACGTAAATAAAACAGATTGTGTACTTATACATCATCTATATTTTAAAATTGTACACATTGAAAGCTTCCAGACCATTGATGTAGGTTCTGACTGCCCTTTTGTATGCTAACACTTTTTTTGGGTTTTTACATTTATCAAATGGTCCCCTTCCACCCTGGGAGGAATGGAATGGACTCTTACATCCTTACTAACTAAAAACCCACCCTGTTCCTTCAGATGTTCTTTGCGTTTCAAAGCCACAGTGTCCATTAAGACAGTTCCAGTACCCCAGCAGGCGTTTGACCACGTGAGTTTTCTGACAGCTTGTTGAGGCGCGTGTGGAACACGACGCGCTGTGGACATGGGCCTGTTCTTTGCGAATAATGGATAGCTCGCCTGGGGCAACGCCTCCGCAAGATCGCACCATCTACTGGACTGTACCGTTACTGGAAAATGCCCCTCGTTGTCAGAGCCTTGAGCCTCCCGCGTCGGCTAAGATTTGAGATGGAGTATGTCCTCTCCCTCACGCGTTCCGCCTCTTTCTTCATTAGCAGTACTGCTTTGCAGAAGGAGCCTGCTTCTTTTTGCCTCGCTCCCTAACATGGCCTGAGCCGGTACGGTACGGTACGGTACGGTAACAGTACAGATATATTTCTAGCCTCTGTTCAGACACGGCGGGAACCGCGCGACTCCCGCGCGGGAATCGCGCACGATTACTTAATAACTCATACAAATTATTAACATTAGACATAAGGTGCAAAACAAAACGGTACTTACTTGTAAAAGGGAAACTGACGGTCATATTAGACAAAAATCCTTTCGGTGGATGCCTGACAAATGGCATCGATAATGAAGGTGTAATGGTCATGGTAGTGCCGGGAGGCAACGCCAAGCGTCCATCGTTTGTGATCCAGAGTATCCTCTTCTGCCGCGAGTGTGGTATGTTCTCTTTGGCCCCACCATCGTGGCTGTTCAGAGATGCCATTGGTAGCAAAGCAGCTAATGCTATGCTTAGAAGTACACGGGGAACTGATGCATCCATCGCCTACCTGTGAAAAATCCTTTTTTTTATAGTCGCTTCCAAAATGCCTTGAAATTTTATATTCGAACTTTAATGAAAAATGAAAAAACTTTGTGCTGGCTATTAGGTTTTCTTTGTCATAGCCGTTAAGCCGTCCCACACCCAAGGTATATCCCGTTTTTCTTTAAATATTCGGCAATAAACGGCATTTCCCGTTAGTGTGGCCCTCGTGTGAGTAATACAGTCATACGCCAAATAATATAAAAAAAAAACTAATTTTCAAATTAGACAATGACAATTAGACGTCAAAACACACATTGATTCAATGAAATATTTTGTAAACAAATATATTGTAGAGTCACGATGCAATCAAAAAAGTGCACTCACATACGTATCCGGGATGATAATTATTATGACGTCGATGTGGAGAAGTTTATAAAGTCACTTGAAGCCAAACACAAGGTAGATTTTAGATGCTTGCCAAGATGGGAAGAATTAGTGCAACGCATGCATGTAGCAAATACCGACTGCAAGCGAAAGATTCAAGATGCCCGGATTCGAAAGAGTTTGATAATTGACAAGTTGTATATGCAAGCTACCAGACCATCACCCTTTGATTTAACGGCAAGTTTATGTAGGACAGCCAGCAAGTGGCGTAAAATGGAAGCTAACCTAAAGAAAAGAAAGGTTTCTGAAACTCCAGCACTTTCTCAAACTGATTTAACATCACCAACATTATTACAGGAAGAGTCAGTAACAATTCATAACAACACTAGCATTTCATCTCCGTCCCAAAACGATGTGACAGAACTTGAGAAGACGCCTTCAAAAGTCGACGTAGACTTACAAGGAGAGGTAGCGGAATCACATTTACCTGTGGTTGTCTTTACAAATCATCACAAGCTAATTTCACCTCTTGGATCTGAATCGTCTGGAATGAGTTATAAATCCGTATTCCCTAGTCCAGAGACACAGTTGGAAAGCGCCATAGTAGAGTGGCTATGTTTAAAACCTACTAAATCAGTGGTATGTATTCCAACGCCAATTATTCTGACCAGCGATACTTTAGAACAACAATTTGTTCAGTTTACGGTGATAAACTGTGCAGACGAATACATGCACATTCGATTTAAAAGTGTTATGGACAATTCTCATTTTTTACAAACAAAGATATTGCCCGCTATTCCAAAGATACTATATCCTGGTGTACCTATTGTGTATAGATTAGTATTTACGCTGAGAGATGAGAAAGAATTCAACACAGGGTTATTTTTTAAAGTTGGCCAAGATGTTTGTGACAATTTTCCACCAGAAGCATTTTGTATCCCATTAGTCAGTGCTTTTTCGAAAGCTCCTTCTGTGTTAGTTTCCGAAACTATCAATATACCGCCTGTTTATCCTTGGCATATAAAAAGGAATGGGAAGTATTCAACTGCAACTGTTAAAATATCAAATAACGGCCCCTACTCTTATCACTTGCATATTTATAAACGTCTGGTTGATTTATCTAAAGAATCAGATATTAGTCCCTCTTTACAAGCAAGTGGAGTAAATACTGAGAGTGAGGAAGAAAGAGAAATAGACGTCGATGCAGAAGCTAATACATTATTATCTATTCAAAACATCGAAACCAAATCAGAAACATCAATTATTTTAGAGTCAATGAATTTTATAGTTGAATGTATTATTCAGCTTGCATTAGATACATTTGTGTTCGAAACTACTTATCTGAACTTGAAACCGTACGAAAAAGTAAAAATTCCGGTATATTTTACTAAAAATGAACGGATTGGCTGTCATAATAATTACTATGACTTTCAATTTCTGGAACACGAAACCGAAAAAATGTTTTTTATGAAAACAATAAAAGTCTTTGCAGACGTACTTCCGCATCCAATTAAAATACATCCTGATATGATATTAGATATGTCTAATTCATCCGTTACACATGGTTATATGGAAGATCAGTTCGTAATTACTAACACTCACAATGTGTATCTTGCCACTATCAAAATTAAGTTGACCACAAAAATGAAAAAAATGTTTCATGTTTATCCCATGGAAACTACAGTGCCTGCATTAAAAAGTGTGCCCTTCACAGTAAAATTTTGTTCAAGAGACTTCTTGTCAGCTCGACCGTTCGATGATTTAGCACATTTTACTTTCAAAATTATAGTCCTTGGCCATAAATCTGTGTTCGAAAATGTACCACCATTCTTTTATGAAGTGATCGCACCTTGTGCAGTCGAATTTAAAAAAGTTTACAATGAAAAATACTTTACTGATAAACATGAATCTCTTATCATGGAAATGAACTAGCTATATTAATTTCTTTATGTTGATTTGCTTACCTATTGTTATGAATCTGAAATTTTTGGAAATAAATATCAAGCTACAATGACGATTTATAATTTCCTTCAATTCTTCTATTCTTTAGGGTTACAAAACTTGATATGGAGAATTGGAACGTTTATTTTACGTTGCTATGACTGTTTATAGAACTAGTAACAATTCCAGGGACACTGAGTAATGTTTGAAAAGGATCAAACCTGCTAACGCGTCCAACCACCTAGTTGTATGTAATACAGGTCAGGTGAGTTGATTGCCTGAACCCGCATAATATCCCAGACCAGATCTACAGGTCGGGTAACCGGTTCAATGCGACAATCGATTATAAATCTGCGACAAGTTTGATGGAAACGATTGTACTATAACACCTTTATTATGATTCGATTGCAGTGTACCTGTCAGTGATCATAAACTTCGTATTAGATCATGCATCTTCAACTGCCACTGAGCAAGTCCCATAAATGTTTCCATAATTGCTTAAACCTTCTAGGATTTATAGCTTAACCAACGAATTAGACTAAAATGGTTACCTTTAGAAGAAGGCTGTCGCAAGCGCAAGGGTTTTTACAACCAGACAGTCTAAACATTTAAGTAATACATTAACAAAAAATTCGCAGCTGTTGCATTCTTTTGATTATTTTGCCTCTGAGCCACCAGTAACCCTTCATTAGCAACACTTGTTAACGTAAACATCTATTAAGTGTTAAACATTAGCAAACAGCTCTATGTTAATCAGCTGCAGGATTTTATTACTCATTTCCTGTTGCAATTTCATTTGAACCAGGGCTATCAGCACTATCTACGATATTTTCTAATCGATCACCTTTTTTGTTGATGCCGATATTGTTAACGTATTTCGCATTCATGTCACGTATGTTAATTCAGAACGGTTGAGTACTTGCCGGGTCCTACGTTCAATCGAATTCATAATGTATCGAATTGTCATCAAGAATTCAATAAGTAACTTCGACACTTTCTCTGAAAAAATTGGTTCCTAATCTGATCTTGAATGTGCGGAATACTTTTTAATGTTTTATGACTAAAACACAGTACAGTGATTATAATGAACAATTTCTTAACTTGTACAGTATTCTAGATTTGAAACCGGAATCACCAGTTTGGTTTTTCTTATTTACTTAAAATTCTTTTCTTTTTATTTATTTGCTTTTATCGGCCGTTGTTGATATCTCTTTTTCATTAGTCATTTCTGTTTGTTGTCTCTAATTTATTAGCCCGGTTCTTTTTTGGATATCTGCACATTATACTAGAACTCCGCCTGCGAGAAAGTTCGCGATTATTTCGCATATTCCCCTATGATTCTCAACTTCCCCTTTGAGATCTGAATTTTCAAAAAACTTATAACACGTTTTATCAATTTGGTTGATAAATCTACCTTCCGATTGATGCGTTCTCAGGTAAATCGGATAAAATTTAAACTAATTTTCGAACCTACAAACGACATTTTCTTAAAATCCGTTTTTTGTACGAAATGTCATTTTGTTTTCTTAGCCTAGATGTTTCCGCTGTGTGGTTGTTAGTGTGCACTTAGAACGGATTTACGAAAATTCATCCCGTGAGTGGAATAAAATGGAATGAAAGTTTGTATGAAAATGATTTAAAATTCAGTAGAAATTTCGAATTTAGGCTTATCAACCAAAGGTAAAACACATGTTTAATTTTTCTTTTAAATTCTAATCCTGATGATTGGAAACCACAAATTTTCGCGGACAAAGTCGTGGTCAGAGTGCTAGTAATTTCAATTTTAATTTATATTTTCTGTTATTCTTTCCTGTTCGCTATCGCTAATTCATTTATCACTCATTTTTTTTACTTCTGTCATATCTTATTTTCAGTTCTTATGTGTATCGATACCAATGAATCACTTATTCCTTTTTGTATTGTTTTCAATGTCAATACCTCGATAATGACGATGGTAAAGTAACTTAGATCAAGAAGGCACCGCTATTGAGATAACACCATCCGTAATAACTTGATGAATGTGTGCAAGCTTACTGTTATGTTACGTTAGATTACATCATAATTGGCTTAGGAATGTTAGCTATTTGCTATATAAATGAAATCATATTCCTTGGATGGATGCTATTTGGCTGAAGCCTGACGAGAGTACATTTTTGAGTTGTGTGTCACGTAATTTCGGTCGGTTTCATAGAAAAGTCTTTCGCGACGCAAAATGAGTGGTCTGCACTGTACCAGAACACGAAACTACGCGACTTACAGCTCAATTTACGTTCGTCTGCCTTAAGCCTGATGCTATCTGTTGACTGACATTTCGTTGCTGATTACGCGTCCATTTAATTTATCCTATCTTTATCTTTGTTTTTCAATTCGCTATCCATCATTATTTGATAGTGCTAATGCAATCGTATAGGGTCTTTTTGTTATTTTTTTAAATAGCTCAGTATTATTTCTGCTATTATCATTTAAGATAAGCGACATCAATAACAAAAATTGCGATGTAATAAATAATTTGCACACCTGTCATGATTGGATATGAGATAACAAATTTATTTTAAATTCGTTACTATATTACTCATATTTTCGCAAATAGGTGAATAATTTGATTTACAACAATTATGCTATCAATCTGACTAGAGTTCCTTCCAACAGAGTAGGTATTAATATTGTTAATCTCATAATCTCAATTATTCTTTACTGTAGATTTAAATTGGAATACTTAATGGTAATTACCTCGTTTGGGTGCATTGCGGTTGTGGTATTTATTAATTGTAAATACACATGTAAATTCTACTCATTCTTCTTAAATTCTCTCTCAATATTTACTTAAGAAACATTAACGGACCACACAAAGACAGGTTAAAACACAGGTGTATTTTCCTCATCTGTCGCATCTAGGTTAGGGTGACCTAAAGAGTATCTAGTTCGACAGTAGCTGTTCAAGGCTTCCCAGAGTCAAGCTCGTTGTGGTCCAAATCACCACATTTCATCTCTCGCAAATGCGTTATTGTTTTAACTTGTGGACCGTTTTATAGCACCGGCATAACTCTTATAACGTATGGGCCGACCTTATTTAGTGCCGCTGTGGTTTGGCAACACTATAGTATTATGAACTTGTGCCCCACTTTATGTATGAGGATTCGATGGGAAAATTACAATGCAATGTTTGTTTACAACCTTCTGCAGCTTCATAGTGTTGATCATCTACATTCGATACATTTTCATCATTTGCATTCACTTCTCTGCTATCGTGTTTTCTTATCATCTTTGTTTTTATGGCATTTCTCCTATCTTTGTTTAATTTAATTTAAATTGCATCATTGCGTTAGGATCTCTTACTACGAGCTTCGGGTTAACAAACTTAATCGTTTGCAGTCTATGTAGATAAAGTTGAATGAACTGTTATTATTTCTAGTAACACGCTGTCTAGGCACGCGCCATTTTCAAATTGGATCATTAAAAAAGCTGCAGTAAAAAATCTTAACTAGGTTGGTGATGCACACCTAATTATCAAAAATTTTGAAGACTTAAATTATTTGTTGTTTTTAACAGCTTATTAGAGACAGTGCGTTTTATATAGCTATAATGGTCTAGGTAAAAATCGTCAAAGCAAGTTATATCATCAATATTCATTAATCCGCGGAATGTGCCATGATAAAACACTCGCTGCTAAGTGATGTGTTAATGAATCAGCACAAAATTGATGAATGGGTTAGAACACTGATAAATTACAATTAGGTATAAACCAGGACGATTCTAAGAGCGCACTCGGCGTGACACTTGAAACAGGAATTAATTGAGGGCGCATTTAAATCTAGTATGTGATAAAACCTATGTACATCTGTACACGTTTTGATGATAATTGAGAAATTATTCTGTAACGGTCGTATTTAATTTAAACTCACCTCAATATCACAACTGTTTCGAAGGAACAAATGTTCATGGACGCACCACACGCGGTTTTGTTGTCCTTGCAGAACTATCGTTCACTATCAATCACACTGTACAAACAAATGTCCTTTTCCTGCGATCATCGCGGGATGTATTGGCTGATTGCAGGTCAGGTGCGCAGGCGTCACTCTTGTTGTGTCGTTGCCAAAATTTCGCTGACTTTCGGGCACGCTTGTGCATAACAAACACTGTTCCACGAAAACGCGTCCTCCTTCGATATAATCTGCGACGAATTTCTTTTTATTATCGACAGCTGAAGTAACGCTGGTACGTCACGTTCGTCCTCGAGTCCTGGGACGTCTGTAATTTCTTCGAGTGCCACAATATCGACGACGACTTTGTATTCACATGTCGCCGAAACTCTCTTCGCTAATTGTGATGCGCGGCGCGTCCCCCGCTTTCCGCATTGTCGAACAATGGAGCGCAGCACCCCGGGGTGACAGGTGGCTCCTCATCGCTTATGGCTAACCCGTCATAAGGTCGGTTGTTTAGTGGCGATGTGTTTAGTAATGAGAGTCAGTTAAGTATCTGGTTGCGAGCGTTGGCGCGGCGGTACCGGTACGGAATGGTGGCTCGAGCGGGTGTAATCGTTCGACGACGGCTCGCCAGTTGGCCACTGGGTTAGCGGTGTTCCTTTTCCTGCTTCGTTTCTTAATAGGTAGCACACATTGTAAGTGAATCTGACGCAAGCCAGCCCTTCGCACGCGCTTGTGGACCGCCCTTGTCGAATTATATTTTTGTGAACTAAAATATCTGATGAGGCCGTGACATTTCGAAATCTGTATTATAAAATTCAAATCATACTTATTTCATTTAGTTTATCATCATCATGATCATCTGGATGACCGTCTATATACGTAATATTTATGATATCAAATTCTGATAATTCCTATATTATCGCCTATATTTCTTCAAAGACAAGTGAGTTATTCAATTGGGATTTCCGAAGGTTAGGTATAAAATGTATCAATTAGATTGTACCTAGTGATATTAATGCTGCAAATTGTTATCAATTTCGATCATAGCATTATCAGAATCGATTCAAATATCTTCAGAAGGATTATGAAATTCAGTTGGCAAATCTTTGTTTGTTTAGGTAGCTACTTACTTGAGTCTAATCTGGTAATGAATCTTTTTAAAATCTAATTTTGTATCTATTACATTACGTATACATAATTGTGAAGTCATGCTATGCAAGCATTTTCTCAAGGCTATTGTCAGGAGCGTTTTGGTCTGTGGCCTGGGAACCAAGGCTAAAAGGAAAAAATGCCCATATTATACAGCAGTGAATGATTTTGGACTAATTTGATGGTGATACTGATTGCCGGTCGCGAGAGAAGCGCTTTGTATGGCTGACCTAGACTGAAAACTAAAGCCAAACAAAAAGGTATATTTGACGCACATGCGCTTTTTTAAAAATGCTTGGAGTTCGCCGCCTCTATCCCCCCGTGAGGACACAGCAGTGCTCTGCCCAAGCGGGGCAGAACTACAGTCTCCACCCTATGCTTTACCGTGTCCTCCGGGTGTTCAAATTAGGGACCTCTCGAAACATCCGTGTCCGGGGCGTAATCCAACTTACAGAATAAACATCATTAGGTATTTTTTTACTACAGATCCAGTTCTGCTCTCATAATGATGATTTCGGCAACGACATTATATTATATAAAGCTCGATTACCACTGACTGATTGACATAATTGTTCTCCCAGATGGTGAAGGGGAAGGTGGGTATATTTTGACAGATTCGTAAACAAGTAACTCCCGTGAGTATGGGAAAAATCCCAAACCTCCCCTTTTCGACCCCCCTCTCCCCCCTCCCCATCGTATCTCGGAAACTAAGAGACCCGTGTTTTGTTTTTTTACGGATTCGTATAGAGGGGGCTCGGAAACGTAAAAATCATTTTTTAGAGTCCCCCCTCCCCGTTTCCCCTTCTCCCCCCTTTAGGAGGATCTCGGAAGTTAACAGACTTGCAACAGTTTTTTTTTCAGATTGATGTTAAGGGGCCCAGAGTTGGTCAAAATCATTTTTCAAAACACTCCCCTCTCCCCCCCTTCACCCCTCCCCCCGTCGTATCTCGGAAACTAGGAGACCCACGTTTTGTTTGTTTACGGATTCGTATAGAGGAGGCTCGAAATAGTAAAAACCATTTTCATAGTCCCCCCTTGCCCCCTTCCCCCCCCCCCCCCCCCCCCCTTAAGGCGGATCTCAAAAGAGACTTGGAATTTTTTTTTCAGTCTTATCTCAAGGAACCCAGAGTTGGTCAGAATCATTTTTCGAAACTCACCCCTCTCCCCCTCTTCACCCCATAGCGGTAAAGCGAAGCGTAGGGATGTGGTCACGATAGCTTTCCGGTGGTAGGTAGGTCCTGAGTGGAGCGAACCTGCGAGACCGAGTGGAGCGAAGGGGGGAGGTGGCGAGCGAAGCGAGCCGGCGACCTCCGTAGCGTAATGAAGGTTGAGCGGGTGAAGCGTAACTCGCGGGTGACGACAAGCAAACTTACAAGTAACTCTCACTAATAGAGCAAAAGTACCAAGCCTCCCCTTTTTGCTCCCCCCCCCTCCCAATTGTATCTCAGAAACTATGAGACCCGTGTTTTGTTTTTTTATGGATTCGTATAGAGGAGGCTCAGAAAAGTATAAACCATTTTTCAAAGTCCCCCCCCCTTGGCATTCTTCTCCCCCCTTCAGGCGGATCTCAGAAGAGATTTGGAACATTTTTTTTTTCAGATTCGTATCAAGGGGCCCCGAGTATGTCAAAATCATTTTTCAAAACTCACCCTATTCCCCCCCTTCACCCCTCCCTCCATATCCGTATCTCGGAAACTGGGTAGCGTAGGGAAAAGGTCACGATACCTTTCCGGTGGTAGGTAGGTTCTGAGTGGAGCGAACCTGCGAGACCGAGTGGAGCGAAGGCGGGAGGTGGCGAGCGAAGCGAGCCGGCGACCTCCGTAGCGTAACGAAGGTTGAGTGGGTGAAGCGTAACTCAGGGGTGACGACAAGCAAACTTACAAGTAACTCTCATGAGTAGGGCAAAAGTACCAAGCTTCCCCTTTTTGGCGTCTCCCCCCCCCCCCTCCCAATCGTATCTCAGAAAGTAAGAAACCCAGGTTTTATTTTTTTACGGATTCTTATAGAGAAGGCTCGGAAAAGAAAACCCCATTTTTTCAAAGTTGCCCCTCTTGACCCTTTCCTCCCCCCCTTAAGGCGGATGTCAGAAGAGACTTGGAACATTTTTTTTTTCAGATTCACATCAAAGTACCCGGAATTGGTCAAAATGATTTTTCTAAACTCCCCCATTTCCGCCTCTTCACCCATCCCCCCATCGTATATCGGAAAAACTATGTAGCGGTAAAGCGAAGCGTACGAATGAGGTCACGATAGCTTTCCGGTAGTAGGTAGGTCCTGAGTGGAGCGAACCTGCGAGACCGAGTTGAGCGAAGGGGGGAGGTGGCGAGCGAAGCGAGCCGGCGACCTCCGTAGCGTAACGAAGGTTGAGCTGCATCATGTTAAAATCTTCGAAATCTAACTTCGATGCACCTTTTCTATGTGAGAGCTGATGGAGCGAATTTTTTGATAATTTTTAAATTTAAAATTATACTTGTTATTACCGCAACACATATTATATTTATAAAGTTACAACATGTCACTGGCCTGCAAATTGCAAAAAACGTAAAAAAAATTGAATTTCGCGGGCTACATCGAAGCAATCACCTTAAGTGGATCTATTTCCTTTATTTTCTCTTGGGGCCCAGAGTATGTCAAAATCATTTTTCAAAATCAAAATGAGAATCCAAGATGGCGGCTGCTATAATTTTCGAACTGTTCATCAATTTTATCATGGGAGTCGTTTTCATAGTTTTCGAGGGTGCTAAAGCCGATAGTAAGGTCAAAATCCAAATCCAAGATGGCGGCTGCGACAATTTTCGATTTTTTCATCATGGATGTCGTTTTCATGGTTTTCGGGTATGCTAAAGCCGATGGTGGGATCAAAATCAAAATCTAAGATGGCGGATGCAATCATTTTCAAAATGTTCATCATGGGAGTCGTTTTCATGGTTTTCGAGGATGCTTTAGCCGATAGCGTGGTCAAAATCAAAATCCAAGATGGCGGCTGCGATAATTTTCGAAATGTTCATCATGGGAGTCGTTTTCATGGTTTTCGAGGATGCTAAAGCCGATAGTGAGGTCAAAATCAAAATCCAAGATGGCGACACCAAAAAATTCAAAGATATCATCACGGATGTCGTTTTCATGGTTTTCGAGGGTAATAAAGCTGATAGTGAAGTCAAAATCAAAACCCAAGATGGCGACTTCGATCATTTTCGAATTGTTCATCATGGAAGTCGTTTTCATGGTTTTCGAGGATGCTAAAGCCGATAGTGAGGTCAAAATCAAAATCCAAGATGGCGACAGCAAAAAATTCAAAGATATTATCATGGATGTCGTTTTTATGATTTTCGAGGGTAATAAAGATGATAGTGAAGTCAAAATCAAAATCCAAGATGGCGGCTGTGATCATTTTCGAATTGTTCATCATGGGAGTCGTTGTCATGGTTTTCGAGGATGCTAAAGCCGATAGTGAGGTCAAAATCAAAATCCAAGATGGCGACAGCAAAAAATTTAAAGATATTTTCATGGATGTCGTTTTTATTGTTTTCGAAGGTAATAAAGATGATAGTGAAGTCAAAATCAAAATCCAAGATGGCGGCTGTGATCATTTTCGAATTGTTCATCATGGGAGTCGTTTTCATGATTTTCGAGGATGCTTAAGCCGATAGTGAGGTCAAAATCAAAATCCAAGATGGCGACAGCAAAAAATTCAAAGATATCATCATGGATGTCGTTTTTATGGTTTTCGAGAGTAATAAAGATGATACTGAAGTCAAAATCAAAATCCAAGATGGCGGCTGCGATCATTTTCGAAATGTTCATCATGGGAGTCGTTTTCAGGGTTCTCGAGGGTGCTAAAGCCGATAGTGAGGTCAAAATCAAAATCCAAGATGGCGACAGCAAAAAATTCAGAGATATTTTCATGGATGTCGTTTTTATTGTTTTCGAGGATAATAAAGATGATAGTGAAGTCAAAATCAAAATCCAAGATGGCGGCTGTGATCATTTTCGAATTGTTCATAATGGAAGTTGTTTTCAGGGTTTTCGAGGGTGCTAAAGCCGATAGTGAGGTCAAAATCCAAGATGGCGACAGCAAAAAATTCAAAGATATCATCATGGATGTCGTTTTCATGGTTTTCGAGGGTAATAAAGATGATAGGGGAGTCAAAATCAAAATCCAAGATGGCGGCTGCGATCATTTTTGAATTGTTCATCATGGGAGTCGTTTTCAGGGTTTTCGAGGGTGCTGAAGCCGATAGTGAAATCTTAATGAAAACCCAAGATGGTGGCTGCGATAATTTTAGAATTGTTCATGATGGGATTCGTTTTCATGGTTTTCGAGGATGCTAAAGCCGATTGTAAGGTTTAAAATCCAGGAAGGTATAAACGACGTCACCGAAGGCCTGCTGCGTGTCGTCTGCGAGGTGGGCTGTAATTTTTTTCGACCGATCAGGTATTACCAGCGCGGCTCTGGCACTGATGAGGAATCGACGAGAACTCACAAAGCCACACAGGCTGAGAGTCAGGTTCTTAACGGGGAGGTCAAAAAGCAGTTCATACGCGATAGTCGGAGTGCAAATAACCGAATTATAGAGCAAGCTTTAGCTCGGAATAAAGGCTCGAAGGTATTTGCCAAGCCCAATACCTCCCGCTGTTGCCGGACAAAGCTCAGAACGTCACAAGGCACCACCGTCACCTCAAAGCCAGAGATTCTAGCTGAAGTCGAAAAGTTCTACGGAGACTTATATGTTCAAAAACCTTGCCCACCTCAGCCCACGGCGCGGATGACCAACGGGCCAAACTGACACGCCATCTCACAGACGAGCTTCCCGACATTGACATGGGTGAGATTGGAATGGCACTCAGGCAGCTTCACCACAACAAAGCCCCAGGGGACGACAGAATAACCATTGAGCTGCTCAAGGCAAGAGGAATACCTATCTTGACAGAGCTTGTAAACTCTTCAATTCCGTCATCCACACTTACATAACACCGGAGGCATGGCATGGGAGTGTGGTAGTATTATTCTTCAAAAAGGGCGATAAAGCGCTCCTTAAAAACTACCGCCCCATCTCACTTATGAGCCATATCTATAAGCTGTTCTCGAGGGTTATTCTAAATCATCTAGCCCAAAAGTTCGATGATTTTCAGCCACCGGAGCAGGCCGGGTTTCAAAAAGGTTACCGCACCATAGACCACATACGCACCCTTAGGCAAGTGATTCAAAAGACCGAGGAGTATAACCAGCCTCTGTGCCTAGCGTATGTGGACTACGAGAAGGCTTTCGATACCGTCGAGACCTGGACTGTTCTGGAGTCCATGCAGAGATGCCTCATCGACTGTCGCTCCGTTGAGGTGATAAGATGTCTGTATAAGGCCTCAACAGTGACCGTCTAAGTACAAGAACAGAGCACAAAACCAATCCAACTGTTTACAAACGCGTTGGAGGACGATTGATTGGAAAGGACGGGGTGTTAATATCAGCGGTCAGTACATCTCACACCTCCGATTTGCGGATGACATTGTCATCATAGCAGAGACTCTGCAGGAGCTGGAAAAAATGCTGAACAGCTTGAGCGATTCTTCAAGGCGTGTGGGTCTCGGAATGAATCTGGCTGAACAAAACCAAAGTCATGTTTAATGGTCACGTCACCCCGAGACCTGTAATCGTGAATGATGCTGCCCTCGAGGTTGTGAAAGAATACATTTATTTAGGCCAAAGTGTACAACTGGGCAGGCACGACTTTGAGAAGGAGGCAGCTAGAAGAATACGCTTGGGCTGGGCGGTATTCGGGAAGCTGCGTCATATCTTTGAATCATCGATCCCACAATCCCTTAACCTTCATACGGCCTTCGGGTCAATTTTGACCCATTTAAGGAATGAAACTTAGTTTTCTCCATAGCTAATTTTCTTTGATATTTGACATTTCATGACTTTTTACAAAGTTTTGAACTGAATATAATAAGTAAATAATTTTTCAAAATATCTCATATATTTCGACCTACAACTTTTTTTACGTGCACGGTCTTCGGGTCAAATTTGACCCTACGTAGTAAATAAATGTTGGTGGATGTCAAATTTCTTCGACTTTTTAGTTCTGGGACATTCCGGTTTCCTCACGATGTTTACCTTCACCGTTTTGAGGGTAGTGGTCATGAAAAAAATTACAAAAGTAATGCGATTGACCAAACCTCACTGGGCCCCCGTGGTGAATTACGGCCCACTCCCTCTCTCAGAGAGGAGGCCTGAGTCCCAGCATTTATAGGCTGATGATGATGATGCGGCTGGCTGGGTTCAAACCCACGACTTACAAACGAGAAAAAAAAACATTTCACTAAAAATTGCCAAAAGATATGAGGTACATCTGAAAATAATTCAATATCATCATAATCTTTCAGACCAAAAACGATACAGGATAAAAAAAACAACCAAGAGAATTCTATCAATTATGCCAAAAAACACAGACAAGAAACAGCTTTCTAAAACGATTACTTTTGTGTGCTAACTGTAAAAACCTATCACATTTTGAAATTACGTTATTCTTGCAAAGTTTTGTAGTCTAAGTATAAAAAAATTAAGAATTAATTGTAATAAATTCCAAAAAATATACATTTCGGTAGCTGCTGTCCTAATTACATTGTTCATCATGGGAGTCGTTTTCATGGTTTTCGAAGATGCTAAAGCCGGTAGTGAGGTCGAAATCAAAATCCAAGATGGCGACTTCAAAAAATCATTTTTTTATATTGGATGCCGTTTTCATGGTTTTCGAGGGTGCTAAAGCCGATAGTGAAGTCTAAATCAGAATCTAAGATGGCGGCTGCGATCATTTTTGAATTGTTCATCATGGGAGTCGTTTTAATAGTTTTCGAGGATGCTAAAGCCGATAGTAAGGTCAAAATCAAAATCTAAAATGGCGACTGCAAAAATTCTAAGTAAGAAATACTTTTCAAAACACAACCCCGCGAGCTGCTTGCAGCTCGCGCAACGCGCAAATACTAGTTATATTATATAAAGCTCGATTACCACTCACTCACTGACAGAATTGTTCTCCCAGATGGTGAAGGGGGAGGTGGGTATATTTTGACAGATTCGTATACAAGTCACTCTCGTGAGTATGGGAAAAATCCCAAACCTCCCCTTTTCGCCCCCCCTCTCCCCCCTCCCCATCGTATCTCGGAAACTAAGAGACCCGTGTTTTGTTTTTTTACGGAATCGTATAGAGGAGGCTCGGAAACGTTTAAATCACTTTTTAGAGTCCCCCCTCCCCTTTTCCCCTTCTCCCCCCTTTAGGAGGATCTCGGAAGTTAACAGACTTGCAACAGTTTTTTTTTCAGATTCATGTCAAGGGCCCCATAGTTGGTCAAAATCATTTTTCAAAACTCTCCCCTCTCCCCCCCTTCACCCCTCCCCCCGTTGTATCTCGGAAACTAAGAGACCCATGTTTTGTTTGTTTACAGATTCGTATAGAGGAGGCTCGAAATAGTAAAAACCATTTTCAAAGTTCCCCCCTGCCCCCCTCCCCCCCCCCCTTTAGGCGGATATCAAAAGAGACTTGGATTTTTTTTTCAGAGTCGTGTCAAGAGGTCCAGAGTATGTCAAAATCATTTTTCGAAACTCACCCCTCTCCCCCTTTTCACCCCTCACCCCATAGCGGTAAAGCGAAGCGTAGGGATGTGGTCATGATAGCTTTCCGGTGGTAGGTAGGTCCTGAGTGGAGCGAACCTGCGAGACCGAGTGGAGCGAAGGGGGGAGGTGGCGAGCGAAGCGAGCCGGCGACCTCCGTAGCGTAACGAAGGTTGAGTGGGTGAAGCGTAACTCAGCGGTGACGACAAGCAAACTTACAAGTAACTCTCATTAGTAGGGCAAAAGTACCAAGCCTCCCCTTTTTGCTCTCCCCCCCCCCCTCCCAATCGTATCTCAGAAACTATGAGACCCGTGTTTTGTTTTTTTTTATGGATTCGTATAGAGGAGGCTCGGAAAAGTAAAAACCATTTTTCAAAGTCCCCCCCCCTTGGCTCCCTTCTCCCCCCTTTAGGCGGATCTCAGAAGAGACTTGGAACATTTTTTTTTCAGATTCATATCAAAGGGCCCAGAGTGTGACAAAATCATTTTTCTAAACTCCTCCCTTCACCCCTCCACCCATCGTAACTCGGAAAAATTATGTAGCAGTAAAGCGAAGCGTAGGGATGAGGACACGATAGCTTTCTGGTGGTAGGTAGGTCCTGAGTGGTGCGAACCTGCGAGACCGAGTTGAGCGAAGGGGGGAGGTGGCGAGCGAAGCGAGCCGGCGACCTCCGTAGCGTAACGAAGGTTGAGCGGGTGAAGCGTAACTCGCGGGTGACGACAAGCAAACTTACAAATAACTCTCAAAAGTAGGGCAAAAGTACCAAGCCTCCGCCTTTTGGCCTCCCCCCCCCTCCCTATCGTATCTCAGAAACTAAGAGACCCGTGTTTGGTGTTGTTTTACTGATTCATATAGAGGAGGATCGGAAAAGAAAAAACCATTTTTTTCAAAATCTCCCCTCTTCACCCCCTTCTCGGGCCTTTAAGTGGATCTCAGAAGAAATTTGGAACATTTTGTCTTGGGGCCCAGAGTATGTCAAAATCATTTTTCAAAATCAATATGACAATCCAAGATGGCGGTTGCTATAATTTTTGAATTGTTCATCAATTTTATCATGGGAGTCGTTTTCATGGTTTTCGAGGATGCTAAAGCCGATAGTAAGGTCAAAATCCAAATCCAAGATGGCGACTGCGATAATTTTCGAAATGTTCATCATGGGAGTCGTTTTCATGGTTTTCGAGGATGCTAAAGCCGATAGTGAGGTCAAAAACAAAATCAAAGATGGCGACAGCAAAAAATTCAAAAATATCATCATGGATGTCGTTTTCATGGTTTTCGAGGGTAATAAAGCTGATAGTGAAGTCAAAATCAAAATCCAAGATGGCGACTGCGATCATTTTCGAATTGTTCATCATGGGAGTCGTTTTCATGGTTTTCGAGGATGCTAAAGCCGATGGTGAGGTCAAAATCATAATCCAAGATGGCGACACCAAAAAATTCAAAGATATCATCATGGATGTCGTTTTCATGGTTTTCGAGGGTAATAAAGATGATAGTGAAGTCAAAATCAAAATCCAAGATGGCGGCTGCGATCATTTTCGAATTGTTCATCATGGGAGTCGTTTTCATGGTTTTCGAGGATGCTAAAGCCGATAGTAAGGTCAAAATCCAAATCCAAGATGGCGACTACGACAATTTTCGAATTTTTCATCATGGATGTCGTTTTCACGGTTTTCGGGTATGCTAAAGCCGATGGTGGGGTCAAAATCAAAATCCAAGATGGCGACAGCAAAAAATTCAAAGATATCATCATGGATGTCGTTTTCATGGTTTTCGAGGGTACCTAATAAAGATAATAGTGAAGTCAAAATCAAAATCCAAGATGGCGGCTGCGATCATTTTCGAATTGTTCATCATGGGAGTCGTTTTCATGGTTTTCGAGGATGCTAAAGCCGATGGTGAGGTCAAAATCATAATCCAAGATGGCGACACCAAAAAATTCAAAGATATCATCATGGATGTCGTTTTCATGGTTTTCGAGGGTAATAAAGATGATAGTGAAGTCAAAATCAAAATCCAAGATGGCGGCTGCGATCATTTTCGAATTGTTCATCATGGGAGTCGTTTTCATGGTTTTCGAGGATGCTAAAGCCGATAGTAAGGTCAAAATCCAAATCCAAGATGGCGACTACGACAATTTTCGAATTTTTCATCATGGATGTCGTTTTCACGGTTTTCGGGTATGCTAAAGCCGATGGTGGGGTCAAAATCAAAATCCAAGATGGCGACAGCAAAAAATTCAAAGATATCATCATGGATGTCGTTTTCATGGTTTTCGAGGGTACCTAATAAAGATAATAGTGAAGTCAAAATCAAAATCCAAGATGGCGGCTGCGATCATTTTCGAATTGTTCATCATGGGAGTCATTTTCATGGTTTTCGAGGGTGCTAAAGCCGATGGTGAAGTCAAAATCAAAATCCAAGATGGCGACAGCAAAAAATTCAAAAATATCATCATGGATGTCGTTTTCATGGTTTTCGAGGGTAATAAAGCTGATAGTGAAGTCAAAATCAAAATCCAAGATGGCGACTGCGATCATTTTCGAATTGTTCATCATGGGAGTCGTTTTCATGGTTTTCGAGGTTGCTAAAGCCGATGGTGAGGTCAAAATCAAAATCCAAGATGGCGACACCAAAAAATTCAAAGATATCATCATGGATGTCGTTTTCATGGTTTTCGAGGGTAATAAAGATGATAGTGAAATCAAAATCAATATCCAAGATGGTGGCTGCTATAATTTTCGAATTGTTCATCATGGGAATCGTTTTTATGGTTTTCGAGAATGCTAAAGCCGATAGTGAGGTTTAAAATCTAGGAGGGCATAAACGACGTCACCGAAGGCCTGCTGCGTGTTGTCTGCGAGGTGGGCTGTAAACTTTTTCGACCGATCAGGAATAGACGTAAGTCGGAACTTAATTACCAGCGAGACTCTGGCACTAATGAGGAAACGACGAGAACTCACCAAGCCACACAGGCTGAGAGTCAGGTTCTTAACGGGGAGGTCAAAAAGCAGTTCATACGCGATACTCGGAGTGCAAATAACCGAATTATAGAGCAAGCTTTAGCTCGGAATAAAGGCTCGAAGGTATTTGCAAAGCTCAGTACCTCCCGCTGTTGCCTGACAAAGCTCAGAACGTCACAAGGCACCACCGTCACCTCAAAGCCAGAGATTCTAGCTGAAGTCGAAAAGTTCTACGGAGACTTATATGCTCAAAAACCTTGCCCACCTCAGGCCCACGGCGCGGATGACCAACGGGCCAAACTGACACGCCATCTCACAGACGAGCTTCCCGACATTGACATGGGTGAGATTGGAATGGCACTCAGGCAGCTTCACCACTACAAAGCCCCAGGGGATGACAGAATAACCATAGAGCTGCTCAAGGCAAGAGGAATACCTATCTTGACAAAGCTTGTAAACTCTTTAATTCCGTTATCCACACTTGCATAACACCGATGGCATGGCATGGGAGTGTGGTATTATTATTCTTCAAAAAGGGCGATAAAGCGCTCCTTAAAAACTACCGCCCCATCTCACTTCTGAGCCATATCTATAAGCTGTTCTCGAGGGTTATTCTAAATCGTTTCGCCCAAAAGTGCGATGATTTTCAGCCTCCGGAGCAGCCCGGGTTTCAAAAAGGTTACCGCACCATAGACTACATACACACCCTTAGGCAAGTGATTCAAAAGACCGAGGAGTATAACCAGCCTCTGTGCCTAGCGTATGTGGACTACGAGAAGGCTTTCGATACCGTTGAGACCTGGGCTGTTCTGGAGTCCATGCAGAGATGCCTCATCGACTGTCGCTACGTTGAGGTGATGAGATGTCTGTATAAGGCCGCAACAGTGACTGTCTAAGTACAAGAACAGAGCACAAAACCAATCCAACTGTTTACAAACGCGTTGGAGGAGGGTTTTCAAGACGATTGATTGGAAAGGACGGGGTGTTAACATCAACGGTCAGTATATCTTACACCTCCGATTTGCGGATGACATTGTCATCATAGCAGAGTCTCTGCAGGAGCTGGAAAAAATGCTGAACAGCTTGAGCGATTCTTCAAGGCGTGTGGGTCTCGGAATGAATCTGGCTGAACAAAACCAAAGTCATGTTTAATGGTCACGTCACCCCGAGACCTGTAATCGTGAATGATGCAGCCCTCGAGGTTGTGCAAGAATACATTTATCTAGGCCATAGTGTACAACCAGGCAGGCACAACTTTGAGAAGGAGGCAGCTAGAAGAATACGCTTGGGCTGGGCGGTATTCGGGAAGCTGCGTCATATCTTTGAATCATCGATCCCACAATCCCTTAAAACCAGGGCTTACAACCAGCGTGTCCTACCGAAACGTGCTAGCCGAAACGTGAACACTTACCATCGGCCTGGTCAACAAATTTAAGGTTGCTCAGCGTGCAATGGAGAGAGCAATGCTCGGGGTTTCTCTGGTGGATAGAATTCGTAATGAAGTCATTCGCCAGAGAACCAAATGTAGAACCAAATGGCACGTCTGTAGACGGACAAACGGCAGATGGAGCAAACATGTGCTTGAGTGGAGACCGCGAATGGGCAAACGTAGTGTAGGACGCCCTGCTGCAAGATGGGTCGATGATTTAAGGAAGGTGGCTGGCAGTGGATGGCGATGAATGCGGCCTGCCCAAAACCGGGATGGTTGGCGCTCTTTGGGGGAGGCTTACGTCCAGTAGTGGACGGCAATAGGCTGATGATGATGTAAAGCTGATAGCGAGGTCAAAATCAAAATCCAAGATGGTGGCTGCGATATTTTCGAAATAATCATCCTGGGAGTCGTTTTCATGGTTTTCGAGGATGCTAAAGCCGATGGTAAGGTTAAAATCAAAATCCAAGATGGCGGCTGCGATAATTTTTGAATTGTTCATCATGGGAGTCGTTTTCATGGTTTTCGAGGATGCTAAAGCCGGTAGTGAGGTCAAAATCAAAATCCAAGATGGCGACTTCAAAAAATCATATTTTTTATATTGGATGCCGTTTTCATGGTTTTCGAGGGTGCTTAAGCCGATAGTGAAGTCTAAATCAGAATCTGAGATGGCGGCTGCGATCATTTTTGAATTGTTCATCATGGGTGTCGTTTTCATGGTTTTCTAGGGTAATAAAGCTGATAGTGAAGTCAAAATCAAAATCCAAGATGGCGACTTCAAAAAATCATATTTTTTATATTGGATGCCGTTTTCATGGTTTTCGAGGGTGCTTAAGCCGATAGTGAAGTCTAAATCAGAATCTGAGATGGCGGCTGCGATCATTTTTGAATTGTTCATCATGGGAGTCGTTTTCATGGTTTTCGAGGATGCTAAAGCCGATGGTGAGGTCAAAATCAAAATCTAAAATGGCGACTGCAAAAAATTCTAAGTAAGAAATACTTTTCAAAACACGACCCCGCGAGCTGCTTGCAGCTCGCGCAACGCGCAAATACTAGTCAAAAATATAAAAGTAATAATACCAAAAATACAATGTGAATGGACAACAAATAATATCTGATTTCCCAAGGGCTGCATGCTGGCAGAGGTCACATAGCTGGTCGACCCGAATTTAACGGACAAAAGACATGCGAGATTAATGGAACCACGATCATTTTAAAAATGAAATACATCCTTGTAGCGTTCCAGAATATAACGTTTTAAATGATATGGCTGGAAAAGCCGAAGCTATAGGTAATTAACTTGAAATATAACCTACTGGACCTACTTCACATTGGTAGATACCACTGTGAAGTAGGTCCAAAATAATATATTGTTCAGGAAAACGTAGGACTGTGCGTAGGACTCAGACAGAGTACATTATTTTGTACGTACCTAAGTGTACAGGTAGCAGAAAATTGCTTTTTAATTTTGCTAGCAACTGTATTTAACTAAAACTAGAATTAGTTAGCAATATGTGGTACAAATAAATTCAAAGTTGAAGGATTTTGAAAAGTTCTCAATTTAGAAATAGGACGTGTAGAGTTTTACAGACTTGTATAGTAGGTAGGTACCTACACGTTGCCTAGAAACGTTTTTCCAACTCAAACAGGATAAAGTAAAACAAAAATAAAATTTAGCAATACTATCTAATACGGCTTAAAAAATGTCTTAATCAAACTAGTATCGGATTACGCACATAACAAAAACAACAATGAAAGTAAAAACAAAGAAAATAATACCCGGTGTGTACAAGATAATTACTACCTACAATCAAAGTGCTGTCGACATAATATTGTACTACAGAATCGGGCCGGAACATATCGTGCGGAGATCCAATTACGTAAATTGCGTAAAACTTGCATAATTGCGATTTTAGGCCGCGATTCCTTGAGCGGACCACACCTCTTTGAACAACAGTGGAACTAAATGTAGTCTTCGACAAATGTTTTGGTATAATGATATACTTAAGCTAGTGTTGTTTTTCTCAAGAAACAGTTATTTATAAATCTGTCCACATTTCTTTATGGGTAATTCGTAGGCAAATTACCGTCACTGTTGTGTCGTTACGCCATTAAAGTAGGTATACGTGGTGTATTGCCAAATTATTAAGACGTATTTAAAATTCGATTAAATAATTCTTTTCATTTCTATCAGATAGCTTAATTTTTGTTTGTAAGTGTGATTATAAATATAATTAATTATTATTAACAGTGGATGTTTACGTCATCGAATCGAAATAATCAAAGTCACTATTGATTAAAAAGATAAAATCGTCCATCAATATTTTATTTCAATGTCAATTTCCAATGCTAAGTGTGATTTTCTCGCCATCTAATTTCTGGATCACCCAATTTTATCGATTCCTATTGTTGATCAAAGGCCTTCCCTTTCTCCAAAAAGCTTGATTTTCGCACCTTCGGGACATGTACAAAAATAAGTGTCAATAAACCTCACCTTGTATCACTCATTGTTATTAGATTTACATGTAGTTAATGTACACAAATGTAAGTAGAAACTCGACTTCTTACACCCTGTATATAAATAATGTATTTTACAGCTTCATTGTCATGGTAATTAATTTGGCCCGCATTCTGTTGCGGGGTGAAACTCGGAAAGCTGAATTTGTATGCACATGACCAGGGCGCGTTGTTCATGACCCAGATTTCTCAGGAAGTATCTTTCATGACATATGAGCATTTTAATAACAACGAAGTTGAGATCCCGTAGTGATAGTTCAATATTGTATGCGTTGCATTGTCTTGTCAGTCAATCGGTGTTAAAAGCTTGGTTCGTACTAGAAGTATTGTTTGCATGGTCATAGAACCTCGAATTTAGACAATTTCACTATTTTCTTAACGACATTCAAATAATATAATACTTACAGATTTTGTCCAATAACAGTACCCTTAGCACGAATTTTCAGTATTTGAGACGTAAAGTAAACCCGGGGTTGGAGAACTCATTTGATGATTTTACCACGTAAAAAAAAAAAAAGTAAACTGGAACTTTGACAATTTCAAATTGACCATTTTCAAGGAAAAAAATAGTTCTGTCTTCGCACATCAGAGGCGCTGTTCCATTTTTTCATACAAAAACGCTGTAAATACTGGAAAGACGCTGTAAAGTAAAAGAGTGAAAATTCGTGCTAAGGGTACTGTTTGTTATCCATAAACTTTGACAGCCCGCACCTTGAAAGTGCCTGACTAGGGCAATTAATGTTAAAAAGAAGGGTAAAGATTTCAGCAGTCTATGTTTCATGTGTAATTCCAATCGTCTTTATCAGCTATGTAACATTTTTGGGAAGCACAGGAGAAGAGCTTCATAGGAGGAATCGGGAGTGGTTTTTTGATCAGCACTGGGTTATGGTAGTTAATAAGTAATACAACATGCAGATAACTAACTACATATTCAATTAAGCGACAAAAAATCGGGTAAAGATACACGGAAAACTTTTGTAACTAACCCAAAGATTCGACCTGAGAGCCCAAATGCCAGATAACACCCTAGACACAGTAGACACTCCGCCTGCGACTTCATCCACGCGTAGTTCAAAGAATTTTTAAAATTGATCCTGTTATTTTTGAGTTTCATCATCTGCCTGCCTTTTCCCAACTATATTGGGGTCGGTTTTCACCGAACCAGATACAGCTGGATATCAGTAAGTATTTTTGAGTTTATGCACTTCAAATAAGAAATCAAATCTTCCCTTTTAACATTGCTGTAGAAATAAGCGTTTCTAAATAGAGACATCACGTTGCGCTTGCGCCTGAAGTAAATCCTTTTCCTTATGAATTCAAGTCCGTAAGTCACAGCAGGTCATCAACATTCATTGCAGTCAGCAAAAGCTTTATTTAGAATTCAGCTCATGACTGAAGGGAAAAGAGACTGATCACAATGCTTTTTTAAACGTTAGTCAGCAACGACAGGCGCCGGCGCAGGAATTGTAAAGCTGAAGGCTGGAATTTGTTAGCATAAACGATTAAGCATGAATGATTTATGTGACTAAATATAGTTTAAGAAATTTTAAGGACACAAGCAGGATTCTCATCAGCTAAAATGAAAAGCTTCTATAAAAAAAGTCAAATGAAACTGAGGCAAGTGTGAATATTCAAATATCGTCTGCTCGACTTCCATTTTAGAGAAATTCGTTTTCTAGTTATTACGTTGTTTCTCAATGAATTAAAAACCGGCCAAGTGCGTGTCGGGCCACGCACAGTGTAGGGTTCCGTAGTTGCCCATCAAAATACTTATGCGAACTAACTAAACTGATTCGCTGAATTTAATTTTAAAGAGAAGAATTTTCAAAATCGGCCCAGGAGTCTTTGAGAAATCAGGGACCATACATAAAAAAAAAAGATTACGTCGAATTTAGAACCTCCTCCTTTTTTTGAATTTAGTTAAAAATAGTTGACGATAAAAACCTACCTATCCCCAAAAAACATACCTATAAAAGCTGTAAAAATAAAGTTGACAAACTTACATTTGCAGTTGAAGAGCATGTTCACCGATACATTTTGTTTAAGAAAATATGATACCAAGTACATTTTATAAGTTGATCGACTATTACTCGTAAAGTTGTAAAACCTACTTAGTCATGATAATTTTCTTTTAAATTTCGTTATATGTAGGTACTACTATTGTGAATTTTTTCACACCCCCAAACATAACCGTTTAGCTGGTAGAGGGGGGGGACACTCGAGTCGAGCAAAATTTTGCACTTTAAAGCTTAATATCTCACAAACGAATTTTTTCATCAAAAAATTGTTAATGGAAACTCACATTATTTTTTAAAAACCTATTTAATGATACCACACACTAAGGGGTACGCGAGAAAAAAAAATCCTCACTTTACGTGTAAGTACAGGAGGTACCCTAAAAAAAATATTTTACGAGATTTTATTTCACCACTTTTTCGGCACAACAAATCCGTATATTTACACCAAATTACAGCTCTCTAGTACTGTGCGTCTCTGAGCTAAACTGCGGACAGACGGACGAACGGACGGACGGACATAGCGAAACTATAAGGGTTCCTTGTTGACTACGGAACCCTAAAAAAGTTAAAGTCCCAGCAATAAGACATTGAAATAAGTACAGCTAAATATGTAGAAAATCTTTCTGCAACAGCACCAAAACTACCAAAGCATAAAGCAAAACAGAAACAAGTCAACTTTCAGGTTGTTGTATGTTAACGAAGCTTTGTCAAGCAAAACTGTCTTGGACAGTAGGACATTAGAATAAGGAAAACGCACATATTTTCTAACAAAACATAAATATATTTTTGTCTATCACAATATACATATTTGAATATAGTCATATCACGTATGCCCAGGCCTCTGGAGAGATGAAACTACTAAGATTTGGTGGACCGCCAATTTGAAGAAAATATGCATCATTTATGTATAGTATGTACCTACTACAAAAGTAGTATGAAAACACCTGCCTACTTATTTCCTGTTCAGATGTAGTCGTACAAGGACTTTCTAGATATACCTACCTACTTAAAAATTAATGTTGCCTTACGGTTTACTTAAGTGCTACTTGTAAACGTCTTCGTGCGCTTCTCCGGTATTAAATTTTTTTGAAAACTTTTCTCGGATTTAATTTTGTTGGAAAATATTTGATACGATGCCGAACTCGTTCAAACCTGAAAGAAGTGTCATGACGTTAATATAATTTAAAGAAAAAAATAAATAAAAGAACTTCAAGTAGGTACAGTAGATTAGACACAGGGTGTTTGGTTTAACGAGTAATATTATATTGAATGACTGATACCAAGAAATGAAAATAAAACTGTTATCTAGGGACCAACTCTGAAATCGCGAAATAAAAAGAATTACTTTATGACCGCATAATTTATTGAACATAATAAAAAATGTAGGAACAGCTGATCTATAACTAATATCTATATTTCTATGGGTTATTAAACACTTCGGTATAGTTTCAATTCATTCAAATCTTCTATTCATGATCATCGTCAGCATATAGCAGTCCACTGCTGGACATAGGCCTCTCCAATGGCAGGATGATTAATAATCAGGCGCGGTCGCAGCCTGAAACTTTGGGGGGGGGTCACTCACTACACTAATAAAAAATAGGTATCTGGAATAAAATTAACATTATTACACAAGTTGTCAGCAAACTATTTTATCGCCGTTAGGGCGTTAGGGGATAATTCCTTTTTTTTATTATTGGGCAAATTTTTGAGATTTTTCAATGTGACCTTAGATTTGGGGGGGGGGTCATGTCCCCTGTGACCCCCCCCTTCGGACCGCGCCTGTTAATAATGTCTTTTAATGAAATCGCTGAATGCAATAAATATTTTTTTTTTATTTAATTTGGAAAGTATATGTATGAATCACGATCGTTGTTGTTAATACGAGTATGCTATTTCCTTAAATGTTCCTTAGGCCGAGAGCCCGAGACTCCACCAAAGCTGTGCAAGTCGAGATAGATAGAATACACTTTATTATGCACACCATACAAATTATTGGTAATTATTGGTGGTCGAGACGTGTTTTAAACAACCAATAGAATTGCGTTGCGGAGTGGAGCTGTGTCAATACCGCAATTCTATTGGTTGTTTAAAACACGTCTAGCTCGACACAGCTTTGGTGGAGTCTCGGCCTAATACTGAGTTTGTCCCGTGCTACATTTTCTTTCTACTTTACTAACCTACTCAGTCACTAGGCACTTATAGGTACCTAATGTAAAGCTGTTGAGAAGTGCCCCTTAATAGAGGACCTTTATACATTCGAATAAAGAAAGTCGTATTTAAATAAAGAGCTGAATACTACGTAAAGATGAAGATAATGTAGCTTTTCTGCTCTATATTAGTTTTATATTGCAAGTACAAAATATTTCTTTCAGATTTATAATCACTTACTTTCGCTCGTTCGATCATTGGTCGAAATGATGCAAGTTAAAAATTAAAATCAGCCTGTACATTGAAAAAAAATGTCGTTAATTTAATTCTAATCCACTTACCAATCTCTATATCTGCAACTCTGCTTTACTTTAGTATTTATTATTTTTAGACATATTTTATCCACTTTACAAAACTTGATTTCATCAATTAATCAAGACATTTAATACATTTAGTTAATTTTATTGATACTACAACTTAAAATTCAGCCATTTGAAATAACGGACAAAGTGAACAGGATAATTTATAGAGCCATTTGTCATTTAAAATGCAGCCTAATGGAGTTTTTTATAAGGCGGCGTTTTCATTGCAGATGTGCTCTGTTTTATTTTTGTAGTAAATTTTTTAATTGTATCCTCCTACTCTTGGTGGAGCAGAAGGGGCGGTCAGACTCTTACTGACTCCTTTTAGTCAGCACCCTGTTCCGTTGATTGCCTTTAGAGTGCGACCCCTGCAACCCCAAATAGTCCTTCAACCCCAAATAGTCCTACGACCCCAGATAGCCCCGCGACCCCAAACAGTCCCGTGGCGTCCGAAAATTCCATGACCCCGGACAGTCCAGCGCTGGATGTGAGTAAAACTTACAAAATATTATACATAAGTGTGTAAAAGATGCAATATTATAGATTCCTTTCTCAATCTGAAAGCGCAGCCTTATAGCCATAGGCGATGACATGAATCAAAACACGCACTAAACGTAGCGCTTATCGCTACATAGAAGCGATCGTATAATTAGCAGAATGGCTGCGCAGCGTTACGCTGACCCTGGGGGTCTAAAAAGGCTACTATGCAGTATCATTACTAGAATTGCGATAAATATCTTAAAATAGACCGATTCCTGGTTGCGGGTAGCCGTTAGGTACAAGTTTAACAGTCGCGCCTGCACTGCCCTGGGTGGGAGGACTCATTTGATGATTTTACCATGCTAATAAAAAATAGAATACTCCTCTCTATTACTCAAGCAATGGAATAAATCATCAAACGAATCCTCACGGCCTGAGTGGAGCGGAGGGGACTGTCGCCTCCCGGACTGAGCGGGTGGGTGGGACTGAAGAAATTGTTACTGACTTAAATTCCACCCTGTTCGTGTACATTCAATTTCCTTTTACGATTCAGGGTCAAGGAAGCTGCTCTGCTGCTTAGACAGTCCTACGACCTAGCAATAGAATAGACGTTGGATTAAATAATTCAATCGCAATTCATCTTCAGAAATTGTTAAAGTGGCCATTTTAGACCCCTGCTCTATCGAATATGCTTACGCATGACATGGTTCATATGTGCATCCCCAATTTACTGTTAATTGATTTATGAGGGACGAGTTGGTCACAAAGGATTAGTGGTCTGTTTTTTAATCAAATGAATTGGAATTCATGGAGAGAGGCCATTGCCCAACTGTGGGATAATTACAGGCATTTGATATGCGCTGACGATTGGTGCTGTCAGGCTTTGGCCATTCTGATAATTTCGAGCGAAGCCGCGGGCAATAGCTAGTAACACTATAATGACATACTCAAGTAGTGTGACTTGTTAAAGTCCGCAAAAAGTGTATCAACCGGTCGCAAGCTGGATTACAATAACGACATCACATTAAAACAATAATAAAATAGAAAAACACTGCATACGCGAAAAAAGAATACCAGACTGGTTTGAAGATGTGACCAAATTCGGCAAGGAGCCTCGGGCCAGCATTTACTTCACCTGTTTTTACCGTTATAATGCATCGGCCTCCCCCTAAAATATATGGCAACCTAAAAGCCCACATTTATTTTGATAACTTTCTCAAAATTGCTATACGTAAAGTACAATGTGGTGAAGAGGATCAAAGGAATTTATGTTCCGTTTTATTACAAAACATGATCGTACTTTACGCCCTACACCGGTTTCAATTTCGCACGAATTCGTTCGCAGGACATAGCTGTTTTTATTATTAAGTCGATATGAAGAAACATAAATACGTTTTCAGAAATTATCAGCGTTATCTTATCAAAGGAGTCGATACCAATATCTTAATCGAATTTAAATCTTAAATTTTAAAGATAGTAATTAAATGATTGGGGTAGGTACCTGATAATGATTGATAAAACTATCGAAGTTAGTCTTCAGTGTTTTATTGAATGTTGAAGTGAATAAAAGTGTTTAATAAAATGATGGCAGAGAAAGTTAAAAGGCCTCCGTTTTTTACCCTGAAACGTTGGCAAAGTGCAAAGGAGACTGGTGATATTAGGAAGTCTTCGTTAACCCCCACACCGCCGACCCCACCTTCACAGGCTGCGGACAACCCTCCCCTGTTCAAACCACGTAATCCTTCAATCGGATCGAGGACAGTAAATTTTAATCAAGAACCAAAGTCTAGAAAGTGAGTACTACTTGTTTTGTAGACATTCATAATTATATTCATCGATCTTATTATGTCTTGTTCTCGTAGACAGTTTAGCTTTGTGGAATGTCGTTGTCGTATGTAACTTAGTAGGTAACTTAGTCTTTTAAACGAGTGTTAATTTGACAAATTATAACATTGAACTAAATACTAGATGAATGATGGATCACATAATTCGTACCTATATCATTTGAATATAACCTAAAAACATGCTTGTGAAAGACTTGAAGTAGAAATTGCAATTTATAAATAAGAACTTCTTTATGATTTTGAAAGCCAATAAAACGAGTCAATAAAAATAATCAGTCCAATCGTTTCATTTACCTTTTCATTTACGTTGTTCGTGCAAAAATAATGCAATCCAGTCATCACGGACAGGTTATCGGCTAGCGGCATCAAAGAACTGATACAATGCTCACTGTGCCTCGAAGTGCTGCACAATCCAAAGATGTTACCGTGTCAGCACACTTTCTGCACGGCCTGCCTGTCTGTCTACATCGCCGGTTCGTAACAATTATAGTATTTACTGGTTTATGGTTATTACCATGTAAGACACATCATATGACGGCTGATAATCGTTTCTCTTTCAGATTTAATCATATTCGACTGCCCAATATGTAGAACGAGGGTTCAAGTCCTTGGCCCCAACTTCATAGAGAACCTACCGTCGAATTTGTACATAGATTCACTACTGCAGTTGGTTGGCATTCAAAATGGGAGTGTACAGATGCCAAAGAACACAGGGACGCCTCCCGCGACCCCTACAACGAATGTTCAAAACGCAGATTTGTTCGCGTCTGGAGGCGTAAGATGCGTACACTGCAAGAGCGTGTGTGATAGTGCTGATATAACACAATGCGATCATTGCAAACTGGTAAATAAAAAAATGTTAATAAGTTTTTGCGCATATCTGGCATATGGCCACTATCATTGTCATTAGAACTTTTAACAGGTTATTTACCATGTTTATTATTTGTTTTGAGATCTCGGATGAAACCGAATGACCAATACATAAAGGTCTAATGATACTGAAAACATCTTTGTTTATTTTTGAAAATTTTTTAGAAATTCTGCCGAGTATGTTGGTCACAACATTTGGAAGATATGCGGATCCAACTAAAATCTATTGTGAAACAACTGGACACGGCTGCCAGTCATCTTGAACACAAAATTGAGCATTATAAGGTACGTGACTAGAATGATATGTTGAACAAACATCCTTTGTTGAGATTTCGCGAAATGAGGATAATATGACGACAAAACATGTTGCTTGGAGCCAAAGCCATTTGGACCAGTCTTGATTTCACAGACGCGTTATGTCCGATGTAAGTAGGTATTACCAGACACCACATACATACGTAAACTCATAACTTTTTCCCATGGGGGTAGGCAGAAATCACATAACGCCACCTGCCACGATTCTTACAAAAGTATTGCTTTGTCGGAAGTGGAGGTAGAATATTACATTTGTTTAGGAATTTTATTGCAATTCATGATAAGTATGATTTTACTAAAGTGCTTTTCAAATTCTCTTGCTCAAGAAATAGAGTAATAGATAAAGAACATTTTTAGTAACATTGATATTAGTAACGCTGCTAAAACGGTATTTTTATAACTCCTCTGCATCATTCTAATGCTTCATTTGTTTCTGCTGAGTCGGCGCAACACCTTTTCTTCTTCTATTCTCAGATAATTCTTCACATCAGACGTCACAGTATTATTTACTCTTTTTTCTTTTATATCATTCCTTAGACAATTCATCCATCAACAATTCAACATTCATACTTATCACTCTCTTAGTCACATGAGTGTCATACCTCCCCTTCACAATGTCCATACCAAGACAGACGGGCTTTAATTTTTCATGTAAACGATATAGACCTAAAATTAATATTCTTCTATGGATAGCGTTAATTCCCTTTTTTCCAGGATCGTTGCGACCGAATAGCAGAACAAATAAGAATAGCAGCAGACGAGAAAATAGCGGCCATCTTCATGGCTAAAGACAAAATGCTGATGGATGCGGCCAACTTACAGAAATCATCGGAAATGTCAGCGATAGCCCTGCAAGCTTCGCTGGACGAAGCTAAGTCAGTGGCCAATAAAGCTATGGAGACGAGTAATTCTGAAAATGAAAGTGATAGGGTAAGTTTAGTTTGAATTGTAAAAAGAACTTTAGGATTCCTGTATTTGGATTCTTTTTACAAAAAACATTGCCCTACATCAGCAATGTATCCTGTACTAGCGGCTTCACACGGTTGGACATGATTATAGCCTGTGTTACTCAGGGTGAATGTAGCTTTCTAATGGTTAATTTTTTTTTAATTCGGCGCTGTAGTTTTTTCGTTTATTCACACACACACACACAAATATATAAATCTTTCCTCTTTATAATGTTAGTGTAGATGTAATCATGAAACCTAGTGCGTGCGTTTATGAAAATTGAAATTCTAATACCTACACGAGCACTCAGACTCGGAACAATTACATGTAGGTCATCATATTTGTTAATTGCGGGAATCGAACGACATGCAGCGTAACAGTTGATCGCTCAACCACTGCGCTAATCGTACCAGGATCCATGGTCTATCTGACTTAAAGGTACACTCCCATCCAATGAGTCCTACAGCTTTTATTTCTGATAACCACATTTGGCTAATATTGATGGCACGGATGACGCATTGGCGATTGACTATTTTTGCCACGTACTGTCAGTTCGATTATCGCACGGACCAATGTTTTGTTTAGCCAGGTTTAGCCTATAGATAGTTATTATGTTTCTAGATGTTTGCATTTGGTAAACATCTACACAACACGATAAGAATGGTTGGTAAAGACCTTCAGTCAGAAGGGAGGCAAAATAAAACAGAAAAATCGTGTGAACTTATATTATTATGTACTATCTTTAAGTACTGATGATTATCAGTACTTAGAAATAGTATATTTTATGTTCACATTGATTATAATCAAAAATGTTATTTAAATTAGTGTACCTGTCTACAATAATACAACTAATAGTTAGATTAGCTGCAAACGGAATAGGAAATTTAATTAACTGCAGTAATGTTAAAGCTTATTGCAGGAACCGGTATTCGGACGCGTAGACGATTTATTAATATAAATAAATGGCCACACACTTAGTTACTACATAGCCACGAATTACTGGGTACCTAGGTAAATAGATGGAGAAAATATGACCCACTAGCTGTATGCCAGCGGCTTCACGCGCTACAACTTGTAAATTATGCCACGGGAACATAAAATCGGGATAAAAACTATCCTAAGGTCAACTCGGCGAAGACCGTCTGGCGCGTAGGACCGTACAATAAGCAATAAACTAAGTCTGAATAACCACAGCAATTAAATGAAAAAATGGTTCATTTTAACTGTTAAAACTTAGTTATAATGGGGATGGCAACTCAAAGCTAATCGTAGATGGCGCTGCGATAGTTGGTCCCCACGTCTACCTTGTACAAAAAACAAACAAGATTATTTGTTCTAAAAATTGAGTATAAATACAAAACAAATATGGAAAATTATTCGTCCATGCAAGTACATATACTAAAAGAAGAATTAAGACGCCGTGGTGCATCTACAAGAGTACCTTTTTTTTTTTTTTTTTTTTTTTTAGCGTGGTAAAATCATCAAATGAGTCCTCCAACCCCGGGGCAGGGCGGGAGGGACTGTCAGACTTCTACTGACTAAAATCCACGGTGTCCTTCATAGCCTGTTACGTTCCGGGGTTACGGTAAGGGAATAATCCCGCTACCCCGGCAGGCTTTGGCCCTCTGAGAGGGGGGCCCCGTCATTATGCTGACGCTCTTTGAGGCGCGCGTGGGACACAACGCGCCGTCGACCCGGGCATGGTCCTTGGTCGGGCAGCGAGTTGCCCTTTACTCGCTGCCCGCATGCCCGCGCCTACGGTGGCCGGAGATCGTCGCGCGACGTCCGTCGCCGTGGGCGTCCTACACCGCGGTTGGGGCGGAGGGAGGACTCTGTCCTCTCTCGCTCGCGGCGCGCCTCCTCCTTCGCGAGCATTACTGCTTCGCAGAAGGAGGCGACCGCTTCCCACTCCGTCTCGCCCCGCAGCATGGCCGAAACCAATGCCGGGCGCGAGAGGTCTCCGCCTATCGCAGCCGTGAGGACACGTCGGTGCGCCGCCCAAGCTGGGCAGTCCTGCACCGTATGCTCCACCGTGTCCTCCGGGCGATCTTCGCAGTGATGACACCCAGACGTATCCTCCTTCCGCATTAGACACAGGTACCTCCCGAAGCACCCGTGCCCGGTGAGGACCTGCGTCAGGCGGAAGGTAAGGACGCCATGACTTCTCTCCAACCACTCCTCAAAGAGGGGTCTTACCGCCGCAATTGCGGCGTGCCCGGCCGTCGGTCGCGACAGTCGTTCCTTCCATACTGCCCTGAGATCGCGCCGGAGGTCTTCGCGCCGCGCCTCGACTTCTCGAGGCAGCGGGGTCACGCCCCGGCGCTGCGCCTCCACGCGCCACTCATAGACGCGCTGGAGGGCAGTCGCCTCCAGATCTACAAGAGTACCTAAAAAAGTGATTTAATTGAGTGGTAATACATTTGATTTTACCGTAATAAATCCACAATTACTTGTAGTTGAGGTTACAATTTTTGAGTTTAGGTATGTTTTACCTGTCCTCTCCTATAACAAGAATATAATGCTGCTTCTGACTTTCTATTTTGATAAAATATCATAATGTTTTAAGTCAGTAATTTTAACCCTTTTTTAGGGTTCCGTAGTCAACAAGGAACCCTTATAGTTTCGCCATGTCCGTCCGTCCGTCCGTCCGTCTGTCCGCAGTTTAGCTCAGAGACGCACAGTACTAGAGAGCTGTAATTTGGTGTAAATATACGGATTTGTTGTGCCGAAAAAGTGGTAAAATAAAATCTCGTAAAATATTTTTTTTTAGGGTACCTCCAGTACTTACACGTAAAGTGAGGATTTTTTTTTTCTCGCGTACCCCTTAGTGTGGGGTATCATTAAATAGGCCTTTAAAAAATAATGATAGTTTCCATTAACAATTTTTTGATAAAAAAATTCGTTCGTGAAATATTAAGCTTTAAAGTGCTAAATTTTGCTCGATTCGAGTGTCCCCACCCTCTACCAGCTAAACGGTTATTTTTGGGGGTGTGAAAAAATTCACAATAGTAGTATATATAACGAAGTTTAAAAGAAAATTATCATGACTAAGTAGGCTTTACGACTTTACGAGTAATAGTCGACCAACTTATAAAATGTACTTGAATATCTTATTTTCTTAAACAAAATGTATCGGAGACAACTGCAAATGTAAGTTTGTCAACTTTATTTTTACAGCTTTTATAGGTATGTTTTTTGGGGATAGGTAGGTTTTTATCGTCAACTATTTTTAACTAAATTCAAAAAAAGGAGGAGGTTCTAAATTCGTTGTAATCTTTTTTCTTATGTATTTTCCCCGATTTCTCAAACACCCCTGGACCGATTTTGAAAATTCTTCTTTTTAAAATTAAATTCAGCGAATCAGTTTATTTAGTTCGCATAAGTATTTTGATGGGCAACTACGGAACCCTACACTGTGCGTGGCCCGACACGCACTTGGCCGGTTTTTTCTATTTAGATTCGAGAAATATCACAATATATTTAATTTCTTAACACCACAACTATTACAAAACTCGTTCCAGGTGATAATTCTTCCGCCAGACGAACCATTTCATGATTTATAGAGCGATGCAATACTGGTACTTAACCTCCAAAAGAAAAATAGATATTATTTTGAAAAGTGTATTCGATTGTTTAGTTATGGTATAATCATAGAATTTCATTAATAAACTCAACTAACGGCCTGACTCGGCTTCGCAAGGCTGGATATCCTACTACTATTATAAAGGCGAAAGTTTGTATGTATGGATGTATGGATGTTTGTTACTCTTTCACGCAAAAACCACTGAACGGATTTGGCTAAAATTTGGTACACAGATAGTTTATAACCTGGATTAACACATAGGATAGCTTTTATCCCGATTTTATGTTCCCGTGGGATAATTTTCGAGTTGTAGCGGGTGAAGCCGCTGGTAACAGCTAGTTTGTTTAATATATGGCTTTTCCTTAGTGATAATACAATTTTTGTTTCCACAGCAGTCACAGCAGCTACCCATTATTTCTTGATAGTGTGAATTGTTGCAAATTTGCATGTTCCATCATTTTTACAGCTTATTACACAACATCTAGTCATTTTACATCAATAAATCGTTTTTTTTCTGAAAATTCCTTTGATTTGACAGTTCTTTGGGGACCAAACTGTCACTTGTCACTTTGACACTTGCCTTCCCGATTCGGGTTGTCTTGCTGTGGTTATTCAGACTTTGTTTATTGCTTATTGTACGGTCCTACTCGCCAGACGGTCTTCGCCGAGTTGACTATAATAATATGTGTTAATCCAGGTTTCAAACAACAACAAGGTAGTTTTTGCGTGAAAGAGTGACAAACATCCATCCAAATAAACTTTCACGTTTATAATATTAGTAGGAAGTCGGTTTAATAGGATAGGAAGGAAGTAGGATGTTGATACACAAATTGGAATTCAAAAAGAAACTAGAACTAGAAATGTGCCGAGCCAGCCCGGATGTAAATTACGTCGCGTACTATGGATGGCGAATTGGGGAGCAATTAGGGTTTGCCAACCGTACTATAATATAAGTATAGTATTGTACTGTATTTAGGGTCTCGGCTCCGTACCATATACTGTTGAAGAAATTGGGCTCTGGTTAGTGCGGAAAGGACTGCAAAGAATTACTGGCTAAAAGCCACAACTCTCCTAAAATTTTATTTTCTAGTTATTGTTATTAAAAAACATAACCCTCCTGGCGCAGTCGGCTAAAAAAACTACCTAAAAATTATACAATCATTCCTGTTATTTGAAACCAAACCTTATCTAGCTAATTACCTAAATTACGACAAATTATTTTATTTGACTGATTAAAGTGCAAAAGTATTGCGATAAAAATTGTCAATAACATATTGATATTTTTGGGGGTACGTATTAGGGCGGGCGGACTCGTTTGATGATTTTATCACCCCAGAAAAAGGGGTACAAATCTATTACGATAAAGGGAGTTGTTTTAATAAAATTCCAATCAGTTTTATGGTTAGAGAATTTTTGTGATTGAATTGCAATCACTTGGCACATGCTGCCTATCTGAACATGAAAAGTGAACTATACATAACTTTTGAACCGTAAAAAATAGAATTGTAAGTCTCGAAGATAAAAAAGATTGGAAATGATCTTTCCCAGGCCGGTTCCACACATCCCGGGACATGCTGTACATAGGGTCGATTTATACTAGCGCAGAGTCGAAGCGCATCGAAGCGTCGCCGCGTCGTCGTTCCAAAATTGAACAAAACAATTTCAACCTTAACTCCACAGCGTAACGCAGACATTACTTCTGAGATTTTACGGTTCACGATCAGCGTTGTTCACGCGCAGACGCGCGAATTCTGAAGAATGCTCGCGACTTTTTAAAATATTAGAAGTAATGTGTGCGTTGCGCTGTGGAGTTAAGGTTGAAATTGTTATGTTCAGTTTTAGAAAGACGCTTCGATGCGCTTCGACTCTGCACTAGTATAAATTGACCCTAACTCATTTACAAATCTCTTGGTCTACAGGTTTCAACATTCATAAATCTTCATCAAAACGCAGTATCCTTACTATCAGAAGTGTCAAAATGGGATACGGAACGTTTTGTGTTCGACAAAGAGAACTTCACGCTCGAGTTGGACTCGGCAGCACCTCTGGAATCAGAGTCCGATGACCCAGTCATAGAGAATGCTAAGCAGAATGACCCGTTAGAGAGTGAAGAAAGTCTCGTCATGCATTATAGGTGAGTTGACAGCTTTAACCTATTTTTTGTTTTAATTAATGGGAGCCTGGGAGGTTTCACGCAATGCTCGGCTCAGATGGCGCTACCCAGCGCTACCAGCCACTCGAAGCTACACTCGACGTTGTTTACGTTATGCGCTTGAAGCGCCACTGACGGATAAAACTTGCAGTGAAACTCCCTATTTTAAAGTGGTATGAAGAATAGACAAGCAGGCAGACAAAATGTAGGTAGTTTAATACTTCAGTTTGATTATCGAAAATTAATATTTGAACCGTTTTTTTTTACTGACCGTCTGACGTCACGACCCAAGTAACACACAAGCGGTATATTAGTACACATTTGTAAATCTATATGGTTTAAAAATGAATATCCTTTGTATAAGAGCCTTAGAAATAGCTAAATGTTGTATTAGGTTGAGTTTGGACTCGTAAAATTCTTAATGCTTAATAGGTCCTGTATATTGTACTTTATTTCTTTAAACTTAATAATTAAGATATGTTAGACAATTATACAAACATTATTAAGTATTACGCGTTCTATGTATTGGTAAGCTGAAAAAAAGTCCCTATGGAAGCATTTATCTGAATAATCATAATCAGTATTGCTATTATTCAATCATTACTAAGCTAGTAGCGCTTGTTTCAGCTGTTTGCTGCATAATTTATAACAATCTGAATAAAGGTATAAGATAATGCTGTTTTGCAGCTTGATACTGAATAATTGTAAAGTGAACTTTATTAGTCCCTACGGAAGCATGTACCTGAATAATCTTAACAGTTTTGCTAATATTCAATAATTAATAAGCTAGTAGCATGTGATTCAGCTGATTGCTGGCTGATGTATTATAATCTGAATAAAGCTATTAGATAATGCTGTCGTACAGCTTGATACTGAATAATTGTACGTTGAAATAATTATTAAGGCTCTTATTCAAATTAAAGAGACACAGTTATGTTATATCAGCAAATAGCTTAATATCAGGTTTGTTAAAATCATTTGTAAGCTATATTTTTCATGTTGTTTACATCAAGATGGGGCAAAAATCTTGAAAACAACTTAAAAGAAACGGTAACATTAAAAGAAAATAAAAGAATATTTGAGAATCAATTGTAGGAAACGTTCAAGATCTGTAATAATAGTATGAAAAAAATTGTGGGGTACCAGCCAGCATGAGTTGCTGTCGTGCAATAAAGGGGATTCCGTACATCAAATAAATCAAACACATTGTTTTTATTTCCCAATTGCCTACGATACGAATGTTGAAGTGACTGCTGTGGTTGAAGAGCGCAAAAATCGTGGCCGTCGCCTATGACGCGCGCTTCAGCCACAGCACTCACTTCTAGATTCGAGTGGAGGTGTCTGCGAAATGAAAATAAAAGAAATATTTTTTTACTTCAGTTTACTTTGTTTTCATTTGGAACTTAACCTTTAGTTACTTTGTGCATGAAAGGAATAAAATACAATTCATTCATAGGATTGAAAAATTTACTACAAAGTTTTAGATTAATATTTTACACTTTCCACAACATCACTCAAAAAACATTGTCAATAAGTTGTCGTTTCGCATAAATATCATGGATTCCTATCTGATGTACATCAGCACCCATTGACTGTAGTGTGGCTGCATTTTAAACTTCCAAGACTATGGCATGCTTAAACCTTCATCATTGGCAAATTACATGATTAGATATTTTACTGGTTAAGAATGATATTTTCCTTTATAGGGTCTACTATAAAGTTCGCCTCAGGATCGATCTGCAACAAAAAAAAGGTTGCACTCCAGGAGTGCCGGTAGAAGTGAAAACTTTTTTGTTACTATGTTTTATTTTAAAACTGGAGTAGTACAGATATGAAATTAACTAATTTGAATGACGTCTTACTCATTTTCGATCAGGGTCACGTGACCCTGACGCGAGTTTTAAATTTTTTACCCATTACAGAAAAAGTGTACAACGCCGCTAAAGAAGTTTTCACTTCAAAAATATTATATTATTTTGTAGCGATTATTCCATTGAATGTGGAACCCTAAAAACGCGAATTAATGTAGAAATGTGGTCAACTATTCAAGTGTTAATCAGAAGTAAGCGTATTGAAATGAGTCTATTCAAGTGAGATCTGAGTAACTAGATTCTTGTTCACTTTTATTCAGCAATGAAGCGATCGCCATTTTTTGTTTTGTGGGTTATTATAATTACAAGAAATTCACCAAGATTACTTGAATGCTGAATGTTACAACTACAAAATTTTCAATCCGATTTATCATATGTTCCATTGGAATTGCTCAAATAAGAAATTTCGTCATAAGTATTTTAGTCAGACCGAGCATGCATTTACGAAAATAATATTTACAATCACTTATCTTGATTATTCAAGCGGCGCGTTAAAAATAATCGAAAAAATCATAAACTATTTACGACAAAATAATTTTCGCACTAAGAATTAACATGTAGCAAACCTATAACTTAATTATTGAAACTTTTGCTTACCGTTTTAATATCTTCGCCATTTTTTGTCATGCAATGACTCCATCACCGACATTTAAGATTTCTGATTGTCTACTTTCACAATTTATATGAATAAAATCTGTATTATTGTTTACCAAAAAAGTAATGCTGAATAAATTCTGAATCCAGTAACGAAATTGGCATAAACTGAATATTGTATGAGTAAGAGCTAAATAATAGCTATATCAGCTGTTAATCAGAAGTTATTAAGATGATTTCACCATTGTAAAGCTCCTGCTCAGATGTTACTCAGAAGTTATTAAGCTTTATGCATTTGATTTTGGGGCCTGTTTTGCTTGAATAAAGTCTGAATAGGTGTTTACCCAGACGTTACGCAGTATGGTATTCAGATTATAATCTTGATGACTGCACATACTCAGCTCTTATTCAAACTTTTGTGTTACTTGGGGAACTCCCGTGTTTTGACGCGTTTTATTTTCGCCGACATTCATTCATAAAAAGTACTTTTCCGAATAATTACACGTATTATCAGAGTTTTCCTTCTTTTTGGGAGTAAAAGCATAATCTGATTCTCTTTATGAGGCAGGGATTTACCACGTGGTGGTCTCGGTGTGCGATAGTCAATGTCATTGTCTTCTAGGTCTGCTCACAGATAACCCACGACATTATAATCGGAACGAATACCAGTCTTATTTAAATTGCAATAAAGCCCCATATTAATTGGAAAGCTGATACAAAAACCCAAGCATGTCCGTTGCACTTCCGACAAGAGTAGGTCTTGATGCAACTTGATGAATGATGAAAACGAAACCACTTAGGAACTGATTGTTAGTCGAGGAGTGTAAGGTTGCCTTGAATGCAGCTCGCTTAACAGTCCTAGGTATGAATAAAACAGATGTAGCTGCCTTTACAGTACCGATCGTATAATGGGTGGTCTTAATCTAAGTTTTAATGGCGTTCAATTAAAATAAACTTCGCACGTGGAGCGAATGTCCGGTACGAGGCTGATTTTAACTGAAGCTGAAGTGTGCATAAGCGAAAGATCGGAGTTAATAATAAAAAACCTCCTTTTTTTTTCGGAGAAGAAGAAGTCGGTAAAAAAAGAGTTGCTTCTCTGTAGGAATTTGTCTTGTACATCCGTATTCAAAACTTATGCATACATGTGACATGTAATAATATTTGTTCCATGCAACAATCGTACCCCGGGACACGCACATTAACCAATCGCTCAGGTATCGCACCGATCGTGATGCTGTTAAATCGATAGATCTATTCGTTGAAAATTCAAAACTAAGTAGTCTATTGTTTCTCCTTTGTTTAGTCAAATTTTATTCCTCTCCTCACCGCTCCACCATTTTCCGCTTGAATGTAAACCAGGCCTTACCCTGGTCCGACGACCCTGCTACCACATTGCTGACTTCTTTATTGTAAATTATGTTATCAAACAATTTCATCAAGATAACTTACTTACTTGTTTTAATGTTACCGTGTTTTTATAAAAAAATATTCGATTAATCCTAGATATCTTTTCCGATTACTTACCTGATTTATTATTGTTGGTCATCGATTACAAATTCCAATTTATACAGAAACAAATAAAATAATAATAATTACAATGAAATGGTACCTAAGTATTTAGTCACTTGAATCTGATGCAAAAATAAAGTCGTTATCAAGTTAATCGAATAAGACAATAGGAAAATAATTTTGAATGTAGGTAGTGAAAATTAAAATAATTTCTGGAACAACATTCTCGATCTGTTCAGTGGCTGTTTATCCCGGAAGATGGAAGAGATGAAACGGCTTATTCGCAAAGCTACTAACTTAACAAATGAAAAAACTAAATAAATAAAACAAGTCGTTCAAAAGTACATAAGTAGGTAGGGATACTATTGACTTGACGGTTAGTGCCAGAACTCGTAGCAGATGGAGGGAATGAGTTGATTTTAGACCTAAGACGACGTTTAGGTAAAGTGATCTATAATGAACTTGGATATTAAAAAATGGAAGGAAGAAAGAAGAGGCCTTATTATCCAGCAGTAAGTTACGATAGTAACAATTCCAGTTTAAAATCCAGGAAAAGATGTCTCCGCATCAGACACAGACATAACTTAACTAATAATAGAATTAGATGCATATCATGCCGCAATTTGCACTCACGTGCCCAAAGAAAACTTGGCTATAAACAAACGCTGCCGCCGCGCCGCGCCGCGCCGGTTGCATGTTTCTTTCACATATAAATTTACGATTCCATAAATTCCCTACAACATAAAGTCTGATTTGCTTAGAAGTTTCTAACATTGCATAGTGTGCTTGAGAGTAAACATAAACTTATAATTTAGGTACTTACCACGACCGATGAAAATCTCCTTATACGAAAATGTGTGCATGCATTTGATGCATTCATTGTAAAGTCGCGTGCGAGCAACAATGCTGCCGGCTCCACTCACTATGTTTGCCTAAGACAATTAATTAAGCGAAAATTCCTTACAAATTATTGATGAGATTTATCTATTTTTTTCGAGGCGTTACTTTTTGTATTAAAATAAGATTGGCTGCAAAGATAGCGTAAAAAATGTATAGTTGAGGAGTTCGACACTGTGTTATGAGTTCGATTTCCGCACCGCACAATAATAATGTTACTAGGTAGGTATATTATTTAGTGAAGTCTAGGGCCCGTTTTACACGTACCTCAATACTCAAGCGTTATTAAAACTAGTTTCAACCAATGAAATGGCTTAAATCTAGTTTTATGTAAAAATGCTTGAGTATTGAGTGCCTTTTTAGGGTTCCGTAGTCAACAAGGAACCCTTATAGTTTCGCCATGTCCGTCCGTCCGTCCGTCCGTCTGTCCGCAGTTTAGCTCAGAGACGCACAGTACTAGAGAGCTGTAATTTGGTGTAAATATACGGATTTGTTGTGCCGAAAAAGTGCTAAAATAAAATCTCGTAAAATGTTTTTTTAGGGTAAGTACCTCCTGTACTTACACGTAAAGTGAGGCTTTTTTTTCTCGCGTACCCCTTAGTGTGGGGTATCATTAAATAGGCCTTTAAGAAATAATGATAGTTTCCATTAACACTTTTTTGATAAAAAAATTCGTTCGTGAAATGTTAAGCTTTAAAGTGCTAAATTTTGCTCGATTCGAGTGTCCCCCCCCCTCTACTAGCTAAACGGTTATGTTTGGGGGTGTGAAAAAAATCAAAATAGTAGTATATATAACGAAGTTTAAAAGAAAATTATCATGACTAAGTAGGCTCTACAACTTTACGAGTAATAGTCGACCAACTTATAAAATGTACTTGGATAATATGTTTTCTTAAACAAAATGTATCGGAGAACATGCTCTTCAACTGCAAATGCAAGTTTGTCAACTTTATTTTTACAGCTTTAATAGGTATGTTTTTACGGTATGTTTTTTGGGGATAGGTAGGTTTTTATCGTCAACTATTTTAATCTAACTTCAAAAAAAGGAGGAGGTTTTAAATTCGTCGTAATCTTTTTTCTTATGTATTTTCCCTGTTTTCTCAAAGACTCCTCTGGACCGATTTTGAAAATTCTTCTTTTTGAAATTAAATTCAGCGAATCAGTTTAGTTAGTTCGCATAAGTATTTTGATGGGCAACTACGGAACCCTACACTGTGCGTAATACGGGTCGCAGTCTATTTGCAATCACGTGCATTATCATCCATCATCCTTCAACGGGGTCGCGGTACTTTCATAAGAGGTAAGTGACCCAGGTACCCAACCGTGACCTTGGAACGTAAAGGGCTATTGAAATAGGTACCGTGGATTTTAGTCAGTACGAAGTTTGACTGACCCTCCCGTTCTGCCCGATCCTTATACTTCTACGGACTATCACTAAGTTTAAATATTTGTTTAATTTCACGCAGGAGTTTCTTGCCCGTTCTTCTCCATAGAGATCTACTTCTTGGAAGGGACATCTACGGCACTTTCACAGTTTTTATGTCTTATGACTGGGACTGTAGCACCATAACTTTTTAGTGTCTAATTACATTTATAAAATAAATGTAATTGTAAAATGTAGTTACAGGCACTATTGAATTGTCTATGACAATTCAATAGTGCCTGTAACTGGCTTAGGTACTTGAAATAAATGCATTGATTTTGATTTTGACACACAACTTTTTTGTTTCTTACTTATTTTCTTCGTTCTCTCCCAACAGATCACGCAACTTCATCCCTCATTTCGTATGGCGAAAATCTTCCCGTCCATGCGGGATTGGGGTGAGTCCGTGGGGCAACCACCTCTACGTCTGCGGCATGGACAGCCACTGTGTACTCGTGATGGAACGAGCTCAGGCCAAGATTGTGACCAGGCTCTCCTGTGACGAGATGCTGTGCCCCGTCCAGATCGCTTTCATGAAAAGCTTGGGAGAAATCTATGTTACAGGTAAAAAATAGTTTAGTAACCACCTGGGGCCTTACCACTATCTCTTCACGCGATCCAGTTTAGGCTGTGGGAAAGACATGACGTTAGACTACTTGTATAGCTCTGTCTCTTTCCCATAGCCTAAACTGGATCGCGTTAAGGCATCTGTTCACCATCATGCCGCTCTACGTTGTGGCTTAGCGCGGCGAGCGGTCGGTAAGATCAAAATGTATAGAAATGTTTGAAATACGGGACGAGGCGCAGCCAGCGGCGAATTCGCGTACTTAAAAAGTAATTATGTAACATCTTATTCACCCTGCCCGCCGCACCGCTTAGACGAAAGTTGTGAAACTTTATGTCAGTGTAATTAAAGTTGATTTCTCAATAACTTGTGTAGTGATATATTCAGAAGCAATAAAAAAATTGCTTTATAAATAAGTAGGTAGGAAAAGTGTTTTTCTTTAAATAAGTATTGATAGTTCTAACCAAATAAACGTTCGGGAGACTTTCGACCTCCGCTGTTTCTGCAAATCTTATCTGGGATGTTTTTTCACCTCTCTTTTTTAGTTTGATATTTGATGAAGACCTAGCTAAAAATCACGTGCACAGGTCATCAGTAGCAAGTGAACAGCTGCTTCTGGTGCCGTATTTTTTTATTGTTGACAACTTATATTTTGACCTATGATCTACACGTGTATCTACCAGTCTACCTAATAAGGAAAACGTGGTCGCGATTTATTTCATACACAGCAAGATTATGATTACTGCGCAGATAGACTTTAAAAGATAATATTTATTATTGTTAAATGCTTTGTAAAAAAATCCGCGATTGGTACTTTGCCGTGACGTCAAATTTTTGAGTCACAAGACCCTTTTTTAAAATTGTAATATCATCAAATTAGTACTCACGCTCTGGGTGAAGCCATACTATTATATATTCTGTGGTGAAGCGGAAGGTATCGTTAGAGTCATACCAAAGATAATATAATACTAGCGTACAGATACACCATCCCATACAAAGAAACGTGATCGCCGTAACTACGTCATTTCTTCGGCCAAAACGACCAATCGGCCAGTAGTTTATAAAGTGGTTGTTACCGGCTCCATCTAGTCGCCACTTGAGTGAAACACTCACGTGGCGACTCGCGTTATTTTACACAAATACCAATAGATGGCGTTGAAACCATACTGCCATTTTGCACTACATAGCCCCGTGACCTTGAAGCTTACGTCGTCAGTCACTCGGCAGATAAATTCACGTTCTTTCATGCATGCCTACTTTGCGATAGCGCATGATTTCTTGAGCGTTTGACATTTGTGTAAGAACCGCTATTTGAAGCTAACTGTTAGAGAACGAGCCAGTCTCGTTAGAAACCTGCTTGCATTTCGTGCATTGGGTCTCGGGATCAAATCTTGCATTTTGATTTCACTTTTTGCGATTCTTTTTTTTGTTTTTATAATTATTATCTGAGAGTTTCTCATAATTAAAGTAAAATGCATACTTTTATTTTAATATTATTTGCAATTTTATTTTTCTCTAATATTTTTCAAAAGTTCTCTAGGATAAAATGCACGCTGATTAAAATTGTATTAGTAAGCTGGATATTTTTTTAAACTGTATTCTATTGTTTGAGATGTAGGAATGTTAATGGTTCAAATGGCCCGCAGCTTCGCTTTCGTTAATTTCGAATTTGAGAAACAAGACGGATCGTGTCAGTGGCGCCATCAACACCAATTCAAACATAAATAAACACAGAATATGATTTGATTGCCATTAACATTCCTACTCCTCAAACAATAAACAGTTTAAAAAATATCCAACTTACTAACCTACAATAAATTTATCCTAGCGAACTATTAATTAAATATTATAAAAAATCAAATTGCAAATAATAAAATTGAAATAAAAGTATTTGAAACTCTCAGAATAAATAAAAATAAAATCAAAAAGTGCAAGATTTGATCTCGAGACATGATCGTAAGTCAAGCAGGTTTTTAACCAGACTAGCTGGCTCACTAACAGTTGTTATAAAATAGCGCTTCATAAACAAATGTCAACAATTACTGAAAACCAACCTAATTATTATAATTTACAACATTGCTAATCCCCCAAAGAGAATAGCATAAAAGTAGGTTTGAGGAAAAATTGAATAAATACTATCCAGTGGCCGCCAACTTAAAACAAACATAATTTAAAACGACGAAATTCTGCGCGAACAAATTAACTTAAAAAGGTTCAGTTCTCTTCGGTTTTCGTAATTTTATTAAATCACTAGTATTTGCCCGCGGCTTCGCTTGCGTTATTTTAGAATTTGAGAAACAAACAATACGGATCGTGTGGCGCCATCTGGAATATGAACGTAATTGTTTTCTCGTTGCGTTGCTCTTCTCCCTTTAGCATACCGCGTGATACCTAAAAAATAACTAATTATCTGTCTCGATGAGTACAACTTGTCGTCGTTTAAAACAGAATCTATGCACTGGTTTGAGCACCAATTCAAAACATAAATAAACACAAATTATAGAATCCCTGATTTTTTTCTAATCTTTAAAATTTCACACCTCGAAACAATTACAATTAAAAAAAAAATCTAACTTACTACCTACAGTTTAAATCGGTGTAGATTTATATCATAGAGAAGTATTGAAAAAAAATAGTAATTATTTAAAATCGCGAATAATATTGAAACAAAAGTATGCAAATTTTTTTTTAAATTATTTAAAACTCTCAGGACAAATAAAAAAAATCAAAAAGAGAAAAAAAAAACTGCTAGATTTGATCCAGAGACCCCTTGCCCGAAAGTCAAGCAGGTTACCGACCGGACTGGCTAGTACGCTGACAGTGGTTTTCAAATAGCGGTTCTTGTACTAATGTCAACAATGACAGAAAATCAACATACTATAAAATTGCTAATCCCCCAAGGGGAATAGCGTAATAATACATTTCCTATTAATTGAAGAGCAACTTATGGAATATTTGAGGAAAAATTGACTAAATAATATCCAGTGGTTTAGCTTCCAACTATCAACAAACATCTAAAATCAACAAAATTCAAAATTGCTTGTCGCCCAGGAAAAATAGCGTAATAATACAGAGCATATTAACAGAAGCATATTATTAGGAATATTTGAGGATTTGGTCGACAACTTTACAGTAGTTTCGGAGATAGATCAAATCAAAAAAACATAAAAAAACGAAAAAAAATAAAAGTTGATCTGGCATCAGAATCGATCCCTTATCTCAAAAAAAATACAAAAAGAAAAAAATATTCAATGTACAGGAATGACATCTCTACGATTTTATTATAATATATATATATATATATATATATACACCGTGACTTTTTAGTCGTCTTACAAAAGCAGCCCAGATCATGTATCCAATGTCTAGAACACGTTTGTAATAAAAAAATAGGTATTTAAAAGATTTGAAAATTTTAAAAATAAAATTTAAATTCGTTATTATGACGCCAGGCGTAGTTCGAAACACCCTTGTTTCATAGAAAATGGAGATGGAAAGATCTGCCCGACTATTGCACTAGGTAGGTATACTCTACAGCTTGATACGTAAACATTTTAACAGGGTGTTTCATATTTCTAATGTATTAAAAAATATATTATTAACGATTAAAAAAGAAAAAAAACTTGCCTAGAGGTATTTTAGGTCGGATACATTAAGTGGACCCTTTTTGTAAGACGACTAAAAAGTCACGGTGTATATATATAGGTATATGTAAAGATAAAGATAAAGAAGATAACTGCATAATAAATGCGTATTCCTTTTTCAAAAAGTTGTATAATGCTTTACATACAAACTCAATGGTGTAAAGACAGACTGATGTAGTTCACTATCGAATACTTACCGTATTCGAAATTCAAATCACATTCTCTCCCTAGAGGATGAATGAAATTCAGTACAACTTTTTTTCCCTGTTTTTAACAGATTAATAATGACTATTGTTATGTACGCTTTTTGTGGCATAGAATGTCACTTTTTTGAGCAAGTGGTACGAAAAAACTATTTATTGTACAGGAATGACAGCTCTACGATTTTATTACATATAAATGTATAGATATAGATTTGCATTTCATAATTATATTTCATTCTATCAAAATAGGTACATACTCGTAATTATAGTAAATGGTAATGTGAGAAATTATAGATTATTGACCTGTGTAGTAAAAGTCTGAAAATGAAAACAACGCCATCTATGAACATTGAATGAGTGAGCAAACGACAACGTAGTACAAATTGTATTCACCAGAGGCAGCACAGTAAAATTATTTAATGAAATCATGGAATTTGGAACTAGGAGCCCATTATTCCTTTTTTTTGTGCTAAGCGAATTTTTAAAAACAAGGACATACTTTTTTCCAGGTCAAATTTAAAGAGATACAGAAACTTCAATAACAAATCGATACACATAACGCCATCTATTGAATTTTTTCTTGAACTACATTTTCTTTGTATGGATTAAGAGGCCATGGTCATACTGACTAAAAGTCCATCATGTTTTTTTGGCAGTTTACCTTTACGTTCCAGGGCAGTGTCTTTTACAGACAGTCCCGAGTGTTGAAAGACCCTGGCAACACAAGAGATCCGCGAGATCACGAGATAATTATGAAATTACTTTAAGTGGCTTTATCATTAGACGGCGACCTCGCGCGCCCGGCATTAGTCGCGGCCATTCTGCGGGGTGAGATGGAGTGGGAAGCGGTCGCCTCCTTCTGCGAAGCCTTAATGCTAGCGAAGGAGGAGGCGGGACGCGTGAGGGAGAGGACAGCCTCCATCTCACAACAAAGCCGCAGTGGTAGACGTCCGCGACAAAAAAAAAGTATTTTTAGGCTTCGCGTAATCTTCAAGTGATTGTTGACCGAAGGAGATCGTCGATGTTTTAGTTCTTAGCGTTGGAGTTTATAACAATAAAATCTCATCAGTGGCATTTACTGCTGTTAGACTGACAAGTCTATCAGTCACTTCTTTGCCGTCAATTCAATATTTAATTTATCATTTCAGACAAATGGAAGCATTGCATCCACGTATTCTCCAAGGATGGTGTATACCTTCGGAGTATAGGACAGAAGGGCAGCAGAGTTGGAACATTCCGGTCACCAGAGGGCATTGCCACGGACAACGCGAACCAAGTCATCTATGTTGTTGACACTGGCAATGATAGAGTGCAGGTAGTTAATAAAAAAACTTTTAAAGCGGGTACACATTGACCGTTTTGAAACGCGCGCTTCGCTAACGCGCGTTTTGAGAACCCCGAATTCTATTGAACATTACATTTTTTTCGTTAGAACGCACGTTGGTTGGGCGCATTTAATATTTCTGTGGTTGGGCGTCAGCTGCACGCTTTGGGATACATGAGCGGCCATTTTGTTGTACAATTTAACGCGCGTTTTTGTGTAGAGAGAATGCATTTTTCGAAAATGAAGGTCGAGCATTTTGATACAGATTTCCGGGTTTTCAAAAAGCGCGTTAGCAAAGCGCGCGTTTCAAAACGCCCAATGTGTACGCTCTTACTACCTCTTGCCCCTGAACGTTATTTATTACTTCTGGTATTAATAAAAACCTTCTAAAGGCACAGATAATCCAGGCTTATATAGCCAAAGATATCCTGATGGTGATGATATCGTACAGTGCAATAGATATCGTTATTTATTCGCAGTTAGTGTTATCTCTTCCTTGCACTTGACTGTATATTTGTATCACTTATACTATTGGTGATCATTGTCTAATCTATATTATAAGTTCCTGATACCTCTAAGGTTCACACCGAGACGCGAGGTGGCGATACTGGAAATGTGTACCTTTTCATGTAGGTAGTAAAGTTAGATTTTGAATCTCGGTGTGAATTGACCCTAAGGCCCTCAGTTGTTTAAACTTGAAACTTTATTGTTGGATCTTGCTGATTTAAATGTCACCATAATTTCAGATAATCCAACCTGATGGCAAATTCGTGGATCAAATTGGAGTAGCAGTGAAATCACAGGCTTCACTCGCCCCATCCGTTTGGGAGACCAAAGATATCTTATGCACAGAACTAAACGCGCCCACAAGCGTCGCTGTCACCAATGACCGTGTTGTGGTACTTGACAGCGGAAATGGAAGGATCAAAGTCTACAATAAGCAAGACAAGAGTAAAATCATAGAGTTTGGGTCTATTGGACAAAGGAAAGGACAGTTTCGACACCCAGAAGTTCTAACAGTCGATCCAATGGGATACATACTTGTTGGAGACTCGGGAAATTGTAGGGTCCAGGTTTTCAAACCTACAGGACAGCTCGTCAGGGTGTTTGGAGGTCTAGGCAGCCAACCAGGAAAGTTTGGCTGGATATCAGGTATCCACGTCACCAAACAACTCGATATCATCATCAGCGATACTAAAAACCACAGCGTTAACTTTTTTTAACAGTTGTATTAAATTATAACAATTATAATTTCAATATCGTACATTGTGACAATGTTAACTAAATTAAAATATGATTGAGATAATTATAGCACTGAGATAAGTATACAAATAAAATTATTTTAGTTTTAATGTTGTTTTCTTTTTTCACAGTATTTTTGAGTGTTAATAATTTTGTTAAAAAAATACAATACAAAATTGAGATTCTTATGACACGACTAATAATTTGACGAAAATGATATATAATATTCTACCTAACTAATCAAACCACAATAATTTGACGTGGTAAATTAGATTTAACCAATTGATACATTTTAACAGTATTCTCTTCTCTCTCTAAGTTTTCTACAACTAAAATGAGATAAACGAGAACAAACTTAATAATATAAATCCTGTAATCAGTATTAGAGGATCATTAATTAATTTATTCGTTAATATATTGATTAATTTATATTATATATCGGATATCGGTGTTGATTTAAATCTACCTAACAAACTACGTAGATTTTTAGATAAGATCTGTTTTCATAAGGTCATAGCTTTTTTAAATCAACATCCTGTATGAGTATTATTTAATTGCATATTTATCAATGGACGTCACATCTACAATTCCATTACATTTTTTATGATATTCATAATTATAATCAAGGATAATTGCTTACAATAAAATATACAAGGTGTAATATTTCATTATTAAGAATGAATCATTTTCACAAAATTATCTAATCTTGCAAAAATGTTACCTAGCTTTCTTACAAAAAGCAAGGCTTAAATTATTGCTGCGAATTTTCACAATTTTGGGTCTCATTACATCGCTGCAGAACATATTCGATTTTTTAATGATTGTTAACAACAAATCATGATGAACTCTATGCTTACTGTGTGACATAGGTACAGGCATGAAAAAAAGCCCAAAATTATGATGAGCGTCTTTCCGACAATTTTCACAGGTAGCATTTAATATCTAGTTAATACATTAGTTAGACAATTAATTATGTAAAATTTCGGTGAAAAACCAATTCTTTCATTCAAGTCTACGGCAATGTAAATTGACCGTTTATTTGTAATTTACACCCTGTATATTCGAAATTTAATAAGATACAACATTTATAGATAAAGTCTATGTTCTGGTTACAACATTCAATACTAAGGGTATGGCTCAAATCAGTCTCGAGCAGGTGGTTTATTATTATTATTAACTACAATTAATAGTTATTTACAGTATCGAAACTGATTTTTTTTTAAAAACACTAAAATTAAAAGAAACCAATTAAATGTTAACTTACATTTAAGAATTTAAAATTATAACTTAAAGCCACATTCATAATTCTAGTCCCGAAAGAATATTTTTATTTATAAAAAAAATAGTATGATGTATATTTTACGAAAAATAAAGAATTCATTGTTTAAATAATTTCATGCGTTTTAAGTATCTCGAATTTGAACCTAATTATTTAAAAAATATACGCATTATATCTTCCAACATGATACTTGTTTACAATGTTAACAAAACACAGCTAAAATCGGTGAGTTTCAAAAACGTGACAACCTTCCAAATATTCTAGATAATACTTTGCGTTTCAACTAACAATTGGACAGCTCTATCGCCTTTCATTGTGACGTCAATTACTTATACTTTGTGCAAATTAATTTACAATAATATTGTTATTTTTTTGTTGATGTTATTTTTATATGATTATTGTGTATTTAAGCGAGTGTAAGTATTAGAAAAAGTGCACGAAGTCACATTATCACAATATAGCGCTAAGGCCCCCTATTCTTAGTTGAGAAGCATAGAAATTATCTTAAAAAGCATACAATGCACTGCCGCTTTTAAGGCCACACTTTGATTGTTTTTTGTAGGCCAATATGTTAGTAATCTTCAAACTAAGAGTTCGCGCCACCACTGAAGTGCTGTCGAAAATTCGTGGTAGGTACTATATTTTTAATGCAATTTGATGTAATAATATAGACACTAGCACCGAGAAAGACTTCAGTCGTGGCGCGGACTCTATCTAAAATCAGAATAGCGAATGAACACCAAACAATTGATGGATGCAAAACCATTACGCAGTCATCGCATGAAACAAATCTAACAAGCGAAACGAATTACCGATGATTATCATGTGGTAGATTAAACTTCATTACGATTCATCAAATGTAAGCATTCAATGCTATGAACCATTTTTTTTTAATATGGCATTGGCCACCTATAAAGTGATATAAAAATAAAAACTAACTTTGTGACAAGAAATCGTAGAAGCATACAAAATCACATGATGGCAAAAATAAAATATTCAAGTCACCTTCCAGTTTCACCAATTTCTTGATGCAATGCAGCACCATGCAAGGGACATAGTGTATAACATTTGGTCAGATCTCTGGATTATCTACTAAACCTAGGATGAGCTGCAAGGTTGACATCTTGCTACTGGGTGACTTGCACCGAGGACCACTGATTCCGACTTCTCTGGAGGACCCTTACTTGTGTCGTGTTGTCTCTGGAATTTAATTATTATCATGAGTAAATTTTTTTAAATAGTGACGGTACGGTTGGCGCAGTCATTTAGGTATAGACTGCTGCGCTACCTGTCATCGACTCGATTCCCAAACGGATTTTACAGTTTATTACTTACAATTAGTTTTTCCGAGTTTGTGTATGTGAATTTAAATGGAAGTCACCTATGTTCCAGAAAAAAACCTAATGTACCCAACATTAGAATTATTATAGAACAGAATATTGGTTTCTGCAAAGTGGTTGAAATAATAGTATACCTTCGGACCGTGGGAGCCAATCGTCGTGTGACGGGCGTCAGGCGTGCGAAATGCGACACGACTGCCCTAGCTGACACAACAATATAATTATCTAGGTACATACTTTATGTATGTCAGGTCAAGTAAATGTTTAGTATGTCATAATAAAAATTGTAATAAAAGTTTAAAAAATATCTATGTTTTTAAAAAGGGTTTATGATTCATATTTACAAGTGAATTATTAAAATAAATGCATTTATGGACAAATGAAATAAACCGCGAAAATCCTATTCAATGTTTTATCCATAGTGACCATAGCACCAATAATGGTAACAACCTTATTACCTTCCCTAAAATTCTGGCAAACAAAATTGCAAAACTTTTAAAAGGATTTAACAATTTACTCCATCATTGATATGCTTATTAAAAAACTTGCTTGTAATAATGTAGTCTGTGTAAGTCAAGCATGAAACATAACAATAGTGGTTTCAGTAACAAAAACACGAAACTCTATTGAGACATGAAGGTGTTTCCTAATGTTGGTAGCCATCCGTGACTGCAAGGAATTTAAAGTAACTGAGCTAGTAAACTAAAAGCACAGAATTAAGATTCAGAAAATCCAGCATTGCACCAGATTTTTTATCCTTATCATTTTATTCCAGATTCCATATAATATTACAGGAAATTATTTTACTCCTTTTAATGTAGGTACAGTTGATAAAGTTGAATCATGAGCCATTTAGACAATAAATCGTTTGAATCTGTCAAATTGACAAAGATCAAAGTCGTTACCATGGATATGTATGTTTATGCGAATGTGGACTTAGTTGTATTTGAATGTCTGTAAGAAAATAAGCTTATGGTGTGTCATAATTCAACATTGTCGATTGTACAATGCAATTTTTGAGCTGTGTCTTTAATGAGCTATAAGTGGCTGCAACTCAATATTTCATCAAGTCGGTCCTGATTGCAGTCTTCTGCCAGACTTAAGACATCTTTATACATTCCTTTTCCCCTTTTTTAGGTTAAGTTATAGTAAAACTGTTACCTTTAATTCTCTAGCCAAAATATAGAATGTATCTTCGACATTTGTGTTGTCCTTCGCAGAGGTCTCCTTTACAAAAGTCAGTTCTGAGAGGAAACGGAAAAATGATTTAGCCTCATCCTCCTCCACTTCTCGTTGATCCGTCAAGTCGCATTTGTTGCCAATGAGGCATACTATGACATTAGATGAGGTGTACCTTCGTACCTCTTCAATCCATTTTTGTATGGACAAAAATGTTGGCCTCTTTGTTATGTCATAAACTGGAATGCAAAAATAGATGTGTTTATAAACATGATCAACAATACTTTGTAAAATAAGACAAATATTATTGGAATTAGCTCAACATACTTTTCTGTTATTAATATGTTTTTGGTGACAATAAATTCCAAGCTATGGTTGGGTAAAAATAGCAGGTTATTGATAACATTTTTATCCTGTGTTTGTAATCATTATATACTCTATACACCAGATGAATGACATGTATTACATTATAAATTAAATCTGTGAGTGGTGTAACTGTGCATAAATTAGATAAAGAATCCAATTATAGCCTTGCAATATACCAGTCACAGTAACCATGAAAATATCGATTTATTCATAACAACTTACGAAATTAGAATATTGTCATAATATCTATGTACTCATTAGCCTGTCATACATGAGTCATTAGTTTCCAGTGTTTATAAGGAGGAACTTTAGTACGAGTGGGCGTTTATCGCATACCTACCAATAATTACACCATTCGCCGAGCGATAGTAACTCTGCGTGATAGTTCTGAAGCGCTCCTGGCCCGCAGTATCCCATATCTGAAGCTGGAATAAGACATGTTTAAATTGCAAACATCTTCTGTGTCTCATTTACATTATCACATTATATAATTAGACTAACCTTGACTTTCTTCCCATCCACTATCATTGTTTTCATTGAAAAGTCTACGCCTATTGTACTTCCGTGCCTTTCTATGAAATTACCAGATCTGAACCGTTCCACAATGCATGTTTTGCCAGTCCCGCAGTCACCAATGAGTACTATTTTAAACAAATAGTCAAATGGCTCGTCTACTGGGCCACTCATTAACGTATCAGGATTGCGGTTGCTCATGATGTATATTGAATTAAATACGCACTAAACCTAGAGAACTCTAGGCTTTCCTTGTTTACTTGACTGACTTTTAAATTGACAGAAAGACAGCTTCGCTTTGCCTTTTCTTTTATTTTGACATTTTGATTTTTTAAATTGAGCTCGTGTTTGACTTTTTATTATATTTCTGTCATGGCTCCTGGGTTTTTGTGCCAATTTTTTTTTTAACTAAGCCAAAAATTCTTCATCAAAGGAGTCGGGCTAGGCTGGAGTTATGGCCTGGCCACGGGGATAGGCCGGCGCGGCCGGCGGTGGGTGCTAGCGATGGGTCGTTGACGGTTTTTCCGTCAACGAAACGTTAACGTTGATTCACGTTTGTCAACTAGTTAATCAACTAGTTAAATTCGTCAACGAGTTGAATGAGTTAACGTGTTCATCTCGTTGACGAATTTAACTGTCAACTTGCAACGTAAACCGTTGATTCATTAAACGGTTTTTAATCAACGATTGTGCGTTTAATTTAAGGGGGATGCTCCAACCAGCCCGCGAAATTCAAATTTTTTTACATTTTTTGCAATTTGCAGGCCAGTGACATGTTGTAACTTTATAAATATTTGTGTTGCGCAAATAACAAGTATAATTTTAAATATAAAAAATATCAAAAAACTCGCTCCATCAGCTCTCACATAGAAAAGGTGCATCATGTTAAAATCTCCGAAATCTAACTACGATGCACCTTTTCTATGTGAGAGCTGAATGGAGCGAATTTTTTGACAATTTTTATATTTAAAATTATACTTGTTATTTGCGCAACACAAATATTTATAAAGTTACAACATGTCACTGGCCTGCAAATTGCAAAAAACGTAAAAAAATTTGAATTTCGCGGGCTACATCGAAGCAATCACCTTAAGAAACAATTTGATTCAAATTTTGTATTGGAAACGTTTTATGAACAAACTAACATCATAAATTGTGTGAAATAAAAATATTATGATTACATTTTTCACAGAGGGCTGTTCGCTATACCTAGTGCGTCTCAAAAAATAGTACATTTCAAATAATACATTGGGATAATTAAACAAACTCCACCAATATTTATGTACTATTCTTAAAATAAATAATTCGAAAATCAACTCATTCAACCGCTCGCAATCTATGACTTTAAAAATATGGAACCATAAAACTCAACGTTGAAGACAACGTTTGCGTTCTCGTTAATTCAACGAGTTGAATTAACGAACGAACGAACGACTTCAACTCATAAACGTCGTTGACGAATTCAACTAGTTGATTCATATTCAGTTAACGTTAATACGTTGACAGGAGATCAACGGTTGATTCAACTAGTTCGTTGATTCAACGCTCATCCCTAGTGGGTGCGAACGACGCGACAGTGTGAGGGTTGACGCGACCATTCGAGCGGCATCGTTTATAGCCTATAGACCACGGGCAGTCACAGTTCGGCCGCCACGACTTCGGTGTTTATATTCGCGGCGAAAACAACTAAACTATTTTGATCACTGCCCTTACCTAGTCACCGCGACTCCCGTTCGACGCTGAGATTAGTTCCGTTTCAAGACGTTCTGGCCAAGCTGTAGGTATTTGTTGGAACTCGGTGAGGATGGTCAGCAAAAGCAAAGCGTTCGTAAACGTTCATTGGTATGAACGCGGCATTAGACGTGGATTTTCTTTATGGTTTGTTTGAGTCTACGGAATTAGTGACAGTTGACAGCTTTACTGACAGTGACAGTGACACCAGATAAATAAAAATATGAAGTTCGTTTAATTTTTAATAATAATAAACGAAAAACTATCGTCAGTGAGTTAAAAATGCATCTAACAAATACATTTTACTGTGTTTTACTTTCGATAGCTACCAGTTTAACATTTACTTACGGCATTGAGGTATGCAGATCAAAAAACTCACATGCAAATTCACTCGTTTCTGAGACCACGATTTATCATTGATAACATTATTTCCAGATACCAGAGGACTTCCAGAAGTCCAACCACTCTAACAACTGGGCTGTGTTAGTAGATACGTCTCGGTTTTGGTTCAACTATCGTCATGTAGCCAATGTATTGTCAATCTACCGAAGTGTGAAGCGGTTGGGTATACCGGATAGCCAAATTATCCTGATGATATCTGACGACATGGCCTGTAACCCTCGGAACCCACGTCCTGCCACTATATTTAATAATGCTCATGAACAAATAAATGTGTATGGGGATGATGTAGAAGTGGATTACAGGGGATATGAGGTTAGAATGTCTTATCTATATTGAATTTTTTTTATTGATACTCAAGTTTTATTTGGTTCAAAATTTATATTTATACGAACCCTTTTGAGAATGAATTAAAGAATCAAAGTTGTCCGTGGTCCAATTATTTGAAAAAGTCATTAAAAGTTTTTGGAACCTTGTAAGGTTGTAATACCAACGTCTTAAAACCAGGCTTGTTCCAGTGAGTGAGCGAGATTGCGCTAGACGACTTGTATAGCTCTCTCACTTTCACTTGCTGGAATAAGCCTGGTTAGGAAGGGTAATGCCTGGTAAGTTTTGCTACCATCTAAAGGAAATTCCTATTCTCTGCCATGGTTTAATAACATACACATCATTATCCATAACATGTTTTTATTATAAAAATGAAAATTCACATCAAAAATTAAACATTTGAGTCATAATTTTCTTATGGTTACAGGTATCAGTAGAAAACTTTGTGCGTCTACTGACAGGCAGAGTACCACCCGACACTCCTCGCTCCAAGAGATTGCTCACTGATGAAGGCAGCAACATATTGATCTATCTCACGGGACATGGAGGTGATGGCTTCCTGAAGTTCCAGGATTCTGAAGAAATCACCAGCCAGGAGTTGGCTGATGCCCTTGAACAAATGTGGGAGAAGAGACGGTACTAATCTTTACATTCATGCATTTTTTTAAGTACCAGCTTTTGCCTATGGCTTCAATTGCATGTCACTTGAGTACCCATAGTTCATTAAAGAGTCCTTCAACAACAAGCAACCCATTGGGTGGGGTAAGCGGCCACTTCAGGGCGAAATTATGAAACATTGTGCAGGCAAGTCTCTTTGCAGACTGGTAGCAGTACAAAAAACATCAGCTTATATCTTCATCTCAATATCCTATTCTGGTATGCGTTGTGTCCATATTCTATGATACTAAGGGTCAGCTCAGACCGAGACGTGACGCTGCGCGCACATTTCAATAGAGTTATTCAAAATGTAACTCTATTTTAAAAAACAAAAGATACACATTTCGCAACGCAGCGCGACGTAGCTCGCCGCCGCTTGATGCGATTCAAAATCTGACTTTGTTTACTACAAGAAAAGATATATACCTAGATTAAAGATAGATCGATTTATTTGAAGTATCGTTGCGTCACGTCGCTTCGCGTCGCGTCTCGGTGTGAACTGACCGTAAGAGAAAGGAGTTAATTCTCTATCTATTTTCAGGTACAATGAGATATTCTTCATAATAGATACATGCCAAGCTTCGTCTATGTATGAGAAGTTCTATTCTCCTAACATATTAGCTACTGCCTCCAGTTTAGTGGGAGAGGACTCTCTTTCTGTAAGTGAATAGCCTTCTTAATTTTTTTTCTTTCATTTAAGTAATGATGGTCCAACTACTCAGTTATAAGCTTCCCCTCTCCGAGTGGGAGTGTGCTACTATCCACCAGTGTAGTATGGCAGATTTCATGTCTTTATGTTTAATTTTTGCACAATGTTTTCCTTCAGAGTTTTGCTAATTAAATTATGTCAACAAATTAAAGTCTTGCCTGGGACCCAACCAATCATTGTAAATCACAACTGCAAATCAAAATCAAAGCTTTTATTTCAAGTAGGCCAGTTACAGGCACTTTTGAATTGTCAAAAGACAAAAAATAAAAACAATTCGAAAATAGTTATGGTGCTACAGTCCCAGTCACAAGACATAATAACTGTGAAAAATGGGCACCTACAGTACAGGTGCCCGTTCCAAGAAGTAGATCTCTATAGACAAGAATAGGCAAGAAACTCCATGAACACTCTTTTTCAGTCGCCAAAATGATAACAGAACCTTTGTTGCATCATTTCATTGTTGATCGATCAACATGATTGTATTCATTATCCATTACTGCTCCTTGTCTTTATGTAAACAAACTATGTACTGTATTCGTTAATTTCTAGCACCATAATACCCTTTTTCTAATTTACAGCACCACGTGGACTCAGCTATTGGTGTGTACATCATAGACAGATACACATACTATGTGCTGGAATTTCTCGAGAATGTTCACCCTAACAGTAGAAGGAGCATGTCAGAATTTGTAAGTATGCTTAATTTAGTTGTTTAGTGTCCTAGTGTTAGACTTTCCGGTACCCTAACCCATTTTTTTAACTTTGGCCCACACTTGGAATTGCTCCTGAATCGTGGGTGTTTATAAACATAGAAACTTACATACACAAAACCCGAAACAACTACTTGCAGATCTTAAAAATATTTGTTTCGTGCGGGGATCTAACCCGCGACACACACCGTAGTTTCGGTTACTGAGCCACTGTACCAACCGTACCCTAAAAATTTTTCTGGGTCTGACTGTTCTGCATTCGAGTTTTAAGTTTAGAACAGACTAGCCAATTCCTTTAAATCTCCTGTAGGCTCCTTTAAAGGAGCCTTTAAAACAAACTTTATGACTATGCCTAACAGTTTCGTATATCGCAACTCGATACCGCGTCATACTTTTTTTTAAATGGTACATTGCAGTTACTGGGTTGTGGAGGTCCGACAGGCAGTCGCTCCATGTAAAATACTGATAGCCAGCTGAATCTGGTTTGACTGGAAGCTGTCCCCAATATAGTTGGGAAAAGGCTAGGCAGATGATAATGATGACATTGTTTTTTCCAGCTGGCCGTCTGTCCAAAAAGCGCGTGCCTATCGACAGTGGGGGTCCGTAAAGACCTATTCAAACGTGACCCTGATAAGGTGCCTATCACGGACTTCTTTGGGTCTGTCAGACCTGTCATTATCACGACAGATCCTATCGATATACTGGATGCTCCTAAACGGAAGAAGAAGCCTGAGTAAGTAGACCATTGAAATGTTCAGTTTTGTTTTGCATTTTTAGATAATGGGGTTAGTTTGAAGTTGGAAGTTTGTGGGATTGCAACACTTGTCTTGCGGCCGCCATCTTGGAAAAAGAGGCGCGAATGGTATTTATGTGCCAAACTATTTGACCGCACAGAAAATAGGTAGAGGCATTTTTTGTTGCAAATTTTCTACGACAACAATATCGGTCTTGAAACTCCTGTCGTAGTACCAGAAAAAAAAAAAAAACTAAAATCTTTGAAAATTGGCCGTCAGTAATCGGAGATACAGTTATTATTTACTCAATTGCTCCGGTCAGCAGTATTTTTGAGACGAACTGAAACGATTCCTACTCTTATTCAGCAAACATCACCGCTTACTCATGCGAGGGTTTGCTGGGTAGTTGCAGGACTCTCATTTGATGTTCTTACCTGCTAAAAATGGGATTATCGATATATACAACATGTAACGTTAATAGCGCAAAACCTCTCGTGGGGTAACTCAACCCATGTTACTGAACAATGTTTGTTCTAAAACTTTTGGAAAAAAAAAAGATTTTTCATACAAAATGAGAAATTGATCGAGCCCATCAGTATGTTTTTTTTTTTCCAAAAGTATATATTGCATATTTGTGTTCCGTCTAGCATGTATGGTTAGGCAATTTTGTAATGTACTGTAGGTATTTATGTTACTGTGGGATTTGGAACGTACTGGAAGGATATGTCATGATTGAAAGGGAAAGCAAGAGAATGAGAGAGATGGAATGTTTATGAGTCGCCATGGAGACGTTGGACATGGGATTCTGTGAAAAGACGAAGATGTATTAAAATTGTTTTAAAAGTGCATGAAGACTTGTAATTTCCTTCACCCTCGTATCCTACAATTTTGGGGGCTCGTCCGGGATGTAAAAGGATTTGATAATTTGTAACGAGGGTGAAGACGTGAAGACGAAATTCCCAAGAAGACGCTGGGATACGACGAACAAAAACGACGCCATTATAACGGTGTGTTTTATTTGAATTTTGGTTCAACAAGACGAAAATTGAATCTTTATTCAATACGACGACAACATGCCTAAGGAAGTAAGAGAAAGAAGGAGAAGCCGACAGGCTGATGCGGATGCCGAATTTGAAGACTGCGATACGAAGTTGGCTCATAGTCCAAGCAGTTCTTCGAACATGTTGCAGATGACTTCGGAATTAGTTCCAAAATTCAGTGGCTGCGATAATACCTATCCGGTTGCACGATGGATTGACGACGTGGAGTGCAATGCCGAAATATTTGGTTGGACACCACTCCAGCAGTTGCTAGTGGCTCGTCGAGCGCTGACTGGCACGGCTGAGCTCTGGTTGCGAGCAGAGCGACCATTTAAGAGTTGGGATGATTTAAAAGCTGCGTTGATGAAAGAGTTCCCGGATACAATAGACGCTAAAGCTATCCATGAGCTGATGAGTGCAAGAAAGAAAGGAAGCAAAGAAAGTTGTCTCGATTATATGTTGATTATGAAAGAACTGGGTAAGCGTGGTAAGCTGCCTGATTACGTGGCCATAAAATATATCGTTGAAGGGATCATCGACAACGAAATGAACAAAGTAATGTTGTATGGCGTGACGACGTATACCGATTTAAAAGAAAAACTTAAAATTTATGAAATGATAAAGCGGAAAATGCATGATTCCGAGGATTTGGGTGCTTCAACATCCAGCACACATACAAGCGGTAGAAGAATCCGATGCTATAACTGTGGAGAGCTAGGGCATGCATCAAACGATTGTCCTCACAAAAGCAAGGGGCTGAAGTGTTTCAGGTGCAACGAGTTCGGTCATGTTGGTTCGACTTGTACGAAGACGTTTGAAACCAACAAACAGGATCGTAAGGTGTCGGGAAACTTCGACAAAGATCGGCATCCTTCTGAAAAAGAAGCAAAGAGAGCTATGTTCGGGGTGTGTACCAAAGAGGCTAACGTCACTTCTGATTGCAGCGGTAGAAAGGAGAAAAAAACGAAGGAGGTTGACGTCCAAGTTGAAAGTGACAGCGACAGCGATATGTCAGTACGAACGGAGGTTATGCAAGTTGTAGATACACAGCGAAAATCGAATAATAAGCCAATCATACCGGTGAAAATACATGGTTATTGCATTAAAGCTTTGGTGGATTCCGGCAGTGATGTTAACTTGCTATCATGGACCATTTACAACGAGATCGGTAGTCCTAAATGTGATGAGAAGAAATTGATTTTAACGGGGCTTGGATTATCAACAGTGCAGGCATTAGGCAAATGCTACTTAAATATGAGTGTAAACAAACAATGTTACGACGGTGTTCCATTCTATGTTATACCAAGTGATTGTGCTCTCTATGATGTTGCTCTAGGTCAAGATTTTTTAATGAATTTTACTGTAGTTATGGAAGGTGGTTGTGTGAGGTTTGTGTGCAAGGAAGGGCCTGGTTTTGCTTTGGGTTCCATAAATCAGGGCTATTTTAAAAGGAAAAAAAAGAAAAACAGAGAATCAAGCTTTCAGTTCTGTAAGCCAGACGGAGTAGTGACAAAACCTTGCTCAGGAGTGAACGGCTAGGCAAGCTATTATGTTTTGATCTGTTTACTTTTATTATTGTATTTTTGTTGTTACTACCTTTTATTGTATGATGAGAGAGAATGACTGCTGAATGAGGAGAATACTGAGAAGATGAATGTTTCAGAGTGTGCATGTTTGGGGACAAACATTAATGCAGGAAGGCCGAGTGTGGGATTTGGAACGTACTGGAAGGATATGTCATGATTGAAAGGGAAAGCAAGAGAATGAGAGAGATGGAATGTTTATGAGTCGCCATGGAGACGTTGGACATGGGATTCTGTGAAAAGACGAAGATGTATTAAAATTGTTTTAAAAGTGCATGAAGACTTGTAATTTCCTTCACCCTCGTATCCTACATTACTATCAACAACTATAAAAAATATATTCTTATTTTTACAGGAACAAAACCAAAGTGCCAGAAAAACGAGAATATCTACCTCAGTTTCCAATGCATCTAGTGCAGGACACAAAGACGGGCTAGATTAAGTCAGTATTGTAAATAATATTTAAATTAATAATTAAATATTTTAAACCTTATAATATATCATTATATATTAATTGATGGAGGGGAGACCGCATTATGCACCGTTGGACACTTTACACGATGAAACACAAGCCTTCTGAATGGGGATTGTCTTAATTTTTTAAACATTCGATTTTATTTCATTTTCTGCAAATATAGAGCATTTTGAGAAACTAATTTGAATATTTTAATGATTGGCTCAATAGCTTTTTTATTTTTAATATTTTAATTTTTGAGGTAGGTGACGTCACCTTTGGCCTTAAAGTTGTGCCGTTTCCTTACTAGAGCAAAATTAAAAACCTGTCAACACAACGTCAACTGTCTAAACGTCACTTACATCCCACTAGGTTATTGTTTACAAAACAAAATTACTCCTAGATGAACATACAAAGGAATCTAAGGCTTCTGAAATACTAACATCAAAGTGATCTTTGCAACAGTACATTGTATAAACCTTGCAACATTCCACGCCGTCATCACGACACCACTTTTCTCGCAAATCTTCTTTAGTACGAACAAAATGTTGTTTCGATTATTATTAGTATTATTGTTGCAAGTTGGGACAAAGCACTTCCTGTATTCTATTTTACTTGTAGTTTATGTTATATTGCCGATGCCGATTTAACAGATTTAACCGAGATTATGAAGCAATTTGCAGTTACAATAAAAACTTGTTTGTTTACATCTTTGACATTTCCAATTGACACTTGTCAGTGGCCATCTGACATCCCTGATTTTCTCATCAGGGATGTCAGACGGCCACTGTGATGTACCAATATGAAATATTGGTACATCGGTAAAATGTGTCGAAAATCAAATACGAATGAAAAATCTTTTTTTTTCTTTTGCTGTTAATAGAGGGCAAAAAAAAGAGTTTTTTTAGTAAGCAATACTCGATTGTAACTAAAGAAATAGATAACAGAGTACAGCTAGCGTGGAAGAGATATTGGTCACACAAGGTTGTCAAAAATCCTCGGGTTCCTCCCAAATCTAAGAAAATATTTGATTTCTTCATTTTACCTATATTGACGTATGGATGTCAAATAGCATTACTAAACAAAATATGCGAAATCTAGAGCCCTGTCGACATAGCATGGAGCGTAGCATGCTCAACGACAAGTTAAAAGACAAAATCAAACTAGAGACATTACTAAACCAAACTAAAATCAACGAAATCACATATTGCATAAGGAAATTGAAATGGAGATGGGCAGGTCATATGTTGAGGAGTACTAATAATAAATAGGCTAAGGACGTAACCAAATGGTTGGTCCAAGATATAACAAAAGAAAGAAAGGATGGCAACGCCTAAGTTGGGAAGACGACTTTTGAAAGATGGCTGGTGCTACTTGGAGGAGGATGACCCATAAACGGAAGGAGTGGCAAGCTACAGGGGAGGCCTTTGCAAAATCGAAAGACAATCTCAATATCGGTGTCTAATAATACATATTATATAGATATATAAAAGAGAGGGAAAAAAATGTAAACTTAATTTTAATATTTTTGTTTTGTAAGATTGTTAAATAAAGGCTATAATAATAATAATACTCGATTGCACCCTAAAATTTGTCGTTTATTCTGTATTGTTGGTCAACGTCCAATCTTGGTTTTTTTTTCTCGAGTAATAATCTTGGTACATGGTACGTGACACTGCAAACTGGTATGTATACCAAGACATTGGTACTTATGCTTGACAACCCTGGAAAATACTTGTCACTTATTTTTTAGGGTTCCGCAGCCAATGGTAGAAAACGGAACCCTTATAGATTCGAGATGTCTGTCTGTTCGTCCGTATGTCACAGCCACTTTTTGTCGAAATTATAAGAGATAGCTCTTATAATTTCGACAAAAAGTTGAAACTTTGTAAGTAGATGTATTATGTGAACCGCGTTAGGACTTTCACACAAAAATAAAATAAAAACCAATTTTGGGGGTACCTCCGATACTTAGAATTGAAACTCAATATATATTTTTTTCGCCTTACCCATTCGTGTGGGATATGAATAGGTCTTGAAAAATTATATTGAGGTAGTACTATTATTCTGTGATTGAAGTTACAAACATAATAATTTTTTTCTAAACTGAACAGTTTGCTCGAGAGACACTTCCAAAGTGGTAAAATGTGCCCCCTCCCCCCCCTCTGTAACTTCTAAACTAAGAGAATAGTAAAATAAAAAAAAATATTTGATGTGCATTCCCATGCAAACTTCAATTGAAAATTGTTTTGAACGAGATCGAGATATTAGTTTTTTTTTAATAAATCATAAACTGCAATTTACCTTGCAAAGTTACAACCAACTACAAGAACTTTACTTGCTGCTACGGAACCCTTTATGGGCGAGTCCGACTCGCACTTGGCCGGTTTTATATTTTTTATATTTTCTGTTTTCTGAGGCAAAGATACAAAACTGTGTATAGCCAAAGGTTTGAAGAAGGTTTTAAATATTTGAAGGGCAAGGAAGGTCAAACGTATTTTATTAAAAATATCAATGAAATATGAATATTTTTCATTTTTAATTAGTACATAATGATCAGTAACGCTATTCCTCGAAATGGTTTTTTAATTACAGCATATTAAAAAAAATGAACAATGCCCATTCATTTACGGCGCACCTAAAGTATTTAAAAATGCGTATAAAAAAAATGCGTATAATAAAAGAAAGATTGAAAAAGTGCCTCTAGTTGAACTAATTATTCCAATCAAATTAAAGTCAAAGTTCCAGTTTAATACAGATAAATTTAAAAATTCATGCAACGTCTATGTATTGCATCAGACTACTAGCTGTTTCAAGCGGAATACCACGATAGATACTCGAAAATACATATCTCGAACGAACGTAATTCCTTCTTCTTCGTCGTGTCGATGATTCCTTAGTCTTTTGTGGTCTAGATGAGCTTCGACCAAAACTCTGCCACATTTACGGCGTTGGTGGTGGCCTCGGACAGGTCCCTTAGAGTGCAGGTGGAATTGCTCAAGGCACAAGTGAGAAGGTGGGCCATTGTTTGTGCTGGGGCTCCGCAGTCGCACCTCTCCTCATCGCAGTACTCCCACCGGACCATGTTATACTTGCAGCGGCCAACCTGGCTTCGTAAACGGTTTAAGGTCTTCCAGGTGGGCCGCGGCAGTTGGTGGCCTGCTGGAAGCTTTTCTGCAAGCTCAGCGTAATGTTCTGGAGAGAGCCCGGAAAGCCACAGCTGTTTCCGGGCTTCCCCAGCCGAACTATTGCTGACCGATTTAGTGGACCTGAGGAAACTTTTCCGGCTCTTCAGTCTGCCTCTTGACGTCTCCATATTGTATAGGGGATGGCGTTTGTCTGTCTCTTGTTTATACTTCTCAATGGCGCAAGTCACCTACTCCTGCAAGAGGGTATAATGCAGCTAGTGGAGTTGGTTTAAGGCAGCCAGTGATTATTCTGCATGTTTCGTTAAGTTCCTTGGAATCCGAGATGATTGATAGGTATCCTATTGTGATCAAAGAGATTTAAAAGAACCTATAGAGCGGGCATTGGGAAAATTGTCATACAAAATTGTTGATGCCGTGCGTCAGTAGCACTATCTAGCGATGCACAGCAATGCGACTATTACATTCAGCGACTTTTTACCTATTCCTAAAAAATTTTGGATCACAACTTTCTTCGTGATTTCCCGACTATTGCTCGTATATAGTTTAATGTCTTTGTATGTGATATTCTAGACTAGACTATACCTACCTCTAAGCCATATCTGATTAACATCCATCCATCCGGCCTGCCTGCTGGTCGACATGACTTCATTGATTGAGTAACAAACATCTTAACTTTCTCATTTATTAATATGACTTAAATGTTAGACTAGTTCTATATAGTAGTATTAAATTACGATACTATTAGAGTAGTCATCGAGATGCCTAAACTAGATCAAGTTCAAGATCATTGTAGTTACAACATTTTAGTCGTAGGCTTATTTGGCGTGCTTGTCAAACCGGTTTACTCGACCGGATTTGCGTAAATACATAAATATTAGAATTTGTTAATATTAGAATTTTTTGTTCATGGCCATCGTATTGCACATAAACTATGGTATAAGATGTAGCGTTTTGAATACCACATAAAAAATCAAGAAGTAGGTACTTTTATTGTGATTTAGGATATTATAACAATGTGAATAGGTTACATCTAGGCAAGCGTGTTTCATCATCGACCACATCATTCATACCACCAGTCGAGAGACTGCTCACACGCTATAGCTAATTAAAAATACGTATTTTTAAAGTACAGACGCCAGCAGGTCAACCTGCCCTAATATGTCAAATTTTACCAATCGAGAATTAACCTTCCAATGTTGTGATAAGGATGAAAATCTATTAAAGAACTTTGACAGTTTGAGGTAGGTTGATATGCTGGTGTCTGTACATTCTTAGAACCATAGTTTTAACGGAGCTAATTAATTTCAAGTAAGTAGACAAAGGCCTCTTTCAAATTATACCATGATGCCCTGTCCTTTCCATTTTCCGCATCCAAATTACTCTCAACCGCCTTTTCTGTTTCGTCGAAACATCCAGCTAGCTAGAGGGCCTCGCTATAGGACTTATCTGCTCTGGATATCTGTCTTTTGGCAGAACGAGTGTTGAGTCTATGAGTTTAAAAAAAAACAACAAAATATTAAATAGTCAATTTTATTTTTCTATAAGTACTAAGAATAATTCTTTCAACATTATTATAAACACAACCGACTCAGTTACCGTTGGAATCTATAACGCATTACGTAATATTAGCAACGATTGTGCATGCATTCGAGTCTCACACTCAGATATGAGATCAAAACTATAGGACTATAGCACCATTACAGTTACTTTCATAGGCCATAACTTTTTGGTCTAATTCATTCCGTATCAACTATTTATGTATCTAAGTAAACCTCACTAAGATCAAATTATTTGTAGGATTACTGTGTGGAAAAGTTTTTATACAAATGGCGTATTTTTTATTTAACGCTAATTAAATTGTCTTAAGCTGAATTACAGTTAGCTACGACTAGTGAATTTAGTTCTTCTACGAGAAGCTAAAGAAATGTCCTTTACTTTTACTGGCAAATGTTGATAATTACATTCTCACTTCTAAGTCTTTGGAACGCTAACGAATCGTTTACAAAACTATCAAAATATTACGTGTATGAAGGAGGCGGCCTGCCAAGCTAAATGTTTATGGGCAAAGCGGCCATCTTGCTTTTTTTTTTTTAACTGTTTCGATATTCAAATGTTTTGCTCTATTTGAACATTGGCACTTGGCAGACTCCTTGATACACTTATACATTCTAATCTTTGTCAGCGATTTGTTTATAAGGATAAAAGGCATAATAATTTCGATGTTACAATGTCGCGCTCATGAATATATTCATAAAACCAGGTACCTACGTAATTAATTATATAGTCTACTTAAACGACCGTGACCGAATTATAAATTTAATGAAATCCATAGTTATGGTAACTGGGGAGTTATAAAGTGTGAAAAATTACAATAATGAACTTTGAAAACTATAGATAGGGTACATTATAATTATACAACAATTTCTATATTACAAAAAAAAAAAAAAAACAATATTTGTACTTAATATATAATAAATATTATCAACTATTTATTTACAGGTGTCTATAGAGGATTTCGAACTTTTCATTGGTGTGATTTGTACACACACAAATTATAAAAGTTAACACAGAAAATAATTTACCATAGACTAATTCCATCTGTTTTCGAAAAAGGAATGTTTTGCTAATTTTGGATTACTTGTGTGTTTCAAATAGAACTCAAAGCCCGGGAAAAAGACTTATCTAAGTACAAACTTACTCTTGATTATACATAAAACAGTTTTACACAAAGTTGAGTGTTAACAATGAATAAATTAAATACACTTAGAACAACATGGCATATTACAAAATTTAAACATGCTTTTAAAAGCTAAAACGTTATTGTTAAGAATAAGAAACATTACAATTTTCTCTTAAAATCTCAACGTTGTGTTTTTTATTCAATTCCCTATAACAACAAAAAAATATCTGAACAACAAAATTAAACGTTTGAAACTCTTTGATTCAAATTATCACATTCTCATTATAAATCGTACTTATAAAATGCAACGGTAACACTTATTTATTTCTTAATCCTAAGAAGGCCAACTTGGCTCTTTGCCTCTTAATTAAAAAAAAGGTGCAAAGGAAACAAGCTCGCCCGCCTTTTAAACTTAAATGCCATATCTAACCTACTTAGTGACTCCGTTTCATATAGGTACATACATTATTTCCATATTTCTATAATGGAAGCACTAAGGAATTTTGTTTGCGTTATAAAACTAAAACATTACTTACATTAATTTGTCTTATGCGTCAATAACAACTAAATTCAGCTATTAAATCTACGTATAATTTTGATTAGCTCAACAGTTCGTAATTTTCGTTATCTTAAAGCCTCCTGCAGACAGACGCGATTAACCGCGCGTGGCGATTGTTGGAAAAACCTACTTAGTCCATTTTCTATGAAAACACCCATATCTGTTCACACTGAAGCGGCGCGGCGTATCGCGTTTCTAATATTATTATTGCGACGGCTTGCGACAAGATTGACGCGCGACAAGTGCGTCGGTGCCGCGTTGTCGCGCGCTGGCGCTGGTTGCCAATGTAATTTCCACTCTAAATGTATACGACGCCTACGATTGGGTTCACTTCTCTTTGCAGGGCATAGCTCCGCGGTGCCGCGCCGCGCGCCGCGCGGCGCGCGCATCTTGTCGCGCGGCGCGTCTGTTTTGCCGTGCCGCGTCGTATCCTTAATGTAATACATTTAGAGTTTATATTTCTTTGGCAATTTGTCGCAGCGGGAGACGCCGCGTTCCGCGCGCGCTGTCGCTAGTTGCCAATGTAATTTCCACTCTAAATGTACTAAGATTGGGTTCACTTCTCTTTGCAGGGCGTGGCTCTGCGGTGCCGCGCGGCGCTCGCCTTGTCGCGCCGCGTCGTCGTGTCCTTACCGTAGTGAATTTAGAGTTTATATTTCTGTGGCAATTTGTCGCAGCGGGAGACGCCGCGTTGTCGCGCGCTGGCGCTGGTTGCCAATGTAATTTCCACTCTAAATGTACTACGATTGGGTTCACTTCTCTTTGCAGGGCATAGCTCCGCGGTGCCGCGCCGCGCGCCGCGCGGCGCGCGAGTCTTGTCGCGCGGCGCGTCTGATTTGCCGTGCCGCGTCGTGTCCTTAATGTAATACATTTAGAGTTTATATTTCTGTGGCAATTTGTCGCAGCGGGAGACGCCGCGTTGTCGCGCGCTGGCGCTGGTTGCCAATGTAATTTCCACTCTAAATGTACTACGATTGGGTTCACTTCTCTTTGCAGGGCATAGCTCCGCGGTGCCGCGCCGCGCGCCGCGCGGCGCGCGCATCTTGTCGCGCGGCGCGTCTGATTTGCCGTGCCGCGTCGTGTCCTTAATGTAATACATTTAGAGTTTATATTTCTTTGGCAATTTGTCGCAGCGGGAGACGCCGCGTTCCGCGCGCGCTGTCGCTAGTGGCCAATGTAATTTCCACTCTAAATGTACTAAGATTGGGTTCACTTCTCTTTGCAGGGCGTGGCTCTGCGGTGCCGCGCGGCGCTCGCCTTGTCGCGCGGCGCGCGCGCCTTGCCGCGCCGCGTCGTCGTGTCCTTACCGTAGTGAATTTAGAGTTTATATTTCTGTGGCAATTTGTCGCAGCGGGAGACGCCGCGTTCCGCGCGCGCTGGCGCTGGTTGCCAATGTAATTTAAACTCTAAATGTGTTATGATTCGGTTCATTTCTCTTCGCAGTGCTTGGCTCTGCAGTGCCGCGCCGCGTCATGTTATAATCGTGTCCCGTCCTGTCGCCGCGTAGCGCGCTCTTAATGTGAACAACAATGCGGCAAGGAAACGCGCGCGGTATCGGTGATGTCGCCACGCGCGGTTAATCGCGTCTGTCTGCAGGAGGCTTAACTCTAACACTAAAACTATCAAGGTGATTGATGAGGCGCCCATAAAGATAAACCAGTACCAACAAATTGATACTGAACTCGTTCATTGTTGTTCAAATAGGCATGTTATCTATAACATTTATCTTAAACTTCCATTCTCCCACAGGCGGCGTAGCTAGCGGTGTTTGAAAATAGAACTGCACTTTTGACAGAACAAAAAAATACCATTTTCTAAGTCTATGACTATTCTCTATGGTGCTAAACCGAAACCACGAAACGCCGTATCACAAAATATATATTTGCAGCCATAACAAATTTGAAAATTGACGCAAAGGGCAAGTTTTCACTCAGCCGATGGATCAATATAACGTCCATCAATCATTTCTGTGTTACGATCAGTCTTTCCAGCCATTGATGAATAATTCATTGTTCATTCACGAACCATCGATGCTTTGCTGCGTTAATGATACATTATCTTGAAGCGTTCAAACTGATTCATTGAAAGTTCATCCGTGGTTGCTCATTCTTTCCTTATCAATAATCTCGTAGTAATTGTCTATGGTATAGTTGAATAGCCGGAAATCGTTCCTGAAAAGAAGTAATGTTGTCGCTATTAGTCAAGGCTCGATTGTCCTAGAAAAAAAAAACAAATAAGATCTAGGGTCGGCAGTTTTTGAATGTCCAAATAAAATTAGGCAGTCCCTCGAAACTCCTGTCCTTGTGTGTTATCTGAAGAAAAAGTGGCTCAAAGCTCAAATTCAGCCTTTCAAAGACTACAACAAGGCGCAAAACCTCATGAGTACTTATTAAAGTAGTAAAGTTTGGTCGAAATTACAAAGAATACGTACTTATACAAGTCATAAAGGCCGTCAAGTTGGCGTCTCTTCAGTCGCGAGTATAGATGACTGATGTTGTGCAGTGTGTTGGTGCCTTTCCCACTGTTACGCCACTCAGGCTTCACAACTTCTTGGAGGTGAGCCAACTGGATCAGGAACTTTTGGTCCTCCTGCCAACACAAATAAAATATGTAGACACGCAGGGGCGTTAGACCTTAGGTTACAATATATTATTCTAAGTGTGCAATTACAGTGGCGCGGGGCGAGCAGCGGGAGCGGGTCACGAAAGACTAGATTTCCGCTCAAACCGCCCTGCCCGCACTTGGCCCCGCCACCGGATGGCACCGCCAGCAAATTCCGCTGCCCGCCCTGCTGCCACTGTAATTTCACTAAGTTATACGAAGAAATTATATTTTATGTAGCTATAGGTATATAAATTTCAGGACTGTCCATAGTGTCCATTGAACTTGGCACCCATTTAGATTTCACTTCTTTTGTCGCTGAAGTTAACAACCAAGGCATAATTATCATAATATTGAACTTGGCTCTAATTTCACATTTATGTTTTTGATGGGATCAGTCCTAGAAAACTACAAAGTGCAAAATAGAGAGCTTAAATTTCTACAGATTTCTGTGCTATAATCCGCTATCAAAATAGAAATGGAAATGCGACGTCAAACGGATGTGAAACCGCACCAGCAAAAGCAGCGTGCGGTCGGGATACCGTCATTATTTATCACTACGCTGACCGCTGTCCAGTTACCCATTTCACGCTCACTTAAAAAACTTTGAAATGCGGGATAATTGAATACGGATCCAAGAGTTTTCACTAAGCGATAAAAAATCTCTCCAACTTTTAGCACGGACGCTTTCCAAATTGATATGGATTGCTTAAAAATGCAGGCTTCATGCCAATTGTTGAATGAAAATGCGAAAATCTTTCATTGATTCACTTCAAAATGTGTTGCGTTGGCAGTGAGTCTAGTCTAGCCAAGAATAAGTGAATAATTTACTTACATCCAATGTCTCAAACTTGAGTATAACGTCGAAATTGAATTTGCACGGCGTACAGAAAGTGGTGTAGGGTGTCCAGTGCATGTCTAGCGAACGTTTTGCTTTCGTTTCATCTAACACGTACGACACGAACTCTTCAAATACTGGGTACTTTTCTGTGCGCGACTTGTCTGTTGGCTGAAAAGATAAGATCGTTTACGTAACACAGAAAGGAAAAGTTTACTTTTGTGAACTCGCAAAGGAAAATGTGACTTAACGAAAACATGGAAGTGCTTTTACCTTTCTATATTTCTTTATGATCCTATGGCCCATTTTGTCATGGAAGGATTTGGGCCACGCGTGCACGATTTTGTCATTATAGGCGGACGCTAGTCTCTCCAAAGGATGTCGGACTATAAGGAAAGTGATCGAGTCCCCTTGGGCCTTCTTAATCATTTCTGTTGTGGGCCTCGCGTATTTTCTCCTGGCTAATTCTAGCGGCACTTCTTTTGTTTTGTCTAAGAATGCTGCTGTGTAGTTTGCCATTAGGTTGAAATTGTACATCCACGATGTGGACGCTGCTTTGAATATGTTGCACCTGGAAATAGTAAAAAATAGTAGCTTAACTTATGCATACATTGTTGTCGTTAATAGTAAACACACCCTTGTTTACCATAACGACGACAATGTTAATTTTAGTTAACTCATTTCTAATGGTGACACGCAAAGAGGTGGGTAGCTCAAAAACCCATCAAATTAATTATTGACCTAGTCAAAGTGGAAAGTAATGAGTCCACATTAATGCAGGGTAGGTTATGGTACAGGGGCATAAAACTCCACGCCTCAGTCATAAACAGGCCTCTTGATTACCATCAACTTAAAACTTTAGTTACATTGAAAATGCTTCATTGACGGTGATTAAGTTTTCTCACGGTTTTTAAGTAAAATATGCTTCCCAACACCAAAGAACCCATCTCGATAAGTCAAAACCTCACCATATGACATGATACTGCCTGTTAATAAGATACTCCCAGGCATTAGACTTATGACTGGAAGTGTCCAGGCCAAGTCTGGTGCACTCGGCTCTCATGTAGTCTCTTCTGGCTTCCATCCTGGCGTTTACCTCCATGAACTTGTCTCTGCTCAGTAGACCGTCATCGCGGGAACCGTTCTCGAAGACGTACTAAAACAAAAAGGTGAAATTAGATTAGTCTATGGTAAAGTTTTTTTTTAATGCTGATTTCTGTGCTTCGGTTTTTAAGTGAGAATGACAAAAATATTTCGCAAGTCAATGTTCGTCGAGACACTGAGGTGAATCCCGAAAACTTAAAATATGAAAATGTACTACAAAATGAAAATGACACCATGGTATTAATTCTAGTAATGATCCAGGATTTCCAAGCCTTATTCCGTGTCAGATAGCGGCTTTGTAGAAGGCAATAGAAACCAGGTCATTCGCTCTGGGTAATCTAGAAAAACGTGTTGCAGTTATAACTGTAAACCCTTGCTATGTTAGTTTTACATAATGATTTTACAAGTTTTCCCTCACTATGATAAGATAGAGATGTAGTCGTATTATCAACTCTTATTATCCCAGGAGACAGTATTTTCAATAGGTACTTACGTAAATTCAATTAGTGACAGTTTCAGATTCTTTATTCCCTCATCATCCGAAATGAACCTTACCTGTTGACGACCTTTTTGTATAGTTGCATGGTTACCTACAGTCGTCTGTAGAAATAAGTATGCAACTCAATAGTAATAAGATTTATTTTCGGATGAAGCGTAAGTCAGCTATGCTTGATATGAGCTAAGATAAAGTTCGCTCTTCAGAGGCAGCGATGCCTTAAGTTCTAATTCAATTCTTTTTTTTTCAGTTCCACTTTGACATAAATGCCTAGTGAAAAAAAATCTTTTTTGATTTTTAACCAAGCAATAAAGAAAAAAACGCTAGGTATTCAATAAATCCTACTACTATTATAAAGGCGAAAGTTTGTAAGTATGGATGTATGGATGTTTGTTACTCTTTCACGCAAAACCACTGAACGGATTTGGCTAAAATTTGGTACACAGATAGTTTATAACCTGGATTAACACATAGGATAGTTTTTATCCCGATTTTATGTTCCCGTGGGATAATTTTCGAGTTGTAGCGGGTGAAACCGCTGGCAACAGCTAGTTAGTTAATAAATCATGCTGATAGCTTAATGAAAACTCAGTCCACGAGTTGTTATTTCAAGCCCTCTCGATTCGGAGTGCAAGATTCATTAAACGAATATTCTGCCGTAATTACTGCGTGAAGACATTCCGTGACGGATGCTTAATTAGAGAAATATGTCGAGGGAGTGTTCTCAAGCCTTTCATTCATTAAGATAAGTCCTTTGATGGTTTACCGTTTATTTGGAGTGGGCATTAGAAATATGGCTATTTTCTTTTGCTTTGACTATTTTGTTATACCTACCTACTCGTAAATTGCATTGGTGTTATGCGACTATTTTAGAAATCTTATGTCGTAGCTTATGTTCTGAAAGCTGTTTATTAAAGTTTCATAATAGAGTTTAAAGCAGATTTAACTAGGGACTAACTTATCAGATAACCGTGGCCCCGGAACGTAAAGCTATTGACGGAAATCGTAGATTTTAGTCAGTACAAGACTGGCAGTTCCTCCCGCCCTGCCCTGGGTGGGAGGACTCAGTGGATGACATAACTACGCAAAAATACAAAAAACAGGTCGATTTTACGGCAAGGGCTAACTTTGCCTATTTAGATTACAGAAAAACCTATAAGAAGTCCAAGATCTAAGAAAATATATAAAATAAGATTTAATGTTTTGGAGTGTCAAAATATTAATCCCCTAATTATTTTTGAAACTGAAGGATGTTGACAAAAAGTTGTTCAATGATATTCCTACTGTAAGTTTTATTTACGATTGGATTTAGGCAATTCAATCGTCGCTCGATGCTATGAACACTTGCACAGGAAATAAAAATCAGTTCTGTTTGGAAGTCTGCTAATCTTTTACGACGGGTGAGTGACATTTTGCATAATAAAGTCGAAAATACATTCGGAATGCTCGTTTTGAATTCCAAAGATTCGTTGAATCTAGGTATAAAATATAACTAGAACTTCTATAGATAACTGTGTGTAGATATTTAGTCAAATAAGTGTATCATTTAATTTTCCCATTTTAAGTTTCCTATAGAAAGGTGTTGCTTCTTTTTGAAATTCTGTAAAAGTATAGGCTTTGAGCTTGCCTTTGCTTTCATTATGATCAACATTAACATTGAAGAGCTGTCATCATCATCGTTTTAGCCTGGTACTTGGTATAGATATCGTTTCTGTGCGTGCCGCATCCATCTGTTCCGCGCGATTTTGACTAGGTATATTGTCAACTCAATGCACTTTTGGTCTGTCAAGAACCCGTAAGTATACAAAAAACTACTTCATTTATTTCAACCATTGTTCAAAAGTAGGTATCATCGTCATCATCATCATCATCAGCCTATTAATGTCCCACTGCTGGGACACAGGCCTCCTCTCTGTGAGAGGGGGTGGGCCATAATACACCACGCGGGCCCAGTGCGGATTGGTGGATGTCACATGTCTTCGTATTTTTGGTTCTAGGACATGCCGGTTTCCTCACGATGTTTTCCTTCACCGTTTTGAGAGCAGTGGTGATGAAATAAATTAAACAAAGTAAGGCGCCTGCCGGGATTCGAACCCACGACCTACTGGGCCACCACTGCTCTACTGTAAAGTAAAAGTAGGTAAACATTTGAAATGAACTTGTAAGTGTACAGTAAGGCACCTACCCTTCTATCTACTTATGTACTGTCTATCAGACTTAAGGAGCCTTAATAGCCCGCTTGTAGAGAAGAACTGAGCTCGTAAAACTGTTTGTATAGACACTTGTTCACTATTGTGGGCAGATCTCCCTGTGCTTGAACGTCAAGGCTTCTCTTTATATGTTTTATATCTTACAAGCCTTTAATAGCTTTTCTAGACAGTTTTATTGGAGCAGTGACAGATGAGGTTGCCGGGCCGTAAGTTTTGCAAAGCTTTTGGTCGGAAAAGGCTGTTTTCCTGTATCGGAATTGTCTGCTAGAATCGTAATAATATATTGTTTAATCAACTAGGTGCAGGTCGTTTTACTTAAATGGGGTTAGCTTGGTTTCCATCTAGCCCAAAGATAATAATAACACCTAATAGAGAGTAAGCTCATCCAGCTCTGAAACTCTACGCACTTATGCAGTGGCGTAGTCAGGCCAGAAGGAGCCCCGTAGGAAAACGTGTTTGGGGGCTAAACACGTTTTCTTATCCAATTGTATATTTTTTCAAGTGTAGATGCTGAGGCAGGCAGGCAGTGGGATTGTTTAGCCGTCACCGTAGGTAACAGAAAGCTTCATGGAACTCTATGATTTGAATCCCACCCCTAAAATTATTTCTGTACCGAAATTATAGAACTGTTTGATTATGTTTGATTATTCCTATCAGAAAACGAAATAGTCATATAACTGGAGAAAAGTGGGTGGACCTATTGGGACACCCCTCTGCCTAGCCCATCGTGGATTACCTACAAAGCGTGATGTTATGTTAACAAAATGACAAGCCTTTTCCGAAAATCCGCCATTTCAGTTTCTACTTATGCGTTTTGGCAACGGTTCAAAAGCATTTTTTTTGTTGTCATCCTCAAGCCATCGCCACTTTAGCTTTGTTGTATCACGATAAAATGCCAGCCCCTCTATTTCATCAACTCATAATCTACCTAAACTTTCCCGACTAAAAGACTTTTTCTTTCTCTCACGTTGCTTTTTTATGTTGATAATAACACCCAATCTGTTCCTTCAATTTCCCCTTGTGTTCCAGGGTGCGCTATATGCCCTATACAGTCCCACAACCCTTTAATCATCAAAAACTTGATTAATACCGTTATCGTTACGCAAAAATGCTTTTCCTTTACACCGTAATGACCTTCGTGCAAGAAACATACCCGTTAAGTCCTGGCGTATCTAATTATGGATTACGTTCAAATCTGAACGCTCTTTACGTGTAGTTATAAGTACTTTGTAACGGTGACGACTTTGTGGTGTACATGCAGACAATTGGGTAGTTTCCAAGGTCAAAATAATTACATTCTATTTAGTCCGTATTTTAGATTATAAAAAAATATTGGGCACGTATTTTTTCTTTTTTCCATTAAACAAAAAAGAACAAAGATAATAGCCTATTTAAGTTACCTGTGACGTCACTCTGCGCGAAAAATGCCACGCATCGTGACGTCACACGTAACTTTAATAGGCTATTCTTTGTCATTTTTGGTCTAATTTACAAATAAAAAAATACGTGTCCCTTATTTTTGAATGATCTAAAAGACGGACTAATTACATTTTTTTAGGCAACTAGTCTATTATAACCTCGAAGTAGGAGCTTCTGATCGAGCTGAGCTTGCCGAGGTTGGTCTTTAGATGGGTGATTTATCATAGCGAGTTTCCTTCGTACTTTGGAAAGGAAGTAAACCTTTGGTCCCGGCTATCATTTATAAATCTTTGGCAGACGTTACTGTTAGTCAGAAGCTCGAAAGTCTGGCAACCAGTCTTACTAGGGGTTAGCATGCTTTTACTTGGAGGAAAGTTGACGTCTAGGTTTGCAGGGATAGGGCAACAGTTCCCAAACTTTTTTGACCAGGGACAACTTTGGTCCCTTTTCTTACTGCATCATGCTTGTAACTCTAGGATCAACAAGGATTTTTGGTAAATAAAAACGAAGAGAATAAAGCTTTGTTTAGGTGATGCAAGAAATTGCATTCGTGTTACGTTTACATTGGTGGACAATGAATTCAGTGGATCAAACATCAACCGTAATGTAGGTACTCAAACTTTTAAGCAAGTTTCTGTAGTGTCTAAATGGGGCTTAACTATTTATATAAATTGTCAAATACATGGTTAATCGATTGCGTATGTATTTTGTTTGTTTTAATTGTGATGTGTATAAGTTTAACAAGTACATAATATTGTGTAACTAATTAAAATGCCACTGTTACTAACATGTTGCCAACTTTCGCTAATTAATAATAACACCGTCATTCATGGTGTGGTGTGACGTTTGTTTGTCATAATTATAATGGACGATGTTAATTTAACATCTATTAGCAAATGTGTTTTTTAAATAATTAATTTAATCATGCTTTTTCATGTTTTTATAGGTTTGGTTGTAAACATTTATTTGGGTAATTCCTAAGAGACCCTTTTTAATTGAGGGCAGACACTCCTGTACGTTTTCCTGTGGGATTGTTATTTATTAATAGTTGGATTATTATTTGAATACACACCCATTTTCTATGACTATTTTGAATTCACACCCGTTTTCTGGGATCGAATTGATATTTAAAATGTTAAATGATGTTATCTATATTAGGTATTAATCTATATAGGTATGTGTTTATGTACCTACATAAAAATCAATGCCACTTTTCATTGTAATTTTATAACTCAAGAACTGGCTCACCAAACCAAATGTTTAGGACTTTGTTCGGACTATTTTGTAGATGGTTTATGTGAAGTTTGCACAAAATCGGTCGAGCGGTTCTTCATTTATCATTTTTTTTGTAACGTAGAGAAGCACGTATCGGGCCGCTAGTAGATATAACATAGAAAACATGTAGGTGGCATATTTTGGTTATCAAAACAAAAAAATACATAGTAGCAACAAGTAGGTTATTAATAAATACTTATTAATATTTTTGGTTTACCTATCTATATTATCTATAGTCGCTCTATGTAAAATAGGTACTGATATCCAGCTGAATCTGGTTCGATTGGAAGCCGACCCCAAATAGTTGGGAAAAGGCTATTCAGATGATGATGATCTATATTATAGGAATATACACCGTGACTTTTTAGTCGTCTTACAAAAGGGGTCCACTTAATGTATCCGACCTAAAATACCTCTAGGTAAGTTTTTTTTTGTTGTTATCGTTAACAATAATTTTTTTTTTAATAAATAGGTACATTAGAAATATGAAACATCCTGTTAAAATGTTTACATATCAAGCTGTAGTGTATACCTACCCAGTGCAATAGTCGGGCAGATCATTCCATCTCCATTTTTTATGAGACAAGGGTGTTTCTAACTACGCCTTGCGTCATAATAAAGAATTAAAATTATATTTTAAAAATTTTCAAATTCTTAAAAACCTATTTTTTTTTTATAAACGTGTTTTAGTCATTGGTCGACTGGCCTGTTGGTGTAGTGGTTAGTGACCCTGACTGCTATGCCGGAGGTCGTGGGTTCGATTCCCACCCAGGACAAATGTTTGTGTGATGAGCACAATCATTTGTTCTGTGTCTGGGTGTAATTTATCTATATTATGTATATATTTAGAAATATGTGTATATGTATAAGTATGTTTATCAGTTGTCTAGTACCCATAACACAAGCTTTGCTTAGCTTGGGACTAGACGGCATTGTGTGATAGTTGTTGAATAAAAAAAAAAAAAAAAAAAAAAAAAAAAAAATTGGATACATGAACTGGGCTGCTTTTGTAAGACGACTAAAAAGTCACGGTGTATATAGATCATCATCATCTGAATAGCCTTTTCCCAACTATTATATAATTTTTTATTATATAATTTATACAATAGTTTAAATTTCAATTGGTACAATTAGCAAAACAATACGTTAACTGGAAAACATTTTCAATTGGTTTAGGTACCCTTCTTCGCTGTCAACTAACAATTATATAAATTACTGATAGTAGAATTACATTTTGTATGCATGCAACGGGCATGCGTGCATGCAAACGATGATTATATACTACGTTGTTTAAATACCTACCCACATAGCGAGTAAATAACAGAAGTTATTTTCGTGATACGTGTCTATTTTCAGGCTGAAATATACGTCACTAGGCATGCAATGTCAATTGACATGCAATGACATTCGAACAGGAAATCTGAAACTGTCACGATAAGTAACGGGCGTTAAGGAACTATTTGTTTTTAGTTAAGTAAATGTTGTTTCACGTGATTGCATGTTTTGAATATTATGTACAATCGACAAAGTAGAATCATGACCCACCATAAGCTTATTTTCTAACAGACATTCAAATACAATTAGGTCCACATTCGCGTAAACATACCTACATATCCATGGTAACGACTTTGATCTTTGTCAATTTGACGGATTCAAACGATTTTTTTGTCAAAATGGGTCATGATTCAACCTTGGCGACTGTACAGACGCCAGCTCATCAAGCTTCCACAATCTGGCCCTTGGTCGGGCAGCGAGTTGCCCTTTACTCGCTGCCCGCATGCCCGCGCCTACGGTGGCCGGAGATCATCAAGTGACGTCCGTCGCCGTGGGCGTCTACCACTGCGATTTTAAAGTAAGCTTGCTAAAATAAGAAGGGTTAAGCTTTTATTTTCTTATGCCTGAGGCGTCCCCCACGTCTATTTCTAAAGTTATCCCACGGTCAGACTATCTTTTCAGGTAACCGCCGTTACTCTCTGGTACTCGTACTTAAAGGACTATTGAAGGACACCGTGGATTTTTGTCAGTACGAGTCTGAAAATTTCTCCCGCTCCGCCCCGGGTTTGAGGACTCATTTGATGATTTTACCATGTTATATAAAAATGTGATAAATGATCCCCAGGTGTTGTGTGTATCGTGGTCTCTTTTGGGCCAAATAAATGGTTTTTCTTTCTTTCTTTCGTTATAATAACCTATCTTTGAGTCTTTTAATAAGATCCGGGTCCTTGTTATTATTACCTACTAATACTAAACCGCACTCGGATTTCTTTAATATGCCTTTGATTGATTGTACAAAATAAGTTTACTGGTTATTATTTAATTTTCTGAAATCTTATTCTGAAACGGAACTTAAACTACTATTTCATTTTAATTGCCTTCTGTTCAATCAAAGTTAAGGAAACCATTAAAATGCAACTTTCATTCGCATTATACAAAGTGGGAGTGGGATGAAAGTAACACTAAAATTAATATTTCCTTTCCTATAATTGGACTTTTTACACCCATATTTTCTTTAATTAATAGTCGAATAAGATAGAGACAGGAGTTTCCTGTTTAATATCTAACAAGGAAAGATGATACAATAAAATTGGTTTTGAACGATTTTCATGTTCCACTATTCCAAAAATGATGGAAATGAACAATTCCCGTGGTAGGTACCACAAAAACTTTTTAAAGTCTGTTGAACACTTGTCTAAAAACTGTCAGATAATGACGATGAAATAAGGTCCGTTTTGCAGTCACACCTTTTTTAAACAAGAGATGTTTAAGTTCAACAGATGTTTAAGTTTTTGTAGTAAAGCTGTTAATGTTTTTTTTTTTATAATTTGATCCTTGCTTTATATAAAAACGTACCCCCACACTATGAATTTCTCCTGTGTTATGGTTGCGTTTACAAACAGAAACACACATACACAAACACCCAGACCCGGAACAACTACTTGCAGAACATATAAATATTTGTTCTGTGCGGAGATCGAACCCGCGACACGCTGCACAGCAGTCGATCACTCAACCACTGCGCCAATCGTGTCAAATAAATCGCCATTACAATAGCAACTTGGGTGTGAAATTAGGGCAACACACCAATTGTACAGTATAACTAGATACCTACCTATTAGCGTGTTCCAAAACCTGTAATTGACCAATTACATTGTCATTAGACTTAATTCAATAACTGACTGTCAGAGGTCGCACATTATACCATTGGTTGTTTGTTTGATAATTCGCATTTTTGTTAGTTGTGGTAAAATCATCAAATAAGTCCTCCCGCCCAGGTTGGGGCGGTCAGACTCGTACTGACTAAAATCTACTGTGTCCTTCAAATAGCTGTTCACGTTCCAGCGTCACTGTTACTTTATAAGATAGTTCCGCGACCCTCATTTTTTTTTAACTTTGCCCCACACTAGGAATTTCATGTACTTCAGGATTGAGGAGCCACATCAGATTTTTAAAATCTTATTTCACCATTATTTAGCAGCAATGTAGCTGATTTTGCAGCACAAATTCTAGATTTAGCAGCAAAATATATCACTAGTTATATGAATGCAAAAATGGCTCCTTAATTCAAACGTTTAGATTGACACCTTAAATCTCGGTAAGTAATAGATGCACATTGTTGAAACTTTTGCAGCATTTAGCAGCAATTGTGCTGCATTGAGCTGAAATTACATTGGATATGAGCGATCAATTAATATATTCAACATAATGATCATTTAGCAGGTGTTGTGTTTGTTTTGGTAGTATAGGAATAAAATGGTAAAACAGAGTTAATTTTTTAGATGAACGTATTTTCTTTGGCTCCTCAATCCTGACGTTCTAATTGTATATTTTTGACTGTAGCCACCTGAGTTCTCAACGGAATCTAAAGCCAGATAAACTAACATTTAGCAGAAATGTCTGCTAAAGATATCTGCACACTTCAGCAATGTACATATTTTGGATTCTGAGAAAACAATACTTAGGTAACTATTTTCTTCTAAATTCAGTGTGTTGGGTGACCATGTTATACTCGTATTAATGAAACCAGTCTAGGTAAACTATAAATACGTCTCAAATACTTAAAACTCGTGCTAAGGGTAAAGGCTTTCTAAACTTGCTAAAGTTCCTGTCATGCATCAAGAAAACTGACAAGCATTGTACGTCATCCCCTTCGCTTTCCCGATATTGAATGCATCGGATTGAATTGCTTTCCATGAATGGGGCTGTTCGTTTTATCGCCGCTCAAACTTATTGGATTCGCCGTATTTGTATAGCTTGAAGGCACGCGAGCTGGCGATGAAAACGTCGCGCGGTAGATACGTACGTTATGTAGGTAGGTATCGTAACTTCATGTTGAAGTTGAGAGTAAATAAATTGTCATCAAACAAATCGTTTACATCGTAAAGCTGACAGACAAGCACACGGCCAGAATGATGGAAGCGGTCTCCGTAGCTGGACCTCGCTTGCAACACCAGAGCCAAACGTTACCGAACTTAACTTTTTCACGTTTATGTACTTTTTAATGGTGTGATAATCAAAATTAAAGCATTTATTTCAAGTAGGCCAGTCACAGACACTTTTGAATTGTCAAAGAAAAATATAATAAAATACTACTACCTACAATGGTGCTACAGTACCAGTAACAAGACATAATAACTGTCAAGGTACCGTAGATGCCTATTCCAAGGAGTAGATCTCTATGGAGAAGAACGCGGCGGGCAAGATATTACTTAACTCGGGGTAGAGTTGAGGAGTTGTTGACACTTGAGATTTCTAACATCAAAACCCACACAGAAACAATCAAACCCGAGTCAACTACTAGTAGATCATACAAATATTTATTCCGTGCAAATAGCTGATAAATAATATTTGAGCCCTGACACAGCCAGAAGGCGTCGCGGCAGACCTCGTAGAAGATGGCGGGACAGGCTTGATGGAACCGATGACCAGTGGTCCACTTTGGCCCTGGATTGTGAAAATTGGAAGTCATGGGAAGAAGCCTTTGCCCAGCAGTGGGATGATGTAGGCTAGCAGTATCAGTATCAAATAGTTCCAGGTAATTAAATATGTACCATAATTATTTAACAATAGTTGCATGCAGCTTTATTCAGTGGACTAAAAAAGTTATCCAAAGTAATAAATAATCAAGTGAAACCGCGAAAGTAGATAGGGTAGTATTAAAATTACAAAACCATCTTTACTGCTTGGGATAACCGTGTTACCGGTATCCATATCCACGTAACAGCTGGTACGATTTTTTAATACGACTTTCACTTGAATCCTTTCTGTGGTCAACATGTGATATCATCAAGAAAGTTTCGATTTTAATAATTTAAGAATGCTTTGGTTTACAACACTATGATGGAACTGCACATTATTTAATTCTGCCTGGCCCTTTCCATCATCGGACTAAAAGACATACAGCAATGCGCCATCGGTACATGGTAGATATCCCACCTTTACTTTTATTGCATGGTAAGGAGTAGATTTCCTTGCCGGAGTTTATATTTCCTACAGCCTTCAAGTCAAGAGTGAGATGGGTAACTCTTAGGCAAGCGTGGATAACATCTTCGCTTCTTCGCTTACTATCAGGTGGCCTACTATGAACTCTTAATGCAATTCAGTTCAGGCTGTGGGAAAGAGACGGCGCTAGACGACTTGTATAGTTCTGTCTCTTTCCCACAGCCTACACTGGATCGCTTTATCTCGTGGTAACGCCACAGGTTAGATAGTGGTCAAACGTGAGCCTATTAGCTGAATAAAAAAGAACTTAGTCAACTGCAGTTCGTCAATCACAAAATATTCGGGATTTTAACAAAAGCTTAACTAATGATCAAACAACTATCCCCTAGAGAACAGCTAACCTGTATGTTCAGCTGTCAAGTAGAATATTGCTCATTATCTGTTTCTCTCACTGTTACCTTACTATTCCTCTAATACAGTCACTATTTCGATGGAGACCAACCAATTAACACCTAAGTAATCACCTTATAAAGTTCCATCACCAGCAAATAAAAATTCTTCAACAGCGAAAGAATTTACACACACGCAACGAGAATCCAGTTTAATTCGTTTTTTTTTCTTTTAATGTCCACGGAAAATTTATTACGTGTCGCTTCAAGGAGACCAAGCGTAGTAAATACTTTAAAAAAGTGAATAAATAAACGTACTAAAAATACTTTTACTGACGCTCTATTTTCGTGCGAACGACTCTGCCAGTATGAATGGGATAAAAATAGTCGATAATGATCTAAATATACTGTAAAACAAATGTTTGGAGTAAGTAGAACTATTTTATCCCAATCCTACATTCCACTTTTTGTTCTGCCCTCTGTTTTTTTAAACATGCAAGCCAGAGTGACTTCTGCGCTACCATAGACGACAGAGTTTTGAGCATTGAGTATTTTATTATTTTGTTTAATGGCAGGAGTACGAATCGAAGATGCCAGAATCGAATTTAAAACTATATAGGTAGGCACGGTGGATGTTCAAAGTTGTGCGCTTAGTTGCTCGGAGGTTCCAAAAAAGAGGTTTTACTACCTCGCCTTTCATGCACGAGATTGCGAACACGAGGGCAAGCCCCAATGTGTCTTTTTAAGACAATTTTTTTATCTACACTTTCAAGTTTACCGTGGACTTAAGTAGCTGATATTGATGAAGGAAAACATTGTGAGAAAACCTGGACTCATCTAATGCAATCGATGTCAGAAGCCTGGGATTTCCAGAGGCGTCTTAATTTACTGTGACACCAAAGGGTAGCCACATCTTCACACGAAAAAGAAATAAAGAAGAGTTCAGAGATAAAAGCGATGTCACGTTTAGCCAAAAGTGCAAGTGAGTCCGTATCCTGTTCGGATACGTTATGTTTGTATCATAAATTCTACAGATTTACTCTTACTTGGTCAACCTGTGCCAGTGTGCCTAAATGAGGACAGGGAGAGTTCGTGTTGGAAAGTCCAAGTGAAAGTAGTGTAGGTACTTGCTAAGACCTGCGTAAGTACTAAGATGAGCCTAGAAAGTGGTCCGTCTGCAATTTCGCTAGTTATTGAGATGTGTTGACAGCTACGAAGAAGTAACGTAATTCAGAAGTAAGTATGATATAAATGATGACCAATTACAGCTAAAGTATTAGGTAATAGGTGGTAATAGTCTCTGTGTGACGATAGTAAATACCTGCCTAGCCTAAATAATTTATTTTGTCACCCTAGCGTAAGTAATCACAGGAATCTTCTGGTAAATGATCAAAACTGGAACTAATACAGCATTTTTTTTAGAACCTTCCTGACTGTCTCCTGATCTTTATATCAATTTCTGTCAGAAAAATTCTCACCCCGCATATTACAGATAATTATCAGAAATTATGATCCGACAAGTCTTTCAATCCAAAATGTGCCTTTTGGCGACCATTACAAGCGGACGATCCGTAAGACAGTCTTACAGTGTGCAGTTTCGAATACAAATGAATGCAGCGAGTACCTTCCGGTGAGCATCAGAATTTTTCTGACAGTTTCTCATTAGTATGCGGTCGCGCTTATACTTTTTGAAACGGGTCCAAATTGGAATTAACACAGCCGTCTTTCTTTTTCCAAGCCTCTTTGCTGTCTGTCTTTCAAAACCTTGCATGTTATCATCGCTAGTAGCCTCCTCATTTTTTATCAAAATATTCTTTATAAAACGCTTGCCATCAGAAACGATATGGCGGGACCTCACTTGATTTGATCAATGTTAAGTTGATAGGTAGCAATTACGTTTGTCATCCTGTTCACAAGGTTTCAGTAAGCAGACAATGTTGCCATTATTTAGTTGATTGGCGTTTAGATTCAAGGTCCTGTAAAATACATGTGACTTATGATTCTGCTTGGAGGCACGCAGCAATTAAACAAGACGGTCGTATATGGACATGGCGAGACCTACCCAAAAGTCCCAAAACTAGTGTTGTACAAAGGACAGTGTACGATAGGTCATAGTTTCTATAGAAACGCCGAAACCACTGCCGTAATAGCCTTTTATGTTTTGTTGTGAGCTTCTTTAAGCGCGTCTTGGTCTGGCCAATTGTGGTTCTGGTCTGGCCATTTTTTGTTAGAAAAACTGCAGATGCAGTCCTAAAACCACAGCGAAGGCTGTGTGAGCTAAAGGCAGTAACTGCTGTGCCCGCAAAATGTTGTTGGTACAAAATCAAGTCAGACGATAGCATAGTTATCTGTTACGAAACATTTTATCTTAGCCATTAGTGTTGGCTTGGCAACTAATTACCAAACATTTGCCGTCGCCCGTATAGACCCGTGGCTGCAGGTGATGGAAAACACTTTCCTTAGGGCGTCGCTCTTTCACAGACATAACGTTTAATATCGTCGTCAGGTTGTACAGAAGCGTACCTAATTTTATAGTAAAGTTAGTGCCCATCATCACATGTGGCATCTTATATGACGAGGAAAGTGGGTCAAGTAATGCTGGCCACTACCCTTAAACCCATATATTTCGCCATTGATATGTGAGTTATAGCCATCAGATGGGTACAAATCCTGACACCGCAGCTACTACTCAGAAATTCCTGATGGAAAATCCCAATAACATTTAAAAACGAGCTAGAAGTCGAACCCTTAGTAGCAGTCACGCTTGCGAACAATAAACCAACGAGACAGTCAGAGAACACAACTAAGTCTAAGCTTTAAATTGAGACGATTTTCAAAGCTATCATTAGAACATGAAATGGAATATTTGAGTGGTCTGCCTAGAAATATCTACTCTCAATTACTTCAGTTCAGCCGTGATGGATATGTTACGGCGCTTGCAACAGTGCCCAATTATCGAAGACTCAAAACAAATAGTAGTAGAACTCACGTAACGAAGGCATTCAACCCGAATCTCTTCAAAGTTACTTGGTAAGCTCGCTCCGTCGTAGATTTTGTCTCTGTGAACTGATAGAGACTAGAGTCAAGAGTAAGGACACAGCAAATAATGAAAAGCCATAGATTTATGTACCAAGATTCACGGCCTAGCAAGCTATTATTCATGCAATTGCATAAAAGCCCTTCACTAACACGTCCAAATTGCTCTAAATCCCTGATATATCTTGTTAAATACGACGCAGCTGTTGTTATTCGTGTCTTACAAGGTCCACGTGGAAAGCTTCCAAGACGATCAGTCTCATTCAGATTCATTTGGCCAGAGATCACCAACTTATAATTGGACGTGTTGACTGGGCAACCAACATTTGGCAAAGGGTTGGCTGGTAATTTGGCAAACGAGTTTATTTTTTAGCCTGTTCCACTGCGAAATACAATGTGAAATATGTTTACATTCCATCAAGAAAGAGTCAGCAGATATAGTAAAAATGAGCCTCTGGAAAGAGGCTCATTTTTACTATTTCTGCTGACTCCTTTCCGCTCATCTATAAGTTGGCGGGAACACAAAAGTAATCAGTTTTCTCTTACGGTAAAATAAGTCATTAATGGGTCCCTTCTACCCGCGCGGTGGAAATAGGGGTTTTATTTTTCCTGGAAATATGGCAAATGTTGAAAGGTCTATAAAACAATATTTGTGTTTTTAAGTTGAACAAGCACGGAGGGTGCTTAAAAATATGCCAAATGTTTTGAATACTTTTGTGCATCATTCTAAATATCTGAACCGGTTTGTATGATTATTTTAAGCTTTGAAGGAATCGATTCAACTTACTTAGTCGGTATTTTACGTTCTTCGTCTCTTTGAATTGAAAGAGGTCTGGTTTTATGATGCAAAAACTTTAATTGAATTGGCAAGAATGCACAATTGCACAATGCAAAACAAATGTAGGAAACAGCTTCTTTAGTATATTTTAAAGCTAATTCAATACGCAAAGATGTACAAATAAAAGATCTATGATCGCTTGCCCGAAGGTTAGAACGAACATTTCATTTAAGACTAGGAACTTGTCCTGGCTTTGCACGGGCAGCAGATAAAACACCAGTCGGAATGATATTTTATCCTACATGTTCTACAATCATCTATATATATTTCAGCCGATTTACACAAAAACTTAATAAAGGAGGTGTTAATTTGTTCCCTACATTTAAGGCCAAGCCGTGTACCTCAAGGACAAAAATACGAAATTATAGGAAAAAAATCGTAGATTTTGAAAAAAAATATGTTGTACTAGCTGACCCGGCAAACGTTGTTTTGCCATATAATTTATTTCTAGTTTTCCTTATTTGCTCACCGTTTAGACCTACCCTGGACTACGACAAACATTTTAAAACCAAAATCAGCTCAATCGGCCCAGCCGTTTTCAAGTTTTAATCAGACTAACGAACAACAATTCATTTTTATTTATAAAGAAAAGAAGATTTATTTGGGCATTTGTACCATATGAAATTGTCGATCCAAAATGTTAAAACTTGCAACCCAAGAATTGATTTTCAATCTAGCAATGTCATACGTCTCCGACATGATGCGTTTCGTTACTTCATTTATAAACGTGTGAAAACCCAAAAATGTACTTTACAGAATTTATTTATGTATTTCAAATAAGTTATAATTACTAGTACACATATTTTGTGAATAATCATGGGAATAAGAACTTTAAAAAATGCATTTATTTCACATTTCATATTATTTTTTGCGTTTGGTTATCTGCCGGCCAAAAGCCAGGGTTCCCGACCTAGTTCGATAGTTTTTTTCTATTATTGTTGATATTCATTACTGTCAAAAAGCTGTCAAATAATGAAACATCGATGTCATATTTTGACGTGATTTTGACAGATGAAACAGATTGAAGCTGTCATAAACGTTTCTTTGAACGCAGTTCCGTTGCGAAGTAGTGTTTTTTCATATACTTTTATTTCTTTTTCTATCTAGTATTGAAGGATTTTAAATACTGCTAAAAATACTAATTATTGGAAGGGATTTTAATAATAATTTGTACCTCGGTACATGGTTGGGCCGAAAAATTAACACCTCCTTTGACACTAAAGCCTTCCTCATGAATCCGCCATCCATCAGTGAAAACTGTGCGAAAATCTGTTTGGTAGTTTTCAAGTTTATCGCGATTAGACAGACAGACAGACACGGCGGGGGACTGTGCTATACAATATGTAGTGATTTGTAGGCCAGTATTAGGGGAGAGCCCATTGAGACTAGTTACTGGTGAAGCGGCAAGTGTTAAATTAACCGTGACATACAAATGTACGTGTTTATATGTCACTGTGTTATACAAATAGCCGCTTTGATCTGTTCCGAGAGATCTGTCAATGACGGTGTGAATCGAATCTAGGTAGAACCTTTTATGGAAAATGTATTCCTCTGAGATTGTAGTGGTGCCCTGATAAACTATGGTTTGGTATAGGTCAGTTCTATTCCGTGACTTACGTAAACCACTATAGATTAAAAAGACAAATTGAGCATAATTATATTTTCGTCGATGCTGGGGGTGTGGTGCGAAGTGTATATAAGAACTCAATTCCTTAAATTCTCTGAGATTAACAGTTTATCGACAGATCAGACATGCACATTTCATCACCATGATCTGCCATTGTTCGACTCCTATTTAAGTATTCCCAGCGATATTTATACAAAGTTGGCTGCCGAGACCAACGGATTTACGTGCTTTCTGAGGCGCGGAGGAAATTCTTTGTAAAATGGTCACCTATCCACAGACCAACCTGCAGCTACTACAGCAAGCAGAATGTAAGAAGACCGACTCATTGTACCTGTCCTACTTCCTACTAATAATATTAGACCTAAACGTGAAAGTGTGTTTGGATATATGTATGTTTGTTCCTCTTTCACGCAAAAATTACTGAACGGATTTTGATAAAATTTGGTACACAGACATTTTGTAACCTGGATTAACACATAGGATAGAGTAGATAATCCCAATTGTATGTTACTGTGGTATAATTTTAGAGTCGGTGAAACTGCTGGCTACTGTAAGTATTCTAAAAGTAGGTAGGTGTGTCTAAAAATGAGTTCATGAATATGGGGGCTTTGACACTTATCATAAAAGTGTTACCACGTTATCAGGCGTGACGATATTCCTACGATCGCGTGTTTATGTACACAATCTGTTATCGGACGTCGTGAGAGCACATGCTCGCTCCAAGAATGATGTCTTCCATCAGGAAGGGGACTTAGATAACGTGATATCTTCTGTATGTAGATTATGGTGCAAATGACGAGGTTAACACTTTGTTGACTGAAAAGAGAGCTGTTGGAATTTGAACTGTCGGTGCTGAGTTTAAGTTTTAAAATCCAATAGAGTGGTTTTAGTTAGCCATGTATTTCCATTTTCGAAATTCTTGAATGACGATTCAGAAAGATATGAAGAAGTGTATATCTACTGAAGATGCTTCCCATCAGAACATTATTGACACCTCAGGACATACTCGTAGAATGCCAACAGCGAGTAATAAAAAGTGATGAAGGGAGTTGCCATCCGTCCGTGTTGCCCCGAATTTGTCCTAGTTCAGAGGGCATTCGGGGAGCGTCCGGGGACTACAAATGAGGCCCTCATTTGAAGTCCGGTTTTAAAAATTTAAAGTATTGGGCCGTCATCGACACACACTTCACCGGCGTACCTAGTTGTAATGGTGCGCACTTCAACTCGTACATCCGGGGTCTTGTCCTGGTTTCCAAATTTTAGAAATGGCAACCCATCTAAGGTAGGTATTATCTTTTTCAACTCAGTCTATTGCAGTCCACTGCTGGACATAGGCCTCTCCCAGGCTGCATGTTTAGCTCAGTGTTCATAAAATTTGTGGTTACACGAGAATACACGATGTAAGTAAATATTTTGCATGTAGCTATGATGAAACGTGTTATCGGCTAGTTCGATAATTGGAATTTGTCATAAAACGTGTTATGTTACTTTGCATAGCAATTAGTAAATGGGAAGGTACATACTTACATCATGAACATTGGTAATCGAATTATTTATGGTTGAACTTCCGAGGTTGTGGGACTGTCTAAGGTTACCGTGGCCCTGGAGCTTAAAGGGCAATTGTAGGAACAGGGCGGATTTTAAGTCAGTAAGAGCCTGTCAGTCATTTTTGATCAACCAGGGCAGAACGATTCATTTGATGATAATACCAATAAAAACTTAATGGTAGATCTTCCGGTAGGTATAATATGTCTTTAAGCCTATTTGTGTAATATTCCCAATATACCTACTCAGTAACATTTCTACAGCTGGGTGGGGCACAGACCTTACTCTCTAGCAGACGGAGTGTGCTGTTAATCACCACACTGATACAATGTGGGTTGGTGCATGTTACATGTCTACATGTCTTTGATTTTTTGGTTGTCGGACATGACTGTTACGTCACTCCCACTATGTTTCAAAGATTTGAAGGATTGTTGAATAACATAAAATTAATGTTTTTAGGTACTTGTGTTTGAACTTATCACCTTCTAGATAACGTATTTACTACGGTAGTCATTTTGCGACTACTGTTCACGTACAGCACTCAAGGTTCTTAAAAATGTTGACTAATAAGGCAAATGATACATCTCGTTTCTAATAAATCCGGACAAAGCAAAAGAGACCGTAAAGGGACTTAATAAATAACATGTTTCAACGTTAGTTCCCGCCACCCACTCGTAAAGTATCACCAGATAAATTAAGTGTTTGAAGCAATTGAGTGTTGGTGTCGGGATACCGTGGTGGCAACTTACGGATTAATCTCGAGTTTGGTCCAGTTATCGTTTCCTCGTTAGCGTCGCCTTTCCAATAAGTGGCGAGGAGTAAGAAAGTTGTAAAATGAGCTAGTCGAGTATTGCGATATGCGAGAGATATACTTAGGTACAGAAGGCTCATTCCGTTTCTTCAACTAAACAAACTCTTTTATTCACACATTACATTTCAATACATGTAAAAAGGATAGCTTGATAAAACGCAAAAAAAAAAGTGACAGCTAAATAAATAAACAGCGCCACGCGTCATCAATCCCCCGCACGTCAGCATAATAGACTTGCAATTGTCCCACGTAGGACATTTTCTGGTCTTCACGTTTTGAGCGCTCATTTAACATATCTGTTTACTAAAATATCATTGATTTTAATACATTGCCGTTTCACTTTTATTCCGTGTATACATGACATCTTTGTTTTTGAAGAAGTTAGGTTTATAACAAAGAGGTTTTGAGACTACATACACAGACTTTAGAAAAAAGGAAATCCCATGTCTCAGCACGGCCATATTAAGGATCTATAGTACCTCAGCATAATCTTACTCGCTCGCACTTGCACGTACCACGCACTATTGCTTGCTCTTTCTTTTAGCTATCTACACGCAAATCTATTTATTTTACGGCGAAAAAAAAGGAAATTCAAAAAAGTAAATAACATAAGACCTGCTTTATAGTTAGTTCAGTTAGTATAAAAAGTTTCATGATCTAATTTTAAGTATTATCTGATTGCCAGCGTTTTATTGTTCAATTTAGAGGTAACTTTGGGATTTTTTTCTATCGAGAAAATTTTATGGAATCATGTTTTCGCCAAACATAAGACCTTACATTATCCTCAACTTTACCATATATTTATTTCAAAATTAATGCTGTAGTATTTTCGACGTATTACAGGTTTCTGCTAAGCCATTTGAGGTCGGGCACGCCGCAATTGCGGCGGTAAGACCCCTCTTTGAGGAGTGGCTGGAGAGAAGTCATGGCGTCCTGACCTACCGCTTGACGCAGGTCCTCACCGGACACGGAAGTTTCGGGAGGTACCTGTGTCTGATGCGAAAGGAGGAGACGCCTGGGTGTCACCACTGCGAAGATCGCCCGGAGGACACGGTGGAGCATACGGTGCAAGACTGCCCAGCTTGGGCGGAGCACCGACGTGTCCTCACGGCTGCGATAGGCGGAGACCTCTCGCGCCCGGCATTGGTTGCGGCCATGCTGCGGGGCGAGACGGAGTGGGAAGCGGTCAGCTCCTTCTGCGAGGCAGTAATGCTCGTAAAGGAGGAGGCAGGCCGCGAGCGAGAGAGGACAGCGTCCTCCCTCCGCCCCAGCCGCAGTGGTAGGCGCCCACGGCGACGGACGTCGCAAGATGATCTCCGGCCACCGTAGGCGCGGGCATGCGGGCAGCGAGTAAAGGGCAACTCGCTGCCCGACCAAGGACCATGCCCGGGTCGACGGCGCGTTGTGTCCCACGCGCGCCTCAAAGAGCGTCAGCATAATGACGGGGCCAAAGCCCCCTCTCAGAGGGCCAAAGCCTGCCGGGGTCGCGGGATTATTCCCTAACCGTAACCCCGGAACGTAACAGGCTATGAAGGACACCGTGGATTTTAGTCAGTAGAAGTCTGACAGTCCCTCCCGCCCTGCCCGGGGTTGGAGGACTCATTTGATGACTTTACCACGCTAAAAAAAAAAAAAAAAAAGCCATTTGAGGTAGTATAGGCTCTTAAGATTATAGCAAAATAATAGGATTGCCAAGTCGATGCGTAACAATTTCAATCGTGTGCCCACATGCCCGCAATTTGCGAGGATCTTTATAAAGAAGATAGGGTTCTTAGGCTACATGCGAGTACAAGAACGACTAGTACAATGGAGCTGGAACAATCGCCTTGAGCGAAATCGCTCGAATGACATCATCATCATCATCATAATATTACTCATGTAGTACCGAAAATCTCTTGCAAGATGATTAAGAATTCAATCGAAGAGGGGAAGTTATTGTTCATAATATTGTCTCGTCTGTGGTCATTGGGAATATTTAATGTTGTTTTTGGCTAGCAAGCGAATGACTGACGGTGTGGCTATTTCTCGTTAGTGTATCTTGTTCAAATCTCGTAAATATCAAGTTTCTTTGAGTGTTTATTAGGAGTGTTCAAAATTAACATTTTAGTCAAAAAACAACGATGTAGCATTTTTCTATGCGGAGTTATGAACAAATTATAAAAAAGTCAATAGGCTATCAAAAGCCTGAAAGTCAAATTCAAAGAGGGCGAGGTAAATAGTAGAGTAGTTAACTATAAAAAAAATTAGAAAATATCATAAATTCTCAAAATGTCGTATTCAACATTTTACAAATGCGCAAATACATCGATGTATTGTGTGACCGGAAGATATCAAGATTCGGAAGTTTATTTTACTAGGAAAATTATAAACTAACCTTACCTAACCTACCGTAAATTTATAAACTGACGAGTTAGATTATAAACATACGGTTGTTACAATTTTACGCTAACAGATACACTACGTCTTCACGCGCACAAATTGTCGCCGTATCCGACCGGGCCTAAATCGCTTGCAGTGTTATAGCTGCCACACACCTTACGATAAATCGTTACGATTAGTCGGTACAGTTCAAACTGCAACGATAAATCGACAAGTGTGTATGAGAAAAATCGAACAGACTGTACAGTTTTTCTCATACACACTTGTCGATTTATCGTTGTAGTTTAACTGTACAGACTAATTGTAACGATTTATCGTAAGGTGTGTAGCAGCCATTACAGTGAGACAGCGGCCTAGTAGAAAGTGAAGCCAAGTAAGCAAGTGCAATCAATGTCATAGATGCAGCATATCTGCTATCTAATATAGACTAAATGGCTAACTCGTTTATTTGCAATATGAACCTGTTTAAAAGTTAATTGAGTTTCCGTAACAAGACTAGATTTCTAGCGGTCTGTTTATTAAGTGAGGAATTATAATTATTTATGATGATTAGGTATTTCTTGGTTCGCAACGGGTCGATCTCTAATAATAAAATATAATCCCCGTTATTAGAGTCCGTTCTTAAACTGATTTTCAATAAACATGGTAGAAATTAGTGACCGACCGAAATTTCGGTTTCGGTTTCGGTTTCGGCCGGTTTCGGCCAAAATATCTAGTTTCGGCCTTAGTTTCGGTTTCGGCCAAAATATAGCCGAAACTTTCGGTCCCGCCGAAACTCAAGTGTTCCTGCATTTTCGTGCGTCGTTCGGTAAAATTCGTAGCTAACACGTACTTGCTCGCCGGCGGGGCCCCGGCTCAGTTTGCCACCGTCCGTTTATTCGTGAGACGAGGTTATGTTTTTGAGTTTACTGCCAAGAGTACCTAAGTCTTGTATATTCATGTCATAATAAAAAATATTTGTTACGTACGTTATTGATTAAAAACTTATCAATCGTCAAGGCGATTAGAATTAGGATTAGGCGGTATTCGAAACATAATTAAGTTATCGGTTTCTTTTTTGAAATAATGCAATTTTTTTTGTCTACTGTCTCAGTTATTTCGTATTGCTAAATTAATATAGTGCGATTGTTGAGACTTCAAATCTAGTGAAACATTGATTTTTTTTATAATTTCGAATAGATTATGGACTCAGTAGAAGTTAAATAACATAGAAAAATAGCAATTCTTAAGATCGTCTATCTATCTATCCATAAGTTTGCCGTATTTCATTATTACCCAGAATTTGATCCTTACTATTAACACTACGATTTTTTTATCAAAATTAGCGGGTTCGATTTTGGGCCACGTTTATTGATTTTTCTAAAATCCAATGATACAGTTTTAGTTTTCGGAAAAATCGGTCTCGAGACTCTATTCAACGTTTTTCGACATTCCTCATAGTTAAAAATATAGCCGTCCACGCTCAGTTGAAAAGTTCGCTCTGTGAATTTGACACTTTTTCTTGTGCCAATAACTGGAAAAAAAAAAACAAAAAAAGAACAGAAAAAAATCGAAATGTTAGTTTTAAAAAGTTTCGGTTTCGGTTTCGGTTTCGGCCGAAACTGAGAGCAAGGCCGAAGGTTCGGTTTCGGTTTCGGTTTCGGCTGAAAAATCAGTTTCGGTCGGACACTAGTAGAAATTTAAGTAAATTTTCTTAGCCATAAAGTAACTACTGAAAGTACCTAGGTACATAATTATTTCGAAGGGGAACTTTTGTGTAGAATAAATACCTATTACCTTGGAGTCCTGACTATTTACAGTTACGATACAGGCCTTCCCTCTAACACAAGAAGGTAATAATGATCCACGCGGGTCCCAAGAGGAACATGTCGTCGAATTAAGTATTTTCTATAAAAAATTGATGTATTTACTTCCATGTTTACGTCACGCACGCGTGCTTACTCTGTGTACCCTATGCGTAATTAAGTGTATGTTGTCCTAATTAAAGTAACAGTCATCGCATTGCTCTTAATTCATCTGTTACATGTCAGTTAACGTCTTCCTGTCATACACTTGTTTAAACAAGGCCGTATGGTGAATTTAAACAGCTCGTTTAATTGTAAAAAAATTTGTGTTGTAAATAAAGTCTCAAACTCTTTGGTTGCAAAGGTGCGCCTAAACTGATACGTGCCTAAACAAGCAATATTATTTTAACTGCAATAACTGGTGACAACGTTTCAGCTCAAAAACATTTTCAATATTTCCGGTTTTCAAAGAAAGATTTTAATGTAGATTATCTCAGCAATAATATTTCTAAATCAGTATGGCTCATACGTTTGCCTCCTGCGGCTACGGCTAGGCCAGACATAAAACATTATCTTATTATATTGCATAGTTTGGAAGTAATATTGCTGGCAATTGATTTGTCACCATACATTGCAGTAAAAATATTGACCGTTTAGACGCATCTTTACGCAACAGCCTTAGACCATAGCCTTAGGGTTTTAAGTTTCATACCCCACAATTTATAGTACCAATACATTTTTAGATAGACAGCCTCAAAAAAACTTTTTGATGTCTCAATTTCACATTTTGTATTCTTAATTTGTGAAATTCCTCAATATTGCCTACCAATTTACATAATGTGTCGTTTGGTATTGTGACACGAGGTTGTATAACTCTTGTCTAAACAATTCGACGTCTGATTTTTGAGCTCATGGTCAAAGGTTCAATTTTATACGCGACAAAATATTTGAATAGCCTTCTTTTTGCGTCTGGATGTGGATATTTCGACTGAAACAAAACATTTCACGCTGAATGATCGATTGCTGAATAATATTATGGCAAGATAGCACGATTAGAGAGACAATTAATTGATTATTTTCAATTATAAATTAATAATAGACGTACAGATAATTTTAATAACAGGGGCGCTGCATTTTTGCTTCTTGAAAAAGCCTCCCACTTTTTGAGAAATATATTAAATTGCAGGCCATTTAAGTTTGGTGACCCATGGTCACAGGCTCACAGCTTATAGTTACAACGCTATGGTGCACACGTTCAGAAAATTATTCACATCACAACACAAGACACCACCATTGTGAAGCTATGTGGCTGTTGTGATATATATTGGAAGTGGTGTGGCAAGCCTATCATTATGCGGGGTATTATGCTAACTTACGAGAAACGGATTTAGGTTAGGCCAGCCGTTGTATAACCGCAAACTATGAGCCATACATTATCTTGACATACCTACACATAGCGTACCAGAAAGGTGTGGTTATGATATATTTTTGGGGAGGCGGGGAAAATGAAAATATTTGAAACTTATTTAGCTTATCGAGAACGAAGTAGGTAGTTGTACGGAAAATGTACCTACCTTTCATCGCATACAAAAGTGAACGACAAATATTGCAGTGGCGAAGCTAGGGTAGAATAAAAGGCCCTGTATCAATTTGTTGTAGGAGCCTTTTTATTCCAAATAAGTATAAATCTAGCAGAATTCTGATCGTGAGATAAGTGAATATTGAAGAGCGAAATCAAAATAGTAAATTATTAATATTAATCTTGACTTCAAGAAATGAGCGTTTCAACCGCAATAGGGATTTATTTTGTGAGCAACATTTTTGCATTTTTACTCACTCCATACATCATCGTCGGGGGCCTGTGGGGGCCCGTACCATTGATACGGGGCAGATACGTCCCTGTATTCTAGTATAAACGGCGGTATTGAGAATAAAACTCAGTTTAATATGACATAAACCACGAAACACGTGGAATTTACAGTTTCAGATAATATTTTAGTGCTTCTGTTTATTATGAGAAGTACAGACGTTTACGACTGATAATAATATTTACCCTCATTAGTACTGACTGACCCAAAATCCCCTCGTTAAAATTTCTTAATTTCTGCATTGTGCGACTTTAGATGAGCTTTGAGCACTGTGATAAAGTATTTTTGGCACAGGTTTAAAATAAATATTACTATTAAAAATGTGACCGTTTTTCACTTTTAACCTGCTGAATTGATTTGGATGTAAGTATACCTACACAGATAGTCATAACCTGGGTGAGTCCATAATTATCATACTTAAATAGGACACTTTGTCTCGGTATGTCATTTTCGTGGGATAGTTACCGAACTTTCTTCGGGCAACGCCGCGTGCATTAGCTTAGGTTATTGGCTTTATTTTTTAGTGGTCATTATTTGCAAAGTTTTTTCAAAACACAATCTCTATAAACATAATTATATTGATTTATAAATAGAGCATGGAATACATAGATGAGTCAGTAAATATCACTAATGAACAAGCCGGACTATCGGCTTACTTGTATAATCATTTTATTACAAGATATAACAGTTAGTTTTACATCCATCCATAAAATCTGGTTTATTGTCCCTGCCCTGAATGAGTTCTTATCATGAAACAATGTTTGAATTTATAATTAGTGTTATTACGAAATAAAATTGATGGAGGTACACAACATTATGCGATATTTTGAATCGTCTGGAAAGTGTGAATTAAAACAACACTAACACCAGTTCAATGACTTGTCCGTGTCAACTAATACGCCATCATACAGATTTCTGTCAATTCGAGATTACTAACAAAACTGTCAGAAGGGTTTATAAAAATAAAACTGAGTGTAAAAAAACATGGGAAAAATACGGGGTTATGTAACTAAGTCTGCGGGTTTCAGACGGGTGCACTACACTACCTACTGACAAAAAAAAGAGAAAGAATGCAATTTCTTTCAAAACTCTTCACCTGACTATTAGGTACAAAGACTACAAAAATAGGAATAGCCGAATTAATCCTGCAGTTCTATAGTTTTGCGTACATATGGCAATAACAGTTTCTGTATAAAATAATACTTCCTGTATTTCTTAAATGAGTTATTTTTGTGAACGTTTCCAGGATATAGAAAAATATTTATTGTGGTTAACAATACTGGTAAAAAATCCCAATATAATAGGCCGATGACGACAGGACATTAAGACAGGACAACAATGACGGGACTTACAGGGAAACCAACAGGATCTGATTATGTTAATAATCGTAATTATCAGAATAACCGACAAACACGGAGACTTCCGCTGACATGCGTGTACGCATCCTTTGGCGATGGTTTGTATTCTAATGAGTTAAAAATAAACTCATGTACCACTTCAATAATAGATTATCCTTGGCATGGGTGGACATAGCAACAAAAGACAGATGGCGAAATTCTACCTTACGAGAATTTTACGATACTTAAACACGTGATTGTGCTCATGATAACAAACAATTTTTATTATGGGAGCAAAGCCCAAATCGTGAAAAAAATATCAGCTGTTCAGTACATTATGCAAACATAAATGTACTGAACAGCTGATTTTTTTTTTTCGAGTTTTAAGGTTTGTTCCCATAGTAAAAGTTGTTGGTTATCATGAGCACAATCACGTGTTTAAGTATCGTACACTAATTACCAGTCACTCTATATTTAGCTGAAACCTAGGAGAATTTAACTTTTCGCACTTGAATTTTATCTTTCTTTGTGCAAGTATAATAATCAAGCCAAATGAAAAACATCATCAAGCAATGTTTTAAAATCTCTCGTTTTATAAATAAAACTTATATCGCACGGCTACGAAACACAGGTCACAGGCGACCTTTCTGTTAGTGTGAGCCATAATCCACTACAGCGCGGCTCCAGAACCGATTAGGTACTAAATTATCTGTCCAAAAAGAACAAACAAATTGCAACATCTACAAAACACGTGTATAATACCAACTATTACATAACAGGTCCCACTGCAAGTGGGTCAGTGGATGTGCAACAAAAGAACTCGCGAGCACTGCAGGCTTTTGATACGGAACCGCGTCCGGTCTATTATACTCTGTGGTCTGTGGCTATTTGTGGACTGTCAGTTGTGACGTCAAGCCTTTTTGTTGAGCAAAAGGTCAAGTGTAATTGTCATTATTTCTGTTCAGTTTTGATTGTTGAACTTGTGCCTTTTTAAGGCTATTGTTTGTGAGGTTATTTTTGGGATTAATAGTTTCAGTGGTATTTATTTGTTTATCTGTTTTAGATTGTTTTCGTGCTAAACTCATCAAGGGATGGAAGTCAGTATCTACTAGATGTTCCGTGGCTATTTCCTGGTGTTTCAATTCGTGACTTATTTATGTAAATTTTATAAGGCAAAGCCTATTTTTTTTTATAGTTTTTTTACTGATCTTCTTAGTTTTTAATTTCATCAATGATTTTCCTCGGTCCGAGATAAAAAAGTCCATATTTTCCTGGAAATTTATCGAATAACATCATTTTTTTGTTCTAAAATGTTAGGTAAACGCAGTTTTGGTCGCTTAGTTATCTCATAAGTTGTATTAGTTAGCATCATATGCATACTTACACATAAAGTATTTATGTGTGGATGTTTAAATAATTAAATGTACCTACATCTTAATATTATGTTCGCCCTACACTTGACCGTGACTTGTTAAACTCTACTTTGATACTTAGCTACATACATAAACAGTGAAGATATACGTGCTTAGATGATTATGTATAGGAATACTCTAGTGTGTACAATTAATCCTTGAACTTGACACATTCAAGGTATAATTTAAACAACATAAAGAATTACTAAAGTCTAATGATTTACTGATGTTATCGTCACAGGGCCGGAACTAGGGTTGTTTATTTTTTCTCTTGGCTTTGATTTAGCTCAGAAAGAAAGATGAGACCTGAAATGGAACCTAGAAGAAACTGGAATTCCTGCACACCGACAGAACACAATAAGAACTATTTGCCGCCGGATTAAAGGGACTTTGAAAATTATTTGAAATTGATAGTACCTAATGTACCCTTAGTCAATGTACACGCAGTGCTACAATTAGAGAAAAATGGAGAAAAGTCGCAAAAACTACAACCAAGCAAGCAGACTACTGGTCATGGAGACCACGACTACTCCGCCAAGAGTGCATGACTATTAAGAAGAAGAAGAATGTAAGAAAAGCGTATGGTTGTGACAAGTGGTTAATTTAGGATATTTTAGATTTCACTGCTACTCGAGATGTATTTTTTATTCAACACAGTATACAAAAACTTTTCTTTCATAATGGGTATTTGTCATTTTAAGGTAGGGCATTGGAATTTTAGGCCCTCCGGCTTTGCTTCCCTGGCTACGGCCCTGTATCATCACTGCTTGATTGATGGAGACGTGTGCCCAAATTACATACGCTGTAGGAGTAATTTGGGAATTTTACTAGTTACTAATGTCAATAAAATAATATGCCTTGAAAGTCGTTATTTTTCAACTTGTAAAGGGCTTTGTTTATTCTAAAAAGCTAGTTACATTTATCATTGCCAAGTTTTTTTTACTAATATTACTGGTGTTTTCAGTCTAAATAACAATTATGGAGCATTTTCTTTCATTATGAGCATTCATTTTATTCGGATTATCCCAAGTGAATATGAGTTGGTTGGTTCCGCTTTCACACCTTAATTACTTGACGAATTTTGTAGTGATTTGGCATTTCGATTACCATGACCACCTAGCAAGTTGGTGCAATTGACGTCGTTTATTTTTTTAGACAATGTCTGTTTTTGTGTAAGGTACCGTTTATTCCGGATATGCAGGTACCTGTGGGATAACTTTCGTAAGCAGACGAAGCCGCTATAAATTAATGAACCATTTTAAATAAAAAATCTATTTTTTCAAATCCACGTTCCATAATCAGCATAATTTCGACATCGGATTGCCAGAACAAGATCAAATGCTGTTAAAAGTCACATCAAATAAACCTGACCATCCGGTCTTATGTACTTATAACCTTTGTTTGTTTTTTTTTAAGCCGTTTGGTGCGGTGACAAAACTGCGGCGTAGAACCACAGTATAAATATCTACAGTAGTTGATCTCGGCCGCATGATAGAAATAAATACCTACAGCCGCGTGGTACGTAAACATGCGCTAGGGCTGCGATCCGACGCCCGTCTCCAGCATTTTAATTACATTTGCCTACTTTCTGTATCTATTTAGTTTTGTGATTGTAAATATACTTTTCTTATATCAGTAAACAAATAAAATACTTTGTATATTGAATAGGAAGGATTTTAACACAAGCGTAAGTACCTACCGTATCATGATTCATTCATAACTGCCTATAACTTACCTATTTCACTCGTCTCAGTAACTTTCCTTTACTCTATTCACTGTATTTATTAATCCAAATACCCTTTTTTTCGTGAGATAATAGAAAATATTTATCCATTAAAAAGTCACACATTATGTATCTACCTACCAGCTACTAGTACTTAAGAAAAATTATTTTATAGTCAGTACTTTTCAGAGTTTCCAGGTATTTAAAAAAAAACTTATGACTGGATACGTTATTGACGAATTCATACACCCAAAAACAGCACAATATTTCCTACTCGTCATATTAAATTATGTCAATGAACTGATTTTGTTAAAAAAACAACACACCGTCCGTTCATCACTACGGTACGGCCGTGACTGTCTGCGCCTCGAGTGCGCCCCGACATCGAGTCACGTGGTATAGCTCGCGTTTCGTCCGTTTGTATGAAGATCAAATACTGTAGATATTATTACCGTGGTAGAACCTTCAAGGTCTTAGGCTATGATCACACTACATCGTTCATCCGGGCAGTCGAGTGGCGGATGATACGGATCTCACTTGGAAATCCGTATATGAAATCCGTTGAAGACGAACACAGCGCGGTTTCAGCCCATTTCTAGTCTATAGTCTATACATTATATTCGCCGCCAAAACCGAAATACAGTATTTTATTTATGAATTCATTTAGTAGCTTAGTCTAATTCAGTGTTTTTCAAACTGTAGTACCTACTAAAAGGGCCATGGCATGAAAAAGGTTGAAAAACACTGGTCTAAGTAAAAGTGTAGGCAAAAGTTTACTTTATTTTCAAAATTTAGATCCGAAAGTCAACAAATATGTAAATTATTATTTAAAATAGAACAGTGAGAAGAGAGTAAACTTGTTCAATCAGTTTCAGAAAAAGTTTTCGTAAAATTCTACGCATTTGTTTAACCATTCTTAAGCAAATTATTTTTATACTTAGTTTATTTTAACTACATATGGATGGTCGTTAAAAATGTATAGGATTTTAACAAATCATTCTCTGAGCTACAGATCAATATAGGTGTTAAAACCGCATGACTCATCCGTCGCTATACAAATTGTAAACGATGACAACGCGTAGGTGTAGGAACACAGTGCACTCGGCTCTATTTGCAACGAAATTTAATGTTTCTCTTAGCATCATCTTGTATTGTTTAGTACTTTAATGGTAGCCATACATCCTGCCTCTCGTATGACGCTTGTAATTGGTTCAAATTGGCAGTTCGTCCATATACACCATACACCATACTGCCTATCGTACGATCGATTTGACACAACTTCAAATCTGCAGCAGTGATGCCAACTTAGCAACTTTATAGCTAGATCTAGCTATTATTCGGTGACCGATAGCTACAAATTTATAAAATTGTAGCTGTCGTCACCGAATAATAGCTAAATGCATCACTGCTGCCGATTTGACGTTGTGTCAAATCGATTTGATGACCTATCAAATTGGCATGTCATGCCATCAAATAATACAAAAAAACAATTGCAAGCGTCAAATCGATCGTCGATAGGCAGGACGGTGTATGGCTACTATAGCACCATAATAAACTATAAAAACAACACTAAATTCAATAAAAACAAAATTAACACACGCTCGATAAAAATTAATGAATCACGCGTTTCTTATTCGATATGACACAGTGAACTAGTTAAAATTAAATTACTGCTTACAAGTAGTTTACTAGTAAAGCTATAAACTGAATATAATGGCTTGTCGAGCACTTTGCTTAGTAATTCGATAATAACAGTTAAATTGATCGTTATCACCAGCTTACTAAAGCATAGCACTGAGTAGGTGTAATTAGATCATAGACCTTTTGTTGCCGGCTCATCAGCTCAAAATATGACACATCGAGGTTTGCAAAGGTACATTATGGTCAATGTGTTACTCAGATGTAAAAGTTATACCTATGTATAACTATACAGTTTCATCAAAATCTGCTTTTAACAGTTTTTCCTGAAAGAGTTTTTTTTTTAACATACGTACAGCTTGGCAAAAAACAGTAGAAAACCGGAAGTCGCCACTGTGCTCTCGCTACCAGTACTTTGAATGATTTTATTTTATTTATTTTCACTTTTTACGTTTCTTTTATGGCACAATAATAAACTTAACAAACCTGCGGTCTTTGTTTACACAAAATATCAAAGATTTTAAAACTTTGTCAGAAACAAAAAGATTAGTTCCGTTTCAATCCGTTCTGGCCAAGCTGTACGTGCTTTCCGGGGCACGGAGGAAACTCGCTATGACCCATCCACTGACCAACCTCGGCAAGCGCGGCTCGGCCTGTGCGGCTGATAATATTTAGCCACGAGCTCCTAACTATTAAGAGTTCCTGAGTATTAAGAAGTAAGATGAGCCTAATTATTTCCCGAAGTGACATAAATCCGATAATCCGAGAAGGATCACAAACTGGTATCGTTAGATGTAACATGAGAAGATACTCGTGGTGGGAATGGGAAATACGCGCTTGTGGGAATAGCAATCTTTGGCAAATTGACAGCCCGCGGGGAGGGGGGTTAAGTTAAGGGCACAACTTACAGCTTGGCAAAAAACTGTAGAAAACTGGAAGTCGCCACTGTCTTCGCGCTACCAGCACTTTGAATTATTTTATTCTACGATATATATCACTTATTACGTTAGTTTTATGGCACAATATTAATAAATCTAACAAACCTGCGGTCTTTGTTTACATCAAATATCAAAGATTTTAAAACGTTGTCAGAAACAAAAAGATTAGTTCCGTTTCAATCCGTTCTGGCCAAGCTGTACTGGTATTTGTAATGTCATTTGATATGAGTGACTCATAATTATGTAAGTTTATTAGTAAAAATGGCAATAGGCCCTTTTGGTGAAATGTGGGTGTACTATATGGATGTGTCCCTTGAGAAGTTACAGGACTGATGTTATGCATAATTATGGTGATTTTAGTAGCAATTTAACGCATCGCAATCGATAACGTTTGTTATCAAAATTAAAATACATTGAAAAAATCTTTTCGTAGGTAAAAAAAAACCTTTTGTGAATAAAAAAAGTCATGCAGAGAACATTGAATGTAATTAATATATTGTGTTCAGACATTTATTTAATTATGATGATATCATACTTTCACTAAATAAACAATGAGTTAGACGGTTAAACGTACACAGATGGAAAAGTGCTCTCATTTACGTAATAATAAGGTAGGTGAACCAAGGAAGGCCACACTAACAAATAAACAGTTATTATTCGTTTATTTACTAAACAAATAAAACTAACAAATATTGTAGTAATACTTTGTTTTATTACTTATCATAAGACCACTTTTTTGAATTGCAGATTTAATCAGTATTAATTAGACATACGTTTTATTGAAGCCTACCAAATGGCCTAACTAGGAACAGGGGCTTCTATGAAGGCCATCGTAATAAATAGGTTATTTAACACTAAAAGTTACTGTTATTAAATCTACGTTAAAAAGAAGTGGTTTATATGATTGTTATATAATAAAACAAAGTATCACTTTAATATTTGTTAGTTTAATTTATGCAATAAATGAATTAATAATAACTGTTTATTTATGAGATTGGCCTTCCATGGTACACCACCTTAATTTTACGTTGTCTATTCCCGATATCCAAGAAGCGAGGGCCTGTTACGTACTACCAAAATAATAGCGCGAGCGATTCGCGGCTGCGTCTGTGATTTTCAGTTGGATGGATCTTTGTAAACGGAAGGAATTTGTCATCACATGGCAATAACTACGAAATTTTAATAATTGGCCTTCGAAGGAGCATGGCCTTCCATGGTCCACCCACCTTATATTACTACATTCTAATATATTTATACTTAGGTATAATAATTAGAATGAAGTTATATGTTAATACACCCGAGTCCGGGTGTTTGTAGTTTTTGCACTCCTTCGAAACGGCATACTTTTCATAAATATATATTTTTTACCCTTCTAAGACCCCCTTTTATTTAAATAATAATATTTGACGCCCAGCGAAGTGAGCAGTGGTCACTTTATACTTCATGTAAAATACTAATTATATTTTTTTATTTATAAACCGTTACAAAGGTAAACTATCATAATTTAAGAATACCAATTTTAGAACTTTCGGTAGTCTACAGTTATTTTACCATAAAGGATTTTAGTGAGAGATTTTTAATCAATTTGGCATTTCGTAAAAAGATTTTTAATCGTCGCTATATCCTTGTTTTGCTTGCCCTCGATTCAGTTATTAAAGCTTTAGAATTATATTGATAAAGAAAGAGGAAAGAGCTTAAAGTATTAGGAAATATTAAGCCGTGATTAAATTAAATTGGTTTTGCTGAACGAAAATATTAAAAGATTGGAAGCGAAGAGGACACCAATTTTATTTTTAATTAATCCCTTATTTAATCTTTCTTCAGGAAAATCTATAGTTTCAGCAAAACCAGAAAAAAACCTCATTTAAAATTACTGAAATACAAATTTGATAAAACTGTGTTTCAGGAAAAATCGGATTTATAAAGAGTTTCCAGTCCCTTCCGTTCTACTCTGCTTTTAAGTTTTACTCACTGCATCGCATTAGCTGCCGCGCCAAAATTGAATTAGCAACTGGGGTTGGATTTGTTATACCTAAAACATGACCCGCAAAAACTGTGTGTACTCGCTGCCTAATCTTTCAGAATTACAAGCCTAATTTATATACCCAATATAAATGCTTATGGACATAATAATAAGGTCTATAATCTTGACGATGCAGTAAACCCAGTGACGCAATGCGGCAGGACGCACGCCAACTGACAGGGTTCGATATCCTACGCCAGAAAACGACGAAATATCGCCTTCAAGCCTCCCTTTCTTGTTTTTATATATGTACCGTCCTTTTATGTACTTTATAAAGGCTTTTGTATGTAGTCTCGTACATGGGAATAACCTTTTTGGAGTGGAAGTAATGTGTCTGGTTACTTGATAGTTTTTATATAGCTTTTTGAGTGTGGTTTGTGAATCGATGCCCATTTGCCCTTAAAAATGTGAAACTTATTGAATACCAAGTATTTTTAACCAAAGGATGCTTCTGTGAAGGAGCAGGTTGTTGCTTTGCATGCATTGCATGTGCATTACGATGCCCGATGGCATAGTTGTTATGTATACCGTCCTGTTTGCCGCGTGGCATCGGTTCAAATTCTTTAATAACATGGGTATATTCTACCTGCACCGACGCAGTGGTCTGTAGCACTGGTCGTATCAATCTGTCAGTGCGAACAACCTTTTTCTTTATAAAAAAAAAACACCAAAATGCTTATCCAAATAAACAATACACCAGGGGGTGTATTACAAGCTCTTAATTCCTTTCAGTTTACGCCGTAAAGTGAACTGCCTTCCTTAATGGTATTACGATCACACATCGACAGTCAGTAAAACGGTCACGTGACCTCATTCCGACTTCTGCCTGTGCTTGTGCCTGGAAATTTCGTATTACAAGCTACATAATGACATTTCAAGGCCGGATTAATTGTCAAAATTGGCATCACCAAAATCATTCACTTTACGCCACATTTTAGTAACTTTTACTGACTGTTTTCTTTTAATTTGTCTTTAAACAGTTGAAACTAACTAAATTAAACTTTGGTATTAATAATGGAGGCACTACAGAATATCTGGAGAGTGCATACACGATATAATCTCAGCTGACGAGCTTTACATAAAAAGACGACAAAGTTTTTACCTTTTACGACATCTACCTACACATATACACTCATTTACTGGACGCTAAGCAATCAATAGATTCATATACGTAAACATTTACTCATATAGTAATATATTGTTCTAAATAAAAAACATGGTAGGTACTCCTGAAAAAAATGTTTTATTTGTCGTAGTTCCATCAGTGTAAGAAAAAAAATATACAGAGCTTCGATTTGAGACACGGTGACGAAATAAATAATCTTTCGTAGCAATGGACGTAGAGTTGAATAAACCAAACAAAATGTATGATCAACTCAAACACTTAAAATTAATAGCCTCGCGCAGCATCATTCCAGAAACGGTACAGTCCAATGGAGCCAAAACTTGTGTTCAATATTTATTTGGGTACATTGGGCAGTCTTTAATGTATCAGCAGACATTTTTAATTACACTTCCTCGATTGCTTCTGGTACCACAATTTCGCAGCCAATTTCAAGAGAACTAGGTACTCGTACACTGTCTTTCAGTTTGAATAAACGTCTTAGGTTTTATAATTCCTTCACTTGTTAAAACATTTCTAGCTCTTGCTTTAAAACTTAGAACATTGTTGTGTTGGAACAGCTCCATGTATCAAAATTTTCTGCTCATGACTTAGTCCATTTTGTTTCCTTACTTTCTCTGCGGTATTAAAACGGTGTGCTTCTTTATTAATGCAGTAAAAATCACTACATACTCGTAGTGGCATTATAAATAAATAAAATATGATAATCTTGTTTGTTTTGGTAAACAAAACCGCCACAGACTAAAAAAGTATCGCAATACGATCGTTCAGAAACAAACCCCTTTATGAGAGTTTTACTTGGTATTAAGTTTTTGCATAAAATGGCAATAAATTGTGCTCAATTTGATTTTATATATTTAAATTGTTATTAAAATACATTTTAACTCAAACATCTTCTAAATTTACAATGAAAAAGATTTTTTTCACACACAATTTATAAAACCGGTAATCATCGGTAAATTGTCGATTCGATTTTTGAACGAATTCTCTAGCCCGTCGTAATCATCCAGAGACAAGTAATCCAGGATGATTCCTTGCAGAATTACGTACGTTGTAATACGAAATAGAACAAGCCTGCTTAAGGCCGTAAATTCAAATGCCCAAAAACTGCAAGGAATTAAAAAAGGTTGTAATACCCCCCCAGGAAAACAAACACTCCAATAAGTCTCATTGACCCTGTTTTAAAAACAAAAGAGCGCCATCCATTTTTAATGCTAAATCCACTCGATCCCAATAAAGTCGAACAAATAATGGGTTCAAAACATTCAGTTCCGTACATTCGCGTGACTGACGGTAGTTTCTTCCGATGAAACGATTTAAAGCCACTAAATAGAGGTTATTTGTTCCAATCAAACTGTTTTCAGACAAACGAGTTGAATAGGAAAGTGATTTTTTTTAAAGCGAATAGGAAAATGTTTTTCATCTATTCCTCCTGATCCTCAAAGGTTTAGGTAGATGTGTAGCTTCCTAATTTAAACCACACCTATATTTTATTTGGCTATGTTTTAGTAGGTAGTGATATGCATAGTTGTGTGCTTATTGCCGTCATTTGGGTCCAACTACAAATCCAGACTTTGTGAAATGTAGTGACTACTGTTTCCAGGAAAATTCTGGCAGAAAAAACCTAATAGCACTGCCTGACTTGGCAATCCAACATAAGACCTCATGCGCTATTACTGTAACCAGTAGACTAAACTTGCAAAGAGTATAAGGTAAATTAAATAAGGTTATAGCTAATGTAGAGTGTCCTTGTCTATGTAGACATCCGCCCTTTAAATGTCAACATCAGAATTGACATTAAGAATGAGGTGTTTGACCTCCTACATTTTGCACAGTTAGAATTTGGTATTGCGTACCGATTTTAATAACAATTTTCTTTTACTAAATAATCGCTAGCTAGCAAAAGCTTTGTTAGAGTATTTTTTGCTTCATTGTATCTTTCAACTGAAAAACTGGATTATTGCCTACAGTAGCATTTAGGGCACTAGGACAGTTTATTATGCATTTCTGATCTTCTATGAATATTTTTAGCTTTCTTCTCTTTTGTCCGACCTTACCATTTTTACTGAGAATACGGACAGCAAAACCGTTAAGAACAGCTTGTTATTTAAACATGGTGGTTATTTAAATTTTATTTGCACTCCATATTGTCTTAAGCCTTTCCCCTTTGCGCTCAGCGTTCCACGGTGCAGCAAAAACTTTTTGAACGTGATATGCCGGAACTTTTACCAGGGCTGGGGGGCTACCATCACTTCTGTAAGCCATATAAATTGCAGAAAAGGACGCAGTCTGTGCATCAAAAAGCGCTTTAAGCCGTTGTTTGTGGCTGTAAATGTTTGATAAGCTTTACAGGTTGGAAACCTGAAAGTGAGATACCTTATCTCATCAAGAGACTTAATATTACTAAGAAGCTGAATGTACAGATGATGGTAAGAAGGCTGCCAGGCTAAAATGGGATTGGGTGGATCACGTTAGCGGCATGCAATACAAGATGACCGCCGGGTAAAAGTGCCGCCTAGGCCGGCCCAGAAATAGATGGAGCGACGACCTAAGCTTTACCATGAGGTCTGGTTTAAAAACACCAGAAAGAGTTAATGGAAGAAATTCGGGGAGTCCTGTGCACAGCAGTGGGACATTAAAGGCTAATAAAAATAAAAAGGAGCTAAATTTAGAAAACAAGATAGGTAAGCAGTCCATGGAAAAACAATTGCATTGGAAGCTGATCTTAAAATGGTTTATAGTCGAAAATGGTGATGTGATACATACAGCTTGGCCAGAACGGCTTGAAACGGAACTAATATTTTTGTTTGTGACAACGTTTTAAAATCTTTGCAATTTGATGTAAACAAAGAACGCAGGTTTGTTAGATTTATTATTGTGCCACTAAACTAACGTAATAAGTGAAAAAAAAAATAAAAAAAAAACATTCAAAGTGCTGGTAGCGAAAACTTCCGCAGTGGAAACTTCCGGTTTTCTACTGTTTCTTGCCAAGCTGTAGCTTAATTTAATACTGCTATAGCTTAAGTGGTGGTGGGCCCCCTGTTACACTTACAAGATAAATGTGTTGAACAATGACACGCACCGCACGAGCGTCACGTTCCAGCATTTAATTTGTATCTAATGCTCCGGTACAGTATTGCCCACTGTAAATCTTGATGCAGCAGGTATTTGAACTACAAAGCTGTTGATTTGTAATTTTCATTCAGGTTTTTATATCTTTGGATTGGTGTTTAGCTACTATAAACGCTTCAGCTTTTCAGTTTTGATTTTCATAGGTATTGTTGCTGTTATCTAGAGATGGTTTCTTGCACCTTTAGATACGCCCCAGGCTGCAATAGGGTGAATCAAGAAATCAAACAGCAGGTCGACCTAATTTGTCAATTAATAAAATTTTATCAATCTAACATTAACCTTCTTTTCTCTCTTTTATTTATGATATGTATGTATTTAGAAATATATAAGTATGTTTATCAGTTGTCTAGTACCCATAACACAAGCTCTGCTTAGCTTGGGACTAGATGGCGTTGTGTGATAGTTGTGGAATATTTATTTATTTATTCTACTATTGTGATAAGGTTGAAAATCTGTTAAAGAAACTAGACAGAATGAGGTCTAGGTTTATGTGCTGGCGTCCGTACGTACATCTTCTTTTGTTTTTGTTTTTGCTTACTTCATGATGTTCTCATTTTACGTACAACAACAGCAAAAGGTTTCTCTTTCGAACTATTCTGAAGCAATAGGTACTATAATATTAATATTATGGCCTATTGGTATCGGAAGACTTTGGAATAATTTGGGTGATAAGAGGAATTAAGTTTTTGACATAAAATAATACTATAAATGATGTAGATCTAGCCTAAAGGCTGTTTTACATTCAGTCAGTAACTGACGTCAGTGCTGGCGCCGAAAACTGACTCGTGCTATTTATACGGAGTCAGTATGTCGTCAGTAGGTACTGTACTGACTTGAAATCAATTTACACTATGGCAGTGCCAGGTCAGCACTGACGCGTCAGTGGACTGACGTCAGTTACTGACTCAATGTATATTTGCCATTATAAACATAATACAAGACTGAATTTATCTCTAAACGAACGCACCGAGCTACCTACCTCACAGTCGTGACCGACTCGATCGGTCGCGTGTTCGGAATTCAAATGACATAATATTATTGTTTGTTAACATACATTATAATGTTTGAGTAGTCCGATGTTTACCAGAGCTATGTAAAGAAGGTTTGAAAGAATTATGGTGGTTCTGATTTATATGTGTATTGTTATTTATTTTTACACCTTGTATGTTTTTACAGTAGATAGGCCATTTCACGGTTAGCGCAGTGTCTGTGCGATTAGACCGCTGCGTTGCTAGACGCGGGTTCGATTCCCGCACGGAACAAAATAATATTTCTATGATCTAATAGAGTTGTTTCGGGTCTGGCGTTTATGTACGTGACTTTATATAATGTTTGTAAGTAAACGCACCCAAGACACAGGATGAAATTCCTAGTGTGGGGCAAAACAGCCATCGTCTTTGTGACCGGATCTTGTTATGTATACCGTATACGTATTTTACAAGAGGTGTTTTTTAAATCATGGTAAAATCAACAAATTAGTACTACCCAGGGTGGGACTGTTAGTCTAGTACTGACTAAAATCCACGGTGCCCTTCAATAGCCCTTTACGTTCCAGGGTCTCGGTTTCCTGATAAGCCAGTTCCGCGACCTTCTTAGAAGTTATACGGTGATAAGGATTATGATTACTTAGATGACATTTTGAAAAAACCAAATCTACATAAAAAAGCAAAGTGGTTTTAGAAAACATGAACTGAATTAAAGATGACGTAGGAAAATTTTCGAAAGTCTTTGAGAAATTTGTCCTAAAACACTTAATACTACTCTAAAAAGGATTTAATCTTTTTTACCCATGAAGATACCGTACCACCTACTTTCCCAAATAGCAATAACAAAGTAAACCGATATGGAAAGCTATAAATAAATTGATCACGTAAAACAATCTACAGTGCGTGAGTACTGTCAGTAGGTCAACTACAATCACATCGAGAATACCGAACGGTATCATAATAATTCAACTATGTAAAAGTAAAAATTGTAATAAGATTTTTTTTCTAGCTTTTCTCCTCAATTTTATTCGCTGCTCAGATCTTATTGACTGTAACGTGATAAGTAAAGCCTCCCTCGATAAATGTTCTATCCAACACAAAAATATTTTTCTATTCGAAGCATTCGTTTCTGAGATTAGCACATTCAAGCAAATAAACAAACTCTTCAGCTTTATAATGTTACTTAGTATACCTCTATATACCTGTTATTTATGTAAATGTTCAATATCTGTTCGACCGAGCTTCGCTCGGTTTTTAAAATGTCTATATCTTGGGAACCGAGCTTTTCTCGAACCTGGGACCTTGATAAATCGATTCCTACCCCTAATCTGTAACTTTTATGAAAATCCTTGGAGCCGTTTCCGAGATCCTGATTTTAAATAAATATACAAGAATTGATCGTTTAAAAATATTAGATATACAAAAATTGCTCGTTTAAAGATATTAGATTTTATTCACAAATATAATGTTTGGATTTGTAAGACATTCATGGCCCAACAGGTTTTGTTGAACGAGACGACATCCTGTCGGGCCTTTATTTTTGGTTAAAGATCATAAATATCAGATATATTTATGATCCTTAACCAAATATCTATAAAAACTAGCTGTTGCCAGCGGCTTCACCAGCTACAGCCCGAATATTCTCCCACGGGAACATACAATTTTGATAAAAACTATTCTTTGTGTTAATCCGGGTTATAAACTGTGTACCAAATTTAAGCCAAATCCGTTCAGTGGTTTTTACGTGAAAGAGTAACAAACATACCTACATACACACATACATCCTCACAAACTTTCGCATTTATAATATTAGTAGGATAGTTCTCAAAACAAAATATTTGAGATTTTAAAACGTTCAAAGAAAAGATACAAACGCGTTTACCGGATAATGCGAAGGATGGCTGAAGGTTTCTGCATGACTGGTATAGTCTTAACAAAACATACGATAAAAATAGTTCAGGTAGGTTGGTATATTGCGGACATGACTACGGAATTCTGGAACTACGGTCATTGACCACTGTTTATCAATAATTACATTCAGAGTTTGAAGACGTAAGCAACAAGTAATAAATAAATGGCTAAACACTTTTGTTTTCGCTATTACTTGAATGTCATTTTGATTGACATAAAAACTAGGGGTTGAGTCTGGACAAAGTAAAGATTACCAATGTACTGAGTTCCACATTCAACCCTCAGGGGTTGAATGTGGAAACGTTAAGGGTCGAACGCGGAAGAGGGTAGAAAATCTTAGGGGTTGAACGCAGAATAAACTACTATTAAGTTTGGTCATTTTAAGACAAAATCATGAGTTTGTTAAAAAAAACAATGGAATTATGAATGATTGGAGAGAGATCCGATACTGTCCTGCTCAGTAGGTTCACCGAACTTCATGTGTTGCGAAACCGATGAGCCTACTGTGCGGGTTTGCCTTTTTTGCCATATTGTCTACTTTTAAATATGTACTAACATTAGTTATAAGCAAACATTTTCATCACTAACAACCTTTGCCTGCTATGGACTGTTTTGTCTGAAATAAATGATTTTTATTTTATTTTTTTATTTATTATGTGTTGTTTTGCGGAAATCGGTTGAGGCGCAGTGGCTTCTGCGCTGCGTGTCGCAGGTTCAATCTGACGATGGACGGATCAGCCAGGCTGTCTCTGCGTGTGTATATTTTTACATCTTCGAATCTCTATGGAAAGATGTAATGAGATGTATCGTGCTATAATGTACATCTTTACATTATAGCTGCTGTGTGTGAAGCCCTTTAGGTTCAAATTGATGAAACACCACAATAATTCCTAGTGTCTGTCAACCTTTTATCAAATGAAGGTTCAGTGCACAGGTTCAGTGAATCAGGTTTGTATCACAGAAATATCTATGTGCTATGATAAATCTATGTATCAACTTCGAACAACGGTCGTCGGTGAACGAGGCGTACGTGACAATGCGGATAAGTGCAAGAGCGTCGTTTGAGATAGTTCAGCCTTGTTGCACGTAGACCGAGTATCTACGCGATAATGTGTGGGGTCTCGGGGTATGTGGGGTGCAGATACACCCCCAACCGCAGGGAACGTGGGGTGCTGAAGACGTGTTCGAGTAAAATGGAAGACGGTAGTGGAAAAGTGGGGACAGCTTTGTTTTATACTGAAGTAACTGTTGCTAGCGGCTTCCGGCTTAGCGGCCGCAAGGTAAAATGTAACGGAACTATTTTATATTACTATTTAACACCTTATTTGTATACCTACATTTTTAGCAAATAAATGATTTCTATTTCTATTTCTATTTCCCCGTTCAGGATATATTTAATTCATTGCGTACAGACCGACAGACGTGACGGGAAGACTTGGACTTTTTATAATATGTAATGAATAACTGGCTCCTGAATAATACTCCTGGCTCGTCTTGACTTCCGAAAGAATAATTAATGTCATCATCATCATCATCAGCAGCCTATTAATGTTCCCATTGCTGGGACACAGGCCTCCTCTCTGTGAGAGGGAGTGGGCCATAATCCACCACGCGGGCCCAGTGCGGGTTGGTAATTAATGTAGAAAGAGTTTAATTAATTTCAAAGTTCACCTATCGCAAGCATCTTCTTGCTTAAAAGGTGGTCTCCAATTAATGGTGTAATCATCTATGTAATCGAAATAAACATTTTTATTTAATAAAGTGGGTTTTTATAAAAAATATTGGTTTAGGAATGGGACAAGCTTCCAATGAAGAGACGTAGGTACTTTGACGCCTTTAACCTTTACTTTTTAAGTTTTGTTCTTTTTGTACAGACGCCAGCAGGTCAACCTACCCGAATCTGTCAGATTTTACCAATCAAACATTAACCTTCTGTTCTTGTGATAAGGTTGAAATTCCATTAAAGAAATCTGACAGATTGTGGTAGCTTGATGTGCTGGCGTCTGTACATTAATTCTGTCCGTCTTCTCCAAAAAGTGCGTCAGTTTCTGAATCATTCAAAACGGGGAATTTCTCAGTCATTGAGCTTTTCAAGGAAAAATACATAAATTATCTACCTTCCTTCAACATATTACCTACTTAGTATTGCAGCCTTCTACAGATTGCGACGATGACATGACACGAACACGATCGATGTAATCATAATGACCTTGGTTAACTGTGATCAATATAGTGTTAATTATTTGTTAGATTATAATTAATACTAGAAAGTTGCTAGTCCTTGAAGGGATACGCGTGTATACTGCGGAATTTAGAATGCAATAAAATATCAGATCGTATTCGTATGGATGGTACTTTGTAAAAGACTAGCGAAACACCCCGGCTTCGCACGGGTGCAATGCTGATACTAAATACACTACAGAAAAACTGTGAACATTTAGGAGTTTTTTGTAACATGGAGCGATCAGCGCCTTCAAGAGGCCCACACGTCCAAACTCTGGATTACAAAGAATTTCAGGCATTACCAACTGTTTCACTATTCAACCAAGAATAGACCATGTTATTTCTATGAAATACGACTTTTTAACCGACGAAAAAAAAGGAGGAGGATCTCAATTCGTGTAGGTTACATGTAGGTATTTTTTTTTTTTGCTAGAATATTGCATGATTGAAGAAAAGAGTCATTTATATTTTCTACGTTAAACATCGAGATTTTATGGGTAAAAAAAACCGTTTGGAGAAACCCAATACAGTATTATCTCAACAATATTGCCGTGTTCCCGAAAAAAGATATAACCGACTTCAAAATATAATAATAGACGTAATGACCAAAATTACATGTTCAGCAGACGAATGATTGACGGTTATCAGTGAGGCTGAATCAGAGCGCTTTTTCTACGAAAACATAAAAAGCGCAAACCACGCACTTGGGCTTAAACACCGTAAAACTGAACTCACGTTTATAAATCGTGAGTTTAAACTGTAACTGCTTATTATATTAGCACGTCAGTCTCTTGGCGTGAGCAGGCAGGACTGGGGGCGATGGCAGATTGGGAGGGGCACTTTTTGTTAGTAGTGCAATATAATCTTCGTCGTTTTAACTTATCCAGGCGTTAATACGGGTTTTTTTAATAGTTTTCCCCTGATTAGTTTAATAAACGAAGACTTCTTTACTACACTGATTTATGATAATTCGATTATCATTATGTATCATTATGTATATCAGAATTTTCCAATTTGGTACTGCGTAATGAAGAAAATTCACTTATAATAAAAGTCAATCTTCATAGCAACCAATAGAAGCAGTGAGTAATATTTATAAGTATTATCTATATTTTAATGCCTGATTTATTTTGATCACTCACAGTAAAATCAAGTGATGTTTGACCTTTAATTTATACTTTAGAAAATGTAGCTACGAGCTTTTTTTCGGAGGGTAAAATCAAGAGACAAAATGAAGAAGGGAGAAACTGCATATTACGCAATTGCGGCTTCGAACTATCAACTTAACAGCACTTAAGTTGTAGTACGACACAATACGGTGGTAAACACTCGAGTACTATAGTGGCATAGTGGTAATAAGTACTAGTGTTTACACATCTGTTGACCCATTCACACGATGGCCCACACTATTACGTAATTGTTTACTGCCATTAGCTATTGAAGAAGATAATTACAGCTATGGATGAAAGTGCAATTAGTGAGAATGGATTGACAGTGTGCACACTTAGACCGTCTGAAATCCTCAGAAAAAAGCGTCATGTCTTAATTCCTTCATTGCCTTTACTGTATGGTAGGCCTTTGCCCACCAGTGGGACAAACAAGTTGGTATTATTTTTATTATTGCTGTTCACTTTTGTAGTTAATTTTTGGTAACGTTTCGGTGTTACGCTGGTCAATTTTGCCCTTGCACTTGCACTTGAGGACAAAAAAGTTGACCATCTTTTTGCGATGCATACAAGGTACCATCAAAAGAAGCAGTTTTACAACATTATAACCAATGATTATTCTCAATGTTTCCTTAAGAAAATGTGGAGCAATGTCATTTTTTTTTCCTTAGAGTGCCGATGCATTCATTGTCTTTGGCAATGAACCGTTATGGCACGCAGCAAAGGTTGTCACTTGCATACAGATGCGCTGTTTTATTTGACATACAGTGTAGTAATGGTATGTGAAAATGGTCAACTGTTACTTAGCACATGATTTACATGGGTAATTTTTAAGTTTACACTAGATTTTTGCGTTTTAAAGTTTACCTTATGTAGTTGTGTGTGACCAATGCTAAGATCTATATTTTTATTCGTTTCTTCAGTAACACTTGAGATATTTAATTAGGGACATTCAAAAAAAAAAGGGAAATGCAAAAAAAAAATGCAAAAGGGACATCTTGCGCCTGAGCTCTATTAACTAGAATGTATTTTTTTAGATGTCGTTATTCGTTTCGTCTTTTATCGTCCTTATTGGACACCGTCATATTCCTATTAATAAATCCTTGAATATTTAACCTATGAAAACAATACAGTTTTCATTGCTTGGGTTCGAAAAATGGAACAAACTTGACTAATTAGTATGCTAATAAGCAACATCTTACTCAATTTTATTGTTCTCTACTAAAATTAATATATTGTCTAAATAAAACATACGGCTACCTATAATACTTATAGTTTCATACGATCATCTTCACCAACATTTAGCTATAGATACACCAATCTCTATTAAACGTTATGCCGCCAACGATTCCCACCCTAACCAATTACTTGCAGAGTTGCAGGCACAATCCGACTTCTTTAATTGCGTTAATTACAACTTTCACGAAGATCTTTATCTAGAGTCCACGCGAAGAAAGGAACCTATAATAATTATGTACGTATACGAATATTTTATTTATTCAACAAACCCTATAGTTTAATTAACACGATGGAGGAAAAATATCGTCAGGAAAGAGCATGTCGTAGAACTAAAAATACAAAAGATATGTGACATCTAACAGAACTTTTTTTTTTTTTTAGCGTGGTAAAATCATCAAATGAGTCCTCCAGGGCAGGGCGGGAGGGACTGTCAGACTTCTACTGACTAAAATCCACGGTGTCCTTCATAGCCTGTTAATTTCCGGGCCCCGTCATATCTAACAGAACTTGGGGTATTTACAGTCCACTCCATGTCACGTAGAGGTGACCTGTGTCTCAGTGGTTGGAGCATTATAAGCTGAATATAGTTAACTGGACATTCAATAAAAAATAATTCTAATAAAAACTTTTTGTTTCACAAATTCTATTTTCGTCACGGTAATTTTTCACTACTCACATCTTTTGTGCGAAGTTTAGTCGTAATGTGACATAATAATAATAAAAAAGATTATAATGGCTGTCAGCGCAGTAATTTTGACAGTAAAGTTAGAAACTAAGTGAGTCAGTCATATAATAATGGTCGTCGCGTGGTCATCGGTCGAAACACAGTTATCCAATTAGCACATGACTTGAAGACACAATGATGTTGCGGAGTAAGTATGCATAATGACTAAGTTACGCATAGTTGGTGAACGACCTTAACTGATACAGTAACAGGTTAATTATTTTTAATTAAATAAAATATTTGCCTATCATAGTAGATTCTGCGTATTCTTCATAACAAAACAGTCTGGCAACACATGAATGCTATATTTTGAAACACACACTGTAATTTATGTAAAAACACTTTTGGAGCTTTTAATAATAACTTACCAGGACGTCAGCAAGCTAGACAACATTTCCAAAAACAAAATCGATATCTCTGATACCGATAAAGTAATTGATAATTGAACATTTATGACTATGTCGACCATCGATTGTAGATGGATTGTGTGGGAAACAGCGTCGGGTTGTAAAGCTCGCGTGTCGTGATCAAGCGTGGCGAATCTTCTTTTACTAAGTTACTGGGTAAAATATAAATGTGACCTACAAAACATGGTATAAAAATACCAAGTTTATACAGAATATAAATCCATCAATCCGATAATATGGGCACGTCGATCCGGAAAATCGTTCATAAAAATCTCCTTACGCTAATGATCTTAAAATCTAAACATGAATAACGAAACCCATCCCCATGCAAATTAAACTAACACACAGATGGCACCTTAAAACTAGATTAGCTGCGTTTGTTAGTAACATTAATCGCAAAGATACCCAACACTTAACAGTAACTGTAAAGTCACAAACACGTCTACAGTGCCTCAAGTGTGTGTAGTGTAGTTAACGAGTTGACGCTACGATTGGACTTGCGTAGATGATCACAATTGTAACGTAACTCGCGTCCTACGTAAAGATGCAATTAGATTGCAGTCGATCGACGACGTTAATAATGATCGTGTCAATATCAATACGTAATCGATTGTCCATATCGATCGATGTAGGCACAATTATTCAATTCCACAACATTTATGGATGTTAAACATTTAAAGATCTGAGGCCTTATCACGAGCTCTTAACGCGATTAATTTTAGGCTGTAAGAAAGAGATGGTGTCAGACGACTTGTATAGTTCTGTCTCTTTCCCACAGCCTAAACTGGATCGCGTTTAGAGCTCGTGGTAAGGCCTCTGAAGTCGATACACCACATGCAGCACACAAGATCGATAAGAACAATAACATCATCGATCTACCGCAATGTAGTAGCACCTTAACATACACTGGAGACACAGGTGCTCAGTGGCTCTCCCATCGACAGGGACGAGTAATTTGTTTGTTAGTCGTGCACAGCCGTCTTTAGACCTTTGCATGTTTTTTTTATTTGTAAGTAAAGCGTGGGGTGCGGTGTTGGCTTGGGCAAACAGCGGGAACGAAAGTGACAGTGACAAGACGCTTTCGTGACGCTTTCTTGGCGAGAGACTCTTTGGATAAATAAATGAATCGATTTAATCGCACGGAATGGTAATGTTTTTCGTGAAATCGTCATGGTTGACTGACTGTTCGATATGGTAGATTTAATTTCTTTTTTTTTAACAAATTTCAACATAAGGTGTCAGTAGTGGTTAAAGTATTCATTAAATAGGTATTATTTACTTTCTAAATTGAGTGGAAATGCCAAGAAAATGTCTCAGTAACGTCTAGTAAACGTCCCAAAGGGCCCACTGCGTGCCTTTGCCGTTGGCTGGCTCGGTGTATGCGACAACTTTGTTTACCTTTGTCCTCGAAATAGTAGGTGAAGTTATCGCGGTAATAGTCGCGTAATATGTTCCGTTAATTTTATAGAAGTCGCTCTGCAAAAAAAGAAATTTGACCTGAATTCATTTTCGTTTTGCTTCGGGTCAATTTTAAATACTACTACGATACTTTAATCGGATTTTGTTGCAACCATACTTTGGATTCGTTCGTAGTACCTATATTTTAAGTAATTCGTGTATAAAGTGTTTGAATCATAATAATGTTCATTTCTAAGGTTTTTTTTTCACCACAATATTCTCTTTAAGCTGTCAGCAGCAAAATGATAAGAATTGAATTATTTACTAAAGTTTATAGAATCTCAGTGAGATCCGGCAATATGTAAATGTCTAAGTTTGACTTTAACGAAGCTTTAAACTCACTAAAAGTTTGTATTTTGATTGATTGATACTAATTGTGTTGAATTCAATTTATATTATCTTAAAGTTTTAGATAAAAGAGTTCTTTATTATTCTATTTATTATTCGTCTGCTGATGAAGTTAGAATTTGATTCGAAAAGTGTTCAACCCGTTCATGCATAAGTCGTGTTTTTCAGTCAAAACGTGTAGTGGGGGTTAATTTTGTTAGGCATTGTGCAGACCGATATACACTGCCGTTACCTAGACAACGACAATGTCTCCAAATTAAACTTTGGCAGACATTTACCATAGGCATAGAGGATAGACTGAGCAATATCTGCTTGAAATGGGATACTCTCTAGAAGAGAGGAAGCGATTCTGCGGCTAATTGTATAGAATGACTGGCGATGCAATCACTTTGTTTTTCTTTTACTTGTGCAGTCTGTACAACTTGAGATAGAACGCTCGGTTTATTCTCTATGTCTATGATATTAACGTAGTCTAGGGTTGTCACATTAACATTAAGCTTAGTAAAAAAGAAACTAACCTCTTGATAGAAAACTCGTTTGGAACTGTAGGTAAGGTTGTACTGCTGGTCTGCCACCATCAGTAGAATTGTGAAGGGGAGCAGGAAAGCCGCCGCGGCGAGGAAGGCAACACAGCGCCCTAGTCGCATCATACTGACGTTCCTACGACCTGCCACCATTATGACACTACGTGGTAAGTGTGGCAACCCTGGGCGCACTTGTAATTGTGTTCGTGAGCTTCATTTGTTTGTGCAACTGCGACTTCGATGATCACCTGGAAAAGAAAATCCGGAAATTAGTGTTTAGTCTGTTATTTAGAAAATATTTCAAGGAAAACAGCGCTTTAGAATGAAAGAGAAATGACATATTTCGATTCTTATCAACCAAAAGCCAAAGTTACAGCCACAGTTACAGCACATCTAATTTTAATTATCTTTCCAAAATTATTGATTTGTTCTACAAACGGGACCACAAGGCGTTCTAAAATTGATTCTCGCTGAAGCTAATTGATTTCGCAGTACATTTTGCGGTTTCTGTAAATCACAATTTAACGCTTGTGGTTACGAATACACATATCAGAAAATGTGAAAAGTAAATCAAGTAAAAAAAATTGAAAGCGCACGCAACGAGGTTCGTTCACACTCGATTGTTGAATGGTCTAATCGATTAATAAAATAGTAGGTAATGTCGAATAGTTATCGATCGATGTCTCGAGAAATGCCGAAAGTGGCGTTATTGACATCGATCACTCGATCGCGAAATGTCAGAAGTGACGTTAATTATCGATCACGGTTAGTTTTGAACAAGACGTGTAGACAGAGAGTAAACATGCCACGGAAATCATTTTTCACCGCCTCCACGTATTTATGGTCATAAAAGTATGCTTTACATCACCAGTCTTGTAAACATTTCCTAAGACATGTTAACCTTTATAGAATGTTGTATGAAATATGAATCTTAGTTTATAATTTTCAAAGAAGTTTTATTTCTATAATGCTTATTTGTTTTTCGAGTATATTGATGTTCTTGACTTCAAAAAGTGTTAATTTTTTACGTACTGTTTGTCAATTTAAGCTGACAAATTATCACGTAGGTACCTACTTAATACGTATGTTTGGATTACCTTACATGCCTTAGCCAAGTATCAAGGAGTGTTTACATTTACACAACCAATTTTGTGTGTAATCCGGCTCGTTGAAATGTTGTCAACAAGCCAAAGTTTGCTTCATTGTTAAATAATGAGCACATCACATACTAGATATACTAAGTTCACTAACCACACAAATATTAACATTTAACACCAAAGATAATTAAGACAATTAATAAGTACTAACTTAATCTACGAAATTCAAACGATTTGCTCATCAGGGAGGGACTAGGGCTGGTTCTTTTATAAGGAAGTAGGGCCTCCTCCTACATACAGATAGTGACCACAGGGATGGTTTTAGTGAGCAAAAACGTTTTTTTTTTTAAATTAAATTATTCATATCGTAAGTAGATATTTTTTTAAAGACGTTGCCCTACACTGGGATTTTCTCCTGTATCGTGGGTGCGTTCACAAACATATAAACTCGCATAGGTATAAGTACAAAAGCCCAGATCTGAAACAAGTACTTGTAAATCATACAAATATTTGCTCCGTGCGGGAACCGACCCCGCGACGCGCTACGCAGCAAGCCAATCACTCAGCCACTGCACTGAACGTGCCGTCAATTATTAGAACAGGTACCAAATAATTATAACAATGTCACAGTGTGTTTGTATAACAGTTTCATTGACACCAGAGAGTACTCGTAGAGTGCGCCAAATAAAACTGTTACAGTTCTAAATTTAGATAATCACCACGGATGTTCATCATTGAATAAGTACGGCAGTTTTCATTTTGAGCGGCGGCCATTTTGTACCTAATGTCACGGATAATGGCCAGCCCATAAAGGACAGTGCACATTACTGGCAAATTCAATAACATATGGAACAAAGAACTTGGTAATTGAAACATTGATATGACTTTCAATTACGGAAACTCGATTTACAAGATTGCTAAAAAAATTGAATTGTTGAAACACTGCTTTATTAAAGTGGTGGTTTCTATTAAATAGAAAAATATTTAAACTTTCAAGGTAAGTATTAGGTACATACTACATGCCTATTGAACATTGTCCACGTACGAGCCTGTAAGACTATCATGGAACATAGGCTGGCAGGCTACGCCAAGACGCTGATGAAGACCTTGTATATCAGAAGAATGGAGTCTTAGAAGTCGCGGAAGATCGAGAAGAAGATGGTAGGGCATTTTGGGTCGCTTCTAGAAGAGGTACAACATATAGAGAAGTGGGAGAAAAGAGGGGAAGCCATTGACCAAGAGTGAGATGGTCCAGAAAAAAAAAGATTTTTATTCCTGAAACGGATGCTTTGAAGTACATTAAGCCGCTTCTGGCAATAATTCAGGCTGATAAATCGTATCTATATCTAATCGTATATAGAATAAAACATAATAAATAAATGTAATGAATCTTAGCAATAAAAATACAGACTAAATGTTATAGTCCTGGTTTCGCCGCGATGTTTTCCTTCACTCTATGTCAGTGATAATTATAAAAATAAACTTCAAAAGTACCTACGTAATTATGTATTAAAAGGCAATTAATTGCCCGAGTTTGAACTCACATCCTCCTGCATGAAAAGGAATTATCCACGTCAATTATTGTATTGTGTGGTTTATTTTTGCACTGAAGTTTAAAAATTCCTAACTCATTATTTTCTCGAAATACATAATCATTCAATTAAATAACTAGTGCATGAAAAGCGACAATAATTTCTGTTCCATAATTACGTCCACCAATTTACAAGAGCAATCTTTTCAACAATTGTTATTTTTATCGCAAAATGTTCAAAATTTTCCGTTGTTATGAATATACAGAATAATAATAGGGTCTAGATTATCGTAGGGTCATTTGCACTAATTTGCCTAATTTGCACAATTATATACAATTGCGACAAACATGTACCTATCTACAGTCATTGTCAAAATGATGGGGTTATTTGTGTGAGTGTTATCGTTTAAATAGAAATATTTGTACAGGTTATTTACCGACAGGTTCAAGCAAACAGGTGGTGTTTCTTTATTTCTTTCCATAGCTTAGTGAGTTGACTTTATTAAGTTAATAAATACACACAAAAACAGCCTCGGATAAGAATTCTTAACACACAAATGTACGGAGTTCTCTTATATCGCTAACGATCTACTTCTCATTCCCACCTTATTTACTATGATCGTTTGAGAAGATCAATTAATGGCAATTTTCTGTGACACTAATAACACCAAAATTTAATAATTAATTTTATAGAACAAACATAATTTAGAGACGCAACTACAAGACAAACCAATTCAAACAATACAACTGCTTAATAAACCTACAAAGTTTTGAGTAATACCTACTTCCAGGGCCGGACTATTTCGCAGGACTGTTGAAGCAGGATACCGTGGCTTTTTAAGCAAAAAGCAATCAAAGGAACGGTTTATCTCACTTTTTACCGTAGTAATGAATATTTTGTGGGAAATGTCTTAAATATTTTCCAAGGAGGATTAACATCAAATGTGTCCACTTTGTTCACCCAGGAGAACAAAGTGGAACAAATCGAAGGAACAACGTTGACTATTGGCCAGTAAAAGTCTGATAGTCCCTTCTGTGTAGAACAGAGTGGCAGGGCTTATAAAGGATTTTACCTCCGCTCCCAAAAGTATCGGACTGGATAAGAGTTTACGTTAAAAAATTTGATTCGTCATGAAGCTAGCCGCAGGGTTGCCACAATAAGGCGGTAGGTAGGCGCAAGCTATGTCCCAGGTCTCGCAATCTGAATGTAAAATAGATCAAATAATCAGTTTGATCATACAATTAGATATAAATAATACAGAAAAATTACGAAATGCTTGAACTTCAAGCAGGCCCTTCCTGAAATTAGTTTTGGTTTTGAACAGTATTATGGACTTGTGGAAAGCCGCCCGGGCCCTTCCACCCTAGACCGACCCTGCCTATTTCATCAAATTTCCCATTAAACAGTATGACTAAACAATACCTTTGTCCGTCAGCACAGTCCGCTAATGTAAAGCCAATCAACACGATATAATGTGACTCAGTTTCGCAAAAAAAACACAGAAAGGTTCTTAAAAGCATAACAGGATCCAGCCATGATTTATGACATCAAAGTTAATGATGTTCTCTCAGTTTTTGTCCTCATTTTTATTTTATTTTCATTAAGGCTACGATCTAAATTAGGGACCGAAATGCTTTATGGAATACTTTTTTTTTAAAGCGTTGCCCTCTAGCAATTCGGAAAGCATGTAAAGCTTTTGGTTGCGGCTATCATTTTTACATCTTTGAGTGTTAGTCAGAAGCTCGAAAGCGTGACAAACTGTCTTACCAAGGGGTACAGTATGACTTTTTCCGTTTTTGAACGTGAAGTAAAGTGGATCTTTGACAAGAATTTGACGATTTAAACAAGAAAAATTAGTTTCTCGTTCGTACACCAGACGTGCTTTTTCATTTTTCCATAAAAAACGCAGTAAATGCTTCAAGTAAAATAAAATACAGAAAACCTGTGATTGAACCTCAGCTTGGCAGTCGCTCCATGTAAAATACTGATAATAATATTAGAACCCGACCCCAACTTTGCGAAAAGGCTATATTAAGAGGTGCGTTCACAAACATTTTAAAACGAAAAATTCATGCACACACATTATTTGATTTAAGACGTTGTATGTAACCAGCACAAGAAGAATTTCAGTAATGGCAAATTCACTTACGTATGCTGCGCATAGGTTTCCCTTGCGCAATCTAGAGAAGAGTATTATCTGTAACCGGAGGCCTTACCACGGGCTCTTAACGCGATCCGGTTTAGGCTGTGGGAAAGAGATAAAGCTATACAAGTTGTCTAACGCCATCTGTTTCCTACAGCCTAAACTGGATCGCCCCTTAACTAACTGCTAATACTGAACAACGGTTAACTTATTTAACTAACTACTCCCCAGTAATAGGTTGTATAGTTACAGTTAAAACAAATTGATACACATACCGGTTTAATCTATTACTCGTTGCGCTGGTACGAAAACCAATAACAAACTGGGATATCCAGTAACACCACATTTTTAATATGAACAAACCGTAGCCAATGGTTTAACTCCACGGGAACGTCATACTGGGATAAAAGTTACCCTATACGTTGTTTCTGTTATACTGCGAAAGCAGTTTTGTCCATTATTTAGTTTTTAAGTATTTTTAAGAGAAATAAAGCATTCACTCATTCATTCAAAACAAATCTCGAGTGCGTCCAAATACTGTAAAAACGTAACAAGAAAAGAAAATCGTAAATGTTTATAACCCAGAAATTTCTACCAACCCAAAGAAAAAATCCGAAGAGCCCGTGGAATAAGCAATTTAATTTTTAAGGGATTATCCACCTTCCGGCCCGGAGAAAATTGGTTTTGCCGTTGAGCCGAACACCGTATTGTGTGACCTCCGCATTCTCTAGATAAAATAGCTCTGAGATTGCAACTCGATGTTATGTAGCTAATGGTACCTTTTTATTTCTTTCTCATGTCAAGAGTTAAATGCAATATTATTTTGTTATTCAATACTTTTATACACGGTTATTTGTAAAACATTAGCTTAAGGCTGCCTTTCCACCAGAGATGCGCTATGCTACGTTGCTAAGGAAGCGTTTGATATCCACCAATCATACTCATTATGTGTGTGTGCGTTTTGAAAACAAATGAATATGATTGGTGGATATCAAACGCATCCTTAGCTCTGGTGGAAAAGCAGCACGGATAAATTAAAATTTCCCGTGGTACTACTAGATTGCTTGGTAGTACCACGGGTAATTTTTTTTCCCGTAGTACTACTGGTAGAACAACGGGCAATAAACGATTTTTTTTTTAGGTACCTACTGTGAAACCAAACCTGAAAAAAAAAGAATATTTTTCTGTTGAGAACAATGATTTCGTTGAGAATGTAGGAAACACCTGATATTTTTTTGACGTACAAAGTTAAGCAAAAATTATGAAGTAGGTACGGACAAAATAATAGATAACAAAGGGAAAAACATTTACAATGCGTCAACGTCAAACAATACCTTAAAACTTTTTTATTATTATTTACCTAATTATAGGTTCGCGTTAGCGAAAATGTGGTTGACGGTGAAGCCCGCTTGCCTAGAAGAACCTTTTCAATGATGTAAACTTCCACTCCTTAGCTATGCGCATAATAAGAGTATTGGCAAGCAAAACGCTTTGTACAACGTACCGGAGGGATGTCCACCATAATTATAACGATGGCGAATTGGCGTACCTCTTGTAGTCCGATGATAGAAATGGCCAGGTGAAATTAGGTTGTGCAGTTCCATCGCACACTCTCCGAAGTGTAAGCTATAAAAAACCGACAGGCTGGCAACACGGCGTCGATGTTCAAAGCTCCAGCTTTGAATCAACCAGAGCATCGTTATCGATAAGCCTCTTATACAGTAAAGGCCATGGTGTCTGAAACAGTCGACTGCTTCACCACGTTGACAGCGGGCGGCGGGGAGTCCCAAAATTTTGGACGTTTTGAGCAGTCAAAACATTGTACTCGTACTTGTGAGGAGGAAAAACTTAACAATTTTAAGGAGGAAAAAAGTAAGATTTTAGAACATTGTGTGTATAAATAAGGAAAATAAGTTTTGTTTTTATACACAAAAGACACAATAGACAACTTTAAATAAATGTTTCCGGCGCAGAACCAGGATAAACGTGTATTCTGTGTTAATACAAGCAGTAACCATCTTCAAAAGGTTCCTATCTTAAACTATAATAAATTATAAAGTTTGGTTGGTCTCAGGAACGACTGATTCGGAATAAATGCAATTTTTGTCGCATAGGCAATTTATTGAGGAATGCTCTTTACCATCGAGGGACGACACGACTAACAGAAGCTGAGCAGCAGGATTGAAAACACGGGGAACAGCTATTTTAATGTAAATAAGAAAAGCTTTTTGTTCCGATCCTATAGGATCGGATAAGTTTTACGAGTCTATAAATTACATAACTTATGCCACGATTTGTAATCAACATAATTATCACTTTTATCATGATCATCATCACCCTATAGCGGTCCACTACTGGATGTAACCTTCTTCAAAAAAATGGAATAGTGCCCTTAGCACGAATTCTCATTCTTTTACATAACAGCGTATACAGCGTTTCTGTATGAAAAATGGAACAGCGCCTCTGGTGTGTAAAGAAGGAACTAATTTTTTTATTGAAAATTGTCAGTTTGAAATATTCAAAGTTCCAGTTTACTTTACGTGTCAAATACTGAAAACTCGTGCTAAGGGTACAGGTTGCGGGCACGCCGCAATTGCGGCGGTAAGACCCCTCTTTGAGGAGTGGCTGGAGAGACGCGTCACGGTGTCCTGACCTATCGGATGACGCAGGTCCTCACCGGACACGGAAGTTTCGGGAGGTACCTGTGCCTAATGGGGAAGGAAAACGCCCGGGTGCCACCATTGCGAAGATCGCCCGGAGGACACAGTAGAGCATACGGTGCAAGACTGCCCCGCTTGGGCAGAGCACCGACGTGTCCTCACGGCGGCGATAGGCGGAGACCTCTCGCGCCCGGCATTGGTTGCGGCCATGCTGCGGGGCAAGACGGAGTGGGAAGCGGTCTGCTCCTTCTGCGAGGCAGTAATGCTCGTGAAGGAGGAGGCGGGCCGCGATCGAGAGAGGACAGCGTCCTCCCACCGCCCCAACCACAGTGGTAGGCGCCCGCGGCGTCGGACGTCAGCAGATGATCTCCGGCCACCGTAGGCGCGGGCATGCGGGCAGCGAGTAAAGGGCAACTCGCTGCCCGACCAAGGACCATGCCCGGGTCGACGGCGCGTTGTGTCCCACGCGCGCCTCAAAGAGCGTCAGCATAATGACGGGGCCCCCTCTCAGAGGGTCAAAGCCTGGAGGGGTCGCGGGATTATTCCCTTACCGTGACCCCGGAACATAACAGGCTATTGAAGGACACCGTGGATTTTAGTCAGTAGAAGTCTAACAGTCCCTCCCGCCCTGCCCGGGGTTGGAGAGGACTCATTTGATGATTTTACCACGCTAAAAAAAAAAAAGGGTACAGGTTGTACGCCAACAGCGGCCACCTCCTGAGTGGTTCAGCAGTGAAGTTTGCAATTAATTTGTTTTCTAGAATGACGGTGCGTTTTGTTTTTGACGGGGCGTACCTATTACCAAAAACCCTACGTAATGAAGTGCCACAGAGCAGTGACAATGGCCACTTGAGCTAGCGTATGCGGGCTAACACGATTATAATCATCGGCAGGTATCACAATCAGAAATTCATTAACTACATTTTCACGTTAGTTTAATATTAACGTTTCATACATAAACCATTAAACTACACTGACGAGCTCATTGCGTGATCAGGTTCGAATTACCGATACAATCTGGATCATAAACTAGGCCTCAGTAGTCATGACATCTTTGAATAACCACATGAAGTAGGTTAGTTATTGTTTTATTACAGGATTATAATTTCCTGCGTTTCAAAAGTACACTGCAATGTTAGAATTAGCATGATGAGCCTGACATTTATTTTTTGTTCGGACTGTTGATTTGTTCCTTATAAAAGGGATGTTATTATCATTTCCCACTCAAGCCTGTGCCATCACACCGCAAAAGACCAGAAACTGGAAAGCCACCTAACTTTTTTTGATATTTTCCATCCAGGGTGCTCTAAAACCTTTCCAAATGTTTCTGCTTTCATTTTCCTCATAAAAATGAAGATCAAACAGCAATCAATATAATACATCCGGACCTTGTAAATGTCCGGTTTTTTGTCACGACCGTTTATTCCAAAATTCGAGCCGAAACTGCAAGTGTTATTGTGTGTAACAATAATTATGCATGGGACGAATGGGAAATCGTTTACATAATCTAATTCGTTCTGCCTCTTCGTACAATATTCAGGTCGGGTAAATTGCATGGGTCCACAGGATGCGTGGGCCTCTTTCCCGGGAAATGGACTGGCATTTTAAATTTTCAGAGTCATCAGTTCGTTGGGATTTGAGATGGCTTGCAGTGTTAACAGCTTTTTTAATTTGACTATGCTCTTTTGAACTCATATAGGATTAGCTTCTGTTTCCGCCGATTCAGCCCATCACATCCCTTCTTCCGTCCAAGCTATTACTTTTTCGACTTGCTGTTCAATATTGTGATAGCTCAGCTATTCTGCTTGATATTTAAATACACGCACTCAGGAATAATGTACCTAGCTCCTACCACATGCTCCTACCTACAATTTCACCCCCCTTTCTTATATAAACATTAGTATAGATGGAAACGTGGACTTGGTCAGTACAGCTAACTAATGGAATATCTGTGCAGTTTTCAAAAGAAAATGGAATGGATTCTGCCATGTTGATAGTATAGGGGAAACATTTTTTGCTGGATTATTATTCGACACGTTAATAGGCTGGTGTGGCTAATGTGGGTATCGTCAATGTTCGTTGATTTTAAAAGATTCATTTAATCTTTGTATCTTCAAAACCCGGAAAAACTATACCTACAACCAATCAATCATCAGATTGAATTTCGTAGATTTCACAGAGATTCGCGTAAATCTCTATAACATTGAACTTTTTATAGCCCGTGAATGTCCGTTACTAAGCATAGGCTTCCGGCGACCAACGCTCCGGAAGGTCAATGCCATAGTCTTGGAGTTTAGCGGCTGATGATTGTAGGACGGTACTGTTCAATATAATTCGATATTAAATTACTTTATTGTATAACTAGGGCTAGATTACCAAAGTAGTTTTAGTACAGGCGCACAGTGTATATTAATCTAGTTAATGGGTTGAGTACTGTTCTCCTAGATAGGCTACAGAATAGCCTGAGTTTAGGAAATACAGTTCTGGCCCCCTATCTATATTCTGTTTATAGATTGGGGATTGAAAGCGGTGGTGGCCCAGTGGTATCGGCCCCGACTTACGAGTTCTATGTCGTGGGTTCAAACCCAGCCTGGCGCATTACTTTCTGTAATTTATTTCATCAACAATGCTCTCAAAACGGTGAAGGATAATATCGTGAGGAAAGCGGCATGTCTTAGAATCATCAAATTCGAAGACATGTGACATCCACCAATCCGCACTGGGCCCGCGTGGTGGATTATGGTCCACTCCCCCTCAGAGAAAAGAGGGCTGTATCCCAGCAGTCGGAACATTATAGGCTGAAGAAGATGATGATGAGATTTGGGATTGGCGTGACGAGTTGGAGTCCCCGTTAGAGACTGGTCGTAAAAGGTACCCAAAACTTAAAAAAAGAGATGGCGAGGCCCTTCAGTGGCACAGAACAGACTGATGGAAACTTCCCACCCCCCTTCAAACCTACCAAAGTTTTTAAAGAACTTAGCATAATACTTACTAAATTTGATTTTCTTTGGAATGTTTAATTTATTTATCTTCCGATATAAATAAAGGTCTCAAGAAAAAACTTTCTTTGCCTGAGGCATAATCGCTTTTACTACACAGTATTATACAGAATGCGAAACAACGATCATATCCAACATAATCACGGAAGAGTACAATACAATACAAAAGAATACAATACAACGTAATTATCACACTTCAGACCTGTCATTATAATTAGTGTTCTGACATAAAGCGCTTTAGGGCACGCCGCAATTAAAGTAATCGCGCTGTCGAGACACGTAGAGCTAAAAAAAAACAATGCAAGATAGATTACTCGCGGTCTTACGGAACAATATTTAAAATGCCGCCTCTATTTTTTTCTAGATCTATGGCCAATGTATACAACCGTGCGCGCGTACAGTCGCAGTAAAAACTAAATAGGAATACATGTATGTAATTATATTTTTTTCCTAATTATAATAAAGCTTTTGTATTATAACCGTTATTTATACATTCTTGCTTTGCAAACATTATTTTATTGTTGTGGCAAAATTAAAACAGTTTACGAATGTTTAAACAACAATAATAATATATCAGTATATGCTAACAAAGTCATAAAAAATATTCAACATATTCCGGCAGCTCATGAAACATTAATTTAGTACCATTGTATTATTTACTCTACTTAATCTGACTCCGAAAATAGTCCCATGTCTATCAACTATCGGGCATGCGGGCAGCGCGGGCATGCGGGCAGCGAGTAAAGGGCAACTCGCTGCCCGACCAAGGACCATGCCCGGGTCGACGGCGCGTCGTGTCCCACGCGCGCCTCAAAGAGCGTCAGCATAATGACGGGGCCCCCCTCTCAGAGGGCCAAAGCCTGCCGGGGTCGCGGGATTATTCCCTTACCGTAACCCCGGAACGTAACAGGCTATGAAGGACACCGTGGATTTTAGTCAGTAGAAGTCTGACAGTCCCTCCCGCCATGCCCGGGGTTGGAGGACTCATTTGATGATTTTACCACGTTAAAAAAAAAAAAATGTCTATCAACTATAAATAGGTACTTTTTAAAGAAGCCAATGAAGTTATTAAGTTTTCCAACAAAGAAATCGATTCAATTAACAGTTGACTCAGAAAAACTCATTGGACTTAATCGAATCGGTTCGTCGTTCGGTCTTCCAGATACTGATCATTACATTATGGTGGCAAATTAGCTGAATAATGTAATAAAGCCGCGGGCATCGCCTTAGGAGTAGGTATATAAAGTCTATAATAAAATATTATGAGGGAGACCTCGAACATTTTATTGTAATACATATGAGAATGTATGTTATTCAGTTTTACGACGTTGTATTGCAGAAAGTTCATTTTGTTAACTGACAACGTTTTGCGTAGTTTCGTAATCAAAGCGGAGACGAGAGGAACGTAAGGTGACGTATTGGAGTCAACCAATTTGGTGGCCTACCATGACGTCTTTAATCGTGAGTTGTTACGCTCCGGGAACGAGATGGCGCTAGTCGACTAGTATAGCTCTGTCTCTTTCCCACAGCCTAAAGAGTCTCGACCAGTCTCCGCTCCATTCGATTACACTTTGGTGGAGAATGGGCCTAAGATGTTTTCTTTGTGACGGTTAAGTTGTTCTTTCAACTACAAAGGTGTTGGATTTAACTGATCAAATTCATTACGTAACAATTTCCCAAGATCACAATGTGTATGCACAGTTACATATTTGTCTTTGTGTATACTCGCGGCTTGACACAGCCTATTCCGAATTTCCGAGTCGACTGACTTGATCGATGTATTGATTGAAAAACAAACGAAGACTTCTCTCCGTGACTGTCCACAAAATTTAATCTAATATCTGTACAATTACAAATACAAATCCAATTAGTTTCATAAATATTTGATGATAATGATGATAATCAAATATTTTTATTGTACCAACATCCCTGATTAGATTATTTCAATCTTAGTTGCAAATAAACACATTAACTGACGTATCAGGGAAATCCAAATAACTGGTATTTTGTGTTGTAAATAAGATATCTGTAAGATAAAGTTAAAATTATCTCGACTGTTGATAAGATTCGTTTTGGAAATACTTTGACGCGATAAAAATAAGATGACTGAAATATCTGCGGAGCAGGTCATCAACCTATCAAAGATAATAGATACATTGTTTACAATTATATTAAAGTAGACGTAGTAGAAGCATTAGGAGAAGTAAACAAATAGTATAATTGAAGCAGACGAAATAGAAAATTTAGATAATAGTGAAGAATTGGAAAGACTTACCAAAAAAAATAGAAATTGTGTGCACGCCACTGATGGAGTGATTATTAGGTAATCTTTGAAGCATTTCAGTTACAAATTACGTACAGAAAAAACTACGAGTCGGTATATACTTCATAGTACGTTATACTTTGCACTCGACTGCGGGAAAACTATAAAATATTATTAAATTGTCAATGACACTGACGATTGTAACGAGGGGGGCATAGTTTGGCACAATTCCAAGGTCTTAGTTACTACTCTACGGGACAGAGGATACGATTTGTATATGTTACGTCTAATTTATACCAAATCATTAACTTTGTCGTAAAATATTTACAGAATTAACTGTTTTATTAGAAGTAAATGAAGTCATTAATACACTAACCACGTAAGTTCACAGTAAGACGTCTTTTAACAGCATTTGTCAATTTTTTAGATTTCGACGCAATGACAGCCAAAATGCTAGCAGTGTATTTGTGAAGAAAAGGCGATGTGGCCTTCCCACTTCTTCTTGGAATGTTAAAACTTTAACGATTTCTTCATTATCAGCTGGAAGACGTCCATTAAAGAACAGGCCTCTCTAGCGATCTCTTAAACCAATTTAAATCTTTCCTTATATCCGGACGGTTCTATGGGAACATTTCAAGTGTATCATGATTTAGGGGAGTGGATTTTAGGAGAAGGATTTTCACTAAAAAACCAGTTCAGTCATCTATAAGAATAAGGCTCGGAAGTTTGTATGAAACGTGTTGAAGTGTTCGCAGTATACCTACCCACTTTTCAAAGAACGACTTCACCTCGATCTATTTTTATAAGAATGAGCGTTAGTCTAATTGCAAACACTTTTAGAATTGGACGTGCACATGAAAAATTCCAGGTGACCTGGCGAAGAGCAAATTAAGTAGGTTACAAAAATATATCTCGAATGGGGATGGCAACTGGGAAACTAATGGCGCTAGTATAGCTTGTTCCAAGTATCGTCATTGGTTCAAATCAGTTCAAATCTTAAAGACACTTCAAAATAGTGCTACGTCATTGGTCGGATTAGGACTAAGCTATGGTGGCGCCATCTACATATAGTCAGCTCGCGCGGCGAAGACCATCAGTCTGGCGGGTAGGACCGTACAATAAGCAATAAACGAAGTCTGAATAACCATTTTTTTTTTTTTTTTTTTTTGTAGCGTGGTAAAATCGTCAAATGAGTCCTCCAACCCCGGCCACGGGCGGCGAGGGACTGTCAGACTTCTACTGACTAAAATCCACGGTGTCCTTCATAGCCTGTTACGTTCCGGGGTTACGGTTAGGGAATAATCCCGCGACCCCGGCAATCCCGCGACCCCGGCAAGTCTGAATAACCATAGCAATTAAATGAAAAAATAAATCATTTAAACTGTTAAAACTAAATTTTTTGTAATTCGGGTTGTCTTGCTGTGGATATTCAGACCTTGGTATTGAATGAGTACCAGACGGTCTTACATACTTACATATTTTCTTGCTGAAAGTTTGTGAGGATGGATGCTTGGTCGCTTTTCACTCAATCACGTCAAAACAGCTGATCGTACAACCGTTTCTTGATGAAATCTGGCACAGAGATGACTATGATGTCTGACAAAACACACAGAATTCCATTTCTCCCGGTATTGTGTACCCGGGGGATTACTTCCAAATTACACGTGGATCAAGCTGCTCGCAACAGCTAGTATGTTATATTCGAAAACTAGCCCAAACTTCTAGATTCACTAGAAGTTAAACTATTCTAAAATAGTTTCATAGCATAGGTTTATAAATCAAACAGAACAACACTCAATCTTCCACACTATACATATGAAAACGTCCGTTCGTTTAAATATTTTCAGGTTGCTTATTTTCAAGATTATTTCTAGCCTATGATGCATCTGGTAACTATTCTGCAATTGGCACGAACAATACAGCAGTAAGTTGAAATACTAGAATGACGAGAGTGAAAGAAGACGTTTCTCGTCGGTCCCGAATAAATTGGGTTAGAGCGTGTAGGCAGAGCATAACAAACTTCATCAAAACATACCTTGGGACAAACTTGGGTCAACTACTCCTATATTTTTCGCAATGACTCTGAATCGATTTTAATAAAACTTGCATTAGGAGGATACAAAGGTCCTTTAAAAAGTCTCTGTTTTGTCTTTACATATTTAGATTAGACCGATTTTAAATAAGAACGCTTTTAAACTTATTTGATGATCTTGCAAACCAAAAAAAAAAGTGTAATAGTATGATAATTACAACAAGTTCTTTATTGTTCATTACATTGGACATCTTCGTGTTAAAATGTGTGAAGGAAAATGTTTGAAAAATTAACAAAATATTAGAGAGTTTGAAAGTCAAGGACCTTATTGATTGTTGGTCAAGTGCTATCAACTTTTTTTTAAGTAATCGAGTAATCGAGTACTCAAGAGCTTGGAGAAGGATCAGATCAAACGCAAACTGTAGACGCTATTACTCCGTCCCTAACATGTTTTTTTATGAAAAAGATATAGAAAGTGTGGAATTTGTAAAAAAGTACTGGCTTACCAGAAAAGTGCCAACTTTACTACGAAATTTTTTGAAATATCTGCCAGCATGCATAAATGCTTCTCAAATTGTATTTCATTAAGTAATGTAGAAGTGAAGCTATTTGGCACTAAGCAGGGTCGACAAAGCTCCGCTTCTCATGCCTTCTTTTTATGTTTGCAGGGTTTAAAGGAACCTAACATCGGGGAGTCCCTGAAATGTTACTAAAGCAAGTGCAGTTTTAGTTTTGGTGAGCATTTATCCATTTTGTTACGCAAAAATAATGTAAATACAACACGTACAAATATATTGATGAGTATTTTAATTGTAGCCAATATAAAAAGTGCAGCGACTTCAATCCAATTCCTGACAGTCTACTTTCTAAAGGAAACTACACAAAACCGAAGTGCGACGAAGTCTTCCGAAGTGTGACGAGGTAAGATTACCAGTTTGGTGTCATCTCAGAATCTTACCGCAATCCGGTCATTGTTGTTACCGCACCATGCGGTTAGTGAAGTAACATGCATATGCATTTATCGTGTATATTATGTGTTGTATCGTAACGGGCTTTAGTACTAAATTGAAAGGGAAATAAACAGTGCGGCACGGCCCCTTTCGAAATTCTTGTATGAGTCAAATTATGAATTGTGTTAAAACTGACAAATCTTGGAGGATGTTGCGAAAAACCGCAAAATGAGTCAATAGTATATACATTTAGTATTTTCTTACAGATATTTAAATGGTGGTTATCAATTTATCTCACTAATATTATCGACGCGAGCTTGTGAGGATGGAGAGATAGATGTTTATTACTAAACTATTTTACTTTTATGCCAGTGTTATGTTCCAGTATGAAAGTAGACATGGCGATAAAGGAGAAGCTCTGTCAGGATCGTAGCAGCACGCGTAGCATGGCGATTCTATTTATATCAAGAAAAGACAAAGTTATTTCATCGTTATTTCTATACAAACTGTTTTTTGCACAATTATGACATGATTCGCACACCATTAAAGATAATCTGAAATCAAAAATCTAAGTGTAGAAACATATCTTTTTAATATTTTAAATATTGCTGTGCTTTAATCGAAAAAAAAATTACATTCTGTCATTTTTTCTATTCTCCCGTCAACAAAACCCGTTTCTAAGGAGCCATTGCTACGCGTGCTGGTTGCTTATTGTTTTTCAGGCTACTGGCGTTAGTTTATAATAAATTATGTATGTATTTCAGCAAACAATTTATAGGTACTTACCTAATTAGGTATTCCATTTTCCATGAACTACAAATTGAAATTGCACATCCCGATCGTGAATTACGGGGTCATTCGAATATTTAGTAGTTTCCTTGAGTCCGTGAATTACGCTTGACATATTTGATGAGTTAAGCGCATCAAATAGAATCTGAATCATGGCTACTTAGCGCATTTACCTAGCTGGTCATTTACGGTTAATTGTCATGTTTATTTATTTTACCGTGGTGACAAAAACAAGTTTTACTTTATTATTGCTTGATGAATATTTTTAGTAGTTACCAATAATTATATATTTGTTACCTATACATATGTTAAACTTATTTACCTTACCTAATTACTGTGACATGAGGTAGTAAATAATACTTATTGAAACTTTTATTTATACTTACAAATGTGCTATTTTTATTAACATGACACCATTATTATTGGTCATTATTTAAATATTGTTTATATTAATTGTTCTAAATTTAAATTAGAACGTATTTTGTGGTATTGCCACTTACCTACTAAATGTGTGTTGCATATTTTATTATTACCAAGATGAAAAACAAATATTTATACGGTTGAAATGCCATATACAGCGAAACCCATCTTAAGAAGTCAGCTTCTTGCAAATAAATGTAACAATCCATTCATTCATTTGATACAAATGACCTGTTTCGCATAATACTTACGATAATTATGTTGTTTTAAGATTAGTCATTGACAAAACCTTGTATTAATTAAAGACAGTGACCTTTTCTGCAATATTTTCTTGATTCATGACAAAATCCTTCCTCGAAACCACTCTTTCCTAAGTTTTGAGAAATATTATACCTAACTATAATTAAAAATGAAACAGGTATTTAATATTAGCTGTGCGTTCAGATTCTTGTCTACCTATTACAAAATTATTTTCATCTCTGGTCAGGACCACAGATCTAACGGTGAATATTAATAGTAATAGACCTAAACAAAAAAAAAACATGCCTTTGACTTATGCGAAGTTGTCAAAAATGTACAACTGTGAGGAGAATACAACAAGCCGTTATGTTTAGGTTAGACAAAACAGTTGTGGGTTCAGACTACTAAACTTTATAAGGGTCAAGGCACACGGTGAACACCTCAGGCCCCTGCCCATACTTAGCTACTCATTGTTGGTACTAAGTAGGTACCTACTTACTTATTGAGTAACAACATGTCACCGTTTGTCTAACTCGAACGCTTTATACGATACTCTACCTCAAACAAGGATTTCGTGACCAATATGACATTGTATCAGTCATAATCACTAGACCCGGAATAGCTATCTGTGGATAATACCAATATTTGACTCTTATCAAACCCTCCACGTCCCTGTTTAAATACATTCTTATCGTTCACACTTTCAGCAAATGTTACTAAAATAGACAGCTGTTCTAATATTTGTAATTAAGTAATTATAATTTTCTTGCCTTACGTTCTATTATTTATTTTATGTTGTTTTCAATGCTAATGCGAGCTCTCTGCTTTGCGTAATCAGTAGTAATCACCACAGGTCTTAGAACCGAAAAACAATGAAAACATTTTTTTCTCTTGTGCTCACTCGTTTACACTCGCTTACGCTCGTGCTCACATTTTTTTTTTTTTTTTTTTTTTTTTTTTTTTAGCGTGGTAAAATCATCAAATGAGTCCTCCAACCCCGGGCAGGGCGGGAGGGACTGTCAGACTTCTACTGACTAAAATCCACGGTGTCCTTCATAGCCTGTTACGTTCCGGGGTTACGGTAAGGGGAATAATCCCGCTACCCCGGCAGGCTTTGCGAGCATTACTGCTTCGCAGAAGGAGGCGACCGCTTCCCACTCCGTCTCGCCCCGCAGCATGGCCGAAACCAATGCCGGGCGCGAGAGGTCTCCGCCTATCGCAGCCGTGAGGACACGTCGGTGCGCCGCCCAAGCTGGGCAGTCCTGCACCGTATGCTCCACCGTGTCCTCCGGGCGATCTTCGCAGTGATGACACCCAGACGTATCCTCCTTCCGCATTTGCAGATCAACTACTTTCCCACGGTCTAATGCTGTCTGTATCTTGTGCAAAGACCATAGTTGTGCAAACTTCTATTGTCAACAATGTCCTCTTTGGTTTTGTTTTACAAATAATCTCCGAGATGAAGATTTCATGTTTATGCTGTTTGAATCTGTTGATCATCTGCCGAGCCTTTTCCCAACTATATTGGGATTGGCTTCCGGTTGAATATAGCTGGCTACCCTTCCTGTGTTACAAAGAGTACCAAAAAACAGAAAACCATTTTATATATTATGCAGTATGGTGAAAAGTTGTGAATAACTTAGATAATAAGTAATATAAATGGGGCTATGCTCTGAATCTGCTATGATCGACTTAGTAAAGAGGAGATTCCAAAGTTGCCGACATAGCCCATCGATTTAGCAAGTTGAAGTAGCAGTAGGCAGGTAATATAGCATGCAGAACTGATGGCCGATAGGGCCATAAGGTTCTCGAATGAAGACCACGCACCGGCAAGCGTAGCTTAAGATATCCAACCACAAGGACCACAAGGTGGGCAGACTATCTTAAGACTAAACGTCAGGCTGGATGCAAACGATGGAAACCGCTTCCAACGGGTCCTATTGAATGTCTATTAGGCCTATAGGACGTCTTACGTCTGCGTCTGATAATAACATGATAATTATAAAATAGGCGATTGACACTTCTAAGACAAAAATATCATGGCATTTCAGGTTTCTGTACCGTTTCAAATAACCCGTTCCACAAAAACATAAAAATGTACCTACTAATATTTTAAACATACGAACGTGAAAAATACGACGATATTGCTAATGGGCACTAATGAGCTCAACAAAACTAGCAATTAAATAATCTCGCGTAGTGTTAATGAGCTCACATTTGCAAAAACGATAACGCTGGATTTAATGTGAGTGAATAATAATGTAACAGTTCTATCGGAATAATAGTCGAACATGAAAAGCATCAAATTGTTCGTACAGATAACTGTATCTGGGTTAAAGATTGCAGGAGGTCAGCTATAGAGGTCAGTTTTCGGGCAGACCGTAATGACCATTATTTTTGAAATCTGAGCTGGCAGATGGCACCCGTTGTTCTTTCTGAAAAATGTTACTCCATTAATCATAATTATGTCAGGTAATAACAATTAGTCAAAGGTGTTCACTGGAAGCGTGAAGGTGTGAATTTGGAACATTATTTGTCATGCATTTCAAAACAATATACGGCAGAAGAAACGGTCAATGTTGCCGTTACCGTTTGAAAATTATTTTTTTGGCAGAATCATTAATCGGAAACCACGAACAGTCATGGAAAATTTGTAGGAATTCCAAAAGGCAGTGCCAATTTATTATAACTATAAAAACGGATCAGCCAGTATGATACATAGGCCGACAATCGATCATTCAATCTGTATCGGACAATTGATGGAGATCGAAGAGATAAAATATCTGTAACACTGTACTCATTCGTTCCAGTACTTTGTGACTGTGTCATAGGAAAATGGCTTTTAAGGTTTTTGTATTGTTCGGTTTTTCTTTGTTAATTGGTAACTGCTTAGTGTTGAAATTGAAGAAGAAGTAGCAAAATTACATACAGAAACACAAGAGTTATTAATTTCCGATTAGGTTTTTTATCAAACGTATCCCCACACACTAAGAACATCATTGTCGGAGCATTTCAGTTATTATTATATTATGTGTGTGGCCAAATGCCTCTGGAATAAATTAGTATTGAACTATTGTATGTTGCTAATAACGAGTTGATAAGAATGTTCTCGCAATAATAAATTTAGCTGATTTATCTGCCAAAACATTCCGTGAGCAAATGAAATTATGCACTGCCTATTTGTACCCAATAAGCAGAGTAGGTATACCTAAACTTGCTAATGAATTGTTACGTTTAAAAATGTATAGAGATAATGACACAACGCATGTTCATAATAATAAAGATATAACGATGATTAACCCAAAAAAGGTATTCTTTAGATAAGAGAACAATTATGACACGTAAATTAACTGTTATGTTATGTAGACGACACAATTCCTTTGGCTGCCAACGAAACTGAAAAGGCTCCTTAATTGACGGAATGGAAAGGATCAGTTTGAAATTGGGTCTCAAAATCAATCACGGTAAAACCCAAGACCGTAACAACAAACTACAACTAACAGGCACAATGTCGCACGTCGCTGATGTCCATACCTTTACCTTAGAGCTAATATCACCAACACAGGCTTTTGCCAAAAAAAAAAAGAAGAGGAAAAAGGATGCGACGTTCCAAATGCAGCGAGTATGGAAAGACCATAACATTGCTCGAAAACCCAAAATAAAACTGGTAAATTCCTTAGTGCTCTCCATAGTCAGATACGAATTAGAGAAATGGAACAGAACAAGAAAGCCGATCGTGAACGTATCGATGCTTTTGAGATGTGATGCTACGGGTTGTGATGTTGAAGATACCCTGGACAGCAATCCACTCAATGAAGTTCAATCTCCGGGACCATAATGAGGAATACGGCGTAAAACAAATAAAATAAATATAAGGCTATAAATAAATAAATACCAAAGTGTAAGCACGTTGAAAAATGATGATACTGATAAAGTAGAAATAAATTATAAACAATTTCTTATAATTATTAACGTTGCATATTTTTCCGTATGTAAATTACATTATTATATAGTTATGCATGCTTTTGAAAATACGACGTTGCTTGATGATGTATTTATCATGTAGCAGTCTGATGGTGAAGAGACTCTTGCAAAAGTTCGAAGAATGTAGATATAAATATTTATAGGTACGTATAATTCTAGAAATAGATGGCAAGCTATTAACAGCCTATTTGAATAATCCAATAATCCGGAGTTAAAAATTGAAGTATCTACTGAAGTTATAACACAAGACATTTACATAATTAAGTTAATTAATTATAATAATATTAAAATTGAAGTACTGAAGTTTGCAGATACTGTATCCGAAGGCTCACAAGAAATTGCCGTACGCATTCATAATGAGGAGGGTCACAAATTACTTGACAAAAGCTACCGGTTCCAATAATTTATTCCAAAATTCTTAGTCAAAGAACTCTTACGCAACGATAATAAGAATTTCATTCTGCTGAAACTCATCTTACATAATGTTGCATTTGAAACGATGGTAAATACAAAGCAGTATTTGTATATGTACAGCTGTGTTTTTTTTCTTTCGTAATCAATAAATGTCCTATTGGCTTCATGTAAATAAAAAGGACAGCAGACGATCAAATAGACAATAATCTAAACAATTTGATGGTCCTTGACATATTTTTTCGGATATCTTAGCTCTAAGTTTTTACATCCTATTGACTAATGATTTGTTTTGACTATAAATAACGGTAGACGCAACGATGCATAACTATTTATTTTCCAGCATATTCTAAAAGGTTAGCAACTTAGTGCCTACCAAGAATTTGAAGATACAGGTTAACCTTGACCAAATATTGTTTGTCATTATAATTATATTCATTAAAAATTATTCAAATACTACCTCCACGTGAATTAACCAGAGGCGGAATTTATTAAATCAATAGGTTGTATAAATATTAAATACATTATACTCTTTTAACAGCAACTCAGAGAATAGAAGATCTATTCTTGCCAACAATGAATAGAAAACCACGAATATCAGAAATCAATATTTCACCAAAGCTTTGTTGATTGAATGGATGGGCAAAAAATAATAGCCCAATCTATCATGTTGTTTGCTTATTTTAAAATTCTTTTTAGGATATTGGGAATTGTAAGAGAATCTTAAACCACGATGCTGCAGCGTGAATGTTTTCATACGTATTGTTAAAAATATTGAAGTCTATCAAATTGTGACAGTAACAATAGAACCGATTAAATTAGACCTACATCGTGAATATTGTGGTATCATACCAACAAATCCCACAATTGTTATTGTACTAATGTTGTTTTAGTACAAGATAGGGTAAATGTAAGCGGTGATAGCTTTTTAAACAAAGCCTCGACACGCGATGTGGTCGTTCAAAGATAGTTTACTGCATGTAGCATTACATGGTCTTTTATTGTACGTCTGACGTTGCTTGTTTAAAAGTTTTTAGATCATATCGCTAAAAGAAGTTCAAAAATCTTATTACGATCATTTATTTCAGCATCTGTATCAATATTTAGATGGTTTTAATTGGAAATTACGATTGAATCATCAAATTTTCCGCCAGTTACATCAAATTTTATTACGATTTGAATTGCTTCATTGATACGATTGTTGTAATATCCGATCACGACGTAGGTATTGCCAACATTGCTTGGTTTGTTTTTAAGGTCCTAATGGAGGAACCGGTTATCATCGCAAACATTTGTTAGCATAATGATACGAGTATCTATCAATATTTTTTTGCTGCGGTATGTGTTGATGTCGGTATAACTTAAAGTTACTAAATTGACTTGCAAGTTTCATTTCATATTGTTGTGAATCTTAATTTGATTCAAATACGAGTATGTGTGCATATATGGATTACGGGTGTGGATCTATAGGAGGTAGCACTCGTGCTCCTACATACCCACTGCCATCAGAAATTAATTCTCCATTATCGTTACTTCTAATTATTGCTGGTGTAATTATGTAAATGTCACCTTTCATGTTCTATTACTCATCATTTATTTTTAAGTTAGCTTTTTACGATGCTCCTTATGTTTATTTCGAACGATTTTTCGCTAATCTGTAAAATGTTATTCATCACATTCAAGGTAATACATTACAATGTAAAGTGAATCAACCGTGTATCAGGTGCATACAATAACCACGTGTACTTACTGATCAATACAGTCGCAAATTTTGTGTCCATATCATTTAATATTAATGTAATACAGTCTGTCGTCACGTGCGCTTTCACGTAAAATATTAAAAAAATAAGTTATCTTATTCAATTTCACTGTAACTCTTATTTGACGTATCGAAACGTTTGACCATGAATGAAACTGTCATTAAATAATTAATAAAAGCACAAGTAATTACAATTTGTTTATAAATAAAGGGTTCACTGCCGATATCAATCGTTTGCGCAGTGCTCAGAAACGTCAGACGAGCGGCATGGACCGGCGCGGCGGTTAGCAGGTTACGACCGCGCAGCACAGAAGGCGCGGCGACACTGACGGCCCGCGACGTATCGACCTCCCGCCATCACAATGAATGGTGAGCCAGCACCGCAGTCTACCGCTGCAAGCTCACTACTGCACTGCAGCTTTATTTCTGGCAACCACCCCGATACTTAACAACGAAAACATACCATTTTCTTTGCAAAAATGTGCCAACAAGTCATGCGAATTCCGAGCCACTGACCCGGTTCCAGGCCGCGTTGAAGAATTCTGCGGTTACATTCATCACCCGCTTTTACATTTCTCTATAATATTTTGTTATAAATTTTGAGAGACGTTTTGTCTACGCATGCGTGACTCAGAGGGCTACCGTCTACCGTATAGCTCGCTGTATCAGCTGATTATATGACCTTGTTCCCACATTCTGGTCCAGCTCTTTCTTTGTTATATTTTGGATTGAACAAATAATTGTTTCTTTACTAAACTTCATCCCTGCGTTTACTTGTCTCTGTTTAGAACAATGCAGTGAATTGTTGACCTTTGCGGATTTACTCGTGACGGCAAAATGAGTAGCAACCTTTCAAGGTTGTCGTGTTAGGTCGCAATGATCCCACGAACGAAGGTACGGATAAAGTAATCTGATGATTGCAGAGTTAATGGTTTATTACAATGAAATCCTGGGACACAAGCAAAGTCTAAAGATCACGTTGGGGTCAATGATAATTCCCACCTACTAGATCTTTAAATAAGTAGTATAGCAGTAGTAGATTTTTGTTGTGTTCACTATCGTCAAGACAATATCTGTCTGTAAGAATTTTTTAGGAAAAGTTAGCTAACACTCACAGAATAATTTAAACTAAACGATACTAGGATCCTTCCAAGGTATCGTATTACCCAGTTACTGGGTTGAGGAGGTCCGACAGGCAGTCGCTCCATGTAAAATACTGATATCCAGCTGAATCTGGTTGACTGGAAGCCGACCCCAATAAAGTTGGGAAAAGGCTAGGCAGATGATGATGATACTAGGATCCTTCAAAAACAGGATGGCCGACGTAAAATAAATGAACTAACTAAATATTGACGCAACGAAGGCCATGATGCCTAGGAATCAAAGAACTCTTCTATAATGGTACTTATGGTACCGTCCAGGAAACTGACCAAAATATTGTAATTGCTCTTCTGTTCCATGTAAAAGATGAATTAAAAGATCTCTTTTAATTCATCTTTGTCATAAAAAAAAAACGATAGATTAAAAAAGAAACGTATCTACGTTCCTTTTTTAATCCATCGTTTTTTTTTAATTTCCATCAACATCCATTTATGCCATGTTTATTCATATAAATCTACGTATATTTTGTAGGAAGTGCGGAAGGCTATGTTAAGCCTTTCATAGGATTCCCTGGTACCTACATAACAGTAAGGCCAAACAAGTGCTAAATCCAATATAAACTCTAGGTGAATGCTCCATAGCTGCTTATGACTTTTCATGTCTTTTTTAGCCCTTTTCAAGTATGGTTGACTGTTGAGGGTTATTTATGTCAATTTTTCCTCATCTGCTGTTCTGCTTTTACCATGTTCTAGTAGTCGCAAGCGCGACTGCTAAGTAAGAGGTTCTGGGTTCGATTCACTTTCCTTTGTGCCAGCCAAGCCTATAATATTATCAAGATCAAGCTCTGAGAGATATGAATATAAGCCTTAAAATAGTAGAAATGAAATAATTGAAACTAGTAGGTAGGTATTTTAAATTTGATTATCTACGAATATAAATTACAAACATCATTGGTTTTAAAGCGTATTTTAATTATATCAACGAGTTTCAAGCAGATAACCTTAGAAAACTTAAATTATACTTCAATGCGATCTTGAAAGAAATTGCTTGCAAGACTTTCGACAAAACTAAGAAAACAAACATCCGTGACGAAGCTTTATTCATTAGCCATTCATTGATTGCACATGTCCCACAATAAAGTGCAAATACATTGCTTACATTAGCTCAGTTCAGACAGGAATGTTAACAGCAAATGAGCAATGAAAATCAAAGTGAATGCTAGCTAGCGAACAGTCCAGTAGTGTTAGTAATACGTGATCGCAATGTAAACGAGGCACAATCTGACCGTTCTTATGGCTGTCGATATGAATCGCTTCCTGTTATCGATGGACAAATTTGTAGGCTAGCTACTTATGTGGGATTATGATTTAAATCGCTTGTCCCATTGAATGATCAAAATTATCTGCTCAGTTTTGAATACAGTCAGTTGATTGAAATGGGGTCACTGCAGACTGATACAATACACGGTCGAAAATAAAATAAAACTAGAAATCTAACTCCGTACCCAGAAAGGCAGAAAATCTGCTCTAGTGGAGATTCATTAACGACTCTGCTCTGGATGGTAAATATGGTTCTTCTTCAAATATTTATCGTGTCCTGCATGACCTGTTAATAAATTGTTCGATAAAGGACGAGGAAACTGATAGACGCTTCTGAGGGCGCTAATCTAGTAATCCAGTTCCGGGTTGACACACTTATAGATTTTCATCGACACCCTAAGAAGAAGAAAATGAAGGAATGGAATGAAAATGAACCTTGGGGCCTTCTAGTCAAGAGTGAATCATCAATTTCTAAGCAAGCGTGCTTCACCGTTGATCACAATATCTTCTCTTACTTTGGCGGAATAGTGTTCAAACGCGAACCTATCGTTTAATAAAATGAACTGTGTTAAAGGCAGAGAGAATGTTTATTTTCTGGGAACGATAACAACGAGGGTCTTGAGTAAAATAATAAATTACATCCCTTTTCCTTTAAGGGACAGGGCTTTTCCTGTCCACTTCCTTTCCAACACTTATCTAGAAATTGCTAAGAAGTCGTCTTTGAGAATTCGGAATACGATTACATTAGCATTTACTTTTGGCGTTGATGAATGTTTTTAAACACAATAACTAGTGATTCGTGAGGGTTGCGGGTCTTGTTCGTTTCTATTATTTTTATTTACTATAGGTTTTCCTTTGGCCAGAATCTGACCTAGAACCTAAGATGCAACAAGCTCACGCAAAAGTAGATGGAACTGTACACAGATGGAAAGTTGCCCAACTATATGATCAACCTTAGAATTAGAACGCGTTCGCAGGACCTACCGAATTACCGTGACCCTGGAACGTAAAAGGCTACTGAAGGATACCGTGGATTTTAGTCTGTACGAGTCTGATAGTCCCTTCTGCTCTGCCCTGGGTGGGAGGACTCATATTTTGATGATTTCACCACGAAGAAAAAAAGGAATTGGAACGCTATCGAACGAGTGGCAATTAACCAAATTAACAGTAGACTATCATCAACAAAATATAAATAAACATGAATGAAGCCCATAAAAGCCGTTATTATTTTAAAAATAATGTACCAGTCTGACATTTGTCGATTTACAAAAATAAGTTAAAGTCAAAAATAATAGGTTTTCCATTAGTAGTTCTAACAATATCTATAAAAACTCAAACAATATTTGGATACCGTGCGTGTCATACCTAGCACATACAACAATGACATACCTCATAACATTCCATTTATTTTTGGAACCACAATTAATAGCACGTAGGTAGTTTTTGTGGTGATTAAGATTTTCAAAGACCACGTTGTAAAATTAGTATTTGGATTTGTTTAATCAGATATGAGGATCCTGAGATAATTACGTCTGAAATTCCCGAGAACAACCCGGCCCAACGGAGGTCCTTTATCCCAGCAGTGGGAACATTATAAGCATAGTAGATACGTCGTGCAATCCTCAGATAAACTACTTATTGTTGATGTGATCATGACTGTGTGAATCACTGCATTAGCAATTTGTCAATGGAACTTCGTGGAATTGTTGGTTGAATTCTCATAACACTTTTGCTCTGATACAAGATAAAGATCGACTTTAGAGACTGATGTGGGTGTGGCTTTTAATTGAATGAATGCTTCAGTTAATATGTGATTATTTATTAAATTAATGTTACCTTCAATGGCCTGAAATACAAGATCACCTGGTTCAGGATAAGAATTTTACACAGATTCAAGAAAACAATAACGTCATAATACCATGTTTTTTTTAACAATTATATTTTGCCACAAAAAATTCCCCATTACGAGGTATGCCATAAATAAAACTGGGTATCTAGCCGATTGGTGGCAATAATCTCGTCCCTATTGCGTAATTCTCAAACATCATTGATAAATGAATGTGGGTGTGTACAGGTTAGATATGAGCGCCGATGGTCAATCAGTCGGCGGCGGCGCGCCGACTTTTTGGAGTCGACGGCGGCGGCGTCGGCGGCGCGGCGTGACTTTTATTTAACTACTTTAATTAATTATTTTAAGGGAAGAATTAGAGCAATGTTTTACGTATAATTAAAGATTTATTATGATTTTGACGAGACAAATTGAATTGGCAAGATAAACTAAAAAAAGAGAAAACAAACAAAATTAACATTAAAAATTGCTGGTGGCTATTTTTACTGTAAGCATTGGCTGTCCGGATGATTCGAGGATACCGCACGATCGCCGGCGAATCAGCCAATCACCGGATCTGCCGGATTGCTGCCCTGGGATCTGGAGGCGACTACCTTCCAGCGCGTCTTGAATGGCGGTGATGGCGCAACGCCGGGGCGTATCCCCGCTGCCTCGAGAAGTCGAGGCACAGTGGGAAGAGATCGGGTGCGATCTCAGGGCAGCATGGAGGGACGACTGTCGGTAAGGCACCTCTTGGGGTAGTGGCTGGACAGGCGTCACGGCGTCCGACCGCATGACGCAGTTCCTCACCGGAAAAGGAATTTTCGGGAGGAACCTGTGTCTGATGAGGAAGGAGGAAACGCCTAGGTGTCACCACTGCGAGGATCGCCCGGAGGACACAGTAGAGCATACGGTGCAAAACTGCCCCTCTTGGGCAGAGCACCGACGTGTCCTCACGGCGGCGATGGGTGGAGACCTCTCGCACCCGGCATTGGTCGCGGCCATGCTGCTTCTTCAAGGCAGTCATGCTTGCGAAGGAGGAGGTGGGCCGCGTGAGGGAGAAGACAGCGTCCTCTCCGTCCCAGTGATGGACGCCCACGACAACGGACATCGCAAGACGATCTCCGGCCACCGTAGGCGCGGGCATGCGGGTGGCCAGTACAGGGCAACTCGTTGTCCGACCACGGACCATGGCCGGGTGGTCGGCGCGTTGTGTTCCACGCGCGCCTCAAAGAGCGTCAGCATGATAACGGGGTCCCCCTCTAAAGGGCCAAAGCCTGCCGGGACATAAAGGGCTATTGCAGGACACCGTGGAAGTCAGTACGAGTCTGACAGTCCCTCCCGCCCTGCCCGGGGTGGGAAAACTCGTTAGACGATTTTACCACGCTAAAAAAAAAGAAGCCTTGATGACTGCTCATCATCCTAGCCTAGCCTTTTCCGAACTACATTGGGGTCGGCTTCTAGTCGAAACAAATGCAGCTGAATATCAGTATTTTACATGGAGCGACTGCCTGTCGGACCTCCACAACCCAGTAACTGGGTGATACGATACTCCGTCGTAAGACTGGTTGTCAGACTTTACAGCTTCTGACTAACAGTAACGACTGTCAAAGATCTATTAATGACAGCCGGGACCAACGGCTTTACGTGCTTTCCGAGGCACGGGGGAAACTCGCTATGACAGATGCTACCCATTCACAGACCAACCTCGGCAAGCGCGGCTTAACCCGGAAGTTCGGTCTGTGCGCCCGCTCGGGTTCGGCGCGCCGGCGCCTGTGGACGGCGGCGGCGGCGCGGGAAATATTAAGGCTGCGGCGGCGCGCCGGCGCGGCGCTCATATCTAGTACAGGTACGCGCCTCATCATTGACAAGACGTGATGATGGCAGGTGGCGTAGAGCCCTGACTGAATGGGTACCTACCGAGAGAGGCGGTAGAAGTTGTGTTGGCAGAGCTACCAATTATGGGTACGGCGGTTATTCTGAGGATCGCGATAAACTTGGTTTAGAAAGCTCAGGGAAGTAATGGTACAAAAGGGGGAATTCTATAGTCAGCAGAGGATTGAACAGGGCCGATGATGATGGTAAGCCTCTGCCTAAGCCTCTGAAATTTATAGGCATCAAGTTATCCCAAATATACATTATTTTCTTTCTTTCCGCTGTAGGTACGTTTTCCCAATTTATATGTTCACTAGTGTTTGCCCGCGGCTTCGCTTGCGTTATTTTAGAATTTGAGAAACAATACGGATCGTGTGGCGCCATCTGGAATATGAACGTAATTGTTTTCTCGGCAACAGCTCTCTTCTGTTATTCGGGATGTAAGATACCTTAATATCCGTGTCTATACTCCTGACAACGTATATGCTAAATTTTGGGACGATCGATTCAGTAGGTAGTAATGCGTGAAAAGGTAAAAAACAAACATACTTGCATTTTTATTATTAGTTTAGATCAATAATGTTATATCTAGGTACATAGTTTGCATAGGAAACGTCCTTATTTGAGCGACATTAATTTCAAAGAACCGTGTTTATTTTAAACATTGGACTATCATTTTTGGGTTAATTTACAGTATCGCTGCAAATTGAACGTACGATAGCATTGCTCTTCTCCCTTGCATTCCGCGTGATACCTAAAAAATAACTAATTATCTGACTCGAAGAGTACAACCTGTCGTCGTTTAAAACAGAATCTATGCACTGGTTTGAACACCAATTCAAAACATATATAAACACAATTTTTTCTAATCTTTAAAATTTCACACCTCGAAACAATTTCAATTTAAAAAAATATCCAACTAACTACCTACAATTTAAATCAGTGTAGATTTATATCCTAGAGAACTATTGAAAAAAAAACAGTAATAATTTAAAATCGCGAATTAAATTGAAATAAAAGTATACACATTTTTTTTAATTATTTGAAACTCTCAGGACAAATATAAGAAAACTCAAAAAGTGAAAAAAGAAACAGCGAGATTTGATCCAGAGACCCCTTGCACGAAAGTCAAGCAGGATACCAACCAGACTGGCTAGTACGCTGACAGTGTTTTCAAATAGCGGTTCTTATACAAATGTCAACAATGACTGAAAATCAACATATTATAAAATTGCTAATCCCCCAAAGGGAATAGCGTAATTATACATATCCTATTAATAGAAGAGCAATTTAAGGAATATTTGGGGAAAAATTGACTAAATAATATCCAGTGGTTTAGCTTCCAACTAAAAACAAACAGATAAAAACAACAAAATTTAAAATTGCTTGTCTCCCAGGAAAAATAGCGTAATGATACATAGCCTATCAACAGAAGCATATTATTAGGAATATTTGAGGAAAATTTGATCGACAACTTTTCAGTAGTTTAAGAGATAGATCAAATCAAAAAAACATAAAAAATTTCGAAAGAAAAAAAAAGTTGATTTGGCATCAGAATCGATCCCTTATCTCGAAAAAAATACAAAAAGAAAAAAATATTCAATGTACAGGAATGACAGCTCTACGATTTTATTATATGTAAAGATAAAGATAAAGATAAAGAAGATAAGCTATATTTTAGGTTTTCAAACCTCGTAGAATGTTGTTATGGTCAGATAGGCAATCCCTCCATCTAAAACACTGATATTTTGCTGCATCCTGTGTGACTGGAAGTCGACCCCAACATTATTGGGAAAGTTTTTCACGCATTTATTGGATTCAATAATTTAATGTTTCAAACCATTTCCATAAACTCAAAAAGGTGGACTGAGCAATATTTGTCTAAGATTGACCATACTCTCTGGAAAGAGAGGAAAATAATTCCTGCTGAATGGGTCTATGCAGATTAATTGTTTTCCTCTCCTTCTAGCTAGAGGATCAACTTTATCTGACAGTTGGATAGGGAAGGCGCAGTCCAACATTTCAAGTCTATGCATTTGCCGTCCTATCTACTCATACCGCTGCACATTTCTAGTGATTCACTATGACTATCGTCAAAGGAAGTAGCCATTTAAAGTAACTATTTTAAACCGTCTGTCGTTGTCGTCAGCGGCTCACGGCCAACGTAGGAGACAGGAGTCCGGAGGTCCTATCATGCTAATATTAGAATAATGTAACTATACTGGTATGTTATGCTAGTCTGGAATATTCCTCTGAAGTTTTGTAATGAAATTTTCAGCTTTGCTGTTGGTCTTGTTGATGTAAATCTATGTTAATGCTATTGCAAAAACGACAGTAGTAGACGTAGTTTTATTTCCTACTTTTTAGCGGCTTTTTCGAAAATTATCCCACGGGAACATAAAAGGTAGGTTATCCTATCTGTGTACCAAATTTTAGCCAAATCCGTTCGGTGGTTTTTGCGTGAAAGAGTAACAAACATCCATACATCCATACTTACAAACTTTCGCCTTTATAATAGTAGTAGGATAGTTAGGTACTATACTTTCTTCAAAGTTCTGTTTCTCTTAGACACAGATACTTACATCGTGGACTGAGCATTATCTGCGGCCTAATTATTACATTCTAGAAAGAGAGAAAACAATTTATCAGCGTCTGTTACGTTTACATTACCAAAGAGATCTTAAAATGTATGATGCTGCAGTCTGATAGGGGGAGAACGGAAGAATTCCTAAGTAAAATGGGATAATGACAGGAAGATGATGTCCTAAACATAGTTTTTTTTTTTCTGTTTCTAGAATGAAGTGGCAATTTTATTTGATATTTTGTTAGAGGAAGGCTCAAGTCCGTGCTTTCATTGCGACTTTTACGTGTGTCTTCCACCTAATCAAAAACATAATTGATGGTGCCGGTTACACACTTCTGAGGGTCTAAAAAGATCACATTAGCAAATACACAATATGCATTGATTGAGATGCAATTCGTAAAATGGAAAATATTATTCTTTTCTATTGCTCAAACCTTCTTTATTGGTCCTTTACTATAGGCCTCATTAGTAAGCTCAATATAGTCCAACGAGCTATGGAGAGGGCTATGCTCGGAGTCTCTCTGCGCGATCGACTCAGAAATGAGGAGATTCGTAGACGAACCAAAGATTGCCCAACGAATTAGCAAGGAACTTGAAATAGTAGTGGGCAGGCCATATAGCACGCAGAATCGATGGCCGATGGGGCCGTGAGGTTCTTGAATGAAGACCACGCACCTTTAAGCGCAGCGTACGACGTCCACCATCAAGGTGGGCAGACGATCTTATCAAGACCACAGGATCACGCTGGATGCAGGCCGCTTACAACCGGTCCTTTTGGAAGTCTAAAGAGCCTTATGTTCAGCAGTTGAGGTCTTACGGCTGATAATGATGATGATTGCTCAAACAATAGAGTAGATAATTGTTAAAGAACAATTTTATCGTAATTCTATTGATGTTGCTAAAGTGACATTTTCAAATCCCTTCTGTAACCCTTCAGAGATTACCAGCCCGTTGTTGTACGAAAATCGATACAAATATGTTTAAAACAGTATCAGCCCACAAAATAATTAGCTACAATTACCGCCATCCTAGAAATACGAACAGTTATTTATAGGGGATATAAATGGTGTCAGTCAGCACGTGGTAGCTTCCCATGATAAGTGGGTAACAATGATCATGAAGTCATGTATAATGCATGAACATAACACTTGCCTTAACGGCGGACGTGGTTGAGTGCTTTTGGTTTCTGGAATTCCATTGTTAAATAGGGCCAAAGGTGGAAACTTATTTTGCTTTTATTTTATCTACTAACTTTTGCCAACGGATTTGCCACCTCCCCTCCCCCCTCCACTCCTTTGCTTGCTGTAACCATCGCATCATCCGGATGGTACCGAAGAAATAAAAGACTAAACGACACTCTCAAACAAAAGTATAGAATCACTTACTCCGAATCCGCGCGCTTGAGTACTTAGTAAAGAATAATAAAAATTGTTGACCGTTTGAAAGGTTTAACTGTTAACTTTAAATCGATACCAAATTCATATAAATCACGCCATTATTAAGGAGCCATCCCGCATCAATTTCAAGTAAGTGCGGCTGTGGTTAACCCACATCATCATCATCATCATTACCACTGCTGGGACTCGGGCAGATCTCGTAATTCTGCAAGGGTTGCGAGACCGCGAGCCTTTTTTCCTTGTGTGTATTCCGTAGGTACAACACATTTCTTTTTTTACTTTTATTAACCGTAGGTTTGCGTTTTACCACTATCTCGTCTATGCCTGTTGGTATCTAGTAAGTAGTACATAATGACTAAGGAAAGATATGACCGATCCAGTCCGATCCCCATCAAATTAAAACCAGATGGACTTCCTTAGCACTTCACCCATGAAGGGGCCCGCGGGATCTCCGGTCGAACCAGCGTGCTTCCTGTGTGCCGGACTCCAGGAATTTACGACTTTAGTCTTCCCGTGACATTTGCTCATTTTAATTTTTACCAATATTTGTGATAATACAATTTGACGACACGATTGGCGCAGTGGCTGAATGATCAACTGCTGTACTTCGTGTTGTGGTTTCGATTCCCGCACGGACTAAACACGGATCAACGTAAATATAAGTTACATCACGTATCACTAAGGAATAATGAAGCTTTTAACAAGTTTTTTTTTTCAAATTGGATTATTATTTTCGGAGTTTACCGCCTACTTATAAATAAAATTGAACTACATTCTTTGTTATATTATTATATGTATAGATAATAGATTTATTTAATGATCGACTAGCAAACCCGGCGAACTCCGTTTTGCCACCAGATGGTGTTATAAACCTCACGGAGCCCGAGACCTTTCCAACGAATGCAAAACCGTGGAAATCGGTCCGTGCGTTCTGGAGTTGTAGGGTCAGGAAGGAAAACCCGACTTATTTTTATAAAGTAGATTACGGCTTTTTTTATGAAAAACTTTGCCCCTCACTAAGAACTCACTTCTTCCTGTATCGTGAGTTCGTTTACAGACATAGAAACTCACATACACAAACATCCGGATTTCATTTATGTTTTTGTGAGGATCGAACTCAAAGAACACAAAAGGAGTTATAAAAATTAAAAATATCATGTTTATTGAGTACCTACTTGACGAGATTTCTAAAGTGACAAAAATAATAGCAAGCAAACCTGTTTTAGTTCTAAGGTATTCTGGTATTTTCTACACTTGATTGCCATTTGCCAGTAGGTGGTCTATGCATTGGCTATGAGATAGAAGAATAGGCAGTGATGGTGCAATGCGGTGCAATAGCGCAGCATCGCGAAGCGTGACCTTGTTCCTACGCTTTGCGCCCTATTTTTTTGTAACACTTTTGTATTTGAGTGTACTACCTACAATGTGCCTACTACAAAGGTTTAGAAATGTAATCATTTGCCGGTAATTCCAAAATAATCTGATATCATTACCTACACTAAGATTCCGATGAATATAATAAGTAGGTAATCGCATTAGTTTCTCGTTGAGTCAAAATTCAAATTAAGTAAGTAGGGGAACAGAGGGTAATGGGAGCCAGAGGGTAATGGGAGCTGTGTGAATAGGGACAAACCTATAGCTCGTATTCACTCGTTTGTTACTCGGACGCCTTCGGCCCGCTGCGATCGTGTTTCTCTGCGGCGCTAGACTCGCCAGTGCCATGCGTTGTGTGACGACGGACGTTTGTTGATTTTGCGGTCCGCCCTTATAAGAAATACGAGATTTCATCGGCCAGGTATGTATAAAGTTATACGTTTATTATAATCAAACCTGTTTGATTTTATACCTAATGTTATCAATTTTGAGTATCTCTGCGTATAATTTCGTTACAAGTTAGATTCAAGTGTATCGTTTTATTTAATTTCAACATGGTGGTAGTCGGGTAATCGGAGCTTATTAGGCTCTGATTGGCTCTGCTTGGATCCTTAAAGATAATTGTTATAAGGTTACATTTATATTATAATTTATATGATCAAGTCAGATTTAAGACTGAAAACGAAATTTTTGAGGCTTATTTAATAATTAAGTAGCTCCCATTACACATATGGGAATTTATAGGCTCTCATTTCCCGCAACGTCGGGTAATGAGAGCGATTCTGTTTTTTTCTTTAAAGTTTATCTGTGGCCAAAAGCCTAATAATGTAACGTTAACGCTATTATTAAATGATAGTCAAATGAGTAAGGATTTAGTTTTTTAATAAAAAGTTCTTAAGTATCCATAAATTTGACTTTTATTGAACTTTTTCCTTAGTAGGCTCCAATTTCCCCCTTCTCCCCTAATATCGAAATGATCACTATTTGAATTTACCTATTAAGAGGCAGCAAATGAAGCATGCCTCGTTATCTAACTTAAATCTAAGAAACCAAAGATTGCATTAGATTTTTAGTTTAAAAGCAAATATAGTTTTAAAAGCTTTGAAGTTCCCTGCTCGGAGAGATTCCGGGATTCCAATTCCGATAGATTTCGGAGATTATTTTGCTTAATGGGGCATTATCAATAACTTCAGTCGTCCAAAATGACAATGTTTAGAGATGTTTAAATTCTTACCTATAAGTGCCTGTACGATAAGTTTATGAAAACGGTCAGAAAGTTTGTAGGTAGCTTCGTAGCAAGTCAAATTCAGGGGTTCATCATCAAACTTGTTTTGATGTTTTGCTTAAAACTTGATGCTCGTAACTCTTGTAAGTAGGTTCCTATTTAAGCATTTTAAACAATTAGGTAGGTACGTGCTTTTTTCCTTGGTATACTAACAAGTTAGACTATCTGCCTAGACCTAGTACGTGCTTTTGTTAACAATGGTCAACGTGATCAAATTCCCGAAAGCAACAAAACATTTATAACAGTAGAATTACTGCTAGTTAGTAGGTAACGTTTATTTAAAAACGTTTAGTTAAAAGGTCTATATTCAATAAACAACGTGTAACGTTAAATGGGCAAAACCTCTCTTGGGGTAACTCAGCCCATGTTACTGAACAAACGAAAAATATAAGACTTGTGGAAATTCACAACAAAAAATAAGATTTTTCATACTGATGGGTCCGATCAATTTCTCATTTTGTATGAAAAACACACAAAAACTAAATTGTCTTCTACTCATAAATACTTAGTTGATCCAGAATACGTTATTTCCTCTTTCTGTATGTGTATGTTTATAATAGCGACAGAGCCATCTACCAGACCCTGATCTTCATTTTCTGCGCCCGCGCCTTCTCCAGCTTTCTCAAATTTATTGTAAAAATCTCAATTTTTTTTACCTTGTCATGATTTAAAGGCATTTGTTGCATTCGTGATTTTATTTAACAATAACAGCAATGCACTATTATTTTTGTGATTCATCTTACGCTTCCTACAAACGTGTCCAATATGGTTGCCCCACCAAACGGTTTGCCGCACGAAATCGCATCGCAGAAAGCATCGCATGTTTCTGCAATGCGACATCGCATCGCAGTTTTGTGTAAGCCAGTTTTGGAGCCCTTTTTTTTTTTAGCGTGGTTAATCATCAAATGAGTCCTCCAACCCCGGGCAGGGCGGGAGGGACTGTCAGACTTCCACTGACTAAAATCCACGGTGTCCTTCAATAGCCTGTTATGTTCCGGGGTCACGGTAAGGAAATAATCCCGCGACCCCGGCAGGCTTTGGCCCTCTGAGAGGGGGGCCCCGTCAGTATGCTGACGCTCTTTGAGGCACGCGTGGGACACAACGCGCCGTCGACCCAGGCATGGTCCTTGGTCGGGCAGCGAGTTGCCCTTTACTCGTTGCCCGCATGCCCGAGTTTTGGAGCCCTAAGTAAGTACCTACCAACCTACTTAGTTGAACTTGTGTGTAGACCGTAAACCGTCTAGACACTGACTTATTATCTATTCCGATTTAGCTCATGCAAGAAAAATAAAACCTACATTCATGTTTGCTGTGATGCATAATGCATGCGAATCAAATCACGTGCATTGTATGCAACCAGCCTGTCACCGTAATAAAGGCCCCGTGAGATGGGAAACGATCTTTTGTACTACGATATTGAAAAGCTACGGATCGCTGCACTGAGGAGATACGCCAGTGTATTCAGACCCTTGAATCTATATTCAATTTGGCGTTTTCGTTTCCTGGTAGCGCAGACACTGAGATCAGGATAAACTGGTAGTGTTGTGCTCATCTCATGAAATCTGTCCTGTGAACAGCTACCTATCAATCATGTTCTAACGTTCACATGCTGGTCGCACGACGTAACGTAACTGGCATAATACGGTTTGATTATCTGACGTACCTACGAGTAGGTAGCTTACAACAAATTAGGTACCTACAATGGTCAGTTTGTAGGCATACTTATCTACATAGTCGTATGGTTTGGGCTCCCCCGAAGCGGCCATACAAACCTATAGTTCCAACATCATGGATTTTTTGTAAGGGTCAATTCAAAACAAGATGCGACCCTGTGTGCACATTTCAATAGGGCGACTCAAAATCTAATTTTGTTTACTAAACGAAACGGTAGGTATACCTACACATTTCCGGTAGCCAGCAGGTATTGTTGCGTTACGTCGCGTATCGGTGTGAACTATCCCTAAGGGCACGCACTACGTTCGATCCGAATCCGATCCAAATCCGTGAAAAAAAAATCACGGACAGAATTCGCCCAAGTAACACAGAAGTCTGAATAAGAGCTGATTATGTGCAATCATTAAGATTATATTCTGAACAAAGAACTGAGTAAATTCTGAATAAACACCTATTCAGACTTTATTCAAGCAAAACAGGCCCCAAAATCAAATGCATAAAGCTTAATAACTTCTGAATAACATCTGAGCAGGAGCTTTATAATGGTGAAATCATCTTAATAACTTCTGATTAACAGCTGATATCGCTTTTATTAAGCTCTTACTCATACAATATTCAGTTTATGTCAATTTCGTTACTGGATTCAGAATTTATTCAGCATTATTTTATTGTTGACAATAATACAGATTTTATTCATACAAATTGTGAAATTAGACAGTCAGAAATTTTTAATGTCTTTGATGGAGTCATTGCATGACAATAAATGGCGAATTTATTAAAACGGTAAGCTAAAGTTTTATTAATTAAGTTATAGGTTTGCTACATGTTAATTCTTAGTGCGAAAATTATTTTATCGTAAATAGTGTATGATTTTTCCGATTATTTTTAACGCGCCGCTTGAATAATCAAGATAAGTGATTGTAAATATTATTTTCGTAAATGCATGCTCGGTCTGACTAAAATACTTATGACGAAATTTCTAATTTTAGCAATTCCAATGGAACATATGAAAAATCGGATTTAAAATTTTGTAGTTGTAACATTCAGTATTCAAGTAATCTTGGTGAATTTCTTGTAATTATAATAACTCACAAAACAAAAAATGGCGATCGCTTCATTGCTGAATAAAAGTGAACAAGAATCTAGTTACTCAGATCTCACTTGAATAGACTCATTTCAATACGCTTACTTCTGAATAACACTTGAATAGTTGACCACATTTCTACATTAATTCGCGTTTTTAGGGTTCTACATTCAGTGGAATAATCGTTACAAAATAATGTAATATTTTTTTTGTTGCAGATCGATCCTGAGGCAAACTTTATAGTGGCCCCTATAAAATGAAAATATCATTCTTAACCAGTAAAATATCTAATCATGTAATTGCCAATGATGAGGTATAAGCATGCAATAGTCTCGGAAGGAACCTTAAGTCAAATTTAAAATGTAGCCACACTACAGTCAATGGGTGCTGATGTACATCAGATAGGAATCCATGATATTTATTCGAAACGACAACTTATTGACAATGTTTTTTGAGTGATGTTGTGGAAAAGTGTAAAATATTAATCTAAAACTTTGCAGTAATCTTTTAAATCCTATGAATGAATTGTATTTTATACCTTTCATGCACACAGTAACTATAGGTTAAGTTCCAAATGAAAACAAAGTAAATTGAAGTAAAAAAAAAATCTTTTATTTTCATTTCGCAGACACCGCTACTCGAATCTAGAAGTGAGTGCTGTGGCTGAAGCGCGCGTCATAGGCGGCGGCCACGTTTTTTGCGCTCTTCAGTCACAGCAGTCACTTCAACATTCGTATCGTAGGCAATTGGGAAATAAAAACCATCTGTTTGATTTATTTGATGTACGGAATCCCCTTCATTGCACGACAGCAACTCATGCTGGCTGGTACCCCGCAATTTTTTTCATACTATTATAACAGATCTTGAACGTTTCCTACAATTGATTCTCAAATATTCTTTTATTTTCTTTTAATGTTGCCGTTTCTTTTAAGTTGTTTCCATGATTTTTGCCCCATCTTGATGTAAACAACATGAAAAATATAGCTTACAAATGATTTTAACAAACCTGATATTAAGCTATTTGCTGATGTAACGTAACTCTGTTTCTTTAATTTGAATAAGAGCCTTAATAATTATTTCATCGTACAATTATTCAGTATCAAGCTGTACGACAGCATTATCTAATAGCTTTATTCAGATTGTAATACATTAGTCAGCAATCAGCTGAATCAAATGCTACTAGCTTATTAATGATTGAATATTAGCAAATCTGATAAGATTATTCAGGTACTTGCTTCCGTAGGGACTAATAAAGTTAACTTTACAATTATTCAGTATCAAGCTGTAAAACAGCATTATCTTATACCTTTATTCAGATTGTTACAAATTATGCAGCAAACAGCTGAAACAAACGCTACTAGCTTAGTAATGATTGAATAATAGCAATACTGATTATGATTATTCAGATAAATGCTTCCATAGCGACTTTTTTTCAGCTTACCAATACATAGAACGCGTAATACTTAATAATGTTTGTATAATTGTCTAACACATCTTAATTATTAAGTTTAAAGAAATAAAGTACAATATACAGGACCTATTAACCACTTCCCTGTCCGATGAGTCACATGTGACTCACGACCATTGTTTATCTATTGTGTCTGCTGCGCGGACAGTGAAAGTGTTAAGCATTAAGAATTTTACGAGTCCAAACTCAACCTAATACTTACAACATTTAGCGATTTCTAAGGCTTTTATACAAAGGATATTCATTTTTAAACCGTATAGTTTTACACATGTGTACTAATATACCGCTTGTGTGTTACTTGGGCGGATATTGCTTACGCACTACTCCGATCTCTGATAACTAGCCGCAGCCGCATACCCCGCTCGCTCCGCTGCCTCTCTGCTCGTACGCAGCTCGGATTCTCTGATACTCGGACGCAGTGCGCGAGAGTTCATACAAATAAATACTATGGCTACTTCGGTCCGTCATTTTTTTTCCGAAACGGAGATTCTCGGATGACGGAAAGAAATCGGATGACGGAGATCGGATCTAGTGCGTACCTAAACTACCATAGAAATTAAACAGTTCTACGGATACGACGGACCGTATTTTCACGGGTTCGGATCGGATTCGGATCGGACGTACCCAGTGCGTAAACGCCGTAACGCTGCAATCACAGGTATATGCATAGAACTCATCATCCGTAACTTCTCTGGGTCCATAATATTTTGGTGTTACTTACGGGGCTGCCATATTATTTGTATTTTAATTTGATCGTACTCATGGGAAAACATAGAAAAGGTGCATCATGTTAAAATCTCCGAAATTTAACTACGATGCACCTTTTCTATGTGAGAGCTGATGGAGCGAAATTTTTGATAATTTTATATTTTATTTCTCACATAGAAAAGGTGCATCGTAGTTAAATTTCGGAGATTTTAACACGATGCAGCTTTTCTATGTGCGAGCTGGTGGAGCGAATGTTTTGATAATTTTTATATTTAATATTATACTTGTTATTACCGCAATTCATATTTTGATAAAGTTACAACATGTAACTGGCCTGCAAATTGCAAAAAACGTAAAAATATTTGAATTTCGCGGGCTGGGTGGAGCATCCCCCATAACGGAGTTGATAAGTATGTAAGTGAAAAAATAACAAGATGTTTCACCCACAGACTAACTAAGTATAGAGGTTTCACCTATTTGAAAGTTCAATTATTCGATAGTTTTGACAGTCCAAAAATTGACCATATCCAGAGGCGTCTTTACCTATAGTGCAGGGTGTGCGGCGCACGCGGGCGCCGGGTCAAAGGGGGCGCCGAGCGCCCTCTAATGCGACATCTCCAAAGATAAGATGCGTCGATGCCGGCGCTCTCAAAGACCCTGCTCTCGTGTTAGGGAGCCTGCTCTCGTGTTATGGCCGACGCTGGGCGCGCGGTAGCAAAGCAAGACTACTTTTTTTCCAGATACAGATCAAGACATTTGAATTATTTTTCTTTTTCTGCCTTCACGAGGTTTTCGTCATGCGGGAGCGTCATATCAACAATTATTGCGCGACGCTCCGATCGATCTATCACCTCAATGTCAGGCTTATTAGCAACAATAGTCCTGTCAGTGATGATAGGTCGATCCCAATACAACGAGATATTGCTATTTTCGAGAACTTTATTCCACAAGATTGTACCACAAAGGAAGTTGCTGGTGGATTATCCCGACAACAAGTTTGTGTCTATGCAAATACTCGCCGTTAGGGAGACGAGAACACCCAGAAATAATGTGTTGGATCGATTCTCCCGGACGGTGGCATGCCCGACATAATTATGTCAACCGTGCCATCCTTCACAATGTATTGGAAGGTAGTTATTCGTCATTTGACTTCGTTCATATAATCGCACAGACAAAAACTTCGGTTTCCCCAAACAGGTCACCAAAGCGCAGCCAGGAACGGGCGCTAAAAAGCCTGCATCCTGTGATGCCTGGTAAAAGCATCCGTGAAGCTCCTTGCTCTGCCATACCTCCTTTATTATATTTTTTTCTAAAGTATGTATTAGACACTAATGACCGTCATTAGTGTCTAATACATACTTTAGGTTTGCGCCAGTTCTCGTTAGCCAAGGAGAGCGGAGTAAGACCCTTGTCCACTGTGACCACATCTCGGTGTATCCCCACGTCGGCTTCCAGGAAATATTCCCTGAAACTGCATACCTCACGGTTGTGCAAGGGTCTTAGCATTTAAGAAGCCACGACCCCCACACTTCCGCGGGATATACAGTCTCATCACCGACGACTGTGGGTGATGCATCCGATTTGCAGTCAACAGTGAACGGACTCTCCTATCCAGGGCGTCAAGTTGTGTCTGTTTCCATTTGAGTATGCCGAAAGAATACATTAATACCAGCATGACCCAACCGTTGAAAGCGCGCACCTTATTACCACCTGACAAAAGACTCTAAGGCGGCCAAAAAAGCGCTTTCTTCTTCTTCTGAGGTTCTCAGAATCGACCAGGAACCCGGAAGTATGGTTGATCCCTACAAACACTTACTGGAATACGTCCTTCCTCCAAGCACGTTTGCTCTTGCGAATCTCCACTCTAGCCAGCCAGTTAAGGCGAGAAAGTGGTGGGAGGATGTTCCTCGTCAGTGTTCACTCTGACCGGCCAATAAAGGCAAACCAGAGGTGAGGGACAAGATATCTAGGTCCGTGGGGTCGCAACTGCCCAACAGCTCGCCACAAGCTGCCCTGCGGGCCGTGGGGTCGCAACTGCCCAACAGCTCGCCACAAGCTTATTATTTAAAATTGCACCATTTGCATACAATTTTCCGTTTGAAAATATAATCATTAGTATTCCATTTTGACCCCGCTTCTACTAGACTAGAGGGCGCCAGGGTACTGGTTGCACACGGGTGCCACCAGGGCTAGAGACGCCTCTGACCATATCTTGGCCATATCAAAAGTTTAGAAATTATGTCGTGGACAGATTTCTATCATGTTTTAAAATAAATTATATTTTCAGTTTTGGAACCAAACTAAAAACGTTGCAGTGTTTTGCTTTTGGGAAAAATATACTTTTATACTAGGAACCCTATTTTGACAGTGACAGTGACAACTGACAGTCACTTAAATGTCATTGTAAAATACGAGCGGTAAATCGTTAGCAAAATAAACATTGCTTGTTTGTATTTCCCAAACTTGTAAATAATAAATTGAAAATGTCAGAAGTGCCTGAAAACGTGCGGCAAGTGTTAGCGATGTTAGTTCCAGCATCTGTGTTAAACGGCGTCACATGTTTCGTCTTCTACGACAAACACCCGAGCGATGATAAGAACATTGATATTATAGTATGCACAACAAACGGAGAAGTTATAGAATATTACCAAAGAGATTTAGTATCCTCGATAAAGCTTCGTAGTATTGGAAAACTGTCCGAAATTAAGATATTGAGAAACACAAACTGTGAATTGTTTTATTTAGTGGCATCGAGGCATGAAATAACAATACTGTCAAGGAAAGAAAAACTTGGGGTACTTCAAGTAGTTACTAGTGTCGAGAGGTATGATATCAACGACATTTCATGCAGTGGTCAAGCATGCCTGCGAGTATTTCGTAAGGCAGACGCAGTCCCTCTTATATTTGATGATAATTTCGAGAATTTTAAACGTCCAGACATATCAACAACATTCACTGAACAACAAGATGATGACGCTTTTCCCATTATAACACATTTAATGAGGAAATTAACAGAAGCTAAGTACAATGTGAAATGTAACGAGAAGGTTTACAAAGACTTGTTAGACCTTCATCAAAGTGTTGCTTTTTCAACTTATAAGAAGATACATCCTAATTTAGATGATTCTGTGTTCAAGGATGGTGCTAAAGAGGTAATCTATCTGCTTTGTTTATCAAATTATTAAGTGATTTGGGACACCCCAGTCAGAGGGTTCCAGTGAGGATTTTAAGTACATCTACTTACACTTAAAAAAAAATTGCTTTCTGGGATACTTTTTCATATCTCTAAATTCTCTAAGAAGATCTCTTAGGAAATGTTAAAAATAGTAACTAAGTCATGGGATTCAGTTTTTTGTAGAAAAGAGTTTGTATACTAAAGCAAATCAAATCAAGTCAAATCAAATAATTTATTTCAACTAGACCAATTACTGAATTGAATTGTCAAAAATAACTAGTACAAAAATTGATGGTGCTACAGTCCCCGCTCCAGCCACGCTGGAGGTACATTTTTTTTCACCTCTTTGGTAACTTATGTGAAAACTTTTTTCTTTAAACTTTCAGATGGCCAGGGCCCTGAGTATTAGAACACAAACTCCATGGATTAGAGCTTGCAATAAGAAAATTGTAATTGTTTGGAATGTTTGCAATCTAAATAATGAGTAAGTATTATGTAAGGATCTGTATGTTTAATTAATTCATAATTATCTGGTTGAACAAGCAAATTAAAATGTCTATATCTTGGGAACCGAGGTTTTCTCGAACCTGGGACCTTGATAAATCGATTCCTTGAGCCGAAAAACCCCCAATCTGTAACTTTCATGAAAATCTTTGGAGCCGTTACCGAGATCCTGATTCCTGATTATATATAAATAAATATACAAGATTTGCTTGTTTAAAAATATTAGATATGATCTAGTCCAGCATTATGCAGCAGCAGCTTTGTTGACGAGTAATGCAGAGATTTAAATGGCAGCAAGTCTATTGCCATCAACCAGGCACAAATCCAAATTTTGTGACAGCAACCGAGGAATTCCTGTAGGAAACAGTCAATGCATTGTTAGACCTGGAAACAAAACCCAGGTCTTCTAACCAGCACTCATGCTTGCACCTACAAGACTAATGATGTAATATGAATTGGTAAACAGGTATCACTTGTAATGATTGGTGAACAGAATGTTAATCAGAATACGTACTGTTGTTCATATATGATCTCGGTCTTCATCAATTTTGGTTTACGGAATAAAAGAAAGAAAATTCATGCCCATTATTTTTCAAACTAGAACTGGTGGCCTACCATGAACTCTTAAAGCGTGAGTCTTTAGGGTGTGGGAAAGAGATGGCGCTAGACGACTTATATAGCTCTGTCTCTGACCTACAGCCTAAACTAGATTGCGTTAATAGCTTGTGGTAAGGCCTCTGATATACTTATTAGGTTTCCATTTAATGAAGCTTTCAAATTGTCTATTGCAGGTCCCTAGAAGATGTCCATATACTCATCCACGGTACGACCGGACAGTCAGTAGAATATACCACAAAGATTTATGAAAAGACTGATATACCACCATTCTGGGAAGAATCGGAAAACACAGAAACTAAGACACAAGATTGATTCTGCTGTAGTAGTTGTGATTGATTTAGAAGAATTAAAAAGTAATGTTACAAGCAGAATTGAGTTCAATGGAGTCATGTTTTATAAGAAGAATGAGGAAAAATGCCTTTTACCTATTGAAGATGTAAAGTTCTCTTCTATGGAAACCATGGGAGCAGAGTTTGATGCTATTTCTAGTGATCCTATAGGTTTCTGTTTTTGTCTTATATTGTACAAGTTGCTAGTTTGGAAATATCAGGCACTTAAGTGTCCTAATGTTGGGGTTGGCTTCCAGTCAACTGGAAACAGCTGAATCTTAATATTTTACATGTAGTTACTGCTTATTTGACCCAATAACTGGGTAAAAGATACCCATTACCGAAGAGTAAAACTGGTTGTCATACTTTTGACTTTTATGCTTTTTCTGAGACACAGAGCAGGCTATGATAGGTGGTCAAACCATCCATGGACCAATCTTGGCAGGTGTGGCTTCACCTTAAATTTTATTATTTAGCCACAAGCCCCTCCACATTGATTTTCATTATAGTTGTAAATAGTAATTATGAAAGTAATACCGAAAGATATCTTTAGATTAATTTAAGATCTCAACTTTTTTTCTCTTTTAATTCCAGATACCAACATTATGCTAGCAATATTAGCCTCCACAGAGAAAACAGACCTTGTTGTAAGGCATATAAAGAAGCACAATGATCTGGCCTTGTCTTTGGATGTCTTCTGTAAATACTTGTCTATGGATAAAGTGCCTAACTGTGACAACATTGCTATACATAGAAATTCTCTATACCACATACTGAATGGTGTGATGGTGGTAATGCATAGTGAAACAACGAATGAAAACGGTACTTTAATGATATCTGTTTATTCAAGGTATTTATCATTTCATTAAATTAATTAGTTTTTAAGTGCTTTGCAATGATGGTCTAGTAGTAATGGCCCGAGCTAGAATCATAGGCCGTGAGTTCGAACCCAGCCACACACATTACTTTGTGTAATTTTTAATTATTTCATCCCCAGTTCTCTAAAACTCGTAAAGGAAAATAATATTTATAACACGTTTTGTTTCTGTGTGATTTTAAAATAGTGACGAAATTGGTGATACTTACCACTATTAAAGTTTTTGAAGTTTACTAACATTTCGACAGTTTGCAATCAGCAACCTTCGCCTTTGAGCTGAAAGTTGTGAATCCAACTATACCCTCATTCCCTTCTGACTTTTCGATACCACAATTGATTTTCATAAATGCTCAGTCTTAAAATACCTTCTATCGTTTTTCTACTGTCCTTTGAAACAGGGACTGAAAGCGGTTACGGTTAAAGGTTAAGATACCTCAAAAATATAACGGTACCGATTCAAAATAGAGGTTGAGCTATACCGGTACCCATATAAATATAGGTTAGGATAAATTGTTATTTAACCTTTATACGATTTCGGTACCGAAAAACATGCGAGGCGGAACGACGCGGGTACAAGGGCGGGGGCAGGCGGGGGTATCTAACGCGTTGAAACTTGACGTTGTGTTTGCTTGCTGTGCAATTCTTATTTTAATACATGCGTGCGAGCGAGATAGCGCGGGGCAGGACTTCGCGCGACGGTGGTGTGTAACGCATTAGTACATGTGTTTGAACACTGTATGCAAATTATTTTTTCTCTTTCCCTGTATTTGTTTTGCTATCGACTGTGTGCCGGGTAAGTGTTGATAGTTCGTCAACGTAATAAGTACTTATTATAAATAAACAAAATGGGAAGAAAGCGTAGAAACGCAGTTTACGCATTTTTTTCATTTTCGAAGGAAAATAATGCCTCTACTTGCTTAGTGGTTGGATGTTCAGCTGTTATAAAAGTAAGTAGGTACATACCGGCTTACTTGGTTTACCTACCTATTGTCAAATTATTATGGACTATGGTTAAACATTTATGTAGGCTGTGTAGAAAATGGAGTATGTACTACAGGCAACTGCACATCAATGGTACGAGTATATTGATAATATTATGATAATACTTGTGACTAAGTAACTAGGTACCTAACGTTGTGCGGTTGAACGTGTGTACCTGCAGGTAGGTATTACCTTCTTAGTAACACATTTACTGTTGTGCATTACCTATATTATATTTTGTTAAATTATCAGGTAGGTACCTACACAAAGCTCAGAAATTGTTTGGTGTTCGTTTTATGTACCAATAGGCACAGAATAAACATATAATAGTACCTAAAAGTACAGAAGCTTTACTCCCAAAAAAAAACAAACAAATGTAAAATGTATGCACGAGAATATAGAGTCCATTTTTACTTGCACCCGCATCGCTCACCTACTTTTATAGTAGCCTAAACTTCCCGTGCGCAAGCAAAAATGTACTTAATGGTTACGCGCGAGAGTTTATTTTAATTTATCTGACGCTGACGTCACATCAAGGTCAACGCTTGCTGCGCTCATTAGGGTTGTGACTTGCGAGTTTAGGAGGCACAGTCAGGTAGGCAGGTGTACTTTATGCATTTGTTAAATTAAATTATTAATATAAAATGTTCCTAAAGGAATTTTGTTTTTATCATCAGCCTATATCGTTTTGTTTTCATCATCGATTACTACATACTATATTATCGATAGGTAGCACAAAATGTTAATAGTACTTACGGCACCTTACGTTAGAAATGATATACACAATATTATCTTTTCTACCTATTATTGTTCTATTTTAAACATTTCATCTTAGAAAAACAAAAAATAATAATGTTTAAAAATGTAGGATGTAGGTAAAGTTTTATAATAATTGTCAATTCTATTGTAATGTTCAGTTAATTTGTCAACTCAACCCTTCCAAACTGAACAGATTTTGCTTTACAATTTCCAAAAAATGAAAAAAATCATCGACTTTGACCGATTATTTTAGAAACACTGTTTTGATATTCTGATAGTCTCAGAACAAACGTTATTTTTTTCAAATTCATGTACTGTGTAAACAGACAATCTTACTTTTTATGTTTCATTATTTAATACATTATTGCTTCTTTCGTGCATATTTCAGCGGGCTGATTGGCGTAAAAATATGAAATAAAAGCATACATAATACTGATCGTATTAATTTTACTTAACACAAAAATGTGAGGCTCCTATCACTGTTATTATTTGAACAACCAAAAGCTACTTATATGCAATATTTTGCTTTTCTTCATTTTTTATTATCTTCATTTTTACTTGTACGTAATCACAAGTAACTAAAATAAATAAGATACGGAGCACGTACTAAACGGCCGGCGCGCGACAGCCACGTCGAAGTGGCCCCGCAGTTTTATACCTACACCGCGGAGTGAGACAGGCCTGGTATAGGTACCTACAACAATATGTTTAGTTTATGCAAAACCTGAATAGGTATATTATGTAGTTTGTTCAGAATAAGCAAACTGAATCGATTCCAATAATTTTTACACAATGTTTTATTTTGTTCCATTTTTTTAAATTGTGTCACCATTTAACCGGTTAGTTACCTATTGCCAAACTATTATCAATGAGTATACGACACAGGAGGCACGGATTGTGCGCCCAGCCGCGAAGTGAGCATGTTTTTGAACGGACAACCAGGTACTAACTTATATACCAAGCTTACGACTTTATGATTTTTCATGATAATGTCTTGAAACTTTGTACATAGATTCTTTCAGGTGCGTAATGTTATATACTCGTAGGGGAAACTGAGGACACTTGATCTTTACGGCAGACTAGATACACTTGATTTACAGAGCTTCTGTGAAAACAATTTAAATTAAGAAAGGCCACATTTGTAGCCTATGGTACGTCCTAATTTTCTTAAATTGGTATCCGTGTCGGTAGTTGAGCAGATGGCGGATGATTTTGTGTTTCGTGTTGTAAGAAAATATTTTTCGAAAGTTTTTATTTGGATTAAATAGTTTGTTTAGTAAACTTATTTTGGATAATCATCAATTTTAAGCTAGTCATTATATTTAGTAAACTTATTTTGGATAATCATCAATTTTAAACTAGTCATTAAACAGGGTGAATTTTTCAACTGGGCGTGGATGGCTATTTCCGAAACTATGAGGAATATCAAAAAACGTTGAAAGGAGTCTTGAGGCCGATTTTGACGAAAACTAAAACTGCATCATTGGATTTTAGAAAAATCAATCATATTAGCCAGGAATCGAACCCGCTGATTTTTAGAAAAAAAATCACACCCTATATTATTAAGCCATTCGATAGTGTTGCTGGTAAGGATAAAATTCTGGGAAGTAATCATAAACGGCAATCTTAAGGAAAAGGTATAATTTAAAAAGAAGAAGAAGAGAGGCCAAAAATACCCCCCAGTCGAAGCCCAGGCTTTTCCTGGCAGGCTGTCGGGTCCTGGGGCGGTATTTTTGGTCTTTAACCGTTGTACCGCCACTCTCTGGAGCGTCGTAGACGTCGACGTCGCTGTAGTCCGCGTTTGCGTCAGCTTCACCGTCAGGTTCCGTCGGTGGCGGAGCCATGGGTGGGGGGAGTATGCTCCCCTCACGATGGGAACAAGGCGCTCACCACTTCCTCCAGGAACTGAGGCCGGAGACTCTGCGTCAACGAGGGAGCCCAGGGGCGGAGCTTCGCTCTCGCCCATTGTAGGGTCGGACCCATAGGTCCCTGTCCAGGGACTTCGCATCTCCTTGCGGGTCAATTCCTTTGCCCGCCAGATCTCGTCGCGGAGGACGGTCTTCGCTGCCCTGTAGCCCTCACGCAGCTCCGCCTCTACAGTCGCTGCATCCGGAGGTCGGGTGCGGCGCCTGCGGAACCTGGTGTACCAGCGTCGCGCGGCAACGCAGGCCTCGCGCAGCGCTGCCAGCACGCTCGACCACCAGTTCAGTCCTTGCCATGACGACGACGACATGCGATACCGGATAGGCCTTGCCGGACCCGGGGCATGGCCACGTCGCAGATTTCCGACATGGCGTCCTGGAACCACTCCGCCTCGTCGTTAACGTCGGCAGGCCTGTCCGGTGGTGACACCCAGGCCTGCACGATCGAGGCTTCCAGGAATAGCTTTCGGTCCAACTGCTTCAGCGCCCATCGCGGACCACTTGGGTTCCGTCCACTTGGGACCGGCGCGTCTGAGGTCTGGGCGGAGACGTCAAACCGGATATACCGGTGATCGGAATAGGTCTCCACCTCTACCACAACGCGCCATCCGGAGACGCGCGGCGACAGGTCTGAGGTGGCGAACGTAACGTCCACCACCGACTTGCACCACATGGGGACAGAACCCCGGTTCTCGATTACTAGGCCCTGCGCCAGGGCCCAGTGCTCCAGCCTTCTACCCCGCATAACAACCGTAAACCGGGAACCCCAAGCTACACTCTTGGCGTTGAAGTCCCCTAGGACGAGCGCGGGGAGAGAACCGAAGGCGACGACGACGTCTCCCAGCTCCGATAGGAACCTGAGGTCCTGGAATTGGGCGAAAGTTTGGCTCGGGGAGAAATATACGCCTATCACGGCGATCTCCCCGATCCGTGCTGCGACGATCCCGCGCCCTCTCTTGACGCGATCGAGGGGCGGGGTAACGGCGGCGGCCGACGAGATGAGTCACCGAGCCGTCCAAGTCCGTCACCCAGTCATTTCTGGGCACGACAAAGTATGGCTCGGCGACCACGGCGACGTTGATCAACCACTGCGCCATGCTCTGGAGCAAGAGATCCTGAGCAGTGGTTGATGTTCGCCTGGTGGAAGCGCAATGGGGCCATTAGTTGGAATCCATTCCAGCCTCCTACAGGGCCCCTCGCGGGGGCACGGCCACGGCGGCGGCGTCGGCGGCGGCGGTGGGAGCGGTGGCGGCGGCGGCGGCGGGAGTGGCTGTGACGGCGGCGGCAGAGGGCCTACCTCAGCCCCTGGCCTTGGTTGGTGGGGCGCAGGACCTGCCCATAGCACGGTGATCGGCCGGCTTGCCAGCCGTCTCACATGCGAAGCAGTGAGGCGGGGCAGAGCACTAGCCGGCCTTGTGATCGGACTGGCCGCAGCGAAAGCACCTGTCGCTGCGGTCTACCTCCGAGATGCAATTGCATGCCGCGTGGTTGCCCACTTGGCAGCGGAAGCACGTCAAGGGTCTGGGCTTCAGGATCTTCACCTGGGAAGACACCCAACGAAACAGGAGCCTTCGGCCCTCCTGCAGCTTTTTGGCCGCCGACACTGGGCAGCTAACCGTGACGGTCTGCAACCCCGCGAAGCCCGGACGGAGGGCGCCCACCCTCACCTGACGGTAGGGCACCCCCCAGTCCTGGCAACGGCAGCCACCGCTGGGGATCAAGTGTCCCCTGTTTCCCCTAACATTGTTATATAACACGTCCACACCATCTAACATTGTTATATAACATTGCAACATTAAACAATACTGTACAATGTGTACGGTATTGTTTTATGTTGCAATGTGTAACAATGTTTTACATATAACAATTGTCGTTTGTCGTTCTTCAGTGCTATCCACATTGTTATATAACATACTGTGTCCACATCATCTGTAACATGTTATATAACATTGTTATATAACATGTTATGTTATAATTATAGTCTGTGCGCACCTTAAGTGGTCACTTGCAAAACGCACATGCGGTCTAAGCAGCGGGCAAGCTACTTAGGGTCTAAGTAGCTGACGCTGACGCGCGCGACAATATCAAACACGTGAGATATCTTTGTGTGTTCAAGTCAAACAAGCGGGAAGTGCGCGATTTACTCTCGACTCGACGTCAGGTACAGCTTGACATAAAAATGTAGAAAACCGGAAGTCGCCACTGTCTTCGCGCTACCAGCACTTTGAATGATTTTTTTTTTCACTTATTACGTTAGTTTTATGGCACAATAATAAATCTAATAAACCTGCGGTCTTTGTTTACATTAAGTATCAAAGATTTTAAAACGCTGTCAGAAATAAAAAAATTAGTACCGTTTCAATCCGGTCTGGCCAAGCTGTAGAAAAGTTTAATCTGTATGAACTTGTCGCTCGCACAAATGCCTGGCGGCTAAGGGTGCTCCCAAACTTATCGACGTGGAACCGGCTTAAGCCGAGTGCGTATCACCACACTACTCGGCTTACCGCCGATCAGCTGCCGCGACGGATTTTCGCATGCTATCGGAAGTCGATTGCTCCGAACGGCCGTCGCGACGGCTGTTCGCATCTGTTCGGCGCCGCGCCTGTGCCCACAAGCCCTGTGCACAGTGTTTTATGAAAACCATTTTTCGGACATTGATTCCACGCAATGATGTGGTATTTTTTTGGTGCGCAATGAAAATGAAGGGCATAATTTCAGTTTCACAAATACGACGGAACATCAAAGAAAAAAAAAAAGACTAAAAACCTCGTATAAGTCTGAATCTACTGAGTACTAAAATATGCAGCATTTAAAACTCCGTCGATTTTTCTAAGGTCATAATAATTTTGCGTATCATAATTATTTAGTTTCAAAAATTTATTTTTTTCTAAATGGCTTATTGAAAACTGTCGATTTTCAAAAAAAAATCATCTCAAAAACTAGACATGCTAGTACAATGGGGATACAAAGTAATTCATTTAAATAACTTAAACTATCAGATTTTCATATTAAAAAAGCTATGTCCGAAAAATGGTCTTCGTAGAACACTGTGCTATGCCACCATCGTTGGTACTCGGCCATCTCCGGCCCCGTTCGGCTGCCGTCGGAGATGTAGGTACATGCGTTCGGCCATCTTCGTCGCTGTTCGGAAGCAGTTCGACGCCGTACGCAGCCGTACGGATGCGATCAGCTACCGTCGGAGATGAGCCCATGGGTTCGACCGTCTTCGGCGCGGTTCGGGAGCAGTTCGACGCCGTACGCAGCCGTACGGATGCGATCAGCTAATCTACAAACGACTCGTCCCGCCGTCGGCCGAAGTCGCGTCGCGTCGTCCGAGCCGAGCTGGTGCGAATGGCAGTAGTGTCTCGGTCTAGCAAATGGCAGTTCTAAGCGACAGAAAGAGAAAGGGCGACGGAAAAAGCTGATGCCGCGTCGTTAGATGTGGGAGCATCCTAAAGAGACACACACAAACACCTCACGCCTTTGATCTGCCGCTAGCGCGCCGCGCACGTCAGACGTTAGCTTGCCCGTTACCGTGCATTTCGAACACTTGGATATTACACCATAATTATGTCTGATAATTCGTGACCGCGCCCATCATTGCGCTCGCGAGTCCGCGAGTCAACGTGTTTGAGCACTTAGAAAGATAGACGATAAAAATATTACTCAACTGGGAGTTCATTTGTACAAAGCAGAACAAAAAATAGGCAGCTCATTGACTTTTCCATTCATATTTCAGAAGCATAGAAGTAATCACGTACCCACAGATTACCAGATAATGCACTCCATGTACTTACACGCGCTAACTACCTACCGGCCGCCGGTCCGTAGAAAGACCTTATACGCAGCGGGTTGTCAATAGCCGCGCGACGCGCACGTACGCATATTTCGGTCGAATATATGTTAGTTTTCAAATACTAAGATATGGTTGAAGAGATAAAAACTATTTTTACGGTTTTCCTCGTGGAGGTTTTTTTTTTTGTTATGAAAAAATGTACTTACGCGAAAAGGTAATGAATGTTGATATGTAATATAACGACAACATTAATTATTTAATACTTTCGTTTATTATAAAGTAGGTAGGAACATTTTTCATCGACGATCTTACGTTTCGATTACTTTTAAACGTACCCACGACACAGGAGAAATTTCTGGTGTTAGACAATTAAAAAAAAAACATTTTATTTCTTTTTACAAGAGTATATTTTTAATTTTCACTTGTTCCGTTGGCGGTCTGTAATAAAATCTTGATAAGTTGATAATAATATTTGACTTACTTCCCGGCTTCCGATTGAGCAGAACGAACTCGTAATAATAGGTACAGCCGAGTTTCACTACTCTCGCTATTACGAATTATCGAATGTCGTAAGGAACTATCAAAAGGAAAAAAAATAAGATAAAAAAAACTGAATTATTAAGTGTTGATAAACAAACAAATTCGTACAAAAATATGTGTACTGTATCAAAAAAAACCCTAGGTACTAACATCATTGTCGACAGAGGCAGCCCTCGTATTTAGAATTTCCACGCGGCGGCGCGCATCTTCAAAGCGAAATTTACTTTACGTTTGTATGGTTAAGGCACATTTTCGTTCGCAGCGTCTATCGACTTGAAAGTGTAGGCTATTAAAGCGGTAGGTATTGAACATTTTGTATGGAGTGCGTTATCTATATATATAAAAGCAAAAGGTCACTCACTCATAGGACACGAAAGCTCGGAAACTACCAGTGCTAAGGGTTCAAAATTTTGCACAGGGGTTCTTTTTAGGACGTAGGTACCCGCTAAGAACGGATTTTGCGATATTACGCCCCTAAGGGGTTGTTTTTGGGGTTGACAGTTTGTATGAAACTTTTTTGCTACAAGTACTAGGAGTTTCAAATTTTGCGTGCGGGTTCTTTTTAAGACGTAGGTGCTACTTTATAAAAGGGTTTTTCGAAATTCGACCCCTAAGGGGTTGTTTTTGGTGTTGAAAGTTTGTTTGAAACTTCGTTATTACACGTGCTAGAAGTCTCAAATTTTTCATGTGGGTTGTTTTTAAGACGTACGCACTACCATCAACGGGGTTTTTCGAAATTCGACCCCTGAGGGGTTGTTTTAGGTGTTGATAGATAGAGGTCTCAAATTTTGCATGGGGCTTCTTTTAAGGACGTAGGTGCTCACTAAGACAGGATTTTGCGAAATTTCACCTCTAAGGGGTTGTTTTTGGGGTTGATAGGTTGTATGAAACTTTGTTATTACAAGTACTAGAAGTTTAAAATTTTGCATGCGGGTTCTTTTTAGGAAGTAAGTGCTACTTACGACAGGGGTTATTCGAAATTCGATCCCTAAGAGGTTGTTTTTGGTGATGGTAGTTTGTATGAAACTTTCGTTACTACAAGTACTAGGAAACTCAAATTTTGCATGGGGTTTGTTTTAGGACGTACGCACTACCTTAGACGGGGTTTCTCGAAATTCAACCCCTGTGGGGTTGGTTTAGGTGTTGATAGATAGAGATCTCAAATTTTGCATGGGGATTCTTTTAAAGACGTAGGTGCTCACCAAGAAGGGCTTTTGCGATATAACGCCCCTAAGGGGTTGGTTTTGGGGTTGACAGTTTGTATGAAACTTTTTTGCTACAAGCACTAGAAGTTTAAAATTTTGCATAGGGTTCTTCTTAGGAAGTAAGTGCTACTTACGCCAGGGGTTGTTCGAAATTCGATCTCTAAGGGTTTTTTTTTGGTGATGGTAGTTTGTATGAAACTTTCATTACTACAAGTGCTAGAAGTCTCAAATTTTGCATAGGGTTTATTTTTAGGACTTAGATGCTTACTATGACGGGGTGATTCGAAATTCGAACCCTATGGGGTTGTTTTTGATATTGATAGATACAGGTTTCAAATGTTGCATGCGGGTTCTTTTTAGGACGTACGTGCTACCTAAGACGGGGTTTCGCGAAATTCGCCCCATAATATGTTATTTTTGGTGTTGATAGTTTTTATGAAACTTTCGTTACTACATGTGCTAGGAATCTCTAATTTTGCATGGGGGTTGTTTTTAGGACGTAAGCACTACCTAGACGGGTTTTTTTGAAATTCAACCCCTAAAGGGTTATTTAAGGTGTTGATAGATAGAGGTCTCAAATTTTGCAAAGGGATTCTTTGAATGACGTAGGTGCTTACTAGGACAGGATTTTGCGAAATTTCACCCCTAAGGGGTTGTTTTTGAGAAGTTAGGTTATAAGTACTAGAAGTTACAAATATTGCGTAAGGGTTATTTTTAGGTCGTACGCGCTACCTAAGACGGGGTTTTGCGAAATTTGCCCCTAAGGGGTGGTTTTTGGTGTTGATAGTTTGTATTAAACTTTCGTTACTAGAAGTGTAAGAAGTCTAAAATTTTGCGTGGTATTTTTTTTAGAACTTAGATACTACTATCTATGACGGGGTGATTCGAAATTCGAACCCTAAGGGATTGTTTCTGGTGTTGATAGTTTGTATGAAACTTTCCTTACTATAAGTGCTAGGAATTTCAAGTTTTTCATTTGGTTTTTTAGAACTTTGGTACTCACTTAGATGGGGTTGTGCGAAATTCGACACCTAAGGGATTGTTTTTGGCGTTGATAGATAGGTAGGAGTCTCCATAGGGATTTTTTTAAGACGTAGGTACTGCCATTGGCGGGATTTTCTGAAATTCTATCCCTAAGGGGATGTTTTTGGAGTTGTTAGTTTGTGTGGAAGTGATAAGAGTGTCAAAATAAGATGCATATAGGTTTCTAGGGAGTAGATGCTCCCAAAAAACCTATATGCTACTAAGACGGGACTTTGTTCTTGATAGTAAGATTTTTAAAACGCTAATTTAAAATTTTGTTCTACCTCAGCCGAGTTTTGGATAAATCAAGCCCTACAGGGTTGTTTTAGGTGTTGGTAGTTTCTATGAAACTTCCTTAAGACAAACGCTGGGAGTCTCAAATTTTGCGCGGGAGCTATTTTTAGGATACAGAATATGCTCATTCAGACGGGGTTTTGAAATTGGTGAAATTAGACCCCAAAGGGGATGCTTCTGGGGTTAATAGTTCGTATGAATCTTCATAACTACAAGCAAGAACTAGGAGTTTTAAATGTTTCACAGGAGGGTTCTTTTGGCACGTAGGTGCTTCACAGGACAGGACAGGATTTTGACGGGAAATTCTGTTCCGAAGGGGTAGTTTATAGCTTTGGGCACGCCGCAATCGTGGCGGTAAGACCCTTCTTTGAGGAGTGGCTGGAGAGGCGTCACGGCGTCCACATCTTCCGTCTGACGCAGGTCCTCACCGGGCACGGATGTTTCGGGAGGTTCCTGTGTCGTATGGGGAAGGAAGAAACGCCTGGGTGTCACCACTGCGAGGATCGCCCGGAGGATACGGTGGAGCATAGGTGCAGGATTGCCCCGCTTGGGCAGATCACCGCCGTGTCCTCACGCTGCGGGGCGAGACGGAATGGGAAGCGGTCGCCTCCTTCTGCGAAGCAGCAAGCTTGCAAAGGAGGAGGCTGAACACGTGAGGGAGAGGACAGCGTCCATCTTATGAACCAAGCGCCGCGTGAGACGTCGCAAGACGATCTTCGGCCACCGTAGGCGCAGGCATGTGGACGGCGAGTAACGGGTGACTCGCCGTCTGATCATGGACCATGCCCGGGTCGACGGCGAGTTGTGTTCCACGCGCGCCTCAAAGAGCTGTCCTGTCAGCAATCGGACGGGGACTCACTAAGAGGGCCAGAGCCTGCCGTGATCGCGGGACTGTCTCACTCGGTAACCGTGACCCCGGTACATAAAGGGCTATTGAAGGAACACCGTGGATTTTAGTCAGTACAAGTCTGACAGTCCCTCCTGGCACGCCCTGGACGGGAGGACTCATTTGATGATTATGCCACGATAAAAAAAGTGGTCGTTTATACCTTCATATTTTGTATGAAACTTCGGTACTACAAGTGCTACGAGTCTCTTATTTTCCCTAGGGTATCCCTTTAGGACGTAGATGCTTATTAAGATGGGATGTTGCGAAAGCCGACTGATAAAGGGTTGTATGATGGTAATAGAATTTTAGTTGCATATTGATTTAGATTTTATAAAATATTCCATAAACAGGGTGGCCGGAGAAGAAATGCACAGAAGCAAAGTTCGAAGTAAGCGCGGACGATGTCGCGGGCGAAGTGCTAGTATGTAATATGTGACGTACCTACCAATAAATACAAAACACGAAACGAGCAAGTTTAAACAATTTTCGAATTAAGAAATGATAGTAGACGGTAACCGTAAAACAATATTATAAAAAACTATAGCAAAGAACGATGATCGATTTATCAGATCAGATGATTTATCAGATCAGATGATCGATTTATTAGATCGATCCTAAGTAAATGCGTATGTATGTACCTACAAAGTACACGCCTGCCGCCGCCGCCGCCCGCGCCCCGCGCCGTGAGGCAGATAGCCCGCGTAAGTACATTGAGTGATTCAACAATCGCGAACGACAGAGACAGATAGAGTGGTGAGGCGGTTTATCAAAGAAAACCCTTATTTATAAAGGTTAAGGTAACGGTACCGATATTATTATAAAGGTTATGGTACCGCTACCGAAATATACCGGTATAAATATTGTACCTTAAAATTCGGCTACTTTAAAAAATAACGGTACCGTTATATATCGGTTATCTTTATTTAACGGTATGACGTCATACCGAAATTTTAAGGTACCTTTATTTTTGGGTAATTCAGTCCCTGCTTTGAAATGCAAATCTGCACATTTTGTCCCTAAAAATAAAGTCGATTTTATTATAACAATCTTTTTGCTATATTTTCAGGACACCATCCCAAGTTCTAGCCCTAATTCATCACATAAACGACGCTGTGCCTTTAACTCTAGTCATTACAACGCCTAACGTTATAATAACTGCAAAAGACGACTCGCTATCGAACTACAACGAAGAAACTATGGAGAACACTCAATTACTATACAATTACCAAAACTATGCAACCTCTATACTGAATAGAACTGAGTTGGTGCTAAAATATCTAGATGACTCTATGGTCAAGATGAATGAATCAAAAAGTTCTGTTGTTCAAAGTAAGATTGGTACGGAGATCGACCTCTTTGCTGGTGGGGAGTTGTCTTTCTTAGAATTTAAAAAAAGAATGAGGGAAGAAGCTGCTATGAGTGTGAACACGCCGAATGGAAAAGATGGTGAGCCTGAAAGCGAAGTTATGGTTATCGACTGATTAAGAATTACAAGTAAAATGAATAATTATTATAATTTTAATGAACGGCGACCTACTATCAATAAGCCTAGTATGTCTTGATATAAATGTATTATTGAAATTACTATGATCAAATAATAGCCAGTTCTCAAGTTCTGATGAAGATGAAGAATTAGATCAGTAGTTTGAATTTTTTAATTATGTTAAAAGCTGGTAAGTAAAATTTAATAGTTTAAGTAGTATATAGTAGTAGTTAGTATTTGAAAACATTATTATTCCTGCTAAGCTATCTATAAGTTTTTAAATCTGTGATAAATTAAGACGGTATGTGCCATTTTTTGAGTTTCGAAAATCATCAAATGAGTTTTACCGCCCTGGGTTTGGCCTCGGGCTTCATCAGTGTGCTGATACGAGCTCGGTCCTGGACCTTGTTCGGACGGCGAGCTACCCATAACTCGCCGTCCCCAAGCCCGACCTTAAGTACTTAAAATATTTTTACCTTGTTGTAATTTAGACAGTTTTCAAAGGGTTTTCAAAACGAAATTAACGCCTGTCGCTCAGAAATAACGTAACTTTCTGCTGTTGTAAGAAGTATGCAAATCGGTTCAGTAGTTCCAGAGATAACTTCCTACAAACAAACTCACAAACTTAACTCTTATTATATTCGTACGTACGATAAAGGATTATTTAAATATGTAAAATAATAAATCAATAGTGTGTCTCATTCTTTAATATTAACTATACATTCAAAAATGTTACAATTGCCAACTTTTAGTTTTCGGCGGTCCTTTACAAAAATATATCTTAATGTTAAACTTACTGGTGACAATAAAATAAATTAGTTTATAATTTATAACAAATTAGGCTAATAAACATAAAATTTACAAACGATAGCCACTATTAAATACTGGCTGTAAAGAGAGCATTTTCTATTTATAATAACTAATATAAATATTATTAAGTTTTACATATCTCTTGCTCTGTAAGTACACCCTTACACCCCTGAATGCCGGGGTGTATGACTATCATTACAGCATAGGTTTTGGAATTTGAAAAAAGAACTGTCATACTCATACTGCACGAAGAATATTTTTAAAAAGTTAATTTTTTTTTTCTCGGTATCGATTAATTACTCGAATCGGAATCTAGACAATTTATTTTATAAAGATTTTATTTTAAATATGGAACTTGTTTCCACATCGTATGTTAGATGAAATCGATTTAAAAATCAAACTGGCCAGCAAGATTTGACGCGCTTGCGTGCGTGAAAAAAAAAGGCAGTCTACTAGTAGGCGCGAAAGCATCGCGAAAATAATTAATTTTCTTGTTTGAGTTCTTTTTCAATAGTAGATTATTAACCAAGTGAACCTCAAGTCACTCAAACTCAAGTCTTATCATCACAAACTCATATTCAAACTATAAATATACCTAAAAAGAACGTGACCATATCTCTTACAAATTGTAATAATTTTACTATTAATTTTAATTAAATACACATTTTTTTCTTCTTAATAAATGTTCATTGAAACCTGCTGTCTTGTTGTTTACTTACCTCACAATCGATATGTAAAGCAGAGTATTTATCTCGGGCGTAAGCATCAATTGCATAGTCGGGTTAATTAGCGCCTTCGCTTCGCTCAGGCGCCAAAAACCTCGTATGCATTTGATGTCATACAGCCCTTGGTTAATAATCTACTATTAATATATTGAGCATTTGACAGTTGTTAAGAACTCTTGTCTTACAAAATAAAAATTCTTGCCCCTACAATAAAATAAGTAATAACATAATTTTGATTTTGTGGGAAAAACATTCCAAGTTCGACAAACTAAAAAATAAGTCTTTTGTCTTTGCCATTTTCATCTTCTCAAGTTTGTCGTTGGACTGAACGTATTCATAATAAAGTCGGAAACTGTTTTTTTTTGTTATTAGAGGGGCTATAAATGTGTTCCCTAATAAACTGTAATATAAGAACATTTCGACGCTTTTCATTTAAGTATTTATGAAATGTATTGGTAAATTAAGACAGTGGGTGGTGTTAGTTCCGATTTTAGAGACGACCCAAAAGCTCTAAGCACACCAAAATAATTCCCAATCGAATATGATCTTTCATGTTTTGTGATTAGGTTAATGTGCTGGCGTCTATTTTTGTGAGTCGGTCAAAATGTCATAAGTTATAGAGCAAAAGCTTTTTATCTAAAAATAGAAATAGACGATATTTCTAGCCAGCGAAGAAACACGGTGAAAACAAACGGTAAAACATTACAATTCATAAACGAAAGTAACATTACACTTAATATCTATGAGTACCCGGATTTCCCCTTTTTGCGTTTCATTAGCACCGTTTAATCAGCTATTTTTTATATAATACATTAATTTATTTAAGAATATGTATGAATACTACCCACAACCTGATAACCCTGACTGTTGGAAACACACAATCTAATCCCCGAACTCCAGGTGCTATAAACATTCCCAGTCTAAACAAGTGACTGTCGTAGGAAAGGGACATTTTCGGGAAAGAGACGTTTTGGGAAAGGAGTCATTTTGGGAAATTGAAACCGGGAGACATTTTGGGGAAATATTCTGAGCCTGAACACTGTAGTGCTACTCTGTAACGTTCTCAAGTTCAGTTATCTGAGCGCACAATCGAACTCATTTCTTTTTAAGTAAATCATCGCGTTTGTCAACAAAACAGTTAAATAAATTCTCTAAACACATTCAAAATTCTTTGGAACTTAATCTTTTTGTTGTCTAATCTTCTCTAATTATTACATACTTTAAATAAAAGGCTAAAACACTTTATAATTGCTGATTATCTTCAACTCTGCAATACATACTATCGCCTATTCCCGGAGTCAGCATTCTATGCTTTACGATTGTCTGTTCCCAACTAACGTCATTTGCCACAACCATAAATATTTGTGCTCTTGAAATTGAACAGAGAGGATGTATTGTATCTCTATCCTCTCCGGAGCACTGTATATTGTCAGGTACTAGGAAGCTATTCATTGCTGCCTGACTCTTCTCCTATAACCAAATATACAGCTAAAATAATACAAAAAAAAATATGAATACACTGTACATGGAAATTACAAATAAAAATCTGACTAATTGGGTATACATAACTATTATCTATCTAATCTATTTTTGCATTGCACGTCCGGCCTCTATTGGACTAATTATCTTACTATTTCCTTAAAATAAATAAAATCGATGCTTTTAAGAGGTATTTTTATATTTAGATTAGATACGAGTACTATTTTCATTGCATTTCTATCGTGTCATACACGTTTTATAAACTAATGTTTCAAACGAAAGTGTAAACATAACAAATGTACAAAAATAACCAAATAAACCAAATAAGTATTACATAAAGATTTTTCTTATAATTTAAATTAATCCACGATTAATCCAGTAACTTAACGAATTAAAACTAACACCATTTCATTTATTGCACATTGATATTGCACACTATTAATTTTCTACCTAAGAATACTATATTGCACCACAACTAAAAGTAATAGGAATGGATTATAAACAGTCATCGGAATGCTTAAACTTTCCGTTAACGTCACTGAAACTTTTACTACTAAAACTCAAATCGTCCTCTACTTCAGTTTGCATTTTACGAAAGCTATCGAAGTAAACTGAATGTGTCTCTATACTTTCGGCACCAGATTCACTTCTAGCCTCATTCTCTGTATCGTCACTTTCACTACAACTCACAATTTTTGCAATCACTAATTTTCTTGGCACTTGTCTAGAAGAAGTAGAGTCACTGCTCAGATATCCAGAGTCTTGTATATTAAAACCTTTCTTTCTTCGGAACCGTGCCTTAGAATGTCCATCTAACTTTGGTCCTTTAACAAAAGTATTAGTATTTATATTACCACTTCTGCCTGATCGTTTTCTCGTTACATTCCTGCTCAAGTCGCCCGCTTTTCTAACTGTACCGCTTGCGGACTCCATGTTTTCATATTCCGAGGATTGTGATTGGACAGAAGCTCTCATTGGACTGCAGGAAGGTCCATAGTGTGATTCAGAAGTTATCGAACTATCATGCGTAGTCTCAGTAGTTAAATTCTTCGTAAATACCCTCGGACTGAGGCTTCTGCCAGACACGTTTTTTTGATGAATTTCGTTTATTGTTTCTATTTCCATCTCGACTTTTCTAGGTGGGAAAATTGGCTGTTCATAAATTGGATCTTCATCAGTAGGCGGCAAAGGTGGCAGTACGTCTGGGCGTGCTAGGTTTTTCAGTTGTTTTATCGTTGGAGGTGTGCTTTGCCGCTGTCTTTTAGAATGCCTTAACTCCAGTGTCAGTATTCGACCTTCTTCTGTTGTCCATTCTTCGGCTTCTTGCCAGTCGTCTGTGGTATCTTCAAGGCTTTTTGAACCGCTATAAATACTTGTACATAACTTTGGCCGATCGAAGCCGTTTTTGCGTTGTTCATATTCATGCCTGAGACTATTAAATTTCGTTGCATATTCCACTTTGTCATTTGTTTTCTGGAAAGTACCACTACTTCTTAGCTGTATACGTCGCTGAACGGGTGGACTGTCTTCTTTGTCAATACTATTTATTAGATCTTTTCTACTGAACTGTGTTTCAGCAGCATCTTTATGTTTTGGGTGCTTTCTGTCTAAAGTGTCTGGTTCGAAACCATCAGACTCGTGTATTTTAATATAATTATCAGGGGAGTCTTTTACTTCAATAGTTAAGCAACCGGGCTTCAATTCTGCATCGTTAACTAGTTGTAACCAATTTTCTACTTCCCATTGAACATTCTGAGCCACTAGGTGACGTTGGGGTACTTCCGAAGTTGTAGGTATTATTCACATAAACTTCACTGACTAAACTAGCCTTTGGTGTTTCAAAAGGAGGAGGCTGGTTTTTCTCTATTGTTTCATAATGATTATCTATGCAAACTTCTCGATGAGGTGACGGAGTGTTGCTGTTACTGCTAGAATGAATTTTGTATACAGCATTTCTCATTGTAAGTTCTTCTTCTAACGGTAGTGCGCTACTCAAGCTTGGACTAGCCTGCGATGAAGGCACATCAGGGTAGTCAGTCGGTGTTAATAAGCCCTTCTTGTTGGTACTTCTTTCTAAACTATCAGTTTCGTAGTCATTTCCTGAAGGACTCTCAGAAGTGTTTCTCGTATATGGATTTTGAATAGGAATAGTAGAGTTTCTATTACTGATTCTTTCGTCGTCAGAACTGCTCTGGTTGTAAGATTTTGTACAATGATCGAGAGCTATAGCTTCATTAACCATATCGGGTAAAGCGTTTTTATTAGTGAAAGATTTCGGTATTCTTGGATTTTGTGCCGTGTTTCGTAGACTTACAGATCGGTAATCATTCAGGCCAATAGGTCTGATGTCGTCTACTCTTGCTACAGTTTGACAATACAAATTAAAATCAATGCGTTGGTTATCTGGATTTTCAAATTCAGGCAATGGTATATTGTAGTTTCTCATCATAGGTTCCGATCTAACTGATAATGTTGAAGATTTCTTCGGTACTGAAAAATTATCTGTCAAATACATTGAATTGGAGCTTGAAAAACTGTTTTGTTTTCTCACCTTTCGCCGATTTTCACTAAGTGGGAGAGATAAAAGTGATTCTGCCAAACCGTTTTGATTTGTGGGCATAAAGTCGTTGTACATGGAGTGTTGTTTCGTCGTGGGAATATTTTCCAACCACTTTCGAATACTATTTTGTTTATCTCCTTTATTGCTAAGACAGTTAACACAGGCTGGGATGTTATACTTTGCAATCTGTTGGATATCATTTTCACCGTCTATTTTACAACCTGGACAACCTATGCAATTCTTATTTCTACTATTTTCTCTTTTCAAACTAACAAAACTACCACTTCTTTGGCTCCCCATTCCTTGATAGATATCTAAACTATTTCCGTTAGATGGGAACGTTTCTTCTTCGGGTATTTGGTTTAGAATCGGTTGAAAACGTTTAGCTGCCATTTTGTGCTTGGCAATTGAGATTACTTCTCTAATTTTTACTAAAAATTCTAGCGCTGCAGCTGGAGGTTCCTGAAAAATTATACAAGAACTTTAGTAAATTAACTATTCAACATTTATTATTTCCAAATGACATTATTTTACTTACCGCCATTAGGTGTGGTTCGAAATAAGCAGGATTGAAGTACAATTTCCTGCGTGTTGTGCCAACTGGTCGTGCTATTTCCCTGTCATCTTGTGTTTCCACAATAGACACATGTTCATCTGGAAGCCTTTCAATGCCTGACTCGTCGCGATGACTTACTTCTGAACTTTCGTTTTTATTTACTTTGAAGTCACCATAATGCTGATGGATTACAGCCGACGTTGTTTGATTCTGGAAACATAATTTCACACATCTAAACAATATTTCCTATCTTTCAGACTCAAATGTATCGTAGTTAGGTAGTTTCTACTTACAGTGAATAAATTGTCATCACTTCGTGCACTATCTCCAAAATCATCAGAATCTGAAACATTGCTTCCAGAATCGCTGGGAAAGTTTTTATTTTCGTGTAGCTGCCGACTGATATTCAACAATGGATTCTTTTTAATGACTCCATCATCTTGACCCATAGCATTAGGCAGCGTTTGTATTCGTTCGTTGTTCACTCTAACGATATCTCGTTCAGTGATCACAGACCCATCTTTCTTCTTGAGTCCTTTTGGTCTTCTGTTGCCGTCTTCATCAGACATTGCTTTGCGACGTTTTCGAATGTGTAGAAATAGGAAAACAGATGCAACGTAGATGAGACCGAGAAGTAGAGAGCTGATACCAATGGCCACGTACTCGGAGACTGTGAGACCTGAAGTGGTGGTTGACCCTGCTGTTTGTGCATTAGGTGCGAACTGGACTTCAGTTATATCTGAAATCGGAAAATAATTAATCAAAACTTTATGTTTATTTATATTTAAAAATATATCCAGATTTGGTGTTCAAACCAAAACGCTCATTAAATATTTTCCTTGGACATGTTAACTTGTGTAAGTAAGAATCGAACGAAGGGGATATTTTTTCTTCCTTTTTTTTGGCTTAATTCTCAGTGACCTACTTGGAATCTGGATGTAAATAAATAATGTAAGTATGTATAGTCCAAAAGGGCAGATGAAGTTTTAATACGTACTAGAATACGGTTTCGGTGGAGTTCCTTGCACCCTAAACGCGACACATGGTGTGAACACTCCACGCAAATCAAGTGGCGACGTGGGAGTGGCGGAGACATCGCGACACAGCAATCGAACCACCATTACTCGTCCGGTCATTCTTGCACGCACGTCGTTCTCCCCGCTCCACTGCGAATATTATATCATTAGTATTGGCAAATTGGAACTAGACGTCTACTTATTAAACAGATGTGTGGGAAAATTGATTACCTGCAGAAATGTCCTGCCTTCGTCACGGAATAGATTGAAAGGGACATCAGCATCCAAAGTGTTCCGAAGATCGAGGAAGCCTTTCCTTGTGAGAAATTGAGCACCTGATACCGCACATATTGGTGTTTTGACATCTGAGGAGTAAAAGCGTATTCATTTACAAAAATCCGATTACTAAATCACTTTAGAAATAGTTTTATGAAAAGTGATAGTATAAATACTCACTTTGAAAGGTAATCTCCCTCGACGGATGTATAATTTGGCCTTTCAGCGGCAAATAAACGAATGGTATTCGTTGCACAGCGCTGCCGGTCCCAAACGTCGCTAAAGAACATTCTGAAACACAAAATATTTGCATAATTGAAACAAATTGTGGAGATCAACACAACAGCCGTACTAAAAAGCTCGTCCCAGTACCAATATTTATTAAGAGACTGATTTGAAAAGGGTCTACCATTTGTAATATTTTATTTGACATCTCATTTGTAAAGGAATTAAAGTAGTACTGTACCGTTCGATTGAATAAGCTTCTTTGGAAAGTCTGATGTATTTTTCCATCTTAAATAAGGTGTCGCTAAGTGTGGTCGTTATGCGCGCAAGCTCAAGTTATATTATTGTAATCTTCGAACCTAAAGTGTAATTTTGGTCATCGATATGATTCTTAAGTGAATTTACTTTAAAAAAAAGGTATTATTTGGATGGTAAGAATTGAAATACACCTAATTATATCCGTATTTTGCACTTCCATTTGATAAGGAAGAGAAAATATTTCACCAGGTCGAAATCACGATGGTTGAAGTTGATTAAAATCTACTGGCAATGTTATACGATGAAAACGAATGAAATAATCATCAAAGGAAAGCAACTCATGTAATATTAAAAGATAATATCGGAAAATTAAGATCGCTATTCAAATGTGAGATAGCTGCGAGTATTTATCTAATTAAAAGCAAGGAAAATGGAAAGCTATTCGATTGTTTTTATGAAGTCATTTCCCACAGGAGATACCAACCTAACATTGCTATTGAAAAGCACGCCACTTTGTTGCCTATCTCCCACGGGGCTTTTATCATTTTTCTCTTTCTTATGTTGGTACTATTGGCTTCTTATATTGATTCCTAAAGAGCAAAAACAATGATATCTTCGCCATTCCAAGAGTTTTTGAAGTATTTTTAATTATATTTCACGTGGCGTTGATTAATTAAAATATTTACGAGATTAAACCGCCTCCAGATTCATCTTCGAAATAACAGATTGATTAAAAACTTAAAACGCATTTAAATATCGGTATAGATTTCCGAGAGTGGTATTAATATTTCAAGGTCAACGAGAAAATAAATGAAGAATGTGCATCTAATACATATTTAAGAACCAATTCGTAGTACAAAGATCAGTCAATAGTGCTCATTGCATTGCAAAAGCTAAAATCTCCTGAATCATCGTTAAGAAAGCGGTGTGCGAGATTTCGAAAATGTAACATTGAACGGTAGTGTTACCTGTTTTTTAACAGTGATCTAGCAGAATTAAGTCTACCTCCGTTCAAGTGAACAGTTTTGCAACCAATCTTGCAACTGTTGATTTGTTAAAACTTTGTAGGTAATGATAGATTACCGACACAGTAAAGAGCTTAGTTCGCTGTTCACTTTGTAAAATATAAACCGTTTCACTACAAAAATAATCTTAAAAACTGACACCGTCAAAACGACATTTCACATTGAATAAGGGTCATTTTGAAATTACACTTTTTTTTGACAAGGGTTCAACAGAGGTTTATCTTTTTGTGGTAATTAAGACAGCAAATCTTGTTTTTACATAATTATTTGTTCTTCAAAATAAATGTTAAAACTACGTTATACTACTGAAGCGTTATTTGCTTTGACACATCAATCACCTCGAAGTCATATACCTAAAAGTGATAAGTATGGAAATTGATTACAAGTATGCTGTGTTGCCCTTCGTCTGACATGATCAGGGATCACTTTCTCTGATTCTTACGTGTGGCCCACACACGACACGTTGAACAAAAACTTTCCGAGGCTTCTGCCACACTGTCAGAAGTTCATAATCCTTTCGTTGTAATGAGTCTTTCAAGAGTGGGCTGTGGCCGCGCGCATAGCAGTGTATTGGTTCTCCAGGATGAGTGATCTAACCGAACAACTATACCCTTGCCTCTACTCTGTTTTCTACCAAATAGTTTACCGTTTTTCCAGTGTAACTGGGAAACTGGAATCTTGTTCGACACCTACGACTCAACAACTGTTCCTAGGCACCTAATGCACGTCTAGCATTACCGCCATTAATGTTAGCTCGCACTTAGCTCTGAAATAACTGCCACGTTGGTTGATATACATATTTGTCAAACAAGTAGGTTAGGCTAAAAGGAAGCGCTCGTTTAAACTGTCTCTCAGTGTTAAACCACAAACATACAAGAAAGAAGTTCCAGTCAAAATTGTAACTACATAACAGCATGTTCGTGATTCTGTTCAGAGCCATTGGGACCCAAAATAATATCTATCTTGTGTTAGCCTCTAGGACCACAAAGCGCCTCAATGGCACAATTTTGTGCCACCAAACCCCGACCGATTTTAAACTGTATTTTTGGAGAAATAAGTCTTAAAACCGGTCAGGGTTTGGTGGCACAAAGTTGTGCCACGGGGCTCTAGAGTATGTAGTATTTTCTAAAAATAATAAAATATGAATACCGATGATGAACATTTATGGCACATTGTGCGCAACTCTAAATTACAAAAGAAAGTTGACACGCAGAAGTGAACCTTCTCCGTTCACACTGCGTGCATGATCTCGTAATAATTACCTGGCAGATCATCGACGCACAGCTCTCGGTCCTCTCTAAAGAGCGGCGCGCGCTGCGGGCAAGCGCACGCGCACTCGCCGCTCGAGTCCGGTGCGCGTGCACCGGCGCCGTGCTCCGCGCATTGGGCCGCGCTGCATTCATCTCCTGAAAATATTAAATGTTAATTAATGAAATCTGTAGGAAAATCATCACCTGACTTAGGTTTTCCCTATAAATATTGGGGTTGAAGTTTTAGGTACCTACGAAGATGCAGTTGAATATCAGTATTTTACATTATTTTACATGGGTAATATGCTACAATTAGACTTTCTGATTTCGTCTGCCCAAAATGTACAAATGACAACTGGTTTCCACGTTTTTTTTTACATTTTACTGTATCGATACTCGTAGAAAGAGCACTTATAGACTAAGTAAGGATCTCAGTATTTACTACTTGGCAACCAAGTCTCGTAAAACAGTGCATTAAGATAATGTTATCTACTAATAGAAACATATTTAATTTTAAAATGAGGAAAGGACCGCCTTAATAGAAGCCATCATGATTTTATGGCTCAACGGCTGCTTTGATTATAATCACATAATTATTAATTATAATACCTAGTAGCAAATAAGTAAGATAAGTACCCTAAAACAAATAGCATCCTAAGTGACTTCCAGCATCGGCGCTCGACAATTTTGTAACATCATCATTATCTGATAATATTATAATAGAAGATTATGGAGACCGATATCCATTGTACTCGAATGAACCTAAACCCGATGTTCATCAGTTGGAAATTACTTATTGTAAAACCAATAAAGGGGCAAGATCAATAATAGTCCTGTATGACCGTTTTGGTCACGGCAGTCAATCTCTACGGAGATTTTGCTACCGGTGTGCCAGATATTGTAGTGCTAAGAGCATATGCGCAGGCGCAGGTGCACTTTCTGTTTATTTACGCTCATACTCTGATTGGATGGTAATCCAAGACGATTGGAGGGAGATCAGGCGCAGTACCTACCAGTGGTTTAACGTGTTTTCCGAGTCGCGGGGATATCTCGGTATACCAACTTACAAACTTCCGGCTGATACTGAGAAATGTTGTAATGAAAAAGACAACGGCAGTGTGTTTTGGACCTGGGACCCAAGCTCAGCAGTTGCGAACGTGGGATCGGCAATGCCAACAATGTTCTCCAACTGACCGGTAATAGTGAAGATGTCTCCAGTTTCCCGGCGCGCCAGCTCTCCAAGACGCGCGCCGGCCGTAGCCGTGGCCAGCACGAGCAGCAGCGTGGCGGCCATGCTAACCCCCGCCGCCGCCATCCGCGCGCCCTCCTGCCACCCGCATTGCTAGCAGCACCTGATGGACAAAAGCAAAAATTTGATTACAAATAGAAAAAAGCAGACTATTGTGTGTGATTCAGAGTACCCACTCAACTTCATTGATAACTCTGACCTGGAGTGTAAATGTGGTGCTGCTCCTCAAACGATGAGGCCTTTATATCGTGCCCTGCCGACTTTTCGTTACAGAAGCTGATGGTCGTTTCGGAGAGCGCTAAACTGGTGGCCCAATTTTGGGCCGAGTCAATACAAATTGTCATCGACTAAGAGACAGAAGAGTACTCAACAGAACGACGGTCCCTACGTACAAACGGACATGTCGAAAATGTCATTTTTTTTTTATTGCACAGTTCGCTTTAGATTTTTAAGATGCACATATCTGTATATTTATTTTTTTCTTATATTACGTATTTAACGAGATTTACCAATCGTATATGAGGACAAGTATTATATTTATATCGAATAAGTAACGTAGATGCGGACATCTACACATAACTCTTTGTACGGTGTTTTAATTTGCGCGCAAACGCGGTCATGTCTCACATAACGTCTTTTACGGCGGGAGTTCTCAATAGGGCGTGTACATGTCCTTATTGTATGTTAAGATGCTAAAAAGATTGTTAATTAACAACAAACAAATTCGCTTCGGTGACCTATTTGGGAATTTGTCTTTGCAATTGTACGATGTTATGATGACGAATAACTACCGAAAATAAACGTTTGACATAAATGTCATGCATGCCACCGTCCGAGAAAATCGATCCAACACATTATCTCTAGGTGTTCTTGTCTGGCTAATTCAAATTCAATTTCATTTATTTCAATCAGTTTCAGATCATACACCAATATCAAAATTCAATTAATGGAGAATATTTGCATAGACACAACCTCGTTTCCAGGATTATAAACCAGCAACTTGCTTTGAAGTACAACCTGGAGATATCAGAAGTGCCGTAATAAAAGTATGCGCCTGACCCTACCGGTCGCGGCACTAACGAGCTACCGTGACCCCGTAACGCAAAAGGCTTTTGAAGGACACCATGGATTTTAGTCAGTACAAGTCTGACAGTTCCTTCTGCCCTGCCCTGGGTGGGAGGACTCGTTTGATGATTCTACTATGTTAAAAAAAAATGTATGCACCTGACTCAGTTCGCGAAGATGGCAATTTCGTTGTATTGGGATCGACCTATCATCATTGACAGAACTATTGTTGCCAAAAAGCATGACATTGTGGTGATAGATCGATCGGAACGTCTGTCACGCAATGTTTTGTAGTTTATATAACGTATCCGTATGACTAGAACCTCGTGAAGGCAGAAAAAGATAAATATTCAAGTATCTTGATCTGGCTCGCGAGGTTGTTGGCACATGGAAAGTGAACAGCAGTCATTGTGCCGATAGTCGTGTCGGCTAATGGCTTAATTGAAGCCTTGACTAACATCTAAGGAGGCTCTCGTTTGGCCAAGCGTTTGATTCAGAAGGCAGTACTTCTGGATATTCGTTCGGTTCGAGTTCGTCTCTCAAGAGCCCTGACCACCGGTAGCCCGGGCTTCATTCCCGGTGCTTGTGTACTACTATCTTTGAGGAGTGACTGAAGACGCGCCACGGCGGCAGCGTCTGCCTGACGCAGGTCCTAACCAGACTGAAGTTTCGGGAGGTACGTTCCTGTGTCGGACTGAGAGGGTCCATTGTGCGGAACGCCCGGAGAACACGGTCGAGCATACGGTGGATCTGCCTCGCTTAGGCAGAGACCGCCGTGCCTTCACGGAGCCGATAGGCGGCGGCAACCTCTCGCGTCCGGCATTCAACCTCACAATCCCAGCCGCCGCGGGAGACGCCCATGGCAACGGTTATCACAACACAAGGCGATTTCCGGCCACCGTAAGCACGGGCGGATGGTGAGTTATGGTTGACTCGCCGTTCGATCATGGGCCATGCCTGGATCGACGGAGCGTCGTGTTCCATGCGCGCCTCAAAGAGCTATTAGTAATCTGACGGGACCCCCATAGATGACCATAGCCTGTCGGGGTCGTGGGACTATTTTATCAGGTAACCATGACCCTGGAACGTTAAGGGTCATTGAAAGAACACCGTGGATTTTACTCAGTATAAGTCTGTCAATCCCTTTCGCTCCACCCCGAGGGTGGGAAGACTCATTTGAAGAATATACCACGTTTAAAAAATTGACATGTCTTTATTTACATTGCAAGAACTATAGACACTTCGAATGAATGAAACCGCGTATAAAGCGATATGTCTTCGTCGATGTATATTTTATAACCAACGGTGGTGATTTTAAGATGTTTAACATATCCGTTTGAAAGCTATAGCATTGTTCGACGTTTTCATAAAACGTCTTATTTAAATTCTATGTTATAAACTGATTTCTTCTTTCCTGCGTATAAAAAGTTATCTCAGACATGTCCGACATTCTTTTATTTTAATATCAGCGTAGAAACGGCCATCTATCAGTTTTTCTAAGAAAATGAAAAAAAAGAAAACATGTATAAATACCATTATAAAGTTCCTAAAGCCAATAAAACATTGTAGAAAAAAAAAATTCAAAATTGTACATAGAATTATTTCTAGAGCGATTTGAACATTAAAATCGCTCTCCTGAAAACCTCGGTTTTTGACATGTCCGTTTGTACGTAGGGACCGTCGAGAAATTTTCTTGACGAGCTACCAGAGCCGCGCCAGAAGCTGCAAAAGGAACTATTGCCAAATATCTTGTTTTCAACTTCGACCTTAATTTTGTCAATTCCTGTTTTGATGAGGACACGTTCTATGTGGATTAATAGGTATAGGAGAAGAGCGTCTGGTGGAGACAAAACGGAGACGAAATCTCGTCTTAAGATTAGTTACTTATATAGGTAGTTAGCTAATAGAGTAGCTTCTGAATATGCTGTGCCGATTTCTAGTTGAGAGGTTTGGGTATTTCCTCATGGCATTTACCTAAGATTCCGATAAGTTCCATCTTTGTATCGAAAACTTTATGACGCGCGTTGCACCAGCTGGCGGGAGGAAACAATAACTTGGAGATTAAATACCAGAGAGACGTCCTACGTGTCCGTGGTGTGTACAAATTATAGGGGTATAAATTCTATTAATAAGGGTATTATACATTTTTAAGTTTTTTTTTTTGCTAACTTCTTATAACGGTTGATAGCTATTTCTATTTGCGTTAAGCCACTTTGTATACCACAACTTCCCCCTACCATAAAGCCTATAGCCGTGACTTATTTACCTCTGTATCAAAATTCATCAAATTCACCAGCGGTTTAGTCTTCAAAGCGTAACAAACTCACTTTCGCATAATAATTAAGAAAGATTAGTTAGGTTTAGGATAAACAACGTTATAATCAATAAGTATTATATTATTTTTGTTTGTGTATTGCATTGTGAGAATGTCCAGAATAGCGAATCGCTTTGAGTATAAGAAAAGACTTCGTACTATTACTAACAGCGAAACTGATAAAAGATCGTTTCATAATTTTATAAAACAAATCGTCAACATGACGTATGAATGAGAGCAATTTAGTGAAAATAGTGGATCGAAACGAGATGAAATTATAAGAGTGGTGAAAGCTAACGCATCGGTGCAAAAATTCAAGTGCATTGTTCGATGTTCAGTTTCACTTAGTTCACATAATTTCATCGATGGTGCTGCATGGTTTATGATTGCGATATTTTTATGAAGACTAGGAGCAACCAAGATCTTAGATAGATAGTAAAATTTTTGAGAATTACTTCCGAAGTTGTTTCTTTTTAATTTGCCACACTTGTAAGCGTTCGTAGGTCTAGTTCTGAAGAAATAACTCAGGTCAAGTAACCTAAAACTCGCAACAATGATTGGTAATTGCTAAACCCATGTCGCAACCCAGTGTCAATTAACTGTGAATCTCACAAATATTAACTGGAAGCGTCATTTTATAGCTGTGTTACCAAGTCTCCAGTTTACCTACGCGTGTAAAATTTCTCTGTTAAGTCACTATACAACTGTAGCAATCCATTAAAACTCGATGCTGTTCATATTTGCTTTACTTTTCATCCGCGCGTGCGCACACGTCAATACTGTTGACTCTTCATAATTCCGTCTTTCCGACCAACTATTGGTAGGTGTTTACCTAACTGTCCAACAAAATCGCACTTAAAACTCAAGAAACGGTATTAAAATTTATTATTGAAGTGACAATGTTAGGATCTAATGACACTGACAAACTCGCTCAGTAGGGGGCCCACACGTTGAGACACCCACTTCGTCGATTTAAGCTCTTTCCCGACTTCGTAGTCAATCATTTCTCAGAATATCAGTTCTTAACATATTAACATTGAAGGTTGAAATATGGACACTCGTATGTCTGGCAGACAGTTGTCGATTTATTGTTGTTATCCATCCCTGTGCGCTAATAGGTTTCCTTAATCGCTGCGAACCTTTACCTACTGTGTTAGTTTCAGTTAATTATTTTACTGTGTTGGGTTGTCTGAAATTAGAATCTGATGTGCTTGTACAGTCAGCATCAAAAGTTGCTGACCACATGCAGATTTTCAAAATCGCCGTACACTGTATTATTACGGTGTAGGTACAGCGATTTTGAAAATCTGAATGTGGTCAGCAACTTTTGATGCTGACTGTACGTCGTTGATGTAAACATTTCACTCAATCTTAACAAATATATAATATTTTTATTAAAATTAATATATCTACCATTGAAAATAATGGTGGTGGAAGTTGTGTGGTATCCCACCATGACGAATACACGTTGAGGCCTTAAGACATACTCATTCATCAACCAAGTAAATCTAAAATTCAATAGTCGCGTGAACATTTTGGTTCACTTCAGTGAATAGACTATTGTACTAGAGCATAGATATTTAGTTTGACCAAAATGCCGCAGGTTTCATTTATATTTTACTGTCGTTCAAGCAAAGTGGTGTCGGTTTGTGGCTGAAGATGTATAGTTTGAGGGCACACATTTTGTTTCCCAACAATAGAATCGCGGAAACCAAAGAATTAATAACGGGGAACTGCTGTACTGGAAATTGAAAACCATTATTTCTGATTAAAGTTTGAGACATTTACTTCGCTTAATTATTTTTTGTTGCTACATAAACCGATGCTTTCGCTGATTCAAACAAAGTTAGATGATTGTAGAATATGTCCGTTGAATGTTCAAGAAATTATGTTTTTTTTTTTAATTTCTCGAAGCTCTAAATGTACGGCGGCCTTACTTAAATGTTAGAAATAAGAAAAAACCAAGCAAATGTTCTAAAATTGCAATGCTCGATGCATCTAATGCTAGACTAAATCCAGCTAGCTCATATTCCAAATAAAACCTCACATTTGAGTAAATACGGCATCAATAATTATAAACAGACGACTCACGACGGACTTATCATCACGGTAGCTAATCTTACTACCAGATTGCCACTTAATATTCTTGATTATTATACAAGTAGATATGATTGCTGTAATATGGCCAATCTAGCCCCTGATTGATAATGTCGTGCATGAGATTATCATCAACGACTGACATTTGAGAGAAGACGCAGATGCATCGTGTTGTGTGTCAAATGTTTGTGTGATGAGCACGATCATTTGTTCTGTGTCTGGGTGTAATTTATCTATAATATTTAGAAATATACAAGTATGTTTATCAGTTGTCTAGTACCCATAACACAAGCTCTGCTTAGCTTGGGACTAGATGGCGTTGTGTGATAGTTGTGGAATATTATTATATTATTATTATCGTAGTGCCTGCATCTAGTGACGGATGATTTGTGGTTTTAGCGTGCACTTGCGACTAATAAGCGGTACATATGTATTTATTTTGAAGAAAATAGGTTATTTGAATTTGATGTGCAGTTAGATAGATTTTTAAGAATTTAATTTTCAATATTCAATTCGAGACTTAGACAAGAATAACTATCAGTCCGCTTTCAGATTCAAAATTCCACGAATAACTACTTTAATAACCGATAGTCCATAATATTACTAACAATTAATTAAAAAGGCAAAACAAAACTGCCAAAGATTACCACTCCTGAGATGTAAAATGGACATAAATTATATTAGACCTTTTCAAAGTAACATTGCGAGCCACGCCTCCGGAAGTCGGCCAGTGCAGTCAGTGCAGATGCATCTATTGATTTCGCATGCACAGATAACGATTGATCTGCAGCCATTACCGAGGCTGCCTGTTTGTCTAAATACACACATAGAAACTAACATACACATTACAGCTCTAATTATATTGGTCAACATATCAACTAAATGCAAAAGAATCTAGGTCTACAGTTATTGTGATAAAGGTGCTAGTAAATGCAATAGGAATTTGGTCGTGCGTGCCATGTGTACGAGGATCGCAAAAATTGCAGAGGTTCGTTCAAAGCCGTAGGCGCCGGGGACTGACGCCGGTCGAACTGGTTAATTGCCAGAGATTATTTACTCCTAGTAGCAGTTCAGAACTCATGAAGATTGATTACTGGGTTAAAAGACTTCTAATTCATAAGAAGACCTTCTGCCTCGAAGGGACGTTTAGAAACTACGTATTAAGGCTAATTTCACAAAGTTGGATGTTATTTGAGCTTCCTGAAATGGTAAGGAATGCTGGTTAGTGTTATGTTGGTGCATTACATGCGGCTCACGTTGGGAGGCCCTTAAAGACACCGCGCTCTCATTAAACAGTGCTAATCTGCACTTTTCCTTATAAGATCCTTGTTTGTAAGTGACCATTAGGTACCTTGATTAATTATTAATGGGGCAGAACTAGAATCTAAGATGTGTGATATTCAAAAACAACTGTTGAGTGCTAGTACGGATTCCTAACCGTCAATTGATGACTTTTAGAATATTAGTCTGAAGCGGCGAGCGTGATAAGAGTAAAGATCTAAACAAGACTTGCAACAACATAACTGCTTGACAAATTGTACCACCAACGACTTAACCTATTTATGCTCTTACAAATCGGTACCCACCTTCCAAAGAATCAAGTTGCATACCTACATATTACGCACAGGCTTATAAGAACATCATTTATGCTACTTTTTGCCGGCTACTCTAATGGTTTGATAAATTAGCAGCAATGTCATTATCATGTTACAAGCAATTTATCACCGGGAAGTTGGTGGTTGTGGCTGGCCACACAAGGTGACGATGTACCACATAATTATAATCTGATTGGTTCTGAACACCATTTATTATAGTCTTGTACCGTACTATACCGATCAGGTCAGGAGTTACTAGAGCGGATACATTTATATCGTAAATTGCCTTATCGTAACGTCCAATGGCTATTCTATTAATGACATTGTAGTTTGTTGTGATTTCTTAAAGATACCGTTTGTTTGTAAATTCTATGATTTATTTTTACCATTATTCAGGGAAAAGTCTAAACACCTGGATTTTGCTCTTAAAGCTGTAAGTGCCGATGTAGTTCAAGTGACCATGAAAGCTGTTAAAACTTGAGCGCATTTCACTTATTTCGTACTGCACGAAGTGCACTTGATGTGTTTGCCACCAGTAAAAGAGTTATGTTTGCCTACATGGAAAAAAACCGACCTCCAATTTCTAACACACATTAATGCTTGCCTGGGTACTCATACGAAGATTCATTTATTTATATATGAAAAATGCAAAGAAAAGTACAAAAGCTTGTTAGGCAAGCAGAAAAATAAGCCATGATAAAGTAAAATCCATTTAGATCTAAGTCATGCTTATCCAAACACTTCAGTAAGTTTACAAACAGAGTTCTGCGAGCCATAGCTAATGAGGTCCTTGACGAAAGAGGATACTTGAGACAGTTAGGTCGGGTCTGCGGTTCCCAGCTCATAGGTAAGTGTGCTAATATTTGCCATCCCGCTGGGATAGGCTTCTGAAGATTCAGTATTGGCTGGACCGACCTGTTATTTTCCAGGATTTATTGATTTTATCGAGGCATAAACTTATGGGAATAAATAATTAAGCGTCGTGGCTACTTGAGTTATAACTAGCATGTCATGTGCAACATAATTATAGATATCAAGTAAGACAGTCCCATTAGAGCAAGTAGGTATCATCCCATCTTTATATTGGAATACTTTTGACTCTTCTGGTGCTTTGAAATGCCTGATTGTTCTAAGAATAATTTGATTAAACGGATTAATTGTATTACTGTCAAAAATCTGTTTAATGATTTGTGTCATACCGCTGAATAGATTCATAATTGCAATTATGTAGAATACTATAGAACTGTTTAGATCCTGTTTAACAATTAAAATCTTTATAGTCCTAACCGCACTGTCATTCAGTGTACTTAGTATTTGAATAATAGGAGTTTTAAATTCGATTCGTTTCATTATCTTTCTTTGTTGGATTGAATTGTTGACTTTCTATTTCATTTGTTTCTTATTCTTGAAATACTTCCTTTTAATTCAAAACTATATGTGCTAGTATTTGCAGAATGATTTGTTTTGTGCTTATTAAAATGTTATTCATTTTTCTTGTCTTTGAGCACAGATTCTTTTTACTTCATGTTCGTACCTACATAAATGTTTTGCATGTATTATTAAGCTTGTTATCTATTGATAGATGACTGCTTGTAGGTAACTGGTTTCTATTCTCTACCTCCATACAAAAGATTCATAAATATTTACGCTTCTCAAACACATTTCCCCATTATTTCTCAAATCACTAACTTTTACAGACGATTAATTATGCGCATCATAATTTAAAACGGTATTACGCACATCAGTGGTAATACAAGCCAGCAGAACACAGAAGCGAGCAAATACACGAAAAGGTTCACAAACCCCATGGCTTAACTAAATAGGGACACGTGCCAAGTACCTACTTAGTTGGGTATTATTTTTATTCCTCTTAATTTCCATTATCGCAGACGTTCGGTCTAGTAAGCCGCGGCGATGTAATGTTTATCAAACATGGATCGTCAAATAGTGGTATTTGCTCGCCAAAGATTTCCACGCACCATTAGACTTGTATGAACTATCCGAGTAAAGTTTTCGGTGAAATGTTTGTTAACCCTGCCTCTACTCTTTTGTGGAAGTTGTCGAGCAACTATACTTGGTGACCACTTGTTTCTACGAAGTACAGTAGATGTTCATACACTTAACGCTTGCTACAATTTTTTTAACACAAGTTGGTGCATATTTTAGCAGTATACAACATGTTTTTTTGTTCGTAAATATTTTCTTCAACTTTTTTCGGTTTTAGTCGTATTACGAACTTGTAATGTAAATTAGAACCTCTGAGTGTTTCTGGGTATGCGTTTTACGGTAATTTTATGAACAATTTTGTATGCTATAATGTAAGGGGATTCAATAAATGAATGTCATCGAGGGGATCTTCGTGGTCCATTTTCATATAAGTCCAATATGCTTATCTGATTGTGGACAGCTAATTACAGCACTCTGTAATATGTTATTTGTCGTCTGGATCCACTATTCCTTAAAATATCAGTAAAGTAAGATGAGATCGTAAAGTGTATCGATAATTTAATGTCCAGAGCATAAAGTCGATGTTTGGTTAAATTTTAAAAACATCGGGTCGTCGGTCAAAATGGCCGATGTAAAGTAATGTAAAACACATCACGTTTGAGACCAAATTCGTACCAAAAATGTAGTAGTGCTCACTTTCCTTTCTCAAATTAGTGATGTAACAAAGGTTTTTGTTATAATTGTGGCAATCTAAAAAGAGTGTCAGTGTGGAGAGTCCTTTCTCCTCCAGAGATCTACTTCTTGGAATGGACATCTGAACCATAACTTTTTAGTGTTTAATAATAACACCTTTAATCATTGTTAATGACATTTAAGATTTTATGAACAAAAACTAATGGTAATGACGATAGAAACTGTTACTAACTACCGATTTACAATAAATCAATCACTTTTATAGATGCGCAGACGCAGTAATAGAAACAGTGCAGTAACATTTACAATCAATCATCTAAACGTCTAATTAAGTAGCTGAGCTGTCTTTCATTGGCAAATTGCTCGTCAATTTATAATTTCTAATTGATAACTAAGAGAATTGAACATAAATCAATCAATATTCGTAACTCTCTTTGTTAATCTATCTGCAACAAAGACCTGTTTCATAGTTAGAAATAAGCTTAGTTAGACGACAAAACAAGTCTATGTGCTCAAGCAACCAAGTGCGTGTGAGTCGTAATTACCTATTACTAAAGTTCAATGTCAGGCCAGTTGTCTGAGCCCTGAATGTGCCCTGACTTCTAAATCATAGTGTTTATGAACCCAGCATCAACTAACATACTTTAGAGACCTTTAGGAACAATTCACAGGAAACGTCACCAGTCTCCAGTACAGTTATTTCCATAAAAAACTTTAATTAGATAGAAACAATCATAGCTGGCTGTCAGTTCGTCTAGTTATTATTTCTGTCAAAGTATGTGAAGACGTTACCGTGTGAACGTTGATCTGATCGTGACGAGTGACGTCAGAACAATTGTCGATCGCTTGTTATTGTGCTGGGTGTACATCGGCGACGAGGTTCTCATGGCGAAGCCGAGATTTCGCGTTTACACGTGAGTTTGCGACTCTTTCTAGTGCCATGCCGTGCCGTGACATTCTACATTTTTTCGCAATTATTATCATGCAGCCTCTAACTAGTTTTTTTAGAAGAAAATTGCACATAATTAAGTCATCAATTGGTGTAAGTGCTCCGATCATATTTAATCGACACTAAGATTCCTGATTAACTTGTTCTCACTCATAGAAAGAGATACTTAACTAAGGTATTTATAGGAATTGGACAATCATGTCAATTGAATTGTTAAGACAATTCAATCTAGTCATTAAACAACATATTGTTTAGGCAAAACCAAGTTTTAAAACCCTGCAAAGCCAAAGGATTATATCCGATGATAAAAATGTTAATCACCCAATCAAGTTTTAGGAGTGCCAAAATAAACTGTTCCAAAATCGTATAATTTTTATCATTGTCACTCAGATAATTTACTTAAGCAGCTCCGATAAGCAGCAGCAGTATTATTAAAAACTGAAATAAACTTGAATAAATGTTATTTGGATTGCTTTCTGTACGACAGCTTATTTTATTGGTCGTCAATATTCGATGTTTGGGTGAACTGCGTCGAAGACCTTGGTGACATTTATATAATGTTAAAGCTCGTTTGCAGTTCTCTCTACAAGGGAGTGGAGTTTGCAAAGTCAAGAGGACCAAGTCGCCTACTGGGGTCGTGGGACTGACTAAGCAGAACGCAAAGGGGCACAACGTAAAGGACCATCGAAGATACTGGCTGGAATTTTAGTTGGTAACAGTCTGACTGTCTCCTCCGAAAGGCGAGGAGGGGAACCGGAAGTCGGAAGGACTCATATCATGATTTTAGCACCACACAAAAAGAGGACCAGCTTCGGGTTGGTGAATGACAGAAATGTGTTAGTATTGGTCACATGCGTGGCAACTGTTTGGATGCAAATCTATCAATCATTTCGTTTAGGATTCCGCTGTGGCATATTATTAGCCTATTAGTATTCCTTTTCGGAAAATCTTTAATCATTGTAAATTCTACAACCCGAAACAGCTTAAAGCTAAGTCCTAAATTAAGCACATCAACATACCCGAATCACGAACGTGAACCTTCTTATTTTGTGATAAAGTTGAAAGTCTATTTCAGATAATCTGACTGATTATGGTAGCTTGATGTGCTGGCGTCTGTACATATAACTTAAATTGTATTTAACATATCGGTTTACAAAGACTTCACATGCTATAACGACCGTGAACTACCGTTTAACTGTAAGAACTTCGAACATTACTCTCCACAGATTTATAACCACTAAAGCATTTTACGATGGTAAATAATTACTTACTGCATTCAAGTCTTATATTGTACCAAATAACCCTTCATTTTAGATATTGCTTCTCTAGTCACCAAGTACTTAAAGTTGTTGGTTACTTTTTTAGCAATTATGACGTTGATGACTTAGGAACAATGTCTATTTTTTCTTCTTCTTTGGCAACTATGTTAAATATTCTGCCAGCGTTATGTGGTGATCTGTTAAATGTACAGACGCCAGCACGTCAACCTATCCGAATCTGTCAGATTTTACCACTCAAACATTAACCTTCTACTCTTGTGATAAGGTTGAAATTCTATTAAAGAAATCTGACAGGTTGTGGTAGCTTGATGTGCTGGCGTCTGTACATTTGTAATATTCTTATAATGTGTTATCCAAAATCAAAAAGTTTACACCAATCCGCACTGGGCCCGTTTGTTTGATTACAGCTGCAATGATAACATTATAAGCTGATAATTGTGCTTAAAAATCTTGTTTGGAACTCTCAACTATATTTATGAAAATACTATTGACTCAATCAAAGCCAAGTGTCCCGAAATTACACAAATACGCCCAACAGATGAACATGATTGACGTAAACAGTTGATTATAAAATTGAGTAATACCCATCTCCCAACTCAACCATAGATTGACTACCAACCTAATCACCATTGGATACCTACGTTTCAACTGTCAAATTCAAATGAGCAGAACTACAAAATTTTGTTAAGCATATAGTTGATTTGATGTCAGCCGGTTTGACAGTCAACCTGTAAGTTTGAGTGTTCGTAGTAATGTCAGTAACACGTGTCGAGCGTGTTTGTCAAGCTTGCAAGTGGACAATGACCATCGTTAGACTTAACCTCGAACTTCAGACATGTGCCCCGTTGACCCGAAGCTTTACTTGGAATGGAACACGCTGCTTTTTTTTTTTTTTGGAGTGTGGGGAAAATACATGTACCTACCTTCCTACAAACAAATAATAATAATGCTTTATTGAACAACAAGTGCACAGATCCATTAAAGCCCTGCATCCGGAACTAGGTTGTTAGACTATATCTCAGGAGACAGTCCCCTTCCAGATTTCATTTTACGAAATGGTTTCAGGAAAGTTTTAAAATTAAAAAAAATAGAAAACAAAAGAAAAATTACAAGGTATTTTTGTGGTTTCAGTTGAGCTAGACCTTTTATCTAGGCTACTGGGTTGACGATAACGGAGAAGAGAAGAATATATGCTGAACCGACCCCTTATAAATTTAGATAAGGATAGAAAAGTGATGATGACGACGGCTTTTTTTTTGAGATTCTTTTTTTTTTTCTCTTTGCTCAGAATAGGCACAGTAGCGAATTGAAGTCCTACCTAACAAGAAAAAATCGCAAACAAGACCAACCAGTAGCTATTGTTGATTTTTATCTACCAACTTCATAACAGTAAGTGCGCAGACGCTGAAATCTCACATCATGACATCGTTTGACGATTTATTGTTTCTCAGTAGGACAGTAGTAGCAGATAATACAAACTCTTTGGAAAAGCTTTGAGAAGTGTAGCCATGTAGGAAGTGGCTTTCCCAGAACTTTTTTTTTACAGTAAAGGCATTTTCTATTTAGTGTTTCTTCTATGTCTTTGCGTGCTTATGGAACGATTGCTATGTGTAGAAAGAGTTTTTTTTTTATCTATTTGTGAATTTTGTCAAAACACGTTGTTCAGTATTCGCATATAAAAAAACGTTATACCTACCGTCTTTACACTGCTGGTTTTTTGCAAAGCTTTCGGTAAAAAGATCATGAATAGCCAGTAAATGATAATAATATATGTGTATAATCTAATCAATTGTCAACCAATTTCAATAGTAGTAAGTTGTAAATGTAAAATAGAATGGTAAAATATGGCAGAACTATAATATTTAACACCGTAATTATGGTACCACCCATGTTTGCAAAATAAAAATCTATTCTATTCTTGTAATTTGATAAAGACGGCACGTGGCATATGCCGTTTGGCAGACGTTTCAATCCAAAACGTTTCATTCTATTAATTTATAATCTGAATACTGTCCGTATAAAATGAAACGATTCGTTGCGCTCTTGAATTTAGTTACGTGTCGTTATTAGTAGTGTTCATACTGTTCATATTCTTAGTAGCAATTCTGTTGAGAGGTACAAGAAGGTCCACTTCGGAAAAATACGCAAAGTTTTCAGTAGTAACCGGATGTGGGAATATTTTAAGTAAGTGAAACTGATTGACTGAAACTTATCTATGTATTGTATAAATCTTTGGTACACACCGTTTAAAGGACATGGTGACACTAACCTTTAAAATAGTTCATTACGTAAATGAAAGCCGGGACGTGCTTTCCAAGGTACGGAGGAAACTTGCTATGACAGATGGTCACCTATTCACAGACCAACCTTGGCAAGCGCGGCTTAACCCGGAATATCGGCCTGTGCAGACGCGAGCACATCAACGGACGTTAATCTATCGAATTGCTTTTGCATATTTTGAACAAAATTGAAAAATTGGGATAGGTTGTAAGTAGATGCTATGAAATGATGTGGTCGATGATGAAGCACGCATGCCTAGAAGTAACCTATTCGGACTTAAGGACTCCAAGGTTGTAGTCATGGGCATGCGGACAGCGAGTAAAGGGCAACTCGCTGTCTGACCATGAACCATGCCCGAGTCGACGGCGCGTCGTGCTCCACGCGCGCCTCTAAGAGCGTCAGCAAAAATGACGGGGCCCCCTCTAGGGCATGCAACCGGGAAATCCCGGTACCGAAAATACCGGGAAATCCCGGGAATTTTTAAAGCAATCCTGTACCGGTTCTTCGTCCCGTAGTCCCGGTACTTTCGATACTTTCGGTACTTTATTATTTTCCTTCTTTTTTTTAATATAAATTTACAAATCATATCCAATAAACTATTCTTTTACAATATTGTTGATATAAAACATTTTATTTGAAAATAATGAGAATTTCATAAACAAAAACTAATCAGAAATGTAAGTAAGGGGTCAGTTATGATGATGATTATGATTCATTTATTGCATTACTTTCATTTTGAAGAGAATAACTTTAATAATGCTCAGATTTTGTGTATTTTATAATTACTTGGTTTATTAATCTCTAAAAAGCTTTTACTTTTTTCTGATACTACCTTTATTTTAAAGAAAATAGCGTTTATACCATTCCCACTTTAAAAAGTTACTTTTTCTCACTGAAAACAGTGAGTGTGTATGTGAATTTAGATGTTTGTAAACGCACCTTTGTCTTTTTTTTCTTCGTTAAATACATATCTATTATCGCTTTATTATTATATTTCTTGTGGTCATGGTATAAAGTATCGTATGTAACTCGTGAATAAAACGGATTTAAATCGAGGGCCTGAATCACTCTCGTCGCTCAGGATTTAAATACTTGAATCACTCCCTGCGGTCGTGATTCAGTCATTAATATCCTTCGCTTGCTCTTGATTCATATATATGGCCCGAGCTTTAAATCCGCTCTTTATTCACTCGTTGCATAATGTACTATTGTTACATTCTTTTCTTGAGTTTTATATATTTTTTATCTCGCTAAAGCATTATACTAGTTTTGTTTTGCTACAGTTTGTTTAATGATATTTATTTATAGTAGAAGGAAAAAAATGACCAAGTATGTGATGTTAAAGACTTATTCTATAGGGGAAAGAAGAAAGCAATTACGTGACAAAGATAGGCTTATTTCTAACTAGCACTACGCCCGCGACTTCGTCCGCGTGATTTTCGAACTTTGCCTTTGTCCTAAAAATAAACCCAATGCAAAATTTAAGACTCCAGACTATCAACCCCAATATAAACTTTTAGGGGTCGAATTTCGTATCATGCTCTCTTGGTGAGAACCTGTATCCTAAATAGAACCTCCCTGTAATGTTGAGTCCTCTATTTACACACTCCAAAGGCAACCCCTAAGGGGTCAAATTTTGTAAAATTCCGTCTTAGTGAGAACCTAGGTCTTATAAAACCCCCATGCTGAAACTCCTAGCATTTGTAGCAGCAAAGTTTCATATAAACTGTCAACCCCGTAAACAGCCCCTGAGGGGTAGAATTTCAGAAAATAGTGCCTTTGTGTGCATTTACGTCATAAAAGAACAACCTTGCAAAATTTAATACTCCTAGCATTTGTAGAAACGATGTTTCATACAAAATATCAATCCCTAAATCAACCCCTTATGGTCTATTTTCACAAAACACCCTCAACTACGTCCAAAAAAGAATCTCTAAGCAAAATTTGAGTCTCCAAACTGTTAACCCCGAAAAAGCCCCTTAGGGGTTGAATTTCGCAAAACTGTCTTAGTGAACATTAGGCCTTAAAAAGAACCGCTCGCAATATTCGAGACGCCTAGCACTTGCAGTAACAAAGTTTCATACAAACTATCAAACACAAAAACAAACCCCTTTGGGGTCGAATTTCACAACATCCCGCCTTGTTGTGCATCTAAGTCCTATAAAGGAACCCGGTGCAAAATTTGAGGCTTCTCGCACTTGTAGTAACAGAGTTTCATACAATTTATCAACCCCAAAAACAACCCCTTAGGTGTCGAATTTCACAATATCCCGTCTTTAGTATCATTTACGTCCATAAAAAAAGCCATAAGTAAAAATTTAAGTCTAAATCTATCAACCCCAAAAACAACCCCTTAGGGGTCGAATTTCTCAAAATTTCCACCTTGGTGAGCATTTACATCTTAAAAAGTACCACCATGCAAGATTTGAGACGCCTAGCACTTGTACTAAAAAAGTTTCATACAAACTATCAACCCCAAAAACAAACCCCTTAGGGGTCGAATTTCGCAAAATCCCGTCATGGTAACCATCTACGTCCTAAAAAGAAACCTCATGCAAAACTTGAAATTCCTAGCACCTGTAATGACGAAGTTTCATACAAACTATCAACCCCAAAAACAACCAAAAACAAGCAAAATCCGTTCTTAGTGCTCACCTACGTGGTATAAGGAGGGCTTATGCCAAATTTCAAGTTTCTAGGCCCAGCGGTTTGGGCTGTGCGTTGTCAGATCAGTCAGTCAGTTTTGAATTTTATATATATAGATTCAAAATATAGTAGGAATTTCCAATATTCAAAATATAGTTCTGATATATTTTAATTATTATATTTAAAAGTTATTTTTATGTCAATATAAAAAAATACATGTAGTACTCGGAGATTGCGAGAAGCTACCTTTTTTGCCACTTCACTCGCTCGGAAAGATTCTATTCATTCGCGCGTTTTGCGTGAAAAATGGAGTTTAATAACTCCATTTTGCACGCAAAACGCGCAAAACTTCATTTTGCGTGCTAGAGCGCAAAGATTTGTTCAAAATTCGGTTTTTCAACTGATTTAGATAATTTTATGTAGGGTGCACGCACTCGTGCCTTTCATACGATAAGTTAATAGCGTTTTTACGTGAGTACCGAAAGTACCGAATTTCCCGGGAAATCCCGGTTCCATGTCCCAGTACCGAAACTTCGGTACCGGGCTTTAAAAAGTACCGGTTCTGCAAGCCCTAGCCCCCTCCCAGAGGGCCAATACCTGCCGGGGTCGCGGGATTTATTTCCTCACCGTGACCCCGGAACATGAAGGGCTATTGAAGGACACCGTGGATTTTAGTCAGTACAAGTCTAACAGTCCCTCTCGCCCTGCAGCGGGTGGGAGGAATCATTTGACGATTTTGCCACGCTAAAAAAAAAAAGGTTGTAGTTATTAGGAAAAATTTTGCAGCGATCCTTCTGCACTTTTTCTTATGTCCATCTGTTCATGTAACGGGTGGATGCGCGTGAGTGTGCCGCTTCGATCTCCGACGAGCATAATCGACTGTGTCTAGATTACACACGCACCGCATGCAGACGTGCCGCGACATCGGCAGACCGGCGCGGGCGCAGATGTCCGCTCTTGTATAGATAAGTGCTTATCCCCGTTTAGATATCAATGTGGCAATAGAAAGATGGTTGATGTGAATTGATTTGTGTTAGCAGTTTCTGTTGAGGACGGGTTCTCATGGTTTGACAAAAAAATGTGAAGAAAATAGCTGATACGTGAAAATATAATAGTTCCTAGTCAATTGAAAATAATTTTATAAAGTAATCTTGCAATCGATCTTGTAGGTCATCGATCGAAAGACAAAGTATTTTCTCATATTCTTTGAGTTAATTAAAATCAATTAACCTTTTCAAACCATACTTTACACCTTGAACCAATGATATTATAAAGAAAGATACGCCATGTTCATACTAAATGGCGTTCAGATATCGTTGCGTTGTTATTATAAGTACCAACTTAACAAAACTTACAGTAATTTAAAACTACGACAGCGATAGATAATACGGAACGTATAAGATAGAAAGAGATAGCTAGTTTTAGTGTGTTGCGCTTGAAGTACAGGCCACAAAATGACAGAACACTAGAGTATCAAAGAGTTTGTCGATTTTCACAGAAGAGACATTGAATGTAACAATCGGTGGTGTGCGCTTGGTAAAATTATTTATTATTTTTATGTCGATTACCAATGTACAGCTACTAAGTACTGCGAAGGAAATTTTATTTTTTTACAATATTAATATTATATTTAAGATACTATCGAATATTTGTATCAAACTGAAGACAATTTATTTATATTTATAGTTTAATCGAATACGTAATAGCTGTTAGTAACATTGGCGACTTTCATAAAAATGAAATAAATGTGTAGGATTTTGAATAATTAATAATACCTATACTTCAACACAAGCGCCTGTGATGATGAATGATGTTTTAAATAAAACAACAAACATTTTGAATTCTATTTATTACAAGGAAAACAAAGATTTTTGTATTTACGACTGACGTCTTAATAAGGTGTTCCTATGGTTCATAATGTTATTACTTAGTCCGTATAAAAAATAAACACTAAATAATATTATTTTAACAAAAAAACTAACCTCATTCTATAAAACTTTAATCATAAAAAATTGAAAGCGCAACGCTATAATTGTGCCTAACATTTCGCTTCTGTTTAATTAATCTATGACCCGACTTATGACGGATGCTATTTGTCTCTGTCACGCAGCAGATTGCCATCCTATTATCTATCCTTTTCGAACCATTATGTCAGTAATATGAAATTTATTTGAAAATGAGGAATAACTCGTAAAATAAATAAAAATTCGATATATTTTATAAAGACTTACTTATGGTATGTCACTCCACAACTCTTATTTATCTTTGCACCATAGTTTTTGCACTTTCTAAACACAAAACTTGGCATTTTTGTTACGTCGCGCACTCACGTTACCTCGCTCTCTGATGTAACCCGACTAAATCAAGAAGGCAACAATTGGGTTTCATTCGCCTCAACACTTTGTGCGTGCTAGTGCGATATCTACCTCTTTTTATTTATAATATCATTGCCTTGAACTGGAATTAAGAGCGTATATTCCGAAAGTTGGCAACGTCGCAAATGGTTGTCGCAAAAGTTTTAATTAATTTGGCATCGTTACTGTATGAAAATAAGAAATATGGCTCTGTAGTGCACTAAAAAATTTAAAAGGGAATGCAATAATTAATATCGTAACACTGAATACATACTTTTAAATGTAAAAAAAGCATTTGGAAACTTTCCAAATGCCTTTTATGCACCTGAAACGGTTACATCATCAAATTCAGTGTTTTAATTGCATTCCTATATCATTTTTTTAAGTGCACTACAGAGCATTATTTCTTGTTTTCATACAGAAAATTTGCCAAATTAATTAAAACTTGTAAATATTTGACAGCTTTTTGCGACGTTGCCAACTTTCAGAATATGCGGCCTTAACTATAAATTGAAATAAAGTCCATACATATCCATGATTAACTCCGGATCTGGAATCATTTGATAGTAAAATTTTGTCCAAATTACATTTTCTTAAAGAATTTAATTTCACTTTACCGAGTTGTTGACAATCGCTACATTTGGCGACGAGTTTAGCACGTTTTAAATGAAAAAGCCGTGTTACGTTAAGGGCCTTCGCGCCTTTTAAGCCGTAAAAACGTTACATTCTAAAGCAAACTCCTGATTAACGGCTGGGTGTAAAGATTGAAAAAAAATATATGTTGAATGTATATTCATGTACAACAATGTGAGTAAATTTTATTTTCTTATGACAAATAGTTGAACTGTAAAAAAATATTTAACAACACGCTATTTTGTTCAAATAAATGCTCACTCCTTCTAAACGGCTTCTTTTATTTAAAATGTTTTTGAATAGATCAATCGGTGTTAAAATTTACTACAATGTGAGTAGCGCTCATGTAAATCAGGCAATATTTTACAAAGAATATGTTGAAAATTGAGATTTCCACATATAAAAACCGGGCGAAGGCGGGTTTTTGCAGCTGTTTCTGCCTAGCTGCATAGTCCATGATATCATTTTGAGGTATCGCGGTATGCTCGGGACATATTAATATGTGCGGTGAAGATATGAAAATGTGCGTTTAGCTCCGTCTGGATGTTCAAGGTCATTGAGGGTACTATGCGCCTTAAGCACTTAGCTTCTATAAACCTATTCTACGTCACATCTATCAAAGGACCAGTTCAGTATGACACTACATTATTCTAAGATCGACTTAAGATAATCAAATGCATCGGCTAACGGCATGACATGTAATAAGGGAGCAAGACAGAGGCGGCCAACTAATGACTTTGCCACTGTGAGTAACACTTAGGATAATACCACACGGTACAGCGTACAGCTAGGCATAATACTAGCCTAGTATTCATTTACCTAACCCCAAGGGCAAATACTGTACTGTACAAACAGTAAGTTGCTTTGCTTTTAGCTTAATAATAACTTTAAAGTAAAACAAGTGTAGCATCGTGCCTTTTGCGTCAATGAAGTTAGTACAGACATGTTATTTTTTGGTAAAATCGTCAAATGAGTCCTCCCGCCCTAGGTGTAGTGGACGGGTCTAGACATAGACAAGTCTATTATTAAATAAAATCCAGGTTGCCCTTTACGTTCCAGGGTCACAGTTCACAGTCACAGAGCAGTGGTGGCCCAGTGGTATCGGCCCCGACTTACGAGTTGTAGGTCGTGGGTTCGAATCCCAGCAGGCACATTACTTTGTGTAATTTATTTCATCACCACTGCTCCCAAAACGGTGAAGGAAAACATCGTGAGGAAACCGGCATGTCCTAGAACCAAAAATTCGAAGACATGTGACATCCACCAATCCGCACTGGGCCCGCGTGGTGGATTATGGCCCACCCCCTCTCACAGAGAGGAGGCCTGTGTCCCAGCAGTGGGAACATTAATAGGCTGATGATGATGATGATGATGATGTCACAGTTATACGCTAAGACAGTCCCGTGAAGTCAAAAGTTCTTACGGCCACTCTTGTAAGATTTCAGTATCTTTTTTTTTTAAACGTCTTTTCTTCCGATAAGTTTCTTTTTTATGGGCTATATTCTCACATAAATCAGCCATTAAATTATCTCATTAACTAACTGAAAAGATTATCGTTAAAAAGATTTAAGTATCCATCAAAGAAAATATTAATTTCAATTTGCCTGAACATCTTTCCAAAGACTTTCAAATTGAAAATTTGAAAGGACGTAGGTAACAAATAAATCAAAAGCTTATTTAACTATTCTATCTTCATAAAGTGCGGAGCTCTATTTATTACTTCGTGTACACACACCAGCAGGTCAACCTACCCGAATCTGTCATACCAATCGAAAATTAACCTTCCACTATTGTGATAAGATTGAAAATCTATTAAAGTTTGACAGATTGAGGTGGGTTGTTGTGCTGTTGTCTATACATCATTTTATGGATGGATAAAATACTCCTTTTGTGCACACCATTTAAATCACGTATTTTCAAAGTAGATCTTATAAATAGGGTGACATAACGGTAGTTTTATCGCTGAAAGGTGACCTTTAGATGACCTTTCTATGGATTTGAAGAAGAGCGAGAAACATTACTAGAGGTAGACATACATACATCGGTTACCATGAAGCAAACTATCCAGTTATTATTGCTAATGTAAACAAGCAGTTTTCATTTTAAATTAATGCGTTGACGAGGAAATTACCTATAAAATTTGACACAAAGCTCATTTGATACGATAGAATTTAAAAGGGTAATATAATTTCTCATGTAAAAGTTTTAATGGAGTGGCCATTAAAACTTTTATAAAGAAGAAGAATATACATTCAGTGTGATTAATTTAGAACCTAGATATAAGGAAATTCAAATTCAAAATATACCGGAAAACATGTTAAGGAGCTTAATCGATTATTAAGTTAACCACCTCTGCGACCTGTAAATGCGATCATAAGTCGATAAATCAAAAACCTCTCCATTGACTTGACTCTTCTGACAAATTACATTTTAATAAATCGATCACAAAACACAATTTCGTCACGTCTTCCAAATTATGTAAACACGACACAAATTGATGTTAAACTGACTTTAATGAATCACTAACCAACTCTTAATCCGCGGTTTACTTTGACCGAGAGTAAATTAAAGGTTAAGCACGGCAGCCAAATATAATGCAACGCCTCCTATTAGTAGAGAATGATTTGGTAAAGTTATTTACACAGTCATTACTGTGTAAAATGCATCGTTTGCATCTATTAGACATGGAATGTTAAACGGTAAGCATTGACAATAAATGAATGAAGAGAACAACAAGAATTTATTTAAGTACGTACACAGTGTACGAACGTAAACTTGCTATGGATGGTGTGCTAAAATAACTGTTGTATACCTACAGAATCATTATTTTAGGGTGGCCAACAGCAACATAGATGATACGGAAAAACTCTCTTAGAAAACTGTAGCTCTTTCTTCATATTACAAATTTTGACATATTTGTTTTTTGCCTAAGTGCGAGCTGTGATCTTGTAAAGAAATATTGTTTTCTTTTTTCTTTCTGCTCCCTTTGATTTTTATTATATATTAATAAGATATAAAAAAACCGGCCAAGTGCGTGTCGGGCCACGCACAGTGTAGGGTTCCGTAATTGCCCATCAAAATACTTATGCGAACTAACTAAACTGATTCGCTGAATTTAATTTTAAAAAGAAGAATTTTCTAAATCGGTCCAGATTACGACGAATTTAAAACCTCCTCCTTTTTTTGAAGTTAGTTAAAAATAGTTGACGATAAAAACCTACATATCCCCAAAAAACATACCGCAAAAACATACCTATTAAAGCTGTAAAAATAAAGTTGACAAACTTACATTTGCAGTTGAAGAGCATGTTCTCCGATACATTTTGTTTAAGAAAACATATTATAATCTATTATCCAAGTACCTACATTTTATAAGTTGGTCGACTATTACTCGTAAAGTTATAAAGCCTACTTAGTCATGATAATTTTCTTTTAAACTTCGTTATATAAACTACTATTTTGAATTTTTTCACACCCCCAACATAACCGTTTAGCTGATAGAGCGGACACACTCGAATCGAGCAAAATTTAGCACTTAAAAGCTTAATATTTCACAAACGAATTTTTTTTATCAAAAAACTGTTAATGGAAACTATCATTGTTTTTTAAAGGCCTATTTAATGATACCCCACACTAAGGGGTACGCGAGAAAAAAAAACCTCACTTTACGTGTAAGTACAGGAGGTACCCTAAAAAAAAAGATTTTACAAGATTTTATTTTACCACTTTTTCTGCACAACAAATCCGTTTATTTACACCAAATTACAGCTCTCTAGTACTGTGCGTCTCTGAGCTAAACTGCGGACAGACGGACGGACGGACGGACGCACGGACGGACATGGCGAAACTATAAGGGTTCCTTGTTGACTACGGAACCCTAAAAAAGAAGGCTTTTTTAGATTTTATCAAATATTATCTGCCTGTATTGGTTGGTTCATGTTTTATGTCATGCACAAAGAACCTATTAGGGAATACAAATGAAACACACAAAAAAATTAGTTGGGTTTATAAACTCTTTTTTTTAATTATCATGTTCGTTTGACAAGCGGTTAAATTCGGAACTAACGCCATGACTTGTATTATCTATATCAGCGCCTTTCTGTCAATGTCATTAACGCGTCAAAATACCCTTGTAGCACTTCAATGAATAATAAAAACATTGACAAGGCTTGACAGGTGATTAAGATAACGACTACTTAATCACTGGCGTGCGGTTTAATTGATCCGATTACCGGGTTGTCAGTAATGTAATTATTAATCGATAAAAAGTGCAAGGATCGAATTAACAACATTGAAGTCTGCATTCATACAATAATGATGACAAAAAGAACGGGAAAAGTCTCAAGAATGCAATATTTTTCATGGCTGTGAAAGAAACACAAAATATAGGAATTCAATAAATCGCAAAAAGAGCACTAAACACTCTTCAATGGGTTTCTTAAATCCTAACCAATAAATAATACATAAATATCATTGTATCTTTACCTTTTGTCCGTACAACATTTACAGCACAACAACACTTTCCAAAAAAGGCGATAATGTCTAAATCCACTCAACAAAACCCGTCAGAACGTCTCATAAATATGAAACGACGTCTTTACTCACAGTTCTCGCGTCAAACGCATCAAAAAGGCGACGAGGGGCATCAAAAAGGCGGAGAGGCGACCGCCCGTCACATAAACAAAGTAGGCCGACATTCGGTAGCACAGTGCACAACGCAAACGAGGCGTTAGAGTCGGCAGGCGTTGACTTGTGTCGACTTATGGCCCCTGTCCGCCACTTAATTGGAACATGCTCGACATGTTCACCTGTTCCCAAGTTATACATAATATAAACCTGTCGTTTTTGACTTTGATTTTGACACGCTAGAAATTCTAGGTCGCCAGGTCGATTGCAATATTGATGTTTAAAACTCATTCATCAGAAGCGATCCTGTTTTGCATTGTATGAAAGTATCTAAAATCCGGCCGGTTTTAATTGGTCTAAAAATCTAGATCATCACAATATTAGATCTTTGATAATTTGCAATCAGCCGTGGAAAGTTTGACAACCGGTCTTCGAGGAGCATCATATTACATGGTTGGGACTGTTTTATGTCAATGGACTGTTTTAAAGTGGCATTTGAAAGAACAGGGTAGTTATTAGTAAGAGACTGTAAGTCCTTGCCGCTCCACCCACAGGGCGACCGGTCTTATTTGATGATTTTGATACCCCTTGTATGTTACTCAGTATTTATTGGCTTTTTGAGCGGGCCACATAGCACGCAGAACTGATGACCGATGGTGCCGTCAGGTTCTCGAATGCAGACCACGCACAACCTGCAAGCTGGCCAGTGGATCTGATAAAAATCACCGGATCGCGCTGGATGCAAGCCGCTGCCAAACGATCCTATTGGAAATCTATAGGCGAGGCCTCTGTTCAGCAGTGGACGTCCTACGGCTGATACTTCATTAGGTGTTCAAGGCAAGCAAGTAACGTCGTAATGTATTAATTAAGCACGTATAAGTGATGAGACGGCATTATCATGATGGCTGCCTATCATCACAGCAGTACGTATTCAGCGCCAAATCCATCAGGTAAAGACTAGCTAGGAGATGACATGACCTAGGTCAAGGTACAGGGCTTATATTCTATTGCTATTTGTTTATTCAATATACCTTTTATTGCCCCTACATTTAGCTCAGATGTATAAAACGTGGAGTCGCATACAAATTAGAAATCAAAAGGTTATTAAAGGGAAGTTATTGATAGTTATAAGAATATTTTGATAGGGCCGTGAGACCGCTTCTTAATAAAACTAAGTTTGTAACGGTTTACTCGATAGACCTTTATGTGAAACACCCTATACATAACTTAGTATTCATTTAACAATAGGTAGATACTGTATTTTCTATGCTGATTTTTTAAATAGTCTCACGACTAGATCTATAACTAGAAAGATCAGGTGGGCTACCATGAGGGAAAGAAATAGCGACTTGTATAGCTCTGTTTCTTTCCCACAGCCTAAACTGGATCACGTTAAGAGTTCATGGTAGGCCAACAGGGCATTGGCAATATCCATGGTGTTTCATAACCTACTAATTCATATTTGCTCTGAGGACATCATAGCAATCTACATTTTCAATTAGGTACATTAAATCTATTTTTTCTGTTATAGCTAATTAAGTTAAAATTCAGTATCGATTCAATGATTCATTTTTAATATCAGTCGCTCCAGCTGATTAGCCAGCGTTATTTACCGACTAGACTAGACGCCATTTTCCTTACCACTTACTAAAACTACCTATTAATTTATTTGGCACATTATTTCTTACACTTATTATTAGTATAAGCAAATGAAACAATAGCAACAACTCAGAATTAGGTGTCATCACTTACAGACGACAGGCATTGTAGTGCAGTTGACTCTGCAGGTGTAACTGCAGACAAATCCATTATAAGCTGGCCTCTTCTTCTATTGAACATAAGTAGCATGAAATATCAGCCCAAAGTTACTTTCCGTCGCCGTCGATCTATTGCAGTAAATGGTAATTTAGTACCTAATGAGACAAAGTATACATAGTTGTTATTTACTAGTAACCCAAGCATTTTATGAGCGATTAAATATAAAATTTATAATCCTTTCATCATAGCGGTACTTGCTAATAAATTAAGCAAAACTGTTTAGGACAGATAAGATGGCCTCGTCATTAACTCATTTGCGACACAAAAAAAACGTGAAATGACCAACATCATCAATAGTGGCGCTTGTTAAGAACAAAAGTCGTTTTATCACGACTCTTGATAGATATTTTAATTTATTAAACTGTCATGTGCAACTGTAGTTAACGATAACACGAGTTTCCCTCTTTTACTTTACAGCGTCTTTCCAGTATTTATAGCGTTTTTTGTATGGAAATGTAAAAATGCGCGAATGCGCCTCTGGTGTGCGAAGAAGGAACTAATTTTCGAAATTTGTTAATTTGAAAATGTTAAAAACCGGCCAAGTGCGTGTCGGGCCACGCACAGTGTAGGGTTCCGTAGTTGCCCATCAAAAAACCTATGCGAACTAACTAAACTGATTCGCTGAATTTAATTAAAAAAAAAAAAGAATTTTCAAAATCTTAGAATCTTTCAAATTTAGAACCTCCTCCTTTTTTTGAAGTTAGTTAAAAATAGTTGACGATAAAAACCTACCTATCCCCAAAAAACATACCGTAAAAACATACCTAGAAAAGCTGTAAAAATAAAGTTGACAAACTTACATTTGCAGTTGAAGAGTATGTTCTCCGATATGAGACAATAAAAGACCTTGGTGTACTATTTGACAAAAAATTAACTTTTACGCCGCACATTGACAGTATTATTAAACGGGCCTCGAAAATGTTAGGGTTCGTTCTAAGAAATACTAAAAACTTTCGGTACAATAAAACAAAAATTCTTCTGTATTACAGCCTAGTTCGTAGTATTTTGGAATATAACAGTACGGTCTGGCGTCCTCACTTTGCCTGCCATTCCTTGCGTCTTGAACGTGTCCAGAAACGTTTCGCATGGCATCTCGTCTTCTCCAATGGTCTCGCCAAAAAAATACGCTCATATAAAAATAGACTGGCGCATTTTAATATGACCTCTCTGGACAAACGTAGACATATATTGGACGCTATGTTTGCTTACAAAATAATTAAACACAAGATAGATAGTCCCTGCCTACTTGCCCTTTTTAGTTTCCGCGCTCCCTCCAGAATTCCACGTAGTGCCATCACGCCACTTTGTCCACCTTTTAGAAGAACTGTTTTGGGATCCGCCTCACCTTATGCAAGAATGTGTAATGCAGTGAATGGCTATAGTGACGTTGTTGATCTACACTTTGATTCTCTTGCTAAATTAAAAAATACCCTCACTCGTTTACCAAGTGACTGAATATTATTTTTAATAATTTAAAATTATTGAATGCCATTGTATTTTCATCTTCTTCTTTTTATCATTATGATTTTAATTTAATTTTAATTATAATTCTATTTTTTTTTGTGTACTATTTATTTGGATGCTTTATGAATGTTAATTTATTTTAATTTGAATTTGTTTTAATTTTGTATTTAATTTAATTTTTATTTTGAATTTGAGTTGCATTATGATTTTAATTTTATTTGTAGCATGATCACCAATCTACTGTGTAATTTAGTTTGACTTTTGTCTAATATTATTGAATTTATGCATGTGGTGTTCACCTATAAGTGATTGTTACACTACGATCATAACATTAAGCATGTGTTTTATAATGAAATTGTGTAAACAATTGTTGGTGAACCATCTATACATATAATAAAATAGTAGGAAAGTCAAAACTGTACATTGAATATTTTTAAAAAAGAATACTTGGGGTGTGATCTACAATCGATACCGAAGCCAAAAATATAGTTTTTAGAATTTTTGTCTGTTTGTCTGTTTGTCTGTATGTATGTCCGGGATAAACTCAAAAAGTACTGGACGGATTTGAATGATTTTTTTTTGTTGTATAGGTATTAAGTCTGGCCAACACATAGGCTATAATTTATCTTTGAAACTTGAACACCTGGTGCAGAACCGCAACGGACCAGCTAAACTATAAGAGATACAAAAATGGTGCGATAGCAAAAATTGTTCCACGTCATGAGCGTTTTCTGCTGAGAGAATAAATTTGATGATCTGGAACACCTGATGTGGAACTCCAAGAGCCCAGCTACACTATAACATATACAGGAATGACGTCTCAGCAAAGTTGTTCACCCAGATGAGCACTTTCTGTTGACATATAAAAATTGAAGATTTGGAACACCTCATGTGGAACACCAAGAGCCCAGCTACACTATAACGTACACAGGAATGACGTCTTTGCAAAGTTGTTCAGCCTGATGAGCACTCTCTGTTGATGTATAAAAATTCAAGATCTGGAACACCTGATGTGGAACTCCAAGAGCCCAGCTACACTATAACATAGGTATAAGGATTGACGTCTTAGCAAACTTTTTCAGCCTGATGAGCAGTCTCTGTTAACGTATAAAAATTGAAGATCTTGAACACCTGATGTGGAACACCAAAAGCCCAGCTACACTATAACATATCCAGGAATGACGTCTTAGCAAGAGTTGTTCAATCTGATAACCATTATCACTATTGATGTATAAAAATTGAAGATCTGAACACCTGATGTAGAATTTCAAGAGCCCAGCTACACTATAACATATGTATAAAGGAATGATGTTCTTAGCATGAGTTGTTCAGCCTAATGACCACTCTCTGTTTACGTATGAAAATTGAGATCTGAAACACCTGATGTGGAACTCCAAGAGCCTAGCTACACTATATCATATTATATAGGAATCACGTCTTAGCAAGAGCTGTTTATTCTGATGAGCATTTCCTGTTGACTTACAAAAATAAAAGATCTGGAACGTCTGGAATCGTCACGCGCGTCCCGTTGTTTTCCCGTCCCCAGGTTCTAAGCATTTCACATCAGACGTTTTAGATCTTCGATTTTGTCGACCCCGTTGTCGCTGGTATAAGCAACAGGGTCCGCGTACGAAGTCGCGGGCAGAAGCTAGTTTATAATAAAATAAAATAAAATAAAATAAAAATATTTAAGAAAATATGTTATCCAAGTACATTTAATAAGTTGGTCGACTATTACTCGTAAAGTTGCAAGGCCTACTTAGCCATGATAATTTTCTTTTAAATTTCGTTATATACAACATGTAACGTAATTAACGCATACCCTCAGACACCCCAATTAGAATATTATGTTGTAATTATAATACATATATTGAATTTTTAATTTAACATGTAAATGCATTGTTATTAACTAAATTAGTTATTTTGCAGTAAGGTTTATTTTTCTTTATTTTGTATTGAATGACGGAATTTGTATTAATACAAATAAAATTGCACTTATAAGTCTTGTTGCCTTGATTTACGGTCATCTTAGTTTGTTTTGACTGTACAGGGGTAATGTGACTATAATTTCCGTAAGTTTAATTATTTAAAAAAAAAAATTACCTATATTAAAAATGATAGAAATCGATTCAGTAAACGATTCTGAACAAACTAATTTCAGGATGTGCGTTAATTATGTTACATGTTGTATACTACTATTGTGATTTTTTTCACACGCCTAAACATAACCGTTTAGCTGGTAGAGGGGGGGGGACACTCGAGTCAAGCAAAATTTAGCACTTTTAAGCTTAATATTTCACAAACGAATTTTTTTATCAAAAAACTGTTAATGAAAACTCACATTATTTTTTAAAGACCTATTTAATGATACCCCACACTAAGGGGTACGCGAGAAAGAAAAAAAACATTCCCACTTTACAGGAGGTACCCTAAAAAAAAATATTTTTCGAGATTTTATTTTACCACTTTTTCGGGCACAACAAATCCGTATATTTACTACAAATTACAGCTCTCTTGTACTGTGCGTCTCTGAGCTAAACTGCGGACAGACGGACGGACGGAGGACGGACGGACGGACGGACGGACATGGCGAAACTGTAAGGGTTCCTTGTTGACTGCGGAAACCTAAAAAAATGTTAAAGTTCCAGTTTGCTTTACGTCAGAATAACTGAAAACTCATGATAAGGCATAAGGCCTCAGTTATTAGAACTTATAACAGGAATAAATGATGACAGCTTAAAAAATATCATGAGTTTCTCATAAGTACTTCGTTATTATAGCAATCGAGCAACCGAAATATTGGAAACTCAAAATGCACAAGAAACTTGAAAGAAAACTTCCTATCCTAGAACCAAAAAAAAAAACAATGGAGACGTGACATTTACCAACCTGCACTGGAAGCATTTGGTGGATTTACCTACAGCCCTCTGTATCAAGAAGGCGTGTGCCTTGAAGTACCTTAACCAGCCTATTAAGCGATGCTAGCTTCTATAACTGCGCGCTCTGGTAGCCTACCATAACGTCATAAAGCCATAGTAGTAGTCCAGTATAGGAAAGAGACAGAGCTATACAAGTCCTCTAGCGCCATTTCGTTCACTCTCTGGAACTACTCTGGTTTTAAGACAACATGGCGGGCCACCTGTGGGGTATTACAACGTCTTAAAACCAGTCTTATTCTGGCGAGTGAAAGTGACAGAGCTATACAAGTCGTCTAACACCATCTCGTTCACACATTGGAACACGTCTGGTTTTAAGACGTTGTAATACGGCCCCTGATCTGTTCTAGCCAGTTGTGGTTGTGATCTGTCCATTTCTGTGCCTCTCTGAGGTCTGCGCCTTGTGCTTGAGCACTGCATACCCATATTTTCAGCACTAATGCCTAATCTAGGCTGATAATGCTAATTAAAACAACAAATAAAACCAACGAAACTGTTTTCTTCAAACCCCTATCGCAGAAAATAAATTCTACTAAAACAAAATCTTCTAACCTAGTATTCGAACTAATAAAATTAGTTCAGACACATCAGTTCAAACACGCTTCGAGCGGCGTGTTGCTGAATCTTAATCAAGCCACTAATGACTATATCTAAATCACCGGCCTACCCGTCTTTAGATTGTATCGAGTGAGATAATTTGCATTCGCTTTATTACCGAGACACCGGCTTGAGTAATTTATTGTTTGCCCCATGTTGGTATACGAACTAGCGTGGTCATACAATGGCTTATATTCCCCTGGGTTTTTGTTCAACACTTTTTTGTTTTGTTGTTCCAATAGCATTGGCCCGCGTGCCGCGGCTTCCCCTCATATCACACTTCAAGTAATAGTTACCTATAAGTCTTCAGGGTTCCATCATGTCTGTACTTCATCATCATCATATCAGCCATAAGACGTCCACTGCTGAACATAGGCCTCCCCTTTAGACTTCCGCTATGACCGGTTGTAAGCGGCCTGCATCCATACGCTGGATGCAGGCCGCTTACATTATCCTGTGGCCAGCGTGATCTCTGTACTTGAATTCATTAAAATCGGATCTGGTGTATAGGCGAAGCAAATTCACTGTCATATTGATATTAGTTAGCAGAGGTTACTTTATGGAACTTGTGTTAAAGTAACTAATGATAATTTTTGCTAGGATTATTAAAAAAACGTTTTGAACAAAATACGTCATGTATAAGTTTTCATACCGTGATTGATTTTTATTATTGGTGGATAACACCTACTGTTGTAAAAAGTATTAATCAGTGAAGTGTCAATCACCAAATTTACTACCTACTAGTTAATAAAATTGAATAAAAAGCAAATTACAAAGTAATACAACGAATTAAAAATGTTTACAAGGTTTATAAATAAATTCAATCAAAAGCACCTCTTTTAAAACTTCACGCCAAGCAATTTGAAAATCCAACAGATAATTAAAAGAATCGATATCTCACCGCAGTACATTATGACACTGACAGTTCGAAACGTCAATCAGCCGCCATTGAGACGCCATCAAAGCTGAACATTGATTGTGACAGTTGTAGGCACAAGCGTACAAGTGTGGTTTGCTTTAGAATGATAAAGTTTAATAATCGTTGATTTATTATTAAAAGCTTCTGCGTTATGAGTCTTAGAATTATTATTTACATCATTACAATCCTCGCCTCGATCCTATGCAAATTGTAGGCAGGCAGGTAACGTCATTACAGTATCTTGTCCATTACACCTGATTGATGAACCACCTGGCCGTAGGCTTCGGGACACATCATCTTGTTTATGTTCATTGGTTGCACTTATCACATATCTTTTAGATACAACCTAGGTAATTAATGATTCGCCGATATACGAACTACTTAGATAAGTTTGTAGTATCGGTTTAATTAACACATTTGTTTTACTGTTTGTTAGATTAATTGGTCAATCAACACCTCACGCCATTGCTATTTCCTACCTTCCTTCTATGTAGGTATTTATTTTCTGTGTTTAGGTACTGTCAATGAAGAGAATTCATTATACATACACGTTTCCTGGCATTTCAATTCTAAACAATCGCCAATTAAGGTACTGTCAATCCCACAAAATATATACCGAAATATATTAATTTAAACGCACAACGGTAAACAAGCATGCGTAGATTGAATGGCAGAGACAATAGCGCATTCATTATTGTGTTAGTCGAAGACCGAAGCGCTTACTGTGTTCCGACCGGTAAAAACGTTTTGTCGCCTCACTAGACAGACTGTTACCCGATTTTCGCTTCAGGTACAGACAATTTCGACGTCAGTTTTTTACAGACGACGGACTTACGAAGAGTTTCTTTTCCAGTACCGTATTTCTAAGCAGATAGAAAATGCACGAGACGTAAATTGTTTCAGTTGCGTTTTAAGGATTGGTAATGGCATGGAAGAATTTCTGGATCTTGGATTCAGGCCTCGTACCACAAATTAGATCCACATCTTGAAGTTTTTATTATTGATCCAGAATGGTCATGATTGATTTTGTATAGCTGATTTCATCAGCAGTTGATGGTATTTTTCTTTAAATCGAGTATTTAGTGCAAGAAAATGCTCTATAAATCAGTCTACATAAAAAAAAAAAGCTTGAAGTTAGACAGATCGAGTTCAATAACAACAAACACAATGTGCATACTTTAAATGCTTTATAAGACCTATTCATTGTTTTGAAAAGCATAAAAGAAAGAGAGCATCGTTCATTTGCAGATATATTAATGAGACAGCTGACACGCGGAAGTATCGTCTGTTAAGACTATCACCGCTATTAAAGAGTGGCAAAAACTGCAGTGTTAGGTACCTGTGTTAGAAGCGAGAGGCTTAATCGTATCCGCGTGGTTAACCATCGCTTACCGCCACTACTCCTAGGTTTATAGGAGGAAATGCCCTAGAAAACCTCTGAAAAAGTCGTTTGTCGGTTAACCTGAATATGTTATTATTTTGTCGTTTTAACATCAAAGTGAAAGGTTTGATGTTAGTAGAACTGCTAAATTCGTTTGTAAAGAAATCTTTACCTACCATTACTTAGGACCTTTTGTTTTTCCCGTTTTGCGGTCGGCTTGTCTCTTGGTAGGTAAATGTTTACAACATTTACAGTAAAACATGCGTGAACTCTCTGAACTTACCAAATAGGTATTTGACATTGAATCAGAATAGGAAAGTTAAAAATTTACATTGTTTCATATTTCTAGAACTACAAAATCATGCACATACAAATAATCCCCATCAGGATTCTTGAATAAATCTTGTTATGGAAAACTTTCATTTGTCCGGTTACAAATGTTAATATGTACGTTGACGTATTGCGATGCAAGTTCTTCATTCGTAGGCACAGTTTCCACATGCGGTCCTTGTAAGGATGCGAGCAGCATAATAGGCTTGTTTGGCGGAAAGCTGTCGAGAGTAAATTGTATTCAAAGTTACCTACTGTGTATGTCCAAGTCTATGTCCCCGATATTATACACTTTCATTTTAGAATCATTGTATGACAAAGGTGATTCGTATGTATGTATCGGCATGCTCTTCTCGCAGAAGACCACGGCGAAATAAAATAAGTACTAAATAATTTATAAACTCCGTAAATGGCAACTGACGACCTGTCGGCGAGCTAACAACGACCGGACAAATCGATAGAAATCTGTACATTGTCTCCTCAATCGTTCTTCTGCTAAGTGTGACTATAAAATCTTATGTTTATCGCATTGATCATGCAAAAACTGCGCTAAATAAAAATATCGAAGAGCTTGAAAGGTTTGACCTTGACCCCAGTGGTTTCACCATCACAATCAGCGCTAGTCTTTGTATCGTGGGTCGTCATCACCGCGATGCTATTGTGCTGCGAACAATATTGTCAAACCTTGTTAAGAAAGCGATAGGGTAACAATACAGAACTTGTTCGGAAGATAACATAAGAAATTAGAAATGCTGTGATTGTCTTCGGTGACGGCCCTGTGCTCGGAGTAACGGAAAGGAATTTGACGCTTTGGAACTTGGAAACCTAATTACGTTTTAAATATTCAAAAAGATCATTATAGGAACCATTATGGTGAACTGCTAGATAAATTTTGATGAATATGCGAAATACTATTTCTTAAGCAGTAACTGCGGTTAGATTTAAAATCTAATTTAGGTTTATCCGTAACGATTTGTCAGAAGCAACTTTTTTGTTACACCTTTTTTTAGAAACACTAATATTTTTAACGTATTTAACGGTCTTCGCAACAGTTTTGAGGCTGTGTTTTTTGACTTAGACAACCATAATGTCGAATTAATAAAAGAAAAAATAACAGAACTCATAGTATTAATGGAAGCCATTCAGCTGTAATCTTTTGATGAATACCGCGCAGTAAAAAATCGTCTTAGACCAAGAATGAAGACAAAATGGAAGCTCTGACTTTACAAATAAAATGATTAACAATCTAACCATTGACAGTAACATCTTTCCAAGACAAAGATGTTTATTTTTAATGAATAACAAAGTGGGAAACTTTGTTGTTCAACTGATAGTATGTAAACATTTTATTGTAATTCTTCCTAAGCAGGTGCCATAAAAGCGGTATGCGTAGAAAAGCAGGGTTGAATCGAGATAAAATGTTGAGGTCTAAATACAATTATGTATGCATAATTCAAACGACAGACGTTGTCAACGTATCATATTAAATTAACGTTAAAATCCCTATCGTCTCCTTCACCTCGTTTTACCTTGTAATGTATATCAGGTCAGCTTATTTTATTACTTGTGGAAAATGAAGTTTATTGTCATATCGTCTACTTTTCTTCACCAGCCCACTAGACACGTATTGTTCACACCACGTGTGAACTCACACGAAGTCATGCTATAAAAGTCGATATACATACATTCTCATGCAGTCTCGAGACAGGCCGTAAAAAGGCGAGCAATGCAAACACGTACTGAGAAAGTATTCTCGTTTCCATCACAGAAGTCTTTAAATGTCTTAGTACCGATGCGATGTAGAAAGCTGCAACAGTTTCATATTGCCACAATCATAGGTAATGTAGACGACATATGGTATCCAGGCAATCGTATGTGCGCAAACGGCGGTTTTATTCGCAATTTGCTGCAATTCCCTCGTCTGTCACAGCAACGCAATTGATCGGGCAGTAATTGCGCTCGACAAGGCGATAGGGTATGCGATGCAACAGTAATAACAACACGACAACACTGCTCGTGTTTGACAAAATTGACATACTGTATAAAAACAATGCCCTGACGATATTTCAGTTGATTGGTTATAAAATGAAATTGAAATATACATGAATAAAGCAGTAAAAGTTTACAAGCAGAAAGTTGTATCGAGAGACTTCAATTAGTGATCGGGCTTTGATATTGAACACAATGTTTTCACAAATAGCAGTACGGTAAATGTCTGCTTCACGTTTATCAGATAATAGTTAGAATGTGATAACAGTTCAAAACCATAAATTGCTGAAGATTATTCAGGTACGGTAGCTGATCGCCTTCTTGAAATATTAACTGATCATTCAAACTTTTCTCCATATTCGAGGAAACTGTTTGCATTGTAAATTAAATTGGCGGCAAAAACCATAGACATCATTAATGAGATTGTTCGTTTGTCACTCAGGGTAACGTGTTCGCAGGAAGAGCATCTAACAATGTCGCGAGCGCCTTACACATAAGAAAGTGTCATTAATCAATGAACTACGAGAGAATCTTCATAACATGAATCTTTAATCAAAACGGCAAAAACCTCACATAATATTGTAAAGCTCACAAGTACAGGGATAACTTTGATTTATCATTCTCGTTAATCAAACGACTATCAAAGATCCATTACTGAGATTTCATTATTAGAGAACAATTATACCAGGAAAGTTGGTCGCACTGGGTACCTTAAGAAATGACTTATGACCTCTTTTGCTATTGACCTACCACGGACAGGCTGGTACAAATTTTAAGACTTGCTGACTCATCGTCGGCAGAAAAAAAAGTTAAGGCGATTGTGACTTTTGTAATAATGTGACAAAATGACAGGCGTTGACATTCTTCTTACTCAACAATGTTGTATTTAGTACTTACTAATTCCATAGCACTTACTGTTTACATGTCGTGTTTATTCGTTTATTATAAAACGTGGAGTGCATGAAAGCGTGAGTTTCATGAGTTGCGGAATTGCTATTTGTAAAGAGTGATTTTCAGTGATTTTTATCGAAGTCATTGATTTCTATTTTGACGAATAGGTAGCTACAGTCTCTATCATGAATACGGATAAAATTGTGTACTAAATACAGTAACTTTTTAGATTAAGATCTAGATTATGTACCTAATTGTTTTCCTGTACGAATAAAAATGTTCTAATAAGCAGTTTCTCCCCATCATCATCAGCCTATAATGTTCCTACTGCTGGGTCACAGGCCTCCTCTCTCTGAGAGGGAGTAGACCATAATACACCATGCGGGTCCACTGGGTTGGTGGATTTCACATTTCTTCGAATTTAATGGTTCTAGGACTATGCCGGTTTTCCCACGATGTTTTCCTTCACCGTTTTCAGTTTTACCTAAGGAGTATTATTTATAAAGATCTCTGTCAAGTAAGGCGTAAAATTAACCAGAAAACTGCCCTTCATTTACTAGCTTCTGATTACTAAGGAAATGTGAGATAAGTGTTTAATAATAGTACTTACTACATTATGCAGATGCTACATCTCTAGTAGCCATTTCCTTTCCCGCCGCATAACTGTGACAGGGTTGCATGTTCCTCAATTATTGTCTGCGGCAGGGTGATGTGAAAAACCGCATACCGCAGAGTCGTCGGGCACACTGCGCGTGCGTCATCCGCGCACGATCCGCGCTCCGCAACACACCGACCACATCAAACGCGCATTAGTTGCAAAAACGCGTGATTTTTTATCGAAATTTCATCTTTATTGTAACTTGCGATTACGATATAATTGTCTAGTATTACAGAGAAATGCTGATTGATGAGAATTCCATGCCTATTTTTGATTAAATTGATTTGAGATTATCTACAGTTTCGTAATGTCTATTTAAATGGTTTAGTACTTGACGACTGGAAACAATAGCAGCAATCGGATATAAAACAAAATGTTGCCGTAAAAATGGCTTAAAAAAGAATCTTAAATACATTCTATTGGAACGCTGATTGTCGGCACATCGTCGCCATGACAGATGTGTATGACATTGATCGCGTGCGCACCCGTGCCGCGGATAATGCCGGTCATTTGCGGTTGGATACAGCCTTACTTATATCCCGCACTACCTTTGTGGCGTAATAGTCAGCATGTACTTAATGGAGGATGTACGAGGACCTTAAACGATTTGAGACGGTCTGTTTACTGAAAAAAGTGGTAAAAGGAATGCTGCGTGTTCCGAAGAAAGTAAAATGGCACCTGACTGATTTTTTAATTTGTTTGTTCTTCTAAAATATGATTTAAAGCTAAACTCTCAACTGACTAGTCGGAAATGGTATTGGAATATTAAGTGCCACTTGTGTTGTTTAAGGTAAACAGGATGATTTATTATGAATCTATGGCGCGTAGATATCAAATAACAGAGTAAATATTGACAACAGAAAAACCACTAAATCTTCACTGTAAGTACATTATTGGATCGAGTATTTCTGATTATATTTAAAGCCTATGAATTATTATGATTTATTTTTAATTCAATCAAGTCCTTGTTTTGGGACAAAACCCCACTATTCCCAAACGAATGCAACTCCTGAAAGCTAGAGTCGACAGAGGCACCCCCAGAAAAGCGCCGAGACAATGAAGCTTGACGTGTCCTAGAGAATGAATTTACCTTTCTTCTGGATCCTGCAACACAAATTAATCAGAAAAGAATAGCGGAGGAGTAAGAACAAAATTGTTTCCACTTCCATGCAAGCAGGGGACAGAACAGAACAAGGCCAATAGGCACAAAAGGACATTACAATTGGGAGAAGCTCAGTTGCCTAGCACCACGGCTAAAAATGACTACTAATATTAATGGGTCCTAAAATTAAAATTAAATCACGTCCTAGAAAATAATTATACATTGTTTCTTAGTTATTTTTTGGTGAGAAATATTATAGATATTAAATGTTGCCATCACGTGTAGCTCTCCCCGAGTTAGAGAAGAAGACGTTTTAGGCCAAGCCCATATAGAAAAAAAAAATACATGAGACCAAAGATATATAAAAGAACCTATAGAGCGGGCATTGGGAAAATTGTCATACAAAATTATTGATGCCGTGCGTCAGTAGGACTATCTAAGCGTTGCATAGCAATGCGACTAGACTGAGGGACTTTTTACCTATTGGTAAAAAATTTTGGATCACAAATTTCTTCGTGATGTCCCGTCTACTGCTCGTATATAGTTTAATGTCTTTGCGTGAGACTCATGATTTTCAGTCAAAATAAGTATTAGCAAACTTTGTCAAAGTGCTTAAATAAAATGAAGAACATTCTATTTAAAACATTGTTGAGTCTATAAACCTCAGTATTAACCTACTAACTTGAGTACTGGCTGCAGTGCCGGATCAAGCCGGTGCGGGGCCCGTAGCAAATGTAATCATGGGGCCCTAACGTTACATTGCCTCTTTTTTTAGCGGTCAATCCACGGTGTCCTTCAATAGCCCTTTACGTTCCGGGGTCACGGTAATGAGATAAGTCTCGCGACCTCCGCGCGTTTGGCCCTCCAGAAGGGGGCCCCGTCATCATGCTGACACTCTTTGAGGCGCGTGTGGAACACAACACGCCGTCGACCCCAGGTCCATGGTCGGACAGCGAGTCGCCCATAACTCGCCACCCACGTGCCCGCGCCTACGGTGGCCGGAGATCGTCTGCCGATGTCCGTTGCTGCAGCTGGGGTGAAGGGAGGATGCTGTCCTTCCCTCATGCGACCCGCCTCCTACTTCGCGAGCATGACTGCTTCGCAGAGAAGGAGGCTACCGCTTCCCACTCCGTCTCGCCCCGAAGCATAGCCTCGACCAATGCCAGGCAGGTCTCCGCCTATCGCCGCCGTGAGGACACGGCGGTTCTTTCCAAGCAGGGCGGTCCTACACTGCATGCTCCACCGTGTCCTCTAGGCGATCCTCGCAGTGTTGACACCCAGGCGTTTCCTCCCCCTTATCAGACACAGGTACCTCCCGAAACTTCATGCGGTAAGGACGCCGTGACGCCTATCCAATCACTCCTCAAAAAGGGGTCTTGCCGCCGCGAATGTGGCATGCCCGGACCTGGGTTGCGACAGTCGTTCCCTCCATACTGCCCTGAGATCGCCCTTGAGCTCTTCCCAGCGTGCCTACACTTCTCAAAGCAGCGGGCATACACTCCAGCGCTGTGTCTCCACGCGCCACTCATAGACGCGATGGAGGGCAGTCGCCTCCAGATCCCAGGGCAGCAATCCGGCAAGGAGGTTGGCCGATTCGCTGACGATCGTGCGATATCCCTGGATCATCCGGATAGCCATGACCCCCTGGCAATTGGCATCCGACCACCTTTAGTGGTCGGATGCTAATCAGGGCCCACACGGGGGCCCCGTAGAGGGCCATGGACCGCACGACGACGGTGTATAGCCTCCTTGCATGAGGCATTTGGCCCACTGAGATTGAGCAAGGTAAGCCTGAGGGCGGCCGCTGGAGGTTTTGGGGCAAAACTCTCAATACGAAATGCCACAATGTGGATTGCATTGCTTCGATATAGCCATGTAATGATTTATACAGAGCGTATCCTGTATTAAGGTCTTGAGGAGACGACTGTAACGAGTCTTTAGTAGTGACAGTGTGGCCAATCGCTCACTTTAAGAATAGCCAAGGTGTATTACATATTTGTGATTTTTTTTTGGGTTCAGGCGCGGGGCCCGTAGCATTTGCTGCCTCCTGCTATATGGCTAATCCGGCACTGACTGGCTGAGGTGAGGGGTTATTTATGTCCTCGTAAAAGTTGTATTACGCACTTAACAAGGTGGCAGTTCGGTTTCACTTCTTTTCTTTACATAGCTGCCACATGTGAGACGGTCATACCTCCAGTTTTGGCATCAGACAGCTCAAAAGGGGTGAAATTTCCCTGAAACTGACCATAGCTACCGTGTCTAGGGTTGCCGTCCGGGTTTTCAAGGATTTGTCCTAGTTTAGAGGGCGTCCGGGGAGCATCCGGGGGGAGAGGCTTCATTTGTAGTCCGGGTTTAAAAAATTAAAGTCTTGACACACGCACACTTCACCGTCTCCTCACCCCTCCCGATGCAGGTGCCACGGTGCGCACTTCGACTCATGTCCGGGTTTTGGACTCTAAAATCCAGGGTTTAAACGCGCTTTGACTTGGTTTCCAAATTTTAGAGATGGCAACTCTAACCGCGACTCTAGATTCAAAGGGCAACCGAATTAAGAGCTAAGTTTTACTCGTCAATGGGCTGGTTTAATAACGGTTGTTATAAATACAAAGATACACATACTGACAATCGGAAGCAAATAATAATTGTTACAGTACCTGCAATTACTCCTATAAACGTAACAGAGCATAGCTTACGGCTACCATCGCAAGTTCATCACTTTATGGACACTATAAACTGTAAATACCATCATGGCGAATACAAATTGTAAAACCATATGCGTAACAATGTTGCTAAGCAGTTAATTTTAATCGTCGGATATAAAAGAGGAGAAATTTAGAAGCCCCGCGGGTTAATTTGTAAGTTATTAAACTATTTAATTAACACCTAGGCGCCAAGATCTTCAAAGCACTACATCAAATTATCAAATGAATCCTCCTACTTGTCTGACTATCAGACTTGTACTGACTAAAATCCACGGTGTCCTTCAATAGCCTATTACATTCTGGGGTCACGGTAGCTCGTTAGTCCCGCGACGAAGTTGACAATACTGACTGAGGATAGAAATGTGATCTTAAATTCTAAACTCAACTCTTCGCTATCTCTTCCCCTTCGAAAATGATGACATAATAGTTTACCAGCTACTGCTTAGCAACTAATTACAGAGCACACATGGCGTGCAAGTCGGATACTTATTAAAATAATACTCTGGTACAACGTGCTATCTCCGTCATTAGGTGTTTCCTTTACATTCTTGTTAGGCGGTCAACTTTTAGAACTCGTTTCCTAGACTTATGTAATGGGAAGTTTGTTAAGTCTGGTGTGAATTCTTGGAGGATTTTGGTTTAGTAGACATGTTTGACCAGGAGTTAACTAGGCTTTTTTTTAACGTGGTAAAATCATGTCCTTCAATAGCCCTTTAATGTTCCAGGGTCACGGTAATGAGATAAGTCCCGCGACCACACAGACAGTACTTATAAATGTTCAAATGAAGTTTGGAAAACCCTACCAAGCATTTTTGGCTGTATTTTGAAGCAAGTTCTAAAAATGTAAACTAAAAATTGATGTTTGATTTTGGGTCAACACAGTGTTATACAACGTTGCATAAGAGGAAACATATAAAATCTGTTGCTATCGCACAGAACCCACAACAGAGTTACAGAGCGCGAAGGAGACAACTGCAGTTTGGACCGAAAATACCTTAAAAATGGCACAAAATCAACGATTCGTAGTCCCCTACTAGATTTCTCCTCCAAAACTCAAGCAATACTGAAAACTAGATTCAAGCCAAAATTAAAGAAAGGTTTAAAGAGAAAAATCAAGTTACAGATACCTAGATAAAATGTGTATGATACCTAAAACTAGATTAAAGTTTGACAGACATCCCAGTTAGATGCATTTCTCTGGAAATCGAGATTTGTGGTTGATTGTTATCATTTAAGATATTATGTGGATCTTAGGGTGACTTTTACCAACGGTTAAACATGTTTAAAATTTTATTTAAGAACAAAATTCAACTGTATTTATGTTTAAAATTTTATTTAAGAACAAAATTCAACTGAATTTTGTGCTTAAATAAAATTTTAAACATGTTTAACCGTTGGTAAAAGTCGCCCTTAGTCTCTTCTAAGTCAAAGCAATATACCAAGTAGTTTCATTAATGTATTAGTTATTCGTTCCAGCATAATTCTAACATGTCATATTACACACATCACACTTAAATATTGAACGTGTATTGTGAATATTAATGCAACTAATTAGAAATGTTAGGTCCGGCATTTCAAACTCAAACAAAATATGACTTAACTATTTACTTGTACAATATTTAATTAAGATTAAGTTTCCTTTAATAATATTTAGGAACTATAATTTAATTCGAGGAAAACATTATTTTATGATGTACTTAGTTAAAAGTAAGCATATTTTTATGGTCTTGTTTGCTTTTCAAGTGGCAGGTGGAATATCAAAGCAATAGGTTATTTTTCGCCGGGCTATTGACAGTTGTCATTGATGCCATAATAATACTCGTATACCAGAGGGTCAAAGTGACAAACAATGAACGAAAACGCTATAAAGTCTGACTCCCCTAATAATGAAGCTATTTTTTTCAATTTCTTTATCTTTAAAGTAACTCAAATAGCATTTGTGACTGGAACCTAGGTTTCACATCTATCAACCAACCACCTAGTAAATTCCCGGGACTGTTTCACTTCTATCAACCAAACAACCAGTAAATTGTGGATCTATCTAAGCAGGATGCCGTGGTCCTAGGCTGGAACGCAAAAGGCAACCGAAGGAAAAAGGCAGATTTTCGAGTTTCGTAAGAGTTTGACAGTCACTTCTGCACCACACAGGGCGGGAGAGGACTCATTTTATAATTTAACCACACTGAACAAAGGGCACCCTGTAAAGAGCGCCTTTCCTAGCTGACCAAAGACTTCCGCACTACTAAACCGCTGGCGAAGGTGACTTCTCAAGCCACCTTAGCTTACCCTACTTTTCCCTACGTATAATTATATTATTATCCTTTCATTCTATGGCGTCAATTGAACCAGTTACAATCTGACTTGCATAGTTCCCTCTGCATTGACCGATCAGTTCACACTACGGCACAATAAGGCAGCGATTACAGGCTAGTATTAATGTAAGTGCCTGTCAGTCTACATGTTCAGCTCAACCCGGGAATAGGCCCCGCTTTGTTGCTAGAAGCTTTCATTAGTAACGTGCAATTAGGTATTTTATTAGTCTTTATCTAGATTTGTAATAGTAAGTCTGTGAATAAAAGCTGCGTTTAGATTTTCAGTTACCATGAGATGGTTGATTTTAATCACAACTTCTTAGTCATCAACTGTTTAATTTTTTATCAATAATCATAATAATCGTCGTCTTCGTATAATCTTCGAGTACGAGTATAATGCACAACAACTAGGTAATTTCTTAAGAGAAGTGCTTTTTTTGACATTTAAAAAAATTTTCTAAGTCCAAAAATTTATTTCTCCAAGAAAATTATTTCTTGGATAATAGCTTCGTTGAAATAGCAGGTGTTATGACGATAATGCTTAAGATCAGAATAATTTACAATATCAATTTGTTTGTCACAACGATTGCACACTCCAACTGTTAAACCGATGGCCAGTCACTGTAGAAGAGACAGGTTTAGATTGTACAGCAATCGGTCATCAGGCCAAGCAGAACCGGATAGTGCATATAAACACACAATATTTTGCAACATTAATAATACGTTGCTAGATAATTTGAATCCGAATGATGGATTTGTGGTTACCTAAATGGTAAGTGACTACTTCATCGGTCAAGCATTAGATGGATAATCGTTCAGTACATAATTATGAAACTTATAGATGAAGGAAATGATGAAGATGAAGACCACAAAAGAGATTATTGGAAACCGCAAGCTTGGTGGCAATACTAGGCGGAAATCAAAAACTTAAATGCAGGAGAAACTCTTTGAAATAAATCTATGATCCCCTATGACATTGTTTTCGGCAAACATGGATAAGCTAATGAGAAAGTCTAGAAAAGGTGCCATTCTATCGATGACAAAGAACTATAATAGAGTCAGAAGAAGAAAATTTAAGCTACCGACTAGCTTAAATATGTCAATCATAGTGAAAATTGTTGTCGAAATACGATACGTTTTGAAAGGGATGATATCTTGCAATCGGAACTCAACAACCATCAGATTGTTAAGTCATATTTCCAAACATTGATTTAGACAGAAAACTGATCTGATGTGAAGTGATCTAGTAACACGAAGATACAGATGACTACATCTTCAATGTAGACTATTTCTTGTAACCGATCAGTATTGGCATGCCTGTCATACGTTCCTCACTTAACATCATTCACGAGATAGAATCGCGTCTCATTTAAATTCCCCGCATACTCTGATATTTTGCTATCGGTTAGATCGCTTCTTGTCATTTTCCGTTCTGTCATAACGTATTATATGGCAACTGGTTGCAAGTCGTAATGTTAGATATTTGTAATGTGATGTATATAGATTGCAGCTATCGGTTATGCAATGTTTGTTTATTGTTATTTACCTACTTTTTAGTGCTGGCTTTTGTAAGAATTGGCTAGAAATGGTGCCTTTAACAGCAACAGTGTCATTGTCCAATAGTGGTGTCCTGCTGCATAAATTAGTTCTCAAACAAAATCGAGACCAAATCGCCTGTCCCTATTAACAAGGTCGGATGTACCACTTTCGCCTTTTTCGTTTTATTCCATTTTTGACCTCACAAAAGCATTGTCTTTCAGTAGCATTAACAAAAAGTTTAAATTTCCTCATAGTTTTTGAGATAGCCAAGTTAACATTGTCGTATGTGGCATGACTGTCCGTTAACAATGATGGATGTTATCTTACGACGTTTTTGACGGGGTGCAGGTGGAGAAAACGCCGTAGGTTGTGCCACAAACAACCATGTTGTAGGGGCGTGAGAATAAGGCGTGCTATTTTAGTGCTTATTATTCTAGATTGTTTTTTTGGTTCACCAGCTTTTAATAATTGACTTTACCAAACCTTTTGGATTATACAATTAAAGTTGTAACATGTACCACATCCGACTTTGATAGTAGTTTGATAACATATGTTGTTTGTCGTTTGTGGTACTACCTTCATTTTTAGCTACTCCTTGTAATGTAAAATATGTTGGTAGTACCACATCGGACTTTCATGTTGGTTTCAAGATAATTTTAAATTGTCGTATGTGGTACTTCCTACTAGGTTAGTGGTAAAAGTATTAGAACTTTGCGTAGGATATGGTAATATTGCAAAACCAACTGACAGACAAAAACATTTTAGGTTTCGATATAGGTACCGTGTGCCTATATTGATATTACACAACATTTTTTGGGGTATTTTTTTGCTTAAACTGGTATGATTGTAGACATCATAATGTGTTTACGGTAAGAACCAACAGAAAACAATAATACTTATAATAATATAAGTAAGTTATCCAAGAATTCCAAGTACTAAACTTATAAGGACTGGAAGGTTTATCATTAGCCTGCACTTTTGTCCACAGCTGAACATAGGCCTATCCTAATGTACGCAAAAGTATGGCAAGTCGTCGTTCTACCTGGTTAGCAAGCGTCCTACACTACGTTTGCTTGTCGCGATGTCTACCCAAATATACGTATAACCAAATGACTGTTTGTCCAGAGACAGATGTGACCAGCCCACTGCCAGCTATGTCAAGAACTTTGGTGCTTTGACGGACCATCCCACTCTACTATTTTATCTATCAGAGTTATTCCAAGTAGTCTTTGTAAAATAGGTTGCTGTGGGACTAAATTTATAGCCCAATATGAGTGTCCAAGATTCGGTATCGTAAATGATAACTGGATACACGATAAGACTTAGTGGAGATCGAATGATGCTCCACCCGACTAAATTCCCGACAAAACTGTTTGTCCAAGGTAGACTTATTCATGAACAGTCAAGAATTGCACCATTTATAACGATCTGTCCCTAGGGACAACGCATAGGGATCTAGATCCCTATGCGTTGTCAAGCTTTAGTCACGCTTGTTTTATTTTCTTTCCAAGCGGGCATATTAAACATAATATCCTCATTTCATTGGTGAACAGTTTCGGGAATATAACATGCCTCTGCCTCACCCTCGGCGTTCCTGTATCTAAAAATGTTTAAAATGCTGGTTTTGTACGTGGACTTTCACAGTCGCAGCGACGTACCTACATGAATTACATTTAAATTCTCAGATGTATCGCCAGTTTATTTGGCATAGCTGCAGTGATTTTAGAACCACCAAGGTTTCAACGGAGTCAAAGGTTTTGTCATTATCCACAAACGCTAAGCACAAGGGCTTATTATACTCTTCAGAGTTCTGTATAACCTGCCTCACTGTGTGGATGAGGTATATTGTGCTAAATGTTCTGCGAAGCCCGGCCAGTTTCGGAGGCTGAATCTAGTCAAGTCTTCTTACGAAACGATTTGTGATGATAATCGAAAACAGCTTTTAAAAGTGGCTCAAGAGTTAAATGGGATAGATTTTTAATAGGGTCTTGTCTTACTTCTTGAAAAACAGTATTAGAACACTCTTGTTTCACATCCTTAGGAGTGGAACAGGAGTGAACTCTTATTTTAGTCTATTAAAAATGTACAATATGTGACTATTGTGACTATGTAACCTTTATAGGTTTCATTACAATTAGTGTCATTGATGAAGCTAGAGTCAATTATTTATTTCAATAATTTCAATTATATTGTTCGCAAAATTAGGGTATTCTGTTATGTTTCTTCTTTTAGAGACTAGTTTCATTTATATTTGCTTTCGAAATAATTCATTGAAAATAATAATATTGTATTTCACTTACCTACATTTTAAACAGTTATGACAAAATCTTGATTAGGACTTCCCATGAAGAATGATGTATGTGGAACTTGCGACAATTCATAGATAAGTTTTTCCAGATAACTTTGTAGGATGTGACAGAACCGACTAAATATAGTGTACCAAATGCCGATAAAAAAGTCATGTCTGACTTTTCTCATATTTACAAAAGGAAATATTACATTTTACTATTATGTATATGAGCTCTTAAATATATGACAATTTTTAATATTTTTTTTGTAAACCTAATTTGAATCATTAAAAAAATATAAGCAATTTAAACTTTGACACGCTCTCCTGTAAAATTACTGTTTTGCAGATCCGATATTGTTAATAGGGACAGGCGAAATGGTGGCCAGCTGGCACAATAGAGTGCTAGCTTATGATTATGACACTTTCTATATAAATCCGTTGCATTTTGAAATAATTTTCTATACCATTGCTTCATGTACTGAGGGCGATTTCGAAGCGATTATTAAAAGGCGACAACTGAAAGTGACTGTGCAAATAGTTTAAATTGAAGATTTCATCGCAAGGTGACCAAAATTTTCGCAACATATAATTTTATATTAAGTCTTAAATGTCAAGGGTCTAAAATAAAAGAGTCAGTGAAAGACATAACCGTGTTGATAAAAGCTATTATGTCAGATGAAATAAGGTCGGTAATCGTTTAAAAATCATACTTATGAACTACACAATATGCTACAGCGGTATTGGAAAAGTATCCATTTAAAAGTAGAGCAAAATCCATACACGTGGTTATGTTGAATTTCCTTCTACATAAGAAATAGCTACTGGTGAGCTGGCATAATATGATAACCGATAAGTCATCATCATCATCAGCCGGAAGACGTCCACTGCTGAACAAAGCCTTCTCTAGAACATCCGAACGGCAATTTCCTGTTTGCATCCATCGGTTGCCTACGACTTAAATCATCAGCACACCAGGGGTGTCTGTCTACGCTGCGTCTTCCGGTTCGTAGTCGCCACTCGAGAACTTTTATACTCCTTCGTTGGTCACTTCTACATGGAATGTGGCTGATAGCTACTGATTGAATAAACCCTTGGTGGATATTAGAGTCAGATTCAATTTGAATACTTAACCAAATATTTCCGCAGAATACAAAACCTGCCTACAGTCCGCCATTTTAATTTTACTTTCGAAATTGCGGTCGCTCTTATCTGTTTTAGCAAAAAAAAAAACCGGCCAAGTGCGTGTCGGGCCACGCACAGTATAGGGTTCCGTAGTTGCCCATCAAAATACTTATGCGAACTAACTAAACTGATTCGCTGAATTTAATTTTAAAAAGAAGAATTTTCAAAATCGGTCCAGGAGTCTTTGAGAAATCGGGGAAAATACATAAGAAAAAAGATTACGACGGATTTAGAACCTCCTCCTTTTTTAAAATTTAGTTAAAAATAGTTGACGATAAAAACCTACCTATCCCCAAAAAACATACCTATAAAAGCTGTAAAAATAAAGTTGACAAACTTACATTTGCAGTTGTCTCCGCTACATTTTGTTTAAGAAAATAGATATCCAAGTACATTTTATAAGTTGGTCGACTATTACTCGTAAAGTTGTAAAGCCTACTTAGTCATGATAATTTTCTTTTAAACTTCGTTATATATACTACTATTGTGAATTTTTTCACACCCCCAAACATAACCGTTTAGCTGGTAGAGGGGGGGGACACTCAAGTCGAGCAAAATTTAGCACTTTAAAGCTTAATATTTCACAAACGAATTTTTTATCAAAAAATTGTTAATGGAAGCTCACATTATTTTTAAAGACCTATTTAATGATACCCCACACCAAGGGGTACGCGAGAAAAAAAAATCCTCACTTTACGTGTAAGTACTGGAGGTACCCTAAAAAAAAATATTTTTCGAGATTTTATTTTACCACTTTTTTGGCACAACAAATCCGTATATTTACACCAAATTACAGCTCTCTAGTACTGTGCGTCTCTGAGCTAAACTGCGGACAGACGGACGGACGGACGGACGGACGGACGGACGGACGGACGGACGGACGGACGGACGGACGGACATAGCGAAACTATAAGGGTTCCTTGTTGACTACGGAACCCTAAAAAAATAGTATTGTATCTATGAATGGTGCCCTGATGGCGCCACCATCAGATAGCTTTTATTTGTAACTTTACATTTTACACGATTGTCGCCTACAATAGATACTTGTTTGATTTGATGCCAGATATTGAATGTAACAATGATGCTGCTGTTTTATAAATAAATTAGATATTTCAGCAAATTATGTTTCATACAATTACTGATACCTATTTATATCCCTTTCTATAAGTTCCCAAGGTCCATCACAAGGTACCTTTCATCGTCCCTCGTCGTGGACGAATGTTACATTGCAATCTCAACTTTACTATCAAATATCAACCACTATTTACCATAATGGCTGGCTGTTGAAAGCGGCTTCACCCGCTACAACTCCAAAATTCTCCAACGGGAACATATCGGGATAAAAACTATCCTGTGTTAATCCAGGTTATAAACTATCTGTGTAACAAATTTTAACCAAATCCGTTCAGTGGTTTTTGCTTGAAAGAGTAACAAACATTCCTACAAACACATACATACATCCTCACAAACTTTCGCATTTATGTAGTGTCAATGATATCCATTATTTTGTCAAATCTAATATCTTTAAACGAGCAATTCTTGTATATTTATTTACATCAGGATCTCGGAAACGGCTCGAAGGATTTTCATGAAAGTTAGAGATTAGGGGTTTTTCGGCTCAAGGAATCGATTTATCAGTTTTAATAAATCGGTCCCAGGTTCGAGAAAAGCTCGGTTCCCAAGATATAGACATTTTTAAAACCGAGCGAAGCTCGGTCAACCAGATATTAATTTTTATATGTGCAAATAAATTTTTAAAAGTGTAGGTATATTATCTTGTAGTTGTAGAGTAATTATCATATGATAATTGTTTATTTGAAAGTGTGCAATGAGGGGTGCATGACGACAGAATATGGCATCAGCAACTACTCCTTCATAGTTGAATTGTTCCTTTGCATAATACATAAACTATACAAGTATTTATGAGATAATAATTAAATAAAGACAAGGACAGTGTTAGGGCTTGCAGAACCGGTACTTTTTAAAGCCCGGTACCGAAGTTTCGGTACTGGGACATGGAACCGGGATTTCCCGGGAAATTCGGTACTTTCGGTACTCACGTACAAACGCTGTTACCTTATCGAATGAAAGGCACGAGTGCGTGCACACTACATAAAATTATCTAAATCAGTTGAAAAATCTTTTTCCAAAAAAATGTGACCGCCTTCAAAAACAACCACAAAAAAGTATAAAATAACCTAAAAAACTTTTCTTTCGGAAGTCGGTGACTTTTTTTATTAATTTCATTGTCTCATTTGCCACCGACTTCCGAAAGAAAAGTTTTTTAGGTTATTTTACAGTTTTTTGTGGTTGTTTTTGAAGGCGGTCACATTTTTTTGGAAAAAGTTTTTATTTTACTCTTTTTAGTTTAAATATTCAACCAAAATTCTTGTCAAATACATCATTTTCTTACATGTGCACTAGAATTTTGTAATCCGTAGCACCGGTAATAACATCGATAACATCTCATTAACATTTCATTCATTCCCTATCTCAAAAACTACTGAACCGATTTTGATGAAATTTGCAGTTTTCCCTAAGTTGGACAATACCTAGTACAATAAAAAAAGAATTACTTAAATCGGACTTGAAGTTCCGGAGATATGCGAACACAAACATAATTTTCTTACATGAGGAGTTGAACCTTCCATCATCAGCTCAGCTACATGAGATGATGATTTCCATACGCAAGTACTTGATTTACTTCATAAGATTTGCGAAAAACTATGTGTCAGCCAATAAAATTTGAGGGTTGCCCTCGATTTCTCCAAGATCCAATCATCAGATCGTGAAATGGTGATAATGGGACCACACGGGAAGCACCAGCTTTCGAATAAAAAATGAATTATTTAAATCGGTTCACCCAGTCGCAAGTTATGAGGTAAGAAACATAAAAAAAAAATACAGTCGAATTGATAATCTCCTCCTTTTTTTGAAGTCGGTTAAAAATGAACTCATTACAAATGTGGGTGGGATGGAGTAGTTCATAAAACTTTGTTTTATTCGTAAATCTATAATTGACACTAAACATCAGAACATAATCTCAAGGAACCGAATTTAAATGCTTTTTTTAAGCTATTGCATAGCTTTTATCGCGGGCTCTGATCGCGGCGCCGCGACCAAATCATTCATTCAAGACAATGACATTCCCAGACATTCCCAACAAAAACCTAACGAAAATACCCGACACCACGCGTCGTCTAACGTCGTTTCAGTTCGGGAGATTTCGGTAATTATAAAAATATCCGTCATAAAAACAATTAACTTTATCTTACTAATTCTAAACGGCTAGCTACAAATAGAGTTTTCATAATGAAACCTACTTATAAAATTCTCCTGCAACAAAGAAGTTCCATATTACAGTAGTGCATCACAAACATTTTAATTTTCTTTTAAAATAAAATAGTTATTTGTTATGCAAGGCTGCAAAGTTGATATTTGGCGCGAAAATTTCGCTTCGCTCAGTTTTCAATCCAAGTAGTATTGAAAACTGAGCGTGGCGAACTTTTCAAAGGTACGAGATGCAGAAAAACTTTGCTTCCGAATGCAACACAACTTTTTACCTCACTGAGCGAGGAAATGCAGTATGGGCGGCTCTGCGCCTCACCTGCCAGTGAAGAAAATAATTGACTACAAAATATTTTGTCCGAATTTTGAACAAATCTTTGCGCTCTAGCACGCTAAATGGAGTTTTGCGCAAAACGCGCGAATGAATAGAATCTTTCCGAGCGAGTGAAGTGGAAAAAAAAGGTAGCTTCTCGCAATTTCCGAGTACCACATGTATTTTTGTATATTGTTTTAAAAATAACTTTTAAATATAATAATTCAAATATATCAGAACTATATTTTGAGTATTGGAAATTTCTACTTTATTTTGAATTAGAAATAAGCCTATCTTTGTCATGTAATTGCTTTCTTCTTTTCTCTATAGAATAAGTCTATAACATCACATACTTGTTCACTTTTTTCCCTTCTACTATAAATAAATATCATTAAACAAACTGTAGCAAAACAAAACTAGTATAATGCTTTAGCGAGATGAAAAAAATATAAATAATGTAACAAACGCTATTATTTTCTTTAAAATAAAGGTAGTATCATAAAAAAAAGTAAAAGCTTTTTAGAGATTAATAAACCAAGTAATTATAAAATACACAAAATCTGAGCATTAAAGTTGTTCTCTTCAAAATGAAAGTAATGCAATAAATGAATCATAATCATCATAACTGACCCCTTACTTACATTGCTGATTAGTTTTTGTTTATGAAATTCTCATTATTTTCAAATAAAATGTTTTATATCAATAATATTGTAAAAGAATAGTTTATTTGATATGATTTGTAAATTTATATTAAAAAAAGAAGGAAAATAATAAAGTACCGAAAGTACCGGGACTACGGGACGAAGAACCGGTACAGGATTGCTTTAAAAATTCCCGGGATTTCCCGGTATTTTCGGTACCGGGATTTCCCGGTTGCATGCCCTAGACAGTGTCCTACAAGTCGCTTGTCTCTATCTAATCTCACTTTACTATCACCGACGCGTGATAAACGACGCAAGAATCTTGTCCGACTGATTATTATTGCGGTCAGAAGCATTGGTAATGTGATGCGATGTCTTTCACAAACGTGTGTCGATTATTGCAATTTACACCTTATTACAAAAGCCTTAAGAGTCACATGATTGTGTCTTGAAGGGACTTTACGAAGATGAATTGATTGTAGTTATAAGTTCATGTTCGATAGTGATAAGTGGCTTCTTACCTTATTCATTCATCTTGCAGGGGTTTGTGTTCGCTCTGAAACAGAAAATGGTGAAATTAGTAATGATATATTTATGGAAAATTATAAGTAAAATACATAAGGACAGAAGTCTTAGGTAGTACCTACCTTAATATTGTGATCAAAAAATTAGAATCATAATTGTCTCTTAATTGATTATTAATTTACGCTCAAAAGAGGGTCATCGTGCGCTGTGGCGCTTTTTGGGGGAAGACCTACGTCCTACAATAGGCTGACATGATGATGATAACTTTACGCTAAATACAGAGTTAATAAACTTAATTACCAAGAAAACTAAAAATCTCTTAACGCTACCTATATTTTACACCTATCACTTTATCACACAACGCAGACTATTTTTCAATTTTATAATAAAAACAGCTTCTACAAACAAGTAGTACAAGAAACACCTTCTCTTGTCAACAGCGGGCGTGTTTATACTGTTAACAGCTCCGCCCATTCAATGGTCATTCATCACCGTTTAAACTGTTATACAAACGTATGACTTGATATAACTGTAGACAGGCAGATTAATGTGATAAACATACACAGCGCCTTATTACAAAAACTAAATAAACCTTGTTTTAAACCTGGACTATCAAGTCCAGGCTTATATCTGCGGAACCATGCTTTAAATTTCTCCAAATTACAAAACTTAGATAACACGTGGACCTTAGTACCGTAATTTGAACCATTTTCGAAACAATCAAACCCAACATGCGTAATACCCATTAAATCTACCATGTTTAAATACAATTTGGAAGAAAAAAAAAAAAGAAAAACAACAACACAATGAAAAAGTTAATATACTCGTATTATGAGAAACTTTGATACACCTTTTTTTTTGACACACACGCGGCCCGCCTCCTCCTTCGCGAGCATTACTGCTTCGCAGAAGGAGGCGACCGCTTCCCACTCCGTCTCGCCCCGCAGCAAGGCCGCGACCAATGCTGGGCGCGAGAGGTCTCAGCCTATCGCCGCCGTGAGGACACGTCGGTGCTCTGCCCAAGCGAGGACTCGACTGTGTCCTCCGGGCGATCTTCGCAGTGGTGACACCCAGGCGTTTCCTCCTTTCGCATCAGACACTGGTACCTCCCGAAACTTCAGTGTCCGGTGAGGACCTGCGTCACGCGGTAGGTCAGGACGCCGTGACTTCTATCCAGCCACTCCTCAAAGAGGGGTCTTACTGCCGCAATTGCGGCGTGCCCGAAACATGAAGAATCTTTAGAGATCCAAGTTCACTCAGGAGCAAAAAACCGGCCAAGTGCGTGTCGGGCCACGCACAGTGTAGGGTTCCGTAGTTGCCCATCAAAATATTTATGCGAACTAACTAAACTGATTCGCTGAATTTAATTTTAAAAAGAAGAATTTTCAAAATCGGTCCAGGAGTCTTTGAGAAATCAGGGAAAATACATAAGAAAAAAGATTACGACGAATTTAGAACCTCCTCCTTTTTTTGAAGTTAGTTAAAAATTGTTGACGATAAACGTAAAAACATACCTATTAGAGCTGTAAAAATAAAGTTGACAAACTTACATTTGCAGTTGTCTCCGATACATTTTGTTTAAGAAAACATATTATCCAAGTACATTTTATAAGTTGGTCGACTATTACTCGTAAAGTTGTAAAGCCTACTTAGTCATGACAATTTTCTTTTAAACTTCGTTATATATACTACTATTGTGAATTTTTTCACACCCCCAAACATCCCAACCGCAGTGGTAGGCGCCCGCAGCGTCGGACGTCAGCAGACGATCTCCGGCCACCGTAGGCGCGGGCATGCGGGCAGCGAGTAAAGGGCAACTCGCAGCCCGACCGTGGACCATGCCCGGGTCGACGGCGCGTTGTGTCCCACGCGCGCCTCAAAGAGCGTCAGCATAATGATGGGGCCCCCTCTCAGAGGGCCAAAGCCTGCCGGGGTCGCGGGATTATTTCCTTACCGTGACCCCGGAACATAACAGGCTACTGAAGGACACCGTGGATTTTAGTCAGTACAAGTCTGACAGTCCCTCCCGCCCTGCCCGGGGTGGGAGGACTCATTTGATGATTTTACCACGCTAAAAAAAAAAAAAAAAACCCCAAACATAACCGTTTAGCTGGTAGAGGGGGGGGACACTCGAATCGAGCAAAATTTAGCTCTTTAAAGCTTAATATTTCACAAACTAATTTTTTTATCAAAAAACTGTTAATGGAAACTATCATTATTTTTTTAAGGGCTATTTAATGATACCCCACACTAAAGGGTACGCGAGAAAAAAAAATCCTCACTTTACGTGTAAGTTCAGGAGGTACCCTAAAAAAAAATATTTTACGAGATTTTATTTTACCACTTTTTCGGCACAACAAATCCGTATATTTACACCAAATTACAGCTCTCTAGTACTGTGCGTCTCTGAGCTAAACTGCGGACAGACGGACGGACGGACGGACGGACGGACGGACATTTTTTTTTTTTTTTTTTAGCGTGGTAAAATCATCAAATGAGTCCTCCAACCCCGGGCAGGGCAGGAGGGACTGTCAGACTTCTACTGACTAAAATCCACGGTGAGATCGTCTCGCGACGTCCGTCGCCGTGGGCGTCCTACACCGCGGTTGGGGCGGAGGGAGGACTCTGTCCTCTCTCGCTCGCGGCGCGCCTCCTCCTTAGCGAGCATTACTGCTTCGCAGAAGGAGGCGACCGCTTCCCACTCCGTCTCGCCCCGCAGCATGGCCGAAACCAATGCCGGGCGCGAGAGGTCTCCGCCTATCGCAGCCGTGAGGACACGTCGGTGCGCCGCCCAAGCTGGGCAGTCCTGCACCGTATGCTCCACCTTGTCCTCCGGGCGATCTTCGCAGTGGTGACACCCAGACGTTTCCTCCTTCCGCATTAGACACAGGTACCTCCCGAAGCACCCGTGCCCGGTGAGGACCTGCGTCAGGCGGAAGGTAAGGACGCCATGACTTCTCTCCAACCACTCCTCAAAGAGCGGTCTTACCGCCGCAATTGCGGCGTGCCCGGCCGTCGGTCGCGACAGTCGTTCCTTCCATACTGCCCTGAGATTGCGCCGGAGGTCTTCGCGCCGCACCTCGACTTCTCGAGGCAGCGGGGTCACGCCCCGGCGCTGCGCCTCCACGCGCCACTCATAGACGCGCTGGAGGGCAGTCGCCTCCAGATCCCAAGACGGACATAGCGAAACTATAAGGGTTCCTTGTTGACTACGGAACCCTAAAAATGTCCCTGTTCCCAGTGCGTCTACATAGGTCTACATGAGATTATTGTTTAGTTTTACTGGTACTTACCAGTAAAACTAAACAATAATCTCATGTAGACCTATGTAGACGTATACTGTGTAGATGATGTGTACTGGTAAGAATACTGGGATCAAATTTCCCAGTATTCTTACCAGTAAGCATTGGGAAGGAAAATCCCAGTGTATTGCTAGTCTGAATTCTGGGTAAAAAAAACCGGCCAAGTGCGTGTCGGGCCACGCACAGTGTAGGGTTCCGTAGTTGCCCATCAAAATATTTATGCGAACTAACTAAACTGATTCGCTGAATGTAATTTTAAAAAGAAGAATTTTCAAAATCGGTCCAGGAGTCTTTGAGAAATCAGGGAAAATACATAAGAAAAAAGATTACGACGAATTTAGAACCTCCTCCTTTTTTTGAAGTTAGTTAAATAGTTGACGATAAAAACCTACCTATCCCCAAAAAAACATACCTAATAAGCTGTAAAAATAAAGTTGACAAACTTACATTTGCAGTTGATTTATTATTTCTCCGATACATTTTGTTTAAGAAAACATATTACCCAAGTACATTTTATAAGTTGGTCGACTATTACTCGTAAAGTTGTAAAGCCTACTTAGTCATGATAATTTTCTTTTAAACTTCGTTATATATACTACTATTGTGAATTTTTTCACACCCCCAAACATAACCGTTTAGCTGGTAGAGGGGGGGGGACACTCGAATCGAGCAAAATTTAGCACTTTAAAGCTTAATATTTCACAAACGAATTTTTTTATCAAAAAACTGTTAATAGAAACTCACATTATTTTTTAAAGACCTATATAATGATACCCCACACTAAGGGGTACGCGAGAAAAAAAAAGTCCTCACTTTACGTGTAAGTACAGGAGGTACCCTAAAAAAAAATATTTTACGAGATTTTATTTTACCACTTTTTCGGCACAACAAATCCGTATATTCACACCAAATTACAGCTCTCTAGTACTGTGCGTCTCTGAGCTAAACTGCGGACAGACGGACGGACGGACGGACGGACGGACATGGCGAAACTATAGGGTTCCTTGTTGACTACGGAACCCTAAAAACTACTGATCCCAGCTCCTATTTTTCTGTGTCTTGCACGTCGCTTACAGTGCACTACAATGAAGATCATGTAGCTGACATACAAAGTTTTGTTACAAAAAAAAACTATTTTTCTATTTATTCATATTCTAGTGAATATGAAAAAAACAATTTCTAAGCAAATAGAGCTAACACTTAACTCATACCGCTTTTAGCACCACTGTATTATTAAGTAATGCATGGTGCAAAGCAAACAAAACAAAACTGCACCCAATGTGTGGAGTTATGCCGAAGTTCTACTAAAACAATATAGGCACACAATTGCTGTGTGTTTAACTTCATTTTCAGTGTTTCTTAGTCTACGAAGGAACACAAAGCAACTCGTTTCCTCTGAAGTCGACACTCGCTTCTCTGAAAAGACGGGGCGCGGAAACTCGGACAATATTCTCACGGCGTCGACGTAGTCAGGGTGGTCTCACGACTTACGACCATTCACCAAACATACATGTTTATTTATTTGTGTAACTTCTCTTGTACGACTTAAGTAATGTGCCGAAACCTTGTAAACTATCGTAATAGCACTTTCGTGTCGTAGTTCTGCTTCTTCACTGAGACGTGTCGTTACCGTTATTAATTACGTGTAAGTTTGCGTTTATGATCGCTCCACAAATTAGTCTTGGAGTATGGATTAGGCAAGGTTTGGATTGTGTAACATGCTCAAAAACTGTTATGTAATTTTAGTCTTCAGTGTACGTGTACACCTATACAGTCATTTTGTATTCTTCCTCCGTTTTCTTGCCTAGATCTCGTGTAGTCATCACTAGAAAGTGACTCTTTCTCCCCAACGAATTACCTAATATCTGCGGCCCTAGTAAGAATTTTCACGCGTTTCGTTGGTGACGTAAAGTGAACGTGAGTCTGTTTGTGAGCTTAGAAATAGATAAAATTAATTCTTCATTCGAATACAAAAATATAGTAGAGGTGTTTTTTTTTTCAATTTACTAGAACGGTCGAATACGCAGAAATCATGCTAGGACCTCTGAACTTTCACGTGGCCTCAGGGATTGATACTTCTAGATTAAACGTCATCGAATTCTTGTCATAATAATGTCCATGATATCTACACCGATTTTAGTGCAAGCAACTTATTGGTTGAACTGTTACGTCTTTTCTAATTAGTTCTATAACTGAGCATCGAGGAAAAAAATAATACTATTCCTTCCACAATTACAAGTACTAGGTACCTTTCCATATTAATACTCAACAAACAATAAACGATACGCATTGCCCGTTCATTCACTTAAAAGCAATTACCAGAGGGCCAATGATTCTGACGATTCTGGATCGCCAGTGTACTTAAGTACCAGTCATTAGAGATGATTTTTGCTAAAACCCTGCTCAGTTTTACGTGGTTATGACGGGTGCGATATGGTACGATGAGTAGCGGTCGCTGGAGCGTACGAGTAACTGCCCAGAACTACGCTACTCGACTCTTCCTGGTTTTTTACTAAGGAAATGGTTGACTGATAGAAATAATTCTTAATATTATCATAGTCTTTGTAGAATATTTATTAGTTAGGAGGTTATTAGATAAGTTTTTGTAGTCTTTGAATTAATTGCGGTTCTTAAAGGTCTTGCTTAGAATAGCTACGAGGTATGATGAGCTTCGGTAAATAGGGTAAAACAATAAAAAAACAGCATAATATTTGTTAAAACTGTTGTTATATAAAACGTAGGCTTGACTGTTTTGAGGAACACTTTTTGTCCTGTTTTATATTCAAATCAATTATAATGACGACCGTGCATTCAATTTCGTGTGGACTTTTCGATACAAGATTGTAGTCTGCGAATTAAAAATATAAGACCTTCATAATAAGACGATATCACCACATTAGACATGTCGACAGTCGACACCAAACTACGCATTTAGCCAATCTGCTTACGCGAAACGACTTCTAAGTTCCCACAGTTGAGTAAATTCAAAAAACCACAGACTAATGCAAAGGGCAACGTATCGCAGCTAATATTCTGTAATAAGCATGCTCACCGCGTAGTAATGAGGGTGTATGCTTGACAGTCTACACAACCATAGACCAGAAGTACAGCTTCCATTAAAACTTTAAAAAAAAGAAGAATAATGTCCCAGTTTAAATGCGATGCGCACTTCGATAAGTGATGGCGAAGACTCCCGCCTTTTAATCTATGGTTTTAATCATGTGAGGCGTCAATTTATGCGTTCGCAGAGAGATTATCAACGGTGTTAACAGAATTTAAAGCAGCGTTTCCCAACCTTTTTCGGCCACGGACCCCTCGGAAATCAAGCACAGTTTTCACGGACCCCCATAATAAAATAATAATAATCACATCATTCATTTAGTCTTGCTCCCCGCAGGTTGGCGCACGTTCTCTGTGCTAACTAACATTTATGTATGGTCCAGAGATGACACCGCGGACCCCCATACATATACTTGCGGACCCCCGGTGGTTCGCGGACCACAGGTTGGGAAACACTGATTTAAAGGAAGCTTTTTTATTGTTTGGGTTTTGTGAACTTGACACGTGCTTGTCCCTTTCAAAATATTATTATGAAAGGTCGAAAAAAAGATGTCCACCGCCTTTTGACACAACTACCGCTATTTCTTAATTTTTTTCCTAATTGTTGTATATTAGATAGTACACAGTAGAAAAAAAAACTGACATCGCTTCAAGAAAATATCGTGATCAAGATGGAATCACAAATCCTCTTGAGTAAGCATAAGTTATAAAAATCCCTGCATGAGAAGTCGCCTTTGCCCAGAAGTGGGTAAATAATAGTCTGATAGATAGATACTAGCTAAGAAATTTATATCTCGAAAATAATATAGTTATTGATAAATTATTTTGAACTGATATTACTGTCTTTTATATTTGTGGGTGCACAACCAACCTTCGGTCAAGAGCCAGTGGCACTGTCGCGGAAACTCGCATAAGCATTCACCGTGTTAGAATTTCTACCAATTTTGTTGCAAGCCTTCAAAATTAAAACAATTTTTGTATTTATTCAAATATTTAAGCTGCTAGATATTAAATACCAGCTTTTTAATAGGTAATAATCTATCTTAGCGCAAAACATTCAAATCCATTCCATATAATATATGTGTAGTAGTAAATTCAAGCCCCTTTTGCTTGAAATAAGCATCATCGCAAACTTTTGCATGGTCCGTTGTTATTGTGCTGTGCAGACAATAATATTGTGAATAATAGCTATTTAAAAATAATAATTTATTAATGAATTAGTTTGTCAAATAAAATATTAATTTAACATAATTGCTTAATTGATAGAAAGTGATGTTTTAATAGGTTGTAGTAGGCCCCAGGTTTAGCAGCGGTAACTAATTTAAAAAGACATTACGAAGATCTAAGTTTTATGCAAAGTAATCGATTAAATTGTATTACATTCGGTAATCTAATAATCTTCTGAAGGATTTAAACAGTTTTACGCCAGAATGCGTTAAACATCAACATCAAATGAAGCATAGACATAGTTTCAGAGTCGCGTGGCAGCCCTGATACGCAAAGGGCATGGGAATGTGCATTATGGTTTTTATCCAGTCAGTAGAGCCTGACAGTACCTTCAGCTCTATCCGAGAGGACTCAGTTGAAGATTTCCACACCACCAAAAATAAGTGGTAAGTATACAGATTCAACTAGACTCTCTTAGAGTTTCTTATTGTAAGAAATTTTAATCCATACTCGTACACCAAAGCCTTCGAATGGTAGGTAATTAAAAGTATTTGTTACCGCTTTTACCTTCTCGTGGTATTAAATAAATTCTTTCACACATTATTTACCAAAATTCTTTCTGCATGAGCACCTACTTTTCTACCTACGATCCCCACTTGGGTATTTCTCGTCTAATCACCAGTAGTTATGGGTTTATCATTCAAATCACGACACATCGTGATCTGAATCTCATTCTGGAGTACTTACCGCTCCTCTGACAGCGTGCGTGGCCGAAATATTTGGCTATGTGCAAATCAATTCTCGCTGGCAAATTGCGAGACGGTGTCGCAATCAAATGGAAGAATTTTTAGATACTTAAGTAAATGATGGAGGGAGATTTTGGAATATAGTGGTGTGAGAAAAGAGTGATAAGGAGCATTTGTAAACATAACTTAAATTGCTTTTAACCATAAACCGATCTATGCTTGACCTAATCGGGCACGCCGCAATCGAGGCGGTAAGACCGAGAGTAAGAGGCGTCTTTGGGGAGTGGCTGGATAGGCGTCACGGCGTCCTGACCTTCCGCCTGACGCAGGTCCTCACCGGACACGGGTGTTTCGGGAGGCACCTGTGTCTCATGAGGAAGGAGGAAACATCTGTCTGTCTGTCAGTCACATAGAAAAGCGAAATCGATCCGACAGTCTATGTGACTGGCTTCAAAAAATTCCATTTATTACAAACAAAAACGCTTCGCTTCGCGTTCGCCACGCCTGTCTATTTGACAATGGCTTAAAAGTTATACCGACTCATTATAAAGTGTCTTATTTGTTTACTAACTAAAGTAACAACTCGAAAACAACAACAATAAAACCGACTTCCAAAAATTAGGCCCGGGGCAGACGAAACAATTATTAACGCATTTAGCATGCGAACTACGCAGTGACAAAGTCGTGATGTCTGCCGACCCGACTTTTACTTTGTCTTGTAACAACTAGACCGTGATTTGTCTAGTACGTTCCTATTCTACCTCATTTCAATTTCTACGGCACACACGGAATTTTATAATGAGTGTGTGGCTTTACTTACATTTTATACTAGTTGTGTCTAGTTAGAAGTGTCGGAACTAGTCGTTTATGCGCCCAGTGCGAGCTCTTTAACTGCACCCTGGCTTGGCCAATTGTGGTCCGTGCCATTTCTACACCCCTCCAGGGTCTGCGTCCTGTGCCTGGCCATTATTGGCACACCGCTATTTTCGGCACTGCGTCTAGAGGTGGTAAGAGCTACTGGTAAGTCACTACAAAGGGCAGTTGAATGAATAGGGTGGACTTTGATTCAGAAAGAGTCGCTCGACCCAAGGCTGGGAGGACTTATTTTATGAAAAAAGTGACACTACTGTCCGTAAAAAGCGTTTGATTGCGCGGTAAAACAGATTGTTTTTGGGTTTCTCTCTTTAAGGATTTATCAGTATCAGCTCAAACTCTGTATTTATGCCCGGAATAACAATGTCAATAGGCTCGTCCCCTGTTACATAAAACTTAATAATAACTATTGAATTGTTGGCACTACGAGCATAATAACATTATGTCGTTTTATCCGTTTGTATTACTAGTTTAAAAGTGTTGAAGTATAAAAGCTTGAGCCTAGACTGGCAATCATGTTTAATTTTCTTCATGTGGCCAATTTTCCGCTCTAGTGCTATAATACTGTTGTCCTGTAATGGAACTGGTCCTGCGCTTGTTAATAATGCGCTCGGTTAGTTCCTTCAGACAGAACATGCGTTTGTATTCTGGAATACAAAACGCACAAAACGGATCGCCGTGAACAACGTGTCGTTGGTCTCAGTATCATCCGCCTTTTCCCGAACTTTGTTAAGATCAAGGCCAACTGGATTTGCATCTAGTAAGACTGGACTTCACTAGCTACTTTTGTAATTTGTGACTTTGACATTTACTTGCCTACCAGTGTTTGTGTGATCGTCACGTGACTCAGAGTAAATCTAGCTACAAAAGTTCCAGGTTTTAAAACAACTCATTTTAACTCTCTAAAATAAATGTTAGCATCTATTGCGTTAATAAACTGGTCACGCAACGTCAGTACGTTTATGATTAAATGTTTTGTCAGCAGATTGTAGATCCAGCAAAGATATAGCTTTCCTAAATCCATTAAACATCTCGAAGAGTAATAAATAGCAACAGAAAGCTAAACATGCAATAAAATACAGTTCAAATAGAAATTAGTTACTCTCTGCTAAAACCAAGTTAGTAAATTATTAACTCTTCAACATTTAAATGACTATAAAGTCGTAATAGTTGCTATGAATGAACATGACGTGAGTGGGGGTTCGCTAATTTCTAGGGAAGGAAAATTATGCAAGACGCGTGTGCCCATCGCAAGTAAGACTTTCCGGGCTAGTGTTGCTAGCATAATCGTAAACGTGATCGCACATTAGTGTTGCCAGTTAAATAAATATGCGAAACAATATTTCTTTAGTGGGTAGTTATGATAAATTGGAAGCAGTTTGTGTTTGGAGTGAAGTGACTTCACCCTGGTGGCATTTCTTGTTTGAATGTTTGAGTTGAAGTAGTTTAAACATTACAAATGGTTTCGCTTTGACTGCTGAACCTTTGTATGTGTGTGAATAAATATTTTGATTCTGTCATAAACTATTAGATACCCATTTAAATATCTTCAAATGTTAGACGAATGATGGTGTAATGAATGTCGCTATTTACTTAGCAGTCTTCGATATATAATATTTCCAAAGCATTACTTTAAATATTAGTCTTTTCAAAAGTGCAGAATATCTAGAATTAAAGGATGAAAAACGTTAACAACATTTTCTTTCTTATAATAAATCCGTACCAACATTTTGAAAATTCAGCAATCTTTAGAAATTAACAAAATATCGTAAAACGTAGTGCACAAGTATATTGTTTTAGCAGCATTTTCATGACAGCGTCTTTATAAACCTTACTTGGTACTTAGTTTAGTGTCATCTCTGAGAGTACTGAGAACCGCTACATTGTTTTTATTGTTTCATTAATAAACAGATGTGTTTATCGGTTCCTTTTGAGAGCATGCACCATTGTCTACCAATTCAACAAGATATGGGAATGATCATTTTATATCTGTCAGGTACGTGATTATGAATTAATGGATGCTATTGTTTAGTGTACAAACTTACAAGTTTTGAAGAAATTATAATAAGGATTGTTGTTGTATTATCTTAGTAAAAATACCGCTTCGATTTTATGGCGTTTTAGTCACAAATGCAACATGAATAACTTTTATTACCTAAGAAGGTGCAGTGGTGGATTGAAGACTTTGCAAGAAGTGGCACAAAAACGGGACCAACAAAAGGAAATTTATGAAAAGCCTTTGACGCAGCAGAGATGGTATTATTTCAGCTCAGTCACCCTCAGTCAAAGAGTGCCAATCATCCTGGACCTGGGCTGTGTGCAGTCCGCATCCATCCGTTGCCAGCGACCTTCAGTTCGAGCTGGCCAATTGGGTATCTACTTTCAGATTTCTCAGTCATTAAAATGACCCACTTTTAACCCTTGCTACATTACATAGATGCTTTCACAGGTTGAAAAAGAACTCGACGAAACTCGACGAGACTGGTAATAGATTGATGTTTAAAATTTTCACTATCGCTTCTGTGGATGTGATTTGGTGAAATACAACAAAAGTGTATTTCACTAAACAACAATCAATCAATTTATAATTTTTTCGTCGTAGCTGTTCGGCTTTAGGTAAAATATACCTACTAACATGTAAGCGGCAAAACTCATCACACACGGTATTGTATGTATTTCAGTACCCGTATCTAAAATTTAAATACCACTCATGCAGACTCAAAAGTAAACAAGATAAAAAAAGTTAAAGCGCTTTGAGTGACACTTCTTTTTTAGAAGCGTTTTCATGTTAGTTTTTCTTATAATATTTGATGCCTCACAAGTTTATGTCAAACATACGACGCGTGCCTTTTATTAGAAATCTACTACGCATGACCATGTCCACTTAAGAACAGCAAAAGCTTAACCAAATCCTGCTAAATCATTTTCATACAAAACTGTCGGATGACTTCACAAAACCGTATGTAAAACAGTAAGTCTCGAGTAAATCACTCGCTCCACTTTGTGAGTGGTTACAGAATATCGCGTGCCATAATAAAATATCGTCCGTTACACACTCGTTACACAGTTCCGTTACCGAATTGACCATAATAGACAGGCGCGTGCGCATCGATCTCTCTTAATTAATTTGTCTCAACCATAATCGATCGTTCATTTTGAACGATTTGAAAAGAGAAAGAATTTTAACAATTCCGTCGTGAAGGAACATGAAGGGACATCTGTTTCCGTGACGTATATAATATTTGCAAATAAACCTACTTCAAACACACCTTTCGCTATAGAAATTCGAAATGAAAGCTTGCCAACTAACCCGCAAGACTCCGTTACTTCCCGGATTCATATTGTCTTAAGGGCATCCGTTTTCTGTAGTACATGCAATCTAAACAAATGTTCAATTTAATAACCTGAAAGACAAATGAACAATTGTAACCGTTAAAGCAGTCTGGCTGGGCAACTATGTCAAAGTGGCCATAACTCGCGAAATATTTAGGTACGTACTTACCTAAGTACAGTTTATCGTCCGGTAGCGGTGGTCCAACTGAGGTGGGGATCGCAACACCTCGTATGGACCGTTATGACGGCCACATTGGCCGCAGCAAAGTGGTAACGCCTTCTGTACTTCACAGAGGCGGTACGGAAACTATACTATGTGTTTACAGTTAAGTACATTATGTATGGGGATTTTCATCAGTTTTTGTGTCCACGTTAACCTTAATAAGGTTTGAGCCGCTCAGCGATTACCTTCCCTCGAGTTTCGTTTCTTGTTCAAGGTTTTATGCTTGGCACTGTCAGAGGATTTTTTGAATTTATGAAAAGCTTCCGTTTTATGCATATGTGTAAATCAAACTTGTGATTAACATCGAATGGAAACTGCAACTGTGTTGTAATTGCTGTTCGAAAGAAAGTCGTTTATACCGACTTCAAGAGCTGTGCCGTCTGTTTTTATATAGGTATTGAACAATGCTCACATATCATAAAAAGCTCTAGAAACCTCTTCAGTAAGACGCAGATGGATACAAAAGTACTGGGTAGAATTCAATTTATTGTTAAGAATCTATTATATTAGTCATACAATCAATAGTTTCGTTAATTTACATTCGGGCGCGTGCATTGTCAGAATGTCTAGTTTTTTGCTTCGAAAGTGTGTCTTTAAAAGGAAGTGAAGCGTATAAAGTAATAGTTTGGATTAACGTATGTAGGAATTTTGTTTGCTTAACACATTTACCCAATGATTTTGGGCTGTAAACATAATATCATCCGTATAAACTCGCCTGCAAACATAATTGGTAAAAGTTAGGTATCATTCTTTTAAAAATTATACCCATCAATTCAACAAAGTCTGAATTCCCCGATTATTTGTTGTTAATCTGTAGACGGAATTTTACCATCATAATACCTACTCAAATCATTTATCGACCAAACTTCTAAGAGTGCTAAGTGCCGACTATCTTTGCCATAATTTCTTAATCATTTCTTACGACACCCTTGCAAATGTAGTAATAAAATCTAGAATGAAAATCACTTACAACCGACCTTGGCAATGATCACCAGACTTGTAAGACTAGGTTCAAAATGGAGATTTCATCAGCAGAATGTCCTAACGCGACAATTTATATGCAACCTGGCCTTTTGGTCGCGTAAAGATTAAGATAATCAATTTTATTTTAATGCTACGTTTTATTGGTACTGCAGAATTATGCTGTTAGTTTGCTTGAAGAATTTTGAATTGAAATAAACTTGAGACTACTACGAGAGTTGACCAAGATCAAACAATTGAAATGCCCATTCACCTAAGACTTAAAGAAAAAAATGTTGAAATAGTGCGATACGGATGCAATCTGAATTTGTGAATGCAACACTGAAACTAGTTTGTGAATCTTTATTTGTGAGCATGATATTATTAGGTAATGACTTACGATTGTTGTAGAACTATATTTGTAGACTAAGTTTGCAGAATATTTTTAGCAATGTTGGCTACAATTAGGCTAACGTAATATAAGCGAAGAGCAGCTCTTGAAAACTCAAATTCCGCATTATAATTCATCTTAAAATACTAAATAACGTGCAATTTACCGGATACTAAACAGAAATAAGAAGAGCATAATAATAAATAATTTATGCCAACACTATGATTGTGGAGCAAGATAATAATACGCGCATATAATAATCAGTGCATTAATTAATTTTAAATTACATAAAAATGCAAGACTACCATAGAATGTTCATAATAGATAGTTACAGTGGTTGGGTTTGTGCAATCGAGTGGAACTGCATGCATTGCTGCAACTAGGTGGATGACATGTCTATTATGGTCTTAAGCATTAATGATAGAATCGTCTGACACAGGCACAACATAATTCGTATTCCCTTGTTTATATCTTTTTTGGCACCAAAAATGTCCTAGAACCAAAAATTCGAAAACATACTCGTATTATGACAAAACAGACATTGGCCATTATTCACCCGTACTGGACCCGCGTGGTGAATAAGTTTAGAAAGTATTTTGGTAAAAAAAGCTGGTAAAAACAAAAAATAAAATCTTACATAGGTTAGTGTTTGATGAGTAAAAATAATATTATGAGAAGGAAAGAAAATAAAAGATTAAGATTATAAATTGAGGTACTTAATTTTTCCAGAATAAAATTTATAGAACACGTTTTTCAAAGCTTGTTCATGTTCAAATCGGAAAGTTGAGCTTTGAAATGCAATTCATCTCTTCATTTATTTTATTAATGTGGTTTTATTTTTGAAAACAGATTATTTGCAATGTTTTAAAACGGATAAAAATTGCAACATTTATTTGTTTTGATGATTAATATTGATTAATTTGTGGAGAAACGTTCGGATTTGCAACCGGATATCGAAAACTTTCAATCTTTATTAATAGCTAAATTGAAAATGATGCATTGCAATTTGTAAAAAAACTAAATTGCAGGTTGGAAACTAATATTTAAATTCGAAAGATTGTTTGTTGCATTTTGCGTTATCCATCCATACATCAAAAAAGTTTCTGATCAGTGGCATAAGCTGATGTATTTTTATTATGTTGATATATTTTTAAATGGAGGACCTAAAGAGAAGAAGAAATTATAATATACTATAACAACAAAGATTTTAATTTCCCAAAGCGATACCAAACGTTTCTGGATGTGTCACAAAGACGAACATAATATTTAATCTCGTAATTTATTAAGGGATGAAATACCTATGTACTTTAGTACTGATCCCTAGAAAAACAATAAAAACTATCATTTGTGATAAGTGCTATACGGATTTATTGCCAAATTATAAATTTACGCGAGCGAGAGTTTTCTTAAGTATTTCAAAGGCAAAAAAGATTCCGTTACACATATTAACGTCAATTTAATGGAACTTTCTTGTTGACCAAAGTTTTCAATAAACAAATTATATAGTGACGAGGTGATATCGGTATAAATACATCGATAAACCACCGATTTATTATTAAGAGGCACCGAGGCTGTTATTAGACCTGTCTCATTAAAACTATATGAGGAGAGAAGGCCTAGTCAAATAAGAGTAAGGTTTTTATCAGGTTTGTTATCTGGGTCAATGAACTCAATGAATGCATAGTTACTGAACGATCATCGTCATTATCGGTAGCTGATTACTGGTGATGATATTCAAATAAAATTAAATTACCTATGACGCTGAGTGGGTGCAAATCATTAAATTAATACGGTCAAGCAATATTTTTACGGTAGAACAAATTAGCTTGTATTAATGAATAATTTTACTAAGTGTTGTTGCAATCGATTAATCGACTAATCAGCAAAAAATAATGATTACAAATAACGTTTGCCCATCACTAAAGAGTTTGACGTATCAAAACGTCAAAATTAGAATACGTCAAGTAAAAAGCTGCAAATAGATTTATTACGGACGTTTTTAAAAATCTTTTTAATTAACCTTTTGACGAATTAGATCGGTGGATCAGATTAACTTGCGACATTAATTAAGATGCACCTTGACCTTAGATTGTGATCGATGTCTAATTTCTAGAGCACTTAATTAGATTTTAGATTGGATACTTATTTATCGTTTCCCAAACATGTTACGAAACACTTTGTAAAAATTACAAACAATTTGCAATATTTCTCTGTTTAGCCGACTTAAAAAAGGAGGTCCTTCGTTCCTATAATTTAAGATGCTGGGATTATCTCGTGTTAGGCTGAATGGATTTTTGCGGTTTTTATATCGTAAAATTCAAATTAAAACAGAGTCTGAGCTGAGTAATTATATACATAATTTATGTCATGTAGGTATTTTTTATTATATAAAAAATTAAGTGCCTACAGTTGCATCTTAGTAATAGGCATGTTGACAGTATAAATTAATTGCAGATAAAATTGGTCCGCCAGTTCCAGTTTAGAAAATTAATGGATAGATATTTTTTCTTTTATTGTATTAATGCATCTTTTCAAAGATATGACGCATATAATTGATTTCATCACCACTGCTCTCAAAACGGTGAAGGAAAACATCGTGAGGAAACCGGCATGTGCTAGAACCAACAATTTGAAGATATGTGACATCTACCAACCCGCACTGGGCCCGCGTGGTGTATCATGGCCCACTCCCTCTCTCAGAGAGGAGGCCTGTGTCCCAGCAGTGGGAATATTGTAGGCTGATGATGATGAATGCATTAATTTTCGAGAGTAGGACCCGTCAGAAGCAAGTGAAAACGGCAATTATTGCTTTTGGTGTATTGGCAATTTTAGAAGTGTCTGTTCGTCAATTTTGGTTTACGTATTGTAAGTAAGATTCATGTCAAATATTTTTGTCAATCTACATAACTATCGGACTTATAAGTTATTTTCAGTCAAAAATCCTATTGACAAAAGGTTTCAGTAGCGATGATTATGTACACTTCATGGCAAAATTGCATAAGTACCTACGAAATTTTGATGTCTTTATAGGCCAATTTGTTTGGTAATTGCTTGATAAAAGTTCTAAATCAGATAACTTATTTATATCACAATTTATGCATCATTCCTAAAGTCAATACTCATACACTCGAAAATACAACATGGATTAGGTATAATTCGCAGGGTTTACGAAACTTCGAAATTAACGGTATTTTTATTAAAGATTTTATCAGTAGGTATCGGTTCGTGAATCTATTGACCTTATAATTATTATAGGAATTTTCATAAATGTCAAATTTAAAACCTGTTTTTTTTTTTTTTATTGCAATTTCCAATAAGTTGGGTTTCTAACATTCATAACTAGCTTTCTATACTAAACCAGAAATAAAATTCTCAGAATAGTGCAAAAATTAAGCACCTGTCGATGAATTGTTTTTTTTTTGAGAAATCTCATAAGAATAGTAGAATAGCTAATTACAATCTAGGCAACGTGAAATACCGCATCAAAATGTATTGTGTAGTGTGTGCGTCAATTAAGTCTGGTTAATTATCGAGAGCGCTTCTTTTTGCCGAGGCGTCTTGTGGGAACCCACCGGAACAATATTATCGGAAGCGAGCACACCCTGGTGTACATGCATCTGTATGTGTAAGTAATTAAGTATGTGCACATACCGATTGTGAGCATTGAACATAATTTAAAGGTTCTTAACACTTTCTATGGTAACCCTAGTTTTGTTTTGCGTTTTACATAACACAGGAGAAAAAAACTTTCTAGACTGCCAATCAGAGGTACAGTACTGAAGCCCGAACTGTATTTTTCAACGGAGCCACTTTCGCAAATGCAAATCACACCGTCCAAAAGAAAAAAAATATTAAAATAAACACTTTCATCTGTAATATTTATGTAAATAAATTTATTAATGCGATACTTATGATAACTAAGTTAATTGGATGACGTAATTAAGTCAACTTTAGATAAAAGATCAATTCAATTAACCGCGCTCGGTAAGGAATATTTGTTTAAATTGAAAGCAGTGGCTTACCTAACGCTTCGTTCTTCTGAGGACCGTGTGAACACTCAAATGCAGGAACAATAAAACATAGCGATGTTTTCAGTTGATAATAAATCAAATTAAAATCTATTCACATTGATAATAAAGTCCACTGTTTATATTTTTTTACCATAGACCACTTGATTTTTAATTTTTAAATTTCGAATGCGCGCGCGGTTTTTGGTGAAAGTAGGGATGTTCCATTAAACTATTTTGATAGGAGTTTTAGTCGATTAATTTTTTGTTCGTATTTTTCGCAAACACGTGTGTTCCCGGGGAGTGCGCACGCGAGGTGACTCGCCGGTACCGCGGGTGTCGGATAAATGGCGAGTGGATGTAGAGAGCACCTGTGCGACTCATCTGCGGACATGTGGTATTGCACCGCGACTGTTACACACGGTTAAACTGTTTTACTATTTCTTTTTTTCGTACGGAACTGGCGCTGTTATGAATATTTATATTATGTAGGTTGCTATTTTGATTGTGGTTCTCTTTGTAAAATAATGTAGCTTTATTAAAATGCAACTAAAAATAGAAATAATATTTTCTTAATGGTAGATTCTTTGCCATTTTTTTTAAATAAAAATTCATTAAAATTATATTTTTTTTTTGTGCGAGGACCCACAATTCTTCTTTACATTACTGTTAAGAGAACGTAGGTGTATCATTAGATATTAAAAATTTACCTACTTATTACCTCTAAGATGCTATTACATGATGTCGGAATACGTGTCAAGAAAGCGTGATTTCAACACAGCAAATTAATAAATGTCCACAAAACTATTTACCGTCGACAATACAATAATTGTCGATGTTATTTGGTTAAGCACGAGTCGGAGATGGAAGAGTAGGAAAAATAGACATGCACAACTTAATTTCTTCAAAAAAAAATTGAAACAGCAACAGATTTGTAAATACCTCACACAGTAGGTACAATACAGTCATTAAGATAGAGCTTAAAAATAAATAATTTATATTGAACTGCGTCATAATTCATACACTTAGCACACCTAGATTATACTTAGATCTAGATTTGAAAATTATTAAATATAAATAAATAGGCCTCTGGGCTGTCTCGAAGACATTTTAGTCCTATCTAAAATCATAGCACTAAGGTACAACTTTCATTACGGTTTTACGATTCCGCTCAGGCAATGTTATTTGTAAGCGATAGCGTGATGGAAAATCTGAAAAAACTTATGGGACTAACAAAAGCTAGAAGATAACAAGCAAACTAGTTCGTCACGAAAAGGAATACTTACCTACAATTTAGGATTTTATTTTGTTAATTTAAATAAACAATACTCTCAAAAGTAACGCTAATAACCCGGGGATCTTAGGCTAAAAATGGCAATTTTTTCCTATTATATTCAACACTAGCACTTTGCCCGCGACTTCGTCTGCGCGTGTTTGTAACTTCGAACTCAGTGAATTTACTTCCCGCTCACCCTACTTATAAGATACTTTTGGAAAATCTAAAAATGGTCCAGTCCTGATTTTCCCATGTTCACCCCGTTAGGTGTTGATTTTTAAATATAGATGAATACGCATCCTTTATTTGATTGAGAGATTATTTAGGCCAAGTTTTGAGTTTATCGAAGCAAGCAGTAAAATCCTTCCCTTAAAATTTGAATACCCCTTTTCAAAATAATTTAGGGGTGATTTTCGAAAAACCCAAAAATGGAGGGTATTTATAAAAAACGAATAATGACTATGACTATCTTATTTACTTATACAAATATTCGTACCGAGTTTCAAGTTTATAAACCCATGGAATAAGATTTTACATTCGTAGGTTTTCACCCCTTTTCACCCCCTTAGAGGTAGATTTTCGCAAAATCTTTTCTTAATGCTCACCTACATAATAAATTGCAACTACCATCAAAAATTCAGAGTTCTACGTTTAGTGGTTTAATATCCTCCCTTTAAAACTTGAATAGCCCTTTTCACCAACTTGGGGGGTGATTTTCGAAAAATCCAAAAACACGTGTTTCATTAATTCTTATCAAGTGTATAAATACTGATTATCAAATTCATTGGCTCACGCGTTATGATTTTCCCATACAAACTTTAACATCGTCTATATCACCAATGGAGGGTAGTTTAAAAAAAAATGTGGTGCTAATCTTATTTATTTACTGGTGTTCTTATTCGGGGTAAATTTCAAGTTTATAAACCCAAGGAATAAGATTTTTCATACAAAAGTTTTCACCCCTTTTCACCCCTTTTCACCCCCTTGGAGGAGGATTTTCGCAAAATCCCGTCTTATTGCCAATCTACATGGTAGACTGCAAATGCTGTCCAAAATTCAAGTTTCTGCGATAAGCGGTTTCAGCTGTAGTCGAGTCAAAAGAAAAACCCCTGTTCTTTTATATGTATATATAGATTCATGGTAAACAAATTTTTTTATGCCTAATATTATCTATCTAATCGATCATCTTTAGAAGACTACTATAAAAATTACTTAATTCTTTTTAAAGTGATTTTGATGATAACATAAACACTGTAACTTCAAATCAAATTATTATTGTGCCTAAAAAATTTAGAAAAAAAATATTACGTTCCTTTCACATTTATTTTACCTTTGACAGTTACAACCTAATATCACCCGTATTACAAATGCTTGTATAACACTGCCATCGTGGCAGAAGCACAAGCACATCAAAATTTAATGTGAACTTTTGTACTTCTTTGGTCGTTATTGACTATTCAGCCATCATCGGTAGGTATAGTAACGTTATTGAAATATCACTGTGATTTTCAATGATACAGTTGGCGCGGTGGCTGAACAATTGGCTGATGACATTTCCCGCACGGAGCAAACACTTAATATATATATTCTAGGTCTGGCTGTTCCTGCACGTTATTACATTTTTGCAATCGCACCCACGCACGATAAAGAAGAGTTATTTAGGCTCAATGACAGTGACGTTTCAGATATAAAACAAAACAATTGTGAAAAGACTGTAATTTGAAATTTAAAACGCCATTGACAATGATTAATGCTCATGGTATCAATTAACCAGTTTATCGGGGCCCCCCTCTCAGAGGGCCAAAGCCTGCCGGGGTCGTGGGATTATTTCCTTACCGTGACCCCGGAACAGAAAGGGCTATTGAAGGACACCGTTGATTTTAGTCAGTAGAAGTCTGACAGTCCCTCCCGCCCTGCCCGGGGTGGGAGGACACATTTGATGATTTCACCACGATAAAAAAAAGTCGATAGTGGTGGCCAGACTCTAATGATAATAAGTAATGAAGCGCTAGCACGAGGAGTGTCTGACGATAAATGTCAAGCAGGCGCTGATATTTGAATCAAAAATACGTGTTTCGGTCAAGTTTTAGCAAAAAATAGGTACAATTAGTAGAGAAAATCGTAAAGATGAGAAAAAAAAAACGGAATACAATAAAAATATAATTTAATTATTTATAATGTACTCGGATAAAATAAATTCTGTAGGAGCTAGCAACATTTCAAATCGCTACACGTAAGCTATTATAATTTAGTAATGATGAAGGGATAAACCAAATTGATCGATTTGTAAGAACTGTCAATAGTGATTGATGTTTCAAAAGACATTGTAATTGGGACAATACTGTTAAGTGATTATGAAATAATGTTCAGTGTACTTACAACAAAACTATGCAATATTATCACAGTACAGTGTCAAAAATCAACGACCAAGCATTTCTACATAATTATTATCAGTCATGCATTTTGCATTTAAAACAACACTTCAAAAATTTAGATGGCAAAACAAAAAGTCTTGGCAGCGGTGGGATTCGAACCCACGCCTCCGAAGAGACTGGTGCCTTAAACCAGCGCCTTAGACCGCTCGGCCACGCTACCACTTGCGGGAGCGCTCGAAATAGACGAATAGATTCCCTGTAGTTTTATCTCTTTCTATTTTTATTTGACCCCTTTTTGCTGACGAGTCGTGATTGGTCCCCTCTGTGGCGCATACGTCGATCAAGTAATAATAGAAAATGAGGGGAATTTAAATGAAAGTCTAGTAACCCCTCTTTCAGACACCTGTTTTACTGGAGAAGACTACTGGAGGAGTCTGTGGTAGACTAGTAGTTAGTAAAATATAAGTTCACTGTAGACTGTCAATCAAAACTGGTCTCTTTATTAATATGCTGAAGTACGGATCTCGATAACGTAAGAATTGCTGCTTGAAAACTTTAGAGCGTATATTCCGAAAGTTGGCAACGTCGCAAATGGTTGTCAAATATTAACAAGTTTTAATTAATTTAGCATTGTTACTGAATGAAAATAAGAAATATGGCTCTGTAGTGCACTAAAAAAATTATAAGGGAATCCAATAATTAATATCATAACACCGAATATGTAGTTTTAGATGTAAAAAAAAACATTTGGAAGCTTTCCGACGTTGCCAAGTTTCAGAATAAGCAGCCTTAATAGACAACGATACACTAAAACAAACTGATTTTCTTCGAAGTGATGCAATTTGTAACGACTGTAACGAGTTTGTTTAAATACATAATTTTCTATAGAAAGCTGTAAAATGCACTGGTGTCACTTTGTGAGATAACTGTGTACTGTTACATAGTCTGAGTTGCCAGTTAAAATTGACAAAAAGTACGTGAGAATTTGGGAGAGAATTTGCAAGCAATCCGTCCGTATGAGCTGAGATTTTTTGAAAGTCTTTGAAATTGAGCACGTTTGGTCAATTCATTGTAATCATTTCATTGTTTCATGACGTTTTAAAAATAATGCCAGAATTTTAGGTTTAGCGTAAAATTATATCACTTTGTTATTTATTTCCCGAAAGGTCAGACAATAGGTGTTTGATAGTAAATATTTCAAAATATCGAGCTAACCCAATCAGCCAAATACCTTTAATAGATTTTCAACTGTTTTACAATAGATGAAGTTTCATGTTCGACTGAGAAACTTCTACAGATTGATAGACATACAGTCTGTCTATGAAATCATGAAAATCGATGAGGGCGCTGCGGATTTCATCGACTTGTATTAAAATTTGAACTCGTTATCTATTGAAATTTTGGAACGAAGTTCCATAACGCGCGTTGTGAAAGGGGGCTAGACGGAAAAAATTCTTACGAAAAGTTGTCACGGCACTTTTTGGAACGAAGTTCCTTACCGCGCGTTGCGAAAGGGTGCTAGAGCTCAAAGAGTGGAGTGGAGTGGAGCGGAGCTGAGTGGAGCTGTGCGGTGGAGTGGATTTTTGTTGAGTGTACCTATACAGTAACTTTCTTCCATCCGGGTGTCCCTTGACACCGCTCAAGTTTTTTATTCCTTTTCAAGTCTATGGTGATAACGAGTCGCAAAACAAGTCGATGACATACGATGTACCTACATCTCGATTTAGTGCTGCCCTACTTTGGATAATTTTAGTTCCTTCAAACATTGTTTTCATGATTTTATAGACAGACTGTAGTACAAACAAGATTTCATCGTCGTCTGATCTCCAGTTTCCATAGACAAGACAGCTCAGAGATCGATCCTGGCAACACTCAGTATCCGTTACTTTACCATAATGATTCATAAATACAAATATTGGTAACAATTTGCATAATCTGCTCAACAAATCAGTGCTAAGTGAATCTTTATGTGCATCAGAATAAGGTCGATATCGTTCCTTACGAGTAACAACTCGATTATGAACAGGTATCGATAAGCAATTGGTTGTATATGGTATCGGGTAAGAGTGAATCGTCCTGTAAATTGTAGCCTTTTCGATCTTTAGTATCTAGAGATTGTTTAGTTTATTTGACTCGGGAGAGTAGGTGTTGGATTAGTGTCAATCAAAAAACTCATTTTGTACAGACGCCAGCAGGTCTTAACTTTCCCGAATGTAAAATTTTACCAATCGGACCACCCATACTTCCACTATTGTGATATGTGATAAGGTTTAAAATTTATTAAAGAGGCAGATTGAGTCAGGTTGATGTACTGGGAATCTGTCAAATTTTACCAATTGGATTGATAGTCTACTTCCACTATTATGATAAGGTTTAAAATAAAACCTATTAAAGAAATTTGTCAGTTTGAGGTAGCTTGATGTACTGGCGTCTGTATCTGTCACAATTTCAGTGAGGTAGATCAAAATTTTAATAATCATCTAGGTACGAGTATGTTAAAGTGGTATTCTATGAAACCAAAGTTCTCTGAACGTGTAACAGTCAATATCTTAAAAACAACAACGACATCTCAAGAAAGAAAATGATTAGTCTACAATGCAGCCATAGGTAAGCACCTATATGGCTTTTAAGTGTAGACGCTAGTTACATGATCAAAATCAAAATCAAATATTTTTATTTCACATAGGCCCATGAGGGCACTTATAAAACGTCGACAACAAGTGCTGCATGAAACTACTCCTTTATTTATTTTTAAGATAATTGGACTTTGTGACATTAACAATGAGAATAAACGTGTACCCGATACCTATTCTGCCGTCCTTTAACTAGAGTGCCGTTAAGTACAAAAATGACTTTTTGAGATACGGGGGAAAAACGCTAGAAAAAATTTAAATTGATGCTACTTCTTAACCAGGAGTCGTATTCGAAACTTTTAAATACCAAAAAATATATTTTAAAAGGCTCTTTTAGACAGTGCAGCTGACAGTCAAAAACGTTTCCGTAAATTAGAGAAAATAAACATTTATCATTTTGTTAAAGTATTCTTTAAAATATCTAGCCCTAAAATCATAACTATAATGCCGTAATGGATACCTTAACGGCATTTTTGCTAATGATTTTGAACTAATAATTTACTTATTTACCACACTTAAAAAAGTTATAATAATCCTTACTTTAAAAGCCGCTAAATACGCTTAATGTCAATGTAGGTTAGCTAGGTTAGGTTAAACAAGTAGACTCGTACCATGCTATATTGCCGCTAGGACACCTTAACGGCAATCAAGAGAAGTAAATTCCAATAATTATTTAATCTATTTTTTGCCGTAGATATTTTTTTGTTTATTACATAACTTAAGTGTCGCTAAATACAAAACATTTTATGATAACGGCATTTTAGATTTGGATAACGTTTCAAAAATTGATAGAGAATCAGCAAAATTGAAGTCAAACGGGACGCAAGGACTGTCAGACTTGTACTGACTGAAATCCATGGTGATTTTTCAATAGCAGTTTACGTTCCAAGGTCGCGGTTACCTGGAGAGAGAGTCCTGCGACAGGTGGCAGGCCTTGGCCCTCTAACGGCCCCATCAGATTGCTGACAGCTCTTTGAAGCACCCGTGAAACACGACGCGCCATCGACCCGAACATTGGTCCATGAGACACTCGCCGTCTGCGAGATACTCATTATCGTACGTGTCTGCGGTGGACGGAAATCAGTCACGACGTCAGTTGCCATGGGCGTCTCCGCCTTGGTTGGTTCATGAAGTGGAGACGGTTCTCTCCCTCACAAGTCCCGCCTCTTTCTTCGCTAGCATGGCTGCTTCGCAGAAGGCAACTGCTTCCCATTTCATTTCATGAGGTTGACTGATTCACCGGCGATCGTGCGGTATCCTCAGATCGTCCAGATGACAATGACCCTCAGACCAGCCGTACCGGTCGACAGTAGCCCCATGTAGAGGGCCATGAACCGCACGATACCGACGTACAGTCTACGGCAGGAGGTATTTGGCTCACCGAGATTGGGCAGGAGTCACTTGGAGGCGGCCTCAGCCTGTTTCCGTTTTGGAGCTAAACGAAATGCTCCTTGAAGTTCCATCGGCTGTTGAGGACGAGTCCTAGGTACTTTATCGTCAATTCAACGCCGATGTCAATCCTTTCTACCATATTTGGGACTCCGTAAAGCACCACCAAGACACCGTAAAGTGGCACGTTCAGACGGCCATAAAAGCACACGTTCTCTGTCTTGTGCAGCGCCAGCTCAAGCCCCAACTGCTGGATCCTGCATTGCCAGGTCTTCGGTCACCTGATGTGATTATCCCGGCGCTAGGACAAGCGTCTGGTCAATGTAGCACACGCTGAGGTCACTAGATAGGTCACTTGCGGCACCCAGTCGTACCCGATGTTCCACAAGAACGGCCCCAGGGCCGATCTCTGTGGGATGCCACGCGATATTTCTCGCCGGTTCCACTCTTCTCGATGACTGGAGTAGCTGACGGACCTGGTGTAACTCTATGGCAAGGTGTTGAAGGCGTTGGTGATGTTTAGTGACACCGCCAAGACGACTCTGCTCAGGGATACTGTCCTCGTCGTGAGAGTTCTTACGCGTATGATGGCGTCCACAGTCGAGCGCTCCTGAAATCAAACTGGCTCTCATGCATTAGAAACCGACAAGGCTATCCGCAATCACTCTTTCAAAGAGCTTAGCCACCTATTCGAGCAGCACTATGGGCCGAGATTTTCAGGGCGCCCGTGCTTTTTGATGAGGACCTGTTTCTCCATCTTCCAACGACGTGGGAACGGAGTGCAGAGTGCCGCGCGTCAATCCCGCACCGGACCCCGGTCCCCGCCCCATTGCCGTGGGAGCAGAAGCACCCACCTTTTTTGTTTTGGGGGGAACTCTTCTAAAGGCGCCCGGTTTTTGGGGATAAGACCGGGAAGTGTGGAATTTGTACCTCACTAAAACCCCGGTGATCACCATCAGCACAAGGAGGAAGGAACCTGGACCTCTTAAAAGACCAACTCCAAAACCCTCTTGTGCAGCGACGCAAGTATACGTAACGGCATTTTAGATTAGTTATGTTGGATAGCGGCAATTTAGTATTTTACAATAATTCAAATATTTTGCTAGATTTTTAAATAAATGCCGCTATTATGAATTCTAACTGTACTATACAATGCTTAAAATGCAGCAAAGGGCTTTTAGCGGCATTTATGAATAGGAATCTTAAATAACGGCAATTTAGCTAGGTAACAAATCACAAATTTATTGTTAAAATCTGTAGTTATGAAGCCTTAGCTGCGTTTTAGCTTAGCAATGTCACATAACTACGTTTTAGCGTAGGTTTACTATACGATTTGTGCATTTAACGGCATTTCTTTTTTTCATATCTCGAAAACTATAAAAGCTATTGAAACCGTAATTAGACAGATCGATAGAGCTTTTTTTTCTGATAAAAATGGCATCAGAAAGTCAAAAATGCCAAAATGTCACTTAACGGCATTCTTGTTAAAGGACGGCAGTATTGTAAAATATCTCGTAATGACAATTGTTTTACGTTGACAAAACGGCCCTGTTTTTAACCGACTTCAAAAAAAGGAGGAGGTTCTCAATTCGGTCGGTATGTTTTTATTTTTTTATGTATGTACATCGATTACTCCGAGGTTTCTAGTCCGATTAGTGTCATTCTTTTTTTGTTCGATGCAGTATACTTGCAGTGTGGTCCCATAAATTTCATCTAATTTGGTTCAGTACTTTTTATTTTGTGAGCATTTTTATTGATTTCGGCTACTTGGATGACATTACTTTTTGCGTGTTTGTTACGCGATTACTCCGCCAATTGTGGACCGATTTTCAAAATTCTTTTTTTGTTGTACTAGGGATCGTTTACCTTAGGGAATACTGCAAGTTTCATCAAAATCTGTTCAGCAGTTTTTGAGATAGGGAATTTTATTAGCATGTGTACATGAGCGATGTTAATACCGGTGCCACGGATTACAAATTCTAGTCCACTTGTAAGGAAATGATGTATTTGACAAGAATTTGGGTTGAATATTTAAACTAAAAAGAGTAAAATAAAAAACTTAAAAAAAAATTTAACCGACTTCAAAAACAACCACAAAAAAGGGTAAAATAACCTACAAAATAACTTTTCTTTCGGAAGTCGGTGGCAAAAAGACAACGAAATAAAAAAATAAAGCCACCGACTTCCGAAGGAAAAGTTATTTTGTAGGTTATTTTACCCTTTTTTGTGGTTGTTTTTGAAGTCGGTTAAATTTTTTTAAAAAAAGTTTTTTTGGAAATTGGACTACGACATGTAGATAGGTAGGAACGTAAATTAATCTGGTTGGGGTAAATGCCTCCTCTCTTAGAGAACGCCTCCTTATTCTCAAAATATTTCCATGGTCTTCGTAAGGTTAGACTACAACTAACCACAACATGTACTAAGGAACAGGTACAAAACAATTTAAGTAAAACCGGAACAGTGACAATATTTGTACAAGGGAACGGCAGGCTTTCTACTGTTCTGCAGAACTCGAGGCAATAAACACTTCGTGATATTATCTCACAATTTAGAGGTACCTGTTACATGTGTTACGAGTCTTACGAGTATGTACTCCCGTGACGTCACCACGGGAGGTTTTTGACATTGGGTTATGTCTGTGATGAGGGCTGGTGATCAGATATGATGGATAGAAAAATGAATCAGGAAGCAAGTTGAGAATTAATTGAAAATGGCTTAGAGATGAAGCCTGCAGCTAGATAGATCGGGCAGATGGTCTCCGGCCACTGTAGGCGCGGGCATGCGGGCGGCGAGTAATGGGCAACTTATGACCGACCATGGACCATGCCCAGATCGACGGCATGTTGTGTTCCACGCGTGCCTCAAAGAGTGTCAGCATGATGACGGGGCCCCCTCTAAAGAGCCAAAGCATGCCGGGGTCGCAGGACTTTTCTAATTACCGTGACCCTGGAACGTAAAGGAGTATTGAAGCATACCGTGGATTTTAGTCAGTACGTGTCTGACAGTCCCTCCCGCTAGCCTGGGAGAGGCCTATGTCCAGATGAGGACTGGGATAGGCTGAGTTGATTGACTGAGACACAGGCAGTTAGAATTCTTCAATGTCAACTACTCTTCTAACTCTTCTTCATAGTAAACAAACCTACTAGCCTTAGGCAATAATGGTGGATTATAGCTCATAACCATGGGCTATCATAACACCACGTTTGCCCAAATTTGGCAGGTTTCGCCATAAAGAGGAGGCCAGTGTCAGAAAGTGGACTTTTTCTTCCAAATCTCTTTGCGTTTTCTACTAAATCACAGTGTTCTTCTTCTCCACCCCTTTCCTCCCCTATCCTGGGTTATTTTTGGTGTTAAACACTTTTTTTTTATTCTCCCAGGCAACCGATATGGATCTAGTACCTACCTAATCGTTGTATTTACACAAATCGAAAATCTAGTGCGAAATAGCAAAACTGCAAAAAGTATTGGTGCATGAAGCGACACATCGTTTAAGTTATGTATTTAAGCGACTATTTCGCGAATCAGTGTCAGACCGTGAAGTCAGTACATACAAAGAGTAAACTCTACCTCACATATATTTATATAATAAAATCTAGTAAATATACCATTTTAGAAGTTTGGAAAACTGCTGTAGTCGACGACAGTGAACTTAGACACTTGAGTGACAACTGAGAGAATTAACCTGTTCATTCGATTTTCAAATATTTGATGTTCGATATTTGATTGAATATTTAATTTTAAGTGAAGCGCGAAGTTTCTTATCTGCAAATATAGTTTTGATTATTTACGGACAACCATACCTTTTTTTTTAATTGTGCATCTAGAGTCCGCGATACGTCTAAACTCCTTTTGTCGTGGCGCTAGTGTGCCATCACGTCAAATTGCATTAAAAAACTATGGATTTTCCGTAGTTCATGAATGGTGGCGCCGACTCTACATACCTAAAAGAATAAGTTTAATAGCATCGGTTCTGTTTCCTCTACAGAAAATGTAGCGTGGATCATACAAAAAGAGAGATGTGGCCCATGAGGGGATCGAACCCGCGACCTTCGCGTTATTAGCACGACGCTCTAACCAACTGAGCTAATGGGCCGGTGCTTTTATAGTATGAAATTTAAAAGTGGATCAAGGAGCTTAAAATTAACAATAAAATGTTAAGGGAAAGGTAAGCTGTTTATCTGATTATTGCGATAATGTTTTTATTGTACAATAAAATTAAATGTACAAATATCGCTATTTACTGTATTTTAAATGTTAATTAAATCTTGAGTGGCGCTATCGATAGTTTAAGTAACCAACAGATAGCAACACAACTTTAAATAATCTTGTCCTAGCTAATATCATAAATGCGAATGTGAGTTTGATACGCTTTCACGGCTAAATTGCTAAACCGATTTTGATAAAATTTCGGTAAGAAGTCATAATGAGGTCCTGGAAATGGTTATAGGTTATATCCATAGGTCGGAATTAGGTTCATAATTCATACAGCGAAAGAATAAAGTGGATATGCTTCACATCACGAAATTACTTTCAAAGAGCAGAAGAAACTCGTGATTTTTATTAATTTAAAAAAGTTATTTACTTTTACAAAATTTATTTTTCTAATCTATCCTACCTCTGATGTTTTTATTATTATTTATTTGTAACACTGTTTTCCACACAAGATTGTCTATAAGAAATCCTTTGGCGATCCATATTAATGTCAACATTTCGATGCAAGTACTGAAACAAAAACAACTCTACCTAAAATTCCGACCTTTCTTTATATAAATCAGAGGGAGTGCAAAACCGTAGGTACTAATCGTAACAAGCGAGTAAGAACTAAAATTTGTAATATCAATAACAAATTTTAGTATTTGGTAGGGACCTCATGACTGTAAGTGTATACTTATAAGGGTACGAGTAGCCTCAAATGTTTTGTGATTCAATCTTCTAAGTACACGCATTATTACGTAGGTATTATTATGGTGTACAGCGATTTTGAAATTCTGAATGTGGTCAGCGACTTTTGATGCTGACTGTATCTACGAGTATTAGACACAAAATATACGTGGAAAAGGCAATAGTAAGCTTTACTTACGCGTAAAATTAAGAATTCAAAATGTTTATTATTGAAACAAAATATATTAAAAAAGAAAAACAAAGTTATGAATGACAAAAAGAAGTTTGTGGCCCATGAGGGGATCGAACCCGCGACCTTCGCGTTATTAGCACGACGCTCTAACCAACTGAGCTAATGGGCCGATGAGAACTGTGTGTTAAAATAACCGACTACATGCAATAGAGATACTACAAGAATAAAGACACCATTGAAAATGCATTTTCTTCGTATTATGTTCAAAAATAGATTTTTTTAAACCAAGGACAATTTTTGCATACTACGTTCAAATTGTTTTTTTAATACTTTCATTGTGCTGGAACTTTGTTTTATGATAGATACAACCATGGGGTCTTAAAGTTAAGAGTAGGTTACTTCTAAGCAAGCTTGCTTCACCGTTTACCCATCGTTAGTTACCATCTACAATCAGGCAAGATAGTGCTCAAAAGCGAACCTAAAAAATACAAAGTTATTATAACAAACTTATTTTGTAGAAAAATGTACTAAACCCCCTCCGATAAATTCCCATTAGTGGGTAGGGATCGTTTCTCTTTTCTAGAAATTCCCACTGTTAGGAATTTATCAATGGGGATTTCTGGAATACTTATACAAAAAATGTGACCATTCACGGGCAAGTCAAATTTTTACATAAATATCTTCTTGCACACTCACATAATATTATTAATATTAGAATCTTATCTAAAATTATAATCTCATTGATCAAGTAGCGCCTTACTACCTTTTCAACAATCACCAATTAATCACCGTAATTGTAGGGTTAAAACTTACGATGACCACGCACCTGTGATTTTGGGGTTAACTCCGAATTAAATCATAAGAATAGAATAGAATAGAATAGAATCATTTATTCGCTAGAGATGGTTTTACAAAGCTGTTAAAATTGATGGGTGGTACAAAGACATCTCACCTGCAGTAGGCATGCGAAAATTACAAGGTTTATTATGCATGCATTACATCACAATATTATATTGATTGCAATTTTATTTAAATAAATTGACGCTAGTTACAAATTATACGAATGTCATAAATTAAATGGAAATGTTAATAAAATTAAATTTGTCAAGAAAATGTCAAAATTAAATTAAATTACATGATGATACTGAAATGTCAAATTAAATTATTGTTATTAAAAGATGGACATTACATTAAATTTATAATCAACGATCAATTCTTAACATAGACTAATTAATTTTGCTTATAATTGAAAAATTCATTAAGTGTGTAAAAGCAACTCTCAATCAACCATTGTTTTAGCTTGTTTTTGAATTTATTCATAGGAAGTTCTCTGTAGACACGTGGGATGTGATTGTATACTTTTATGCACATCATTTGGGTGTTCTTTTTATGAAAAATGCTTTTACACCATATAATATTGAGCTTAGTAGGATCCCTTGATTTATACCTGGAATTCTCTCTGACTTTAGCAAATAAGTGTGTTTGGTTCCTCACAAATATTCCTACCTCCAATATGTACATAGACACGAGAGTTAAAACACCTAATTTTTTGAAAAGCGGTCTGCATGTTTCAAAAGGGCCGGCCCCACATATCGCTCTGATGCACCTTTTCTGCAATATAAATGCTCTATTAACATGAGTCGAGTTGCCCCATAACAGTAGTCCGTATTTTAGGACGGATCCTACATATCCATGATATGCCGTAAGAGTTGCTGTTTCATTGGCTGTTCTCCTTAATTCCCTTATGGCATAAGTAAATCTGCTAAGTTTTTTGCATACTACGTCTACATGTGATTTCCAATTACAATGTTCATCTAAAGTGAGCCCTAAGAATTTAATATTATCGACTCTGCCTATTTTTTCTCCTTCTAGTGTGATGTTAATATTTGTTGGAATTTGCTTATAATTTGTGAAATGTATGTATTTCGTCTTAGCTATGTTTATCTTAAGGTTATTATGTGAAAGCCAATTCAATATAGTACTTAGTGTAGTGCTCACTGCTTCTTCATGGTTGTCAAAATTATCTTGAGGTATCACCACTGACACATCGTCAGCAAAGAGTACGCACTTATGACTAGTGATACTTGGCAGATCATTAATGTATAGCAGGAACAAGGGTGGTCCAAGGATACATCCTTGAGGTACTCCTGCCCTATTAATTTTAAAACATGACCTGTAAGTAGTTGACAACAGGTTTTCGTCAACGCGAGACACTTCTACACATTGTCTTCGGTCATAGAGATAGCTTCGTAGCCACGCTAGAGCGGGACCTCGAATGCCATATCGCTCACATTTATCCAGCAACTTTTCGAAATCAACAAGATCAAACGCCTTGCTCATATCGAGGAACACAACAGTGACTGGCTGTTTTTTGTCTACATTTTCTGTTATGCACTTAACTAGAGTGTAAGCTGCTAGTGTTGTAGACTTACCCTTTTGGAAGCCGTTCTGTTCTTCTTTAATTATTTTATGTTTATTTAAGAACTCACATAATCTGGAATGCATTACTTTTTCGTATACTTTAGATAGTATGGGTACGAGTGTGATAGGTCGGTAATTATTAATGTCAAGTATGCAGTCTTTTTTATGAAGAGGTTTAACGACTGATATTTTCAACTTTTCCGGGAAGGTTCCGCTTGAAAAAGATGTATTTATTAAATGACAAAGAATTGGAGCTATTGATTCAGCACATGATTTGATCACAACCGTGGAAACCTCGTCATAACCTACTGATTTCTTATTATTTAGGGATTTGATAGTCCTGAAAATTTCTGATGGCGTGCATGGGCGCAAGAAAATACTTTCAGAATTTCTGTTTGGTTGAGCAATGGGTTCACCAGTCATCGGTTTTGTGTTATCATCAGAAACTGTGTTAAAGAAGTAAGTTCATAACAGATCAGATGCGCTCTACTTTGTAATTATAATTATTATTTTTACATTAGACTCAATAACTTACTCATCTTTATGGATGACTTTACACCGTTGTGTAACAACAAAATAAAATATTTAAAGATTTGTATGGAAAGAAAAATTCAAACTGTGAGCACGATTTGAATGTACGACTTCCAGATTCAGTATTTGCGACGCATGCGTTAATGAATAATATAAAAAATAGCTCCGATATAGGTAATGGGTAAGTTTACAAACAAACAAAACGTGCGGCACAACTATCTGTAGATATATTTATTTCGTGCGGGAATCAAACCAGCGACATGCAGCGTAAAAGGCAATCGCTCAACCACTGCGCAGCACTGCGCCACTTAAGTTACGCAAGCTGTTACAAACAGTAACTGCACTCACGATGACAATTTCTGAACGTCAAGAATTAACGTTTTCTTTACCTGTATCCAATACAAATAGTTCACTAATAAAATACTCATGGCCCTGTCTGTCGCAGAACCGACGAAAGGTGGAGTAGGAAGGTTCTCGAATGGAGACCGCGTGTAGGTAAACGTAGAATGGGACGCCCCCCGGCAAGATGGACCAATGACCTGAAGAAGGTGGCTGGAAGAAATAAGCGGGAGAGGGAAGCGGAGAGGCGAGACGTCCTAAGTCCAGCCGTGGACTGCAAAAGGCTGAAATGATAATAATCATGAACTAACTACTCAATATTCTAAAACAATTCTCACACAACACCGAAACAAAGTACAAAATTGCATTTGCATTACAATTTTGAACAAGATGAAGAATGTTACATTACATTTCAAACTACACCACGTGTGTATGTAGATCGCGGCCGTCATGGTTCCCACACTTATCATAGCACAATACAGATGAAATATCCATTATCTTTTGTAGAACGCATTGAATTAACATCATAGAATCTCACTTCAGTAGCTAATTATCAATGTTGAGATTGTTTATCTATTATTTATGTTGGTCTTGTGGTTGCAAGTGCAGCTTATGAGCATGGTTTTGGGTTTGACCAAAAAGTGCTATTAGGTATTTTATTTTTCTTAGTAGGAGCCTGTACCCTTAACACGAATTTTCAGTATTTGAGACGTAAAGTAAACGGGAACATTGACAATTTCAAGTTGACATTTTTCAAGGAAAAAAAATAGTTCCGTCTTCGCGCACCAGAGGCGCTCTTCCATTTTTTCATACAAGAAACGCTGTAAATAATGTACCTATAATAACGCTTTAGAACATTATAAAAGGCTCTATAGCTAGACAAACGGACCGCATTTCAACTGAAATCTAACCGTAAAACCTGCAGTCGTCGTGCAAACTAACCGTGCAGTTCGGTTGCAATCGGTGTGCAGTTCACACGACTGCAATTGACCTGCAATCGGACTGCACGTTTGTTTTGCAGTTCTATTGCAGTCGTGTCAACTGCATTGAAACTGCATCCGGACTGCAATTTGCGGTTAGATTGCAGTTGAAAATTTAGGTACTAAAATTATCTACTTCTGCACGCCACTTCGCTACTTTTTACTTACTGCACGCCGCCGCTGGCTGCACTTTGCAAAAATTACGGTTAACTGGATGTGCGCTGCACAAAAGCAGACAGTTAGTTGCCGACACGACAGTCATGACAGGGAACTGTAGTTCATGAATATTTGTGTAAAATGGTCAGACACAAAAGTAACACAAGACACAAAAGTGTCCAACCTTAGGAACTTTACCCATGGCGATGGCGCGACGCGATTGCAACTCGACCGATCCCAACTAAAAGTGAAAATCAATCTTGCTACTAAGAAATAATGATGCAATTCGATTGACTTGACGTCGTCGTGGCGATCGTGTTTTGTTCTTCATCTACCCGAAGATAACAACGTGTTTTATGTCTTAGTGGTAAGGTTGATTTTCACTTTTAGTTGGAATCGATCGAATTGCTATTGCGTCGCGCCATGGTTCAAGTCCCAGTGCAGAAACGTAGAAAAACAAAACACCCGTTAGGTATTCAGTTGTTTTTACAACCACATTGATAGCATAATTTACATTTAATTTACAACGAATAAAATCAATGTTAATTGTGTTTATTCCCCGCATATAATGTTGTTGAAATGAGGAAAATGCTTTGCCCCTGGAATGTAATGTGATCTCAATATTTGTATCTTGGTAAATTAAGATGTCGGTAGTAAAAACTGTGTAATGATACTCGTAATATTATTAATTTTCGGTTTAAAAGTTTACTGTATCAGTTGTCAACGCTGGTTGACAATAAAATTGGTTAGTCCAGGGTATTAATAATTTAATTGTTCGTTGCAAAACTTGCATCAGATTTAAACTTTAAATGTTATGTTTATTAGATCTAATTTTGATACGCAGCGGATTTGTTTAGTACTTTTCACACCACCTGCTTGAAAATGTCTAATTATATGTCAAGCAACCTTAACCTAAAGTGAGTCATTAGTGGCCGAGGGCACCGGTCAATAATGTTGTACTGGATTTCATTATTACCCGCTGGTCAATAATGTGATTTGAATTTGGAATATGTTTATAAACAACAAACACCCTTTGGTGCCAGAAAGATTTTTTTTTTTTAATTTTCTTTTCCCTTTTGGGAAGACAAAGGGATCTATCTAGCCCATGCAGCCTAGATTTTTTTTTTTTAGTTCTTTTCGTCCCTCTTTGGGGCAGGCAAAGGGAGCTGAGCCCATACAGCCAAGTCTGATTTAGTGTGCCAGAAAGAGGAAAGCTATTCTCGAAACCCTTATTCTTACTGTTTTTTTATTTAATAAATACTTTTCGTACTATGGCTATTATTTTCTCACAGTAGGTGTAAAAAGTAGAGTATCCTCCTCTGGGCTAAAGGTGTCTTTGCCTTGGGCTAGCTTGAATCCCTCGCTGCATTCAGGATTCTTGTATTAACTCCCTCGCTTCGCTCGTGAGTTAAACTCTTAACTCCCTCGCTACGCTCGGGAGTTAAATCCCGAATCCTTCATTGCGCTCGAGATTCAATATGACGCCCGTGACATAAGACACAACTTTAGCCCCTCGGTGCATAATCTACTATTATTATGCACACTAATTTTGACTAAAACATTACCCTACAAGTACTAGGAAGACGAATCCTTAGCCACCAATAAGGCACCATAATTTATTAAACTTCACTGGAAACAAAACTTAAAAAATCACAAACGATTTATAATTTACGACACTCTAAATGTTTTCAATTAAGCTGACTCGTAAAATATCTGAAAATGAAATAAAAAAACTTAGTTTGGGCGAATTAGCAAGAAAAGAGAAGAAAATAACACAATTAATTTGCAAAAAATGTACACAGTACACATAAAAATTAGTTTTAATAAAAAGGAATCGTGGCCCATGAGGGGATCGAACCCGCGACCTTCGCGTTATTAGCACGACGCTCTAACCAACTGAGCTAATGGGCCGATAGAACTCTTCTTCGAAATAATGCTCTTGTAACTATTCTATTAACATTATGTATTATTAGCCATTTATCTTTCAATGCAGTATTGCAAATTGCCAATTTGTACCAAACATTTTATATGTATTATGTCCAAAGTCCTATGGAACATAAAACTCTTAGTAGGTAACATTTCAGCTTCCCATGTGAATGTGTGTTTATATTATTTGCCATAATTATACTCCTTTTATGAAATACATCATTTTATCATCATAAACTTTCGCTATTAACAATCACTTATATTGCGAAACTGTTGAGTAAACTTATGCCCATCAGTAGGTACACACGGCTACACATCAAGCTACACTGACCATTCAATGTGCGGAAAGATCATTTAAAGCGTTTCCAAGACATACTGTAATGTTTTGTACCTATAGCTTGATGTGTATATGTAGGTGTGTACAATATATGTATAGGTACGTTTAGCAATATAGTAACCTCAAAATAATATAAATGAATTGCTGAAATCGTACATTATCAAATAATTTGCTCATTGTTTTATTATTCCAATCTTTAGCGAGATTGTCTTGAAACGCAAAGGGGTTTTTTTTTTAAGCGTGTCATAAATCATCAAATGAGACCTCCAACCCCGGGCAGGGCGGGAGGGACTGTCAGACTTCTACTGACTAAAATCCACGATGTCCTTCGATAGCCTGTTATGTTCCGGGGTTACGGTAAGGGAATAATCCCGCGACCCCGGCAGACTTTGGCCCTCCCTGAGAGGGGGGCCCCGTCATTATGCTGACGCTCTTAGAGGCGCGCGTGGGACACGACGCGCCGTCGACCCGGGCATGGTCCTTGGTCGGGCAGCGAGTTTCCCTTTGCTCGCTGCCCGCATGCCCGCGCCTACGGTGGCCGGAGATCGTCTCGCGACGTCCGCCGCCGTGGGCGTCCAACACCGCGGTTGGGGCGGAGGGAGGACTCTGTCCTCTCTCGCTCGCGGCGCGCCTCCTCCTTCGCGAGCATTACTGCTTCGCAGAAGGAGGCGACCGCTTCCCACTCCGTCTCGCCCCGCAGCATGGCCGCAACCAATGCCGGGCGCGAGAGGTCTCCGCCTATCGCAGCCGTGAGGACACGTCGGTGCACTGCCCAAGCTGGGCAGTCCTGCACCGTATGCTCCATCGTGTCCTCCGGGCGATCTTCGCAGTGGTGACACCCAGACGTTTCCTCCTTCCGCATTAGACACAGGTACCTCCCGAAGCACCCGTGCCCGGTGAGGACCTGCGTCAGGTGGAAGGTAAAGACGCCATAGCAATAACCAAAAGAAAAGGGAGGATTTCAGTAAGACTAGATCCTGGTCGCGGTTGTCAGGTGTAGATTTTTGAAAGTTTTGAGAGTTGTTCTAGCATAGCTCAGTCATTCACTTTTTTAATTACATAATGATTATCAATGTATTTTTTTATTTGCAAGTGTTATAAAAGTGTGCAAGACGTCACAGTGATAGCGCTATCACAAATTCATTTTTATTGTTGTAGCGTAGTACCTACCTTAATCAAATCTGCTATTTATACTATCAGAGAAAAATGTTACATTAATTAAATTGCGCACCTTCTGTCATCATCGATTTTAAATTATTTGATGGAATACCTTCACGAAGCTCAGGCAACTTGTGTGCAAATTAAAAACATAAATTAATTCGGGGCGTCCAAAGATATCTTGACTTCGATAGATTGTGATTTAAGATGCGTAGGATTTTAAAATTTACTTTTCATTCGAATGAAATAAAATCGATATGCCTTCACTGACTTAACAGATGGCGGTGATAATTTTAAAGTACTGGCCGTTTGGCGCGTCAAATTTAAATTTAGTACCCCGAAAATAAAAAGTTTTATTTAAAATTAGAACTAAGTGTTTGATTATGAACATAGATTTATCTTTATTTGTTTAAAATAGTTTTTTTTTATTAGGTATTTTGTTTTAGTTTAGTTGTAAATATAATTATAGTTTTATTTATTTTTATATCTAGCTTTAGTTAACTGTATTTAATTAAAAATAATTGTTCTCAAAAAATATTTAAAAAAAATGTTTTTTTTTTATCATCCAATTAAGTTTGTCCTACTATTATAGTACTTACCTATTAATTTGTGGTGAGTAGTTTTCAGGTGATTTTTGTAGTTTTTTGTAACGCTTTTCTACGGTACTATCATAGCCCACTGGTTTATAGGAATAAATCAGAGGCCCTAGCGCAGTTTATGACCTTAATTTGATGGAAAAAAATAAGTTCCTCGTTCGTAAACTAGACGCACTTTTTGAATAAGTACGCAAAAATACTTCAATTATGCTGCGAATAAAATAAAAGTAAAAATTATGTTAAGGCCTCAGTATTTTGGATCAGGAGTAAATCAACACAATTTTATAACACAACGTATATTTTATTAATACAAAAATATTTTCTAAATAACTTTGTTTACAAAGTCTGAAAATATTAATTCTTTACACAAAACAGTTCTAAACAACACAACACATTACTGACTTATTTAATGTTTACATTTATATTGCAAATTATTTAGTTATAATATTTCATTATCTGACTTAAAATATATTTTTTCAATAAATAATTGAGCCTCTTACGTATACCAAACACCATAAAAATACTCCAATCCATTTATTTCCCAAAAACTAATAAAAATTTAATTGCACAACCGGCCGGCTATAAAAATTTACAAACTCGTAAGTCATATATTATTATTATTTATTTACAGTATAACTAAAAACTGAGCATTAAAAATAAATTGAGCATAAAATGGCATATATGGATAACAAATTATTATGATCAAAAGATAAAATAATAAATAACAAAAAGATTTATCTATAAAAATTTAGTCACGAACATCAATGGTGGGCTTCTCATTCAAAAAACTCAACAAATAATCTTAACAGGATAAGAAATTAATAGTCTAGTAAATAAATAGCATTTTTACAGATAACGAACAAGCGGTAACACCGGCAATAAAAATCTGAGGTAAAATTCGGTGACTATCAACTTACTTAAACATACACAGTACATAATTATAGTGTCAATATTTTCACAATAAACATTAAATTAATTCAGACACAATTTCAAATTAACATTTTTAACGATTTTACTTTTATTCAAATTTCATTTAATTACATTTCTAGCTTACACTAGTTACACGTCCTAATTAATGGTACTCACTAAGTACTATTCAATATTGTCGTAATTAATAATCATTATATACAAAATCATCTACATTTATATTATATTACATTTACTCAACATTCTATACTGTGCAAATAGGGGGCATCGTCTAATTTATTTATGGACGAAGCTGATGCTCTTCCGTCATGTCCTGTCATGATTGATATGACACTTCTATGCTCCGAGTCACTGTCACCACTTAATATAATATTCGTCTCTCCCATAAACCCTGAATCAATTTGCTCATGAGCCTGCAACATCTTACTTTGAGGCTCAAAAGCATTAAGTCCTAACTCGGCGAAAATCTCCTTTGAATCATCGAAGTTACCAAAGAACACAGAATCTGTCTCTACACTCTCTCCACCAGATTCACTTCTTCCATCGCATAATGATTCTAAATCATCAGTATCGGACTCGATCGGTAAAACAGTCGTTTTGACAACAGAAGCCCTTACAGTTGGTAATAGAACAGGCTCTTGTAGTAAAGTTTTTACTGGTCTCAGTTGCATTAAGTATCTCGCCCTACATTTCGATTCATTTGAATCGGTGCTCATATAACCGGAATCTTCGGTTCTGTATAATTTTCTAAGGTCAGTTCTGCGAGATCTGGTCCTGGCAGATCGACGTCCGGAACGGCGAGCGTTCAGATTGTCCAGTCTTGAATATCCTGGGAATTTGTCTCTGTCTTCACTCATTCTACGGCGATCACCAGCCGGGCTTTCGCGCATCGAACTATAAAATTTAGGAGACAAATCAGATCCTCGGCGTTGGTTTGGTGGTATTGGTGGCTTGGGATCTTTTTCTCCTTCAATGTGTCTAATCAAATCAGGTGCTTTGCCAAATCTCATGAATGCTTGCAGGTCCTGACCAAAAGTAATGCTTCCACGTCTGTTATAGAACTTAAGCTCTTCCTCTTGCGCCTTTGCTTTAGCTTCGTATATTTGTCTTAGGTTGCCAATCTTCCGCGTCGTGATAGCTATTGGAGATTTATTGCATGTTTCACTTTCTGAAGAGGTTGACTTGTATTTAAAGCTTCCAGCCGACTTCAGTAATATTTTCTCAACACGTTTCTTTGTGTCGCGTCTATCGAGAGTATCGGGATCAAAATCATCTCCATTATCCTTGCTGAAGTTACGTCTGCTTTCTATGGGAGAGCCGCGCACCTGTATAGTTAATGGACCAGGCTTTGAAAAACCGTCAAGATTGGTATACAAGGGTTCCATGTTATCAACAAAAACTTCACTCTGATTAAACACTCGGGGTCCTTCGACAGCCTTTTTAATATCAAGCCAGCTACTTGTGAGCCGTTCTTTAGTGTCAAGGAAAGTCTGTTCAAATCGGTCATTATGGAATAATTCGGGTCCACAAGCGACCGAGAACCTTCGCTTCTTTAACATGTTGCGTTCCAAACTGTCAAATTCCATGAAGTTATCTTGGCTTCCATATATTTGGTTTTTCTTTCTAATAGAGAGCGTATTATCATCACTGTAGTAATGGTTATCCGCCGCTATTACAGGTATAACTATTTTTGGTGCAATCGGAGCAATAGTTTCCATTTTGATTTCTTCTAATTCTATCGGCTCCACACGTCTGCAAGTGTTCAGTTCGCGTATAACTGCTTCCATTTTTACTTTAACTTCTGGTGGAATTGGTGCCTCTTCATCATCAGCTTTATCCTGCTCTGGTGAAATTACGGGGGGCGGTGGAGGTGGAGGAAGTTTCTTTCTAATTCGTCTTGATGTGTGGCTCGATGGACTTTTCTTCTCTTGATTAGTTAGGGCAACTGGTTTAGATATTTTGTCTACTTCAGTAATATTTACGATGTTGTTTAATCCATTGAGGTCTGGAACAGTAGTTACTCGTATAATTTCAATTTCTTTTGGATTGATTGGTTTACTAATAATCTTCATTTCTTGTAGGCATAGTTCTTTAGTAAAGTTTTCCTTAGATTCTAATTCACGAATGTTTTCTTTTGTTTCAAGTTTTGGCTTAGGTTCTGTAACTCTAGATTTCGTTTCTGTAACTTTAAGTTTGGCTTCCGTTACTTTAGTTTTCTTTTCTACTACTTTAGCTTTAGTTTCAGTGACTTTAGGTATAGTTTCCGTGATTTTAGATTTTGGTGTCTCAGACCTAATCAATTCAGCTGAAGTAGGACGCGGTTCTTCTTTCTTTTTCGGCTCAACAGCTCTTGGGGTTCCACTAACCTTCGCTACTGACTTCACGGGTTTAGGGTTGCTTGTTGGTAACGGAACTTCGTCTAACCATTTTCTTACAATTTTCTGCTTGTAATCTTCACTAACACATGACTTACAAGAGTTAGATCTATTTAAGTCTATTTTGTTTGGTCGTGTATTGCTATCGCATCCTGGGCATCCTCCACAAACAGCAGTTCTACGGCTGTTTTCTTGTTTCAGACTGATTGCACTGAATCTGCGACCATGTCGTGCACAAGGAATATCCCAACCCAGATCTATGGCATGATACATATCTTCTTCAGGAATATCTGATAATATAGGGACGAATCGTTTTGATGTCATCTTTTCTTTAGCAACTGACATCACTTCTCGAATTTTACTCAAAAATTCAATAGCTGCAGGCGGTGGATTCTGAAATGATAAAAAAATTTGTGTACAAGTTTTTAAAACAACTTATAAGAAGAGTTAACCTTAAAACTATGAAGTTATTTCTTTTACCTTGAGAAGCTCTGTTTCAAAAAATACTGGATTGAAATATAATTTCTTTCTGTACGAAGAGTCCCCATTTGAAGAAGGCAGCTGTCGGTTGGCGTTGTAATTATTTTCCACAGAACAGTCTACAATAGACAGATCTGAGTGTGGTGCTCGTTCCAAGGTATCAGGAGATGCAGAACGTCTTTGGAAGCGTTCGTTCATTCGTTCTGGTGAACTAGAAGCACTCCTTAAAGAGGGCCTGAGAGTCTTCTTTTTCCGAGAATGTACCATTGCAGATATCACAGAGTTCGCATTCAGTTTCTGAAACTAAGAATTTTAATGTTTACATTTGTTTTTTCTATACCATTACGAATTCAATTCACCATCGTCTACTACAATTACCAACCTTATGCATAGAGTTGTGAGTGTGTGTGTTATTGGGCGATGAATCAAGAGTGTCTTCAGTGCGTTCACTGCCGTCAGAAAAACTTCCGTCTTGTAAAAAGTCACCGCCGTTCATTTTCATCAATGGATTAGTTTTTAACATCTGCAACGAACGCGAAATCAGTAATTATGTCAAATGCCGCATTTCTTCAAATAATCTTATAAGATTTTATCTTACCACATTGCTCATATCGATTCGAGACTCAAGAGACCCGTTGTCACTGGACATAGTATTTGAATGATTTTGTTCCGGGTCCTTTTCTTTTCGTTTCTGCTTCTGCTTGTAATGAACATAGAAAATAATTCCAGCTGCATACACGAAGATCAATAGTAGCACGCATACACCGATAGCAAGCGACTCCAGGACACTGAGTCCCTGATTCTGCGATGCTGATTCTGTTGTCACCAGTTCACCAGCGTGGAACGGTATTGACCGTACGTCTGCGGATGAGTCAGATATTGTTATATAAGAAAGAATTAAATAATTATAGTAACATTAATTTTACACAATCTTTCAAGTATTAGAGTGAGTGACTCACCAAACAATGCGTTTTGGGTTGCGCCTGCTATGCGGAAGGCTGCACAGCTGGCAGCAAGGTGCGAAGGTGTAGACGAAGAGCATAGGACATGAACAGCCACTAGGCGACCCTCCAGCCGAGCGTGCAGAGTCGCCGACCCACGCCACTGTCAAATAAATTGCAAAAGATTTCACACATAATTTCAGATATTTGTTCCAAAATTTTATAATGCGATCTAAAGATGTAAAAAATTGCGTTAAGCTTTGCACTTTTATTTTCTTGGACCGCAACTTTAAGCAGATTAAATCAACAGTTATCAGGTGCAATTCGTTGCAGCATTTGTCACTAAGCAGACGTGAGTTTTGGTTACAAATCACTTGATAAATATAAAGCTTAAAGAAATAAAAAGTATGAATTGCCCAAAACGTTTGTGTACATTTGTTAACATAATGTCGCGCGTACCCAAATTTTACCTGCAGAGAGCAAAATGGAAATGCAAATCCATCTTATAACTTTATCACCGTGAACAGATCTAAATGCGAAGTATTTGGACATATTATACAAATCGCTCCTTTGACGCCTTCGTGTTTATCTGGGTCTCCATCGAGCATTTCAACACGCGCCCGTCTGAAGCAGACACTTGCTCGATTGATGGATCCAAAAAACTGTGGCGTTTTTTCGAGACCGCCCAACAAATACTTAAAAAATTTGAGCACAAGATAATATCTTCATGACGATATATCCCGTTGCTAACCCGATTAATATCAAGAAATTAAATGATTGTTTTTTTTTTGCTTTATTTATTATGTTACGATTGTCGTTAACGCGATTATCGTTTTCATTAAATAATGCTATTAAAAATTTAACGAAAACACTGCGATCTTGCCGTCAAGTCAACCTCAAAACTTCTGTTCCTGATAAATATTGATACGTTTCATTCCAATCTTGATATTGACATCAAAGTAATGAAGATTGGACGATGGGACAGGATTATTTAGTAACAAAAAGTATTATGTTCATTCATTACACAGTATGGACATTGGGAATATTGATTTCATCATCAGATTTGGCTCATGCCTTTTTGTTTCATACACCAGATAATTATGTTTTATGCATCTTAATCATTATGTAGCTCTGGATTTTCCTTATTATGTTTTGCGTCCAAATCGAATTTGATATCATGATTTACTTTTCTGAATATTTCAAATGACTTCGATTCGTTTTTTGAAAAACCCGCCATCTAAGTTAAGCCATAATTTCTCCGAATGCCTAACAATCATCCAGGTCATAGTAATGTCCGGTTCTGTAAGGACCTAGTACTAGGAAAAAAAACTAGTAATACATATCTGCCAATTCTCAGTAGAAGGACAGTTCTTCAACATTAGAGATACAATCTGAGCTATGGAACGACACCAGACGTCTCGGGATGCCGTTTTATCGTAGCCAAGTAGCCGTAACTTGAATTTCAGGAATATAAAATGTTTTAATGTTAGGAAACCTCACACGTGGTGTCGAAGATTTATAGCTTGACATATTTATTTTAGATACATTTACTGTTATTTTTATTTCGATACTCAAGGTAATTGAAGGGTAACAATCCTCTCAAGCATTAGAGCAATATTAATTGGGATCTCAAAGTTTTTATTACTTTAATTTAGACTCTGATTCCGTGTCTTATCTTTGATGCTGAGGTATTTAATAAAATCGTGAGCCCAAAATTAATTACCTTATTGCTACTTTGTATGTTCGCACCAATTAAAAAGACCACACAAAAAATAAAGCAAATATTGTCAGGTTTTGGCATCCAAACAAGTTTATTTAATTCATCTTTATGATTAATTTTGGAAACGATGCAAATTCCAGGATTAAAAACATCAGAAAATGGATGAATATACTGAACTGAATGAAGATACTATTCAATTACAATTCAATACCCTTACCAAAAACTATAAAGGTGTGAATCACAATCTTATTTCTTCCAGTAATACTAATATTTAAAACTTTAAAGTCGTCCTTGGCTATTACAAGGACCGGTCTTCGGTCCAGCAGTGCTCACAAGATAAACATTTATGGTCTTGACGCGTGTGCATAACCGCGTTATGGATTTAGTATTGCTGCCCCCAGACCCCAGATGTTATCGACTGCACTTTGCAAGATGTGGTTCGTTAGATTTTTTACCGAAAAGAAAGGTCGAAATCGACAAAAAACTATTAATTTTCTTTGACTACTATTACAGGAAATTAAAATTAAATAAGGATAATCTATTATAGAAACATAATATAGCTTTTTATATAAATAGTCAATACAGGTAAGAATTGTGTATTCAATTCAATGTGGTGATCCATGATGTTTCGTTGCGAAAACGAACGTACTAAACGTAATATTGATCCGGCAGGGACGATGTTACTGACAATAAATTAATTATAATGAACACTATTTCAGTTCCACCTCCACCGGATATATTAATAAGTATGATTTAGATTAAGATACCTCACCTTAGTGCAGATTTATAATAAGTCAGCTATCATGAATTCAATGTTCCCGTGTTCTTATAATTTTCTTATAATAATAACTTTCACCTTCTGTCCCTTATATAGATAAAATGTAACTTTCCACGTTAGTGTCAAAATTTAAAGTGTGACAGATTGACAGATAGCTTCATCAATGTGGAGTGTTTTACCAACTTAGGAGTGAAATTATAAAACAAGTGCAGATGAAGATTGTGAATATTTAGCATACTTACCTTTATTTAAAATCATGCTCTTAAATGAAACTTGATTTAAACTTCAAACGTAACTGATTCAGGTACTAACTGACCTGTAGTCAAATTGCGATTATCTGCTAGATATGTTTGGACACAATTGCGGGCAGTAAAAGCAAAAATTTTAATGACCCGTACTCTATTTGGTTAACTTTCTAAATATACCCAGGAAATTGTACATTATCAGCGAGTAGGCATGAATAGATTTTATTTAAAATTTCAACTGTGCAAAGACGAGCAGGTCGTTAGTTTTTCCCACGTTTTTATAAACTCACTTTTACCCAACAGAAAGAGAGTTAGTTATATTTGGTATAAAATTCTGAATATTTCTTTAGGATATCTTGCTATTGAATCTCGCTATCCGTGTTCCCAACAAACTGCTCTACATCATATTGTTCTTGTTTACGATAAAGATCTCCGAGCTCAGCAGTTGCATAAGATTGTATGATTTTACAAAAATTCAATTATTTCCCACTTAGAAGGTACACCTTTAATTTCCTCTATATAAAGTTTCCCATAAATTTATGAAAATAATTGCCTTATTTGCTAAGTTTTACGAACTTTTTATTGTTTTTTTGTATGCTCGAATATTATTATTTCCTACTTGGGTGGTAAGATAATGTTTTGAGGCGAATGTGCTTCTGTGGCCTTTTGCTCTTCGTATAGGTTTTTAATTTTTGTTTCATAAGATGGTGCCCATATAGGGTTTTATTTAATGATTAAACTTTTGCTGATCATTTTAGCAGTCTAAGTTTATGAGTTAGCCTTTTTTTCAATAAGCTAAACTTTTTTCTCATACTATGGAGTTCATCGACATTTATTTCATTAATATTAGTAAGATTTTAAGAGAGTACGTAGGGAGTTATCTAGGAATATGCCAAAAAAAATACCTACTAGTTACAAAATGCGTGGGCCACTTTATAATATCATTGGTGGGCCAATCAAGACTAGAGTAAATATCGTTTGTTACAAAACAATATTTCCAAAACAGTAGGTAAGTACTAAATCAATACGCCCTGCACTTTTTGCGCAGACAAGCCTGCAGGTCAACCCACCTTAATATTTCACATTTTGCCAATCAAACATTAATAACCTTCTACTATTATGATAGGGTTGAAAATCTATTAAAGTTTGGCAGATAGTGATAGGTTGATGTGCTGGCGTCTACATAACTCTCCGACTATAATTTAAAAGTTTTGTAACTGCCTTAATACAACTTCTTGCTACCTATTGGATTAAATCGCCTCCTCAGTTTCAAGGGCTCTGAAATAAGGGCACGGTACAAAAGTATAAAAAGTTTTTACCTGCAAGAAGGTGCTCCCCTCGTCGCGGTAAAGTCCGAAGGGGACATCGTTGTCTATCAGATCGCGGAGGGTCACCCATCCCGAAGGGGACAGGTATTGAGCGCCCGTCACTGCACATATCGCGTCTTCCACATCTAAAAATGATAAAAAACAAGAAATTATTGTGTAGATTAGATTCTATGACCTCCAAATAGATATTTGAAGACGAAGGTCACGCTAATTTATTGTGTTTACTTTAGATAAATAGTATTAAATAAATGATATTAGAATCATAAGTGTCATAAAAAGATCAACATTATCCAAAATTAACAAGTAATAAAAAATAAAAATCATAATTTTTTGCAGTGGAAGCTAATCTTTAATTTTGATCCGTATGCTACGATCCGATATGGTCTAGTGGCTAGGATACCTGGCTCTCACCCAGGAGGCTCGGGTTCGATTCCCGGTATCGGAAAATCTTTTTGTATTTTAATATTTCACATCTCGCTAGTTTTTTTAAGAAAATAAATAAAACTAACTTATTGTATGTACTTACCAGTAAAAATAATTTCTTTTGAGGGATAAATAATTTGTCCTTTGAGAGGTAAAAAAACAAAAGGGATTTGGGGCTTCGTAGCCCCACGACCGAAGCTAGCCATCAGACATTCTGAAAAAAAGAAAGCACGAATCAATTTACCATAAAATAGTAATAATCAAAAAATATTCCTAAGTAAAATCTAAACTACCTTGTCGCAGAGACAATAAGGTACCTAGCTAGAGTTTCCGATAGTATTATAATAATAATAATAAATTGACTCAAATGGACTCAAACTGAACTCGACGCCTTGGATAGGCGGGTCCGTACTCTGTTGACCGCAAACCGGATGCATCACCCACGTTCATCGGTAATGAGGCTGTACATCCCGCGGAAGTGTGGGGGTCGAGGCTTTTTAAATGCTAAGACCCTGCACAACCGCGAGATATGCAGCCTCAGAGAATATTTTTTGAAAATGGATGTGGGTATGCACCGAGATGTGGTCACAGTGGACAAGGGACTCACCCCGCTGTCCATGGCTAAAGAGAACTGGCACAAACCTGTGGTACTCAGTACCGAGGACCGCAAGGAGGTATGGCAAGGCAAAGAGCTACACGGACGCTTCTACCGGGCCCTTCATGGGCCCGATGTAGATTTTCTAGCGTCCGTGTCCTGGCTACGTTTCAGTGACCTCTTCGGGGAAACTGAAGGTTTTGTCTGTGCGATTATGGACGAAGTTATCTTGACGAACAACTACCGGAGACATATTATAAAGGATGGGACGATTGACATGTGTCGGGCATGCCATCGTCCTGGTGAGTCCATTAGACATATTATCTCTGGTTGTTCTCGTCTTGCTAACGGCGAGTACCTGCACAGGCACAACCTCGTAGCCAGAATCATCCACCAGCAACTTGCGTTGAAATACAAACTTGTGGAATCTGAGGTACCGTATTATAGGTATGTGCCCGACCCAGTTCTCGAAAAAGACCATGTCACGTTGTACTGGGATCTGCCTATCATTACTGACAGGACTATTGTCGCCAATAAGCCTGACATAGTAGTGATAGACAGATCAGCGCGCCGTGCAATGATAATCGATGTTACCATCCCGCATGACGAGAACCTCGTGAAAGCTGAGAAAGATAAACAAATCAAATATCTCGATCTGGCGCGCGAGGTTGTCGACATGTGGAATGTGAGCTCGGCTATCATTGTGCCAATTGTCGTTACTGCCAATGGCCTGATGGCAAAGAGCCTCGACGAACATCTTGCGAGGCTCTCCTTAGGGGGTTGGATCAAGGGCCTGATCCAGAAGGCAGTACTTCTTGATACGGCTCGTATTGTGAGGAGGTTCCTGTCTCTGGAGCCCTAACCACCGGTAGCTTGGACCCCGCTCCCACACCGGTGGAACACTATTTTTTATATTTTTAAATGTTTTTAACTTTTGTTTTAATTTGTAGTTAATCATATTTAAAAATGTAAAATAATATGTTTAAAAATGAATAAAGAGAATAATAATAATATTCCACAACTATCACACAACGCCATCTAGTCCCAAGCTAAGCGGAGCTTGTGTTATGGGTACTAGACAACTGATAAACATACTTATATATTTCTAAATACATACATATTATAGATAAATTACACCCAGACACAGAACAAATGATCGTGCTCATCACACAAACATTTGTCCTGGGTGGGAATCGAACCCACAACCTCCGGCATAGCAGTCAGGGTCACTAACCACTAGACGAACAGGCCAGTCATATTATTAATTTGCTATAGGTAGATTTGCATCGCCAAGGCACATTGTTCTCATTAATGACAAATACTTTGATCCCTCATCTATGACCCTTTCTCATTGTCAATTCAAACGGTGCTATGAGATAGTTCCTGTAATTTCCTCTCACCCTGATCCTAACCTAAGACCCTGAAAAGGTCATAATTACGTCCTGTTATGTCATTATGACATTTTCATTAAAACTAGTTGAAATGAACTTGAATAATAATATAAATTGCATAGACCTATTATAGAACTGGATGCCTAAGCCTATAAAAACTAATAAAGGCAAGTTTTATTATATGGCAATGAAACTTTGCCCTACATTAGAAATTAGTAAACAGCCAGATCCGGAAGTTTTCCACTTCTTCAGGATATTTACCTATTTGGTCTAAGCGGTGAGTGGTGAGCGGTGCGACGGGGGGCGCGAATAAAACATTAGTCAATTAGTCACTATGTAAGTACGCGAATTCGTCACTGGCGGTATATCTTGTGACGTGTTTCAAACATTTCTATACAATTGAGCTTACCGCTCACCGCCCCGCTCATACCAGCAAGGTCGTGAAAGGGCCGCAGTGCGTTATAAAAATATTTGTTCCGGGCAGGAATTGAACCAGGGATTTGCAGCGCAGCAGTCGATCGCTCTACCACTGCGCTACTAATTAAAAATGTCTCCAAATCCAAATCCAAATGGAATCGTTCCAAAATTCATCAAAACCGGGTCAGTGATTTAGACATGACGGCGTTACCAACGTCACAAACAAACAAACTCCTTACGCATTTAAAATATCACTACATACTATAAAACAAAGTCGCTTCCCGCTGTCTGTCTGTCCATAAGTGTATTTAGATCTTTAAAACTACGCAACCGATTTTGATTTGTTTTACTGTTTTGTTTAATAAATAGAGCTATTCATAGAAAGTTTATGTGTATTAAACATGCATGACATAGTAGAGGCTGCACTCGTGTGGAGCCGGGGGAGATCGTTAGTTAGTTATAATTTAATCTATGACTCACATGACTGTACACTTACCGTCAATGTGATTGACACAAGTGTGCTGGTCTTCGCGGAAGGCAGGAGTGTCTCTTCGACACTGGCACCTGCAGCCGCTGTCACCGGTGCCGATGGCAGCCAGAGCGGTGCCGTGAGACTCCTCCATGCATCGGGTGGGGCCGCAGTCTGATTCTGGGAAGATAGTAACAGTTCTATTAGCATGTTGTGAGTCCCGCTGCTTAGCAATTCTTTCTGTTTTTAAATCTCTCTGTTTTGGGAAATTTCTGGTTATGATTGCCTTTTGAACATAAAAGGCCTACCTAACTTTCATTATGGTAGATTTTTAGTTAAGACCACTTCTGCGCTACAATTTCCGTGCAATGCAGGCACGAATGCAATCAATCTACTGATTTGAGCGTTCATGCACCTCATACTTATTAATAAGTACCTAGCTGTAAAATATTTCAAACTAGAACCATGCCAGAATCTCTATAATATTAAAATCAATTGCTGTTCGTTAGTCTAGCTTGAACTCGAAAACGGCTGGACCGATTTGGCTAATTTTGATTTTTAATTATTTTTGGAAATCCAGGGATTGTTTAAAAGGCGATTTTGAGGCGGAATTAAGTTTGCCGGGTCAGCTAGTTTATAATAAAAATTACCTTTGAGAGAAAAATAATCGCCACTAGCAGATCTGGTGATGTTCGCCAGCGCCACCTCTTCACCGGGGCTGGAAGCTCTCACTGCGCTGGCCGCCATGATCAGAATCAGCAATACCGCCATCTTGCGCTCAATTAGTGAACCAAATCACAGATTAGCCTTGTTTGTCATTTTGAAGGTATCCGCCAAATGGCATTATTTCGAAAGAATTGGTTGTTCTCATCCATCCCTTGAGCAGCTGTTTTCCTCATCATCTGGAAAAATAAAAAAGATAAATCATTTAAAAGTTCACTTAATTATACGCCCTTGACAAACCAAAACATTCTGATAAAGTTAACTTAAATAAAATACAAATAATTATAATATTCTATCCATGATTAATGTTAGAAATACCTACAAATGGACACGAGAGAAAACATCACGACCGAATATTTTAAACGCTTTCGAAATCGTAGTATAGGAATATTAAATATTCATATGAACTCGGAAATTAACTAAAACCTGTTTATACGACACCGATATTACAGTTTTCGCTAAAATCCACTTTTACCAGCTTAGAATAAATTGAAACTTTTACAAAAAATCTGCATATCTATGCAACAACTTTCGATTCGGTACGAACCCAACACACTGGGTCCTGTAATTTCGAAACTTAATTGTATCTATAGAGGGGCCTGCAAAATAAAAAGAATTTTTGGAAATAATTAAATTGATAGAGATTAGAAGCGTTTATCGAAAGCAGCATTTTTCCTTTGTTATGTAGGTATCGTATTTAAAAGTCATAATTACATTACATTTATGAATTTCCTAAGCAATACTTTTGTTTCGACTTCATCACGCTACACGGCGAAAATTGTTTGCTTCGTGCCTGATAGTATAATTTTGTTCTGTTTGCAACTTTTTTATTATTGAACATGGCATTACTAAGTACACGACATTATACGGACCCTTCCAAACCATAAGTAAGATAGTTTTTTGTCGTGAGTCACTCCAAGAGAAATCCTTAGGTCATAGTTTAGGTACAGAAAAAACACTACATAAGATAAATGGCTTTTTTGCCGATTTTAGACGAAGTAATAGATCAAAAAAGTAGCATGAAAGAAAGTGGAAGTGGCTAGTAAGCGAATCCTTGATAACTTGGATAGGTAAACGATACAGAGATCATAGAAGAAAAATGTGGACAGTCTGTCAGAGTAGTTACACATTTAGGCACGGGAAGACACGGGTCGCATGGCGATTCTATCTCTATTCTACCAAGAAAAGACAAAGTTATATCATCGTCATTTCTATACAAATCGACTGTTTTTTTGCACAAATATGGTACCATTCGTACACTATTGAAGAAAAAACGCTAAAAACATTTCTAAGTTCTGTCATTTTGTCTATTCTTCCGTCGACAAAACCCCTTTCTACGGCGCCATGCTACGCCTGCTGGGGAGAAAGAGAAAGATGAAGAGGGGCCTTGACCCCTCTTCATCTTTATTAGTCAGAAACTAATTGGACATAAACAAACAAAATATTGCGTAACTTTATTTCGTATCAGTTTACATATTCAAACAATGCCTCAATAAGAATATCAAAGAAATAAGCCCAAAACGTATCACTACTTTAAACTCGGAAGCCAACAAAAGGTCAGAACCTTTCACCATATGACAGTATCTGAATATCAATCACTTTAAATTGACCATAATCAATATAGAGTTGTTCCACATTATCATTGTGTAGGTGTGAATTGTCTTCGCCATCAAATGTGCGGGAGGTGATGGGTTAACCACCGTCTTAACATTCTACCTGACCAGTTTGGCCTGAGCCTTTGTGAAATATGGAAATAATGTATTTTGTTCAAGCGTTGGTTATTGTCTTAGCAGCAGTGCTATCAGAAGGTCTCAAGACAACCTGGTTTTCGTATGTTTTGTGCCTTTGGGCACTGTCATAACTATAAGGCCTTTGGGCTGTTGAAAAAGTAGCCGATTGTCAGTAGTTGACTGATTGCCTGTTATTAGTTTTATTGTTCAAATAATGGGATTCAACTTCCAAACATTTGAGTAAAAGATGCTTGAAATACAATAGAATTTAGGGATTTTCTATGGTCATTTGTTACGGACACTTTGTGTTAAGCATGATAGATTCGTGTTGAAGTTAATTACGATTTTTGTGCTACTGTGTGTGCTACCTCTTGCATTGTTTGTATAAAACTGTGACTGTGAATGATTGGAATGTGGACTGTGGTCTACACGACAATATCGTTAATGTTATGTTTTTAAACATGTTTTTTTAGGAAAAGATTTTAGAAAGTTTCTTGTTTATTGTTATCATCTGAATTATCGCTAACTATGTTGGCGTCTTCACTAGAAATTTTGTTTCATCAAATCGATGAGATGCATGCTGTAAAAGTAAATAAGGATCTGACTACCTACATATTTTTTTTGGTCCTTTGTTACAAATTAGTGAGATAATAAACCAACAAGTATCTTCCCTAATCCCTGATCAAAGTGACAAAGTGCTGTCGGCAGATTTGTATCAATCTCCAATCAATCAAGTCGCTTTGTATCAATATGTAATCAATAAATCATTGCCGAGAGCATTACTTCCGCTAATTATCACTCTCTACTAGTTATGCATTAATTTGTATTCGAAAAAGCCGTCTGAACTCATCGATGAGAGTTCACGAAGGTCAATAGATAGTTTATTAAAAAAAATATTCCATCTGGTTCTGGTCGCAGGCCACGATGCCCGATACAATCAATAACCAAGTTCGGCCCCTTACCTACATCTCGGATATACCACAGAAAATTTCACGCAGTAAAAAACGAGAGTATACCGGTTTAAATAATTTAGAGAAGTTGGAAAATTATTAGTCTGTGACCTCGGAATCGATAATGCACGCATATAAATATTCTAAAGTATACCTTGCATCTCTAACGACGTGCCAACACATAAAATTATTGTTAAAGATGGCTCGAATTTCCAAATCATGTAAATACCTATGGATTTTAGTGAAATTGAAAATTCATCATATGCATGGAAAGTCTAGGGAACTGTTACGCCTGCTTTTAAATTGATTTGACTAAATGATGATGAATGGCCATAATATAGTCTGTCATTAAGTAGGAATGTATAAGGGACATTTAAAAGTTCGGATGTGGAGTTTGGGCCAGAGCGTGCTAAAGATTTTCTTCTGTAAAGCATAGTAAATTCAGACGCTAATCAACAGAACAAATGGTTTACATCAAACTAAGAACTCTACCTTCAGGCACATAGGGACGGTACCAAACGGTCTTTGAAAGCAACACGTACCGGTAGATGCCCTTCATATCGAGGATGCTTGTTACGCTTGTATCTAAGTGTTTACGCCCTTTATTTCTGAGCAGATATGCACCTAGAGGCACCATTTAGAATAATGAAGGAGCAATGGACTGGATGAATTTGTAACATGGAACGGGCAAATATAATGTCTGTTTGTACTTCAGTTGATTATTTCTGCGGATTAGTTGTCTTTTCATTTTTCAAAATATAATTTTATCCTACGCTAATCAGCAAACGAGATTATGATGAGAACAGAAAATAACGATCGTTTCCCACATTGACTTCAAGCTTCCGTCTTTCGCAATTTACACCTATTGCGGCAGTGACCTCTCACCTAAGAATATTATTCACTCTCTCACAATTCAAGCCATCAAGCTAAACAACAATACATATTTCAATAAACGTAAAATACAACTGTTATAAAACACCCTATTAGCCAAAAGTCCGATACTACTGAGATTCCGAAAACCATCAAAACATACGTTCGGTGTTTTATGGACAACAAATGGACAGTCGTAAAGAGTTATAGCTATAATATCTCAAACCATGCTGAGCACAGTATACCACAAGATATTTTTAACCCAATCAAATAATAGAAAGATACATATATTATACATTTGTTCTTATTTATACAATATACATATACATTGTATATTGTAGCTGTTAGTTGTTCCTTTTGAATAAAAAAAAAAAATACGTTTGTAAACACCTGCCTGTTGTGTGATTAAGAAGAGCTATTGCTATAAACGAAACGGGACGAGTAACGGCAGGTTCTCAAAGGTCGGAGTTAAAGTCAAACTGAATAATAATAGTAGATTATGCACCGAGGGGCTAAAGTTGTGTCTTATGTCACGGGCGTCATATTGAATCTCGAGCGCAATGAAGGATTCGGGATTTAACTCCCGAGCGTAGCGAGGGAGTTAAGAGTTTAACTCACGAGCGAAGCGAGGGAGTTAATACAAGAATCCTGAATGCAGCGAGGGATTCAAGCTAGCCCAAGGCAAAGACACCTTTAGCCCAGAGGAGGATACTCTACTTTTTACACCTACTGTGAGAAAATAATAGCCAGTAGCCATAGTACGAAAAACAAAGTATCTTCTACGGTTTTGTCGTGTTTGTCCTAATGATATCACTCTCATGGATGTGGCGTTTGTGTAAACTAAGTTTTATACAGGGCTGGTAGAATGGTTTTGGATGATTGGCTGTATGCATTTTGAATTTAGAACGTCATTGGAGACGCTCGTGAAAATAGAGTATTTTTGATAAAATGTGATAAATCGACTATATCATAGATAGGTTTTATTATTTATTTACAAAATCCACAGCAATCTTAGTGCAGTTTATTTAAAATAAATTAACTAATGTTACAGCCAATTACTATTACCTACGGTATTACGGCGCGGTACGGTATTTGTTATTATTAATGCCAGTTTTAATGTTATTTCATTCCTTTTAAAAAATGGTTCGTAGGTAGTTATCTAATTATTCTTACAATAAGTATTATGTCTTCGAAAACATGGCAACGATATGAAGAAGCAAACGTTATGATTTTTTAGGAAATCGAGAATATCATCCACGCGTAGTAAGGGTTTCGAGAATAGCTTTCCTCTTTCTGGCACACTAAATCAGACTTGGCTGTATGGGCTCAGCTCCCTTTGCCTGCCCCAAAGAGGGACGAAAAGAACCAAAAAAAAAAAAATCTAGGCTGCATGGGCTAGATAGATCCCTTTGTCTTCCCAAAAGGGAAAAGAAAATTAAAAAAAAAAAATCTTTCTGGCACCAAAGGGTGTTTGTTGTTTATAAACATATTCCAAATTCAAATCACATTATTGACCAGCGGGTAATAATGAAATCCAGTACAACATTATTGACCGGCTGTGCCCTCGGCCACTAATGACTCACTTTAGGTTAAGGTTGCTTGACATATAATTAGACATTTTCGAGCAGGTGGTGTGAAAAAATAATTACCTACTTAATATCACTGGTGGTTTCGAAGGTATTCTCATCGTCATAGGAAACCGTTAAGAAATTGGTAAAACGATTGATTACTTTTTCACTAGAGTCGAGGTTAATTCCCGATATTCAGGTTCCATTAAAAATGTCTGTCTGACTGACATTCTGTTTGTTGTTTAATTGTTCCTGATTGTTATCTTCTCGGAAAGTTTTGTTGCCATTGTGTGCGAATGAAAGCTAACAATTATGGAGCCTGCGTTTACTAAATTCCATTTCGTGTTATTCATACACAAAATGGTTTTTTTTTTGCGGTTGACAAGAGGTCTCGTTATAAGAGGCTCTTTATTAGTCACCTATTCGTTTTGAAATTAATGTTATACCTAGCGACCTAATCTAAACATATTTAATGCAGGTAATATAGGAATAGCGCTTTAGTAAATATCAGATAAGCCACTAAGATCCAATTTACAGTTTCATTGTCTCAATGAAATTTAAAGTTACTAATACAAACCAAATTAAAGTAAACATAAAACCTAAAAACCATTACGTCATCAAAATATAAATACTTGCACTTTCTCTTAGTGACACATTGCCAGTGCAAAATGTATAAGAAACACTAATGATACAATCAGTCATATAACAATAGAGTGAGGAAGCCATAAAGACAATTACATAAGTGATTGTTTATTGTAAACAAATAACGTAATGATCACAGTAGCAATCGCAATTATTAGTTGAAGACAATGATACCTGCAATGTTGAAGACGGTGATAACGAAGATGACCAATCAGCAAACACTGAGAGCATTGTTTGGGACAAACGATGACAGCAACAATAATATACACAGTGTTAATGGTACACCATAGTGTTGTTTTATCATTAGTAAATAAACTCCAAGGTGATGCTAGGAAGGCAATGAAAAAGGGAATGCAGATTGCATAAAAAATGCAACACAAAGTCTTACGGCAGCTTACCATTACAACATTAATGCAGTGTGGTTTTAATAAGCATCTGTGAAGCAATTACATTTTTCTGTGTACTTTCATTTTCTTCAGTTCACCTTCGATCAGATGAACTTTCTTTCACTTCACAAGGTCGATTTTGCAAATGATAACATTTTTGGAACAACAAACGATACCAGAATGGCTGGAGTTGCTAACTCTGCTCTGGTTTTTTGAATATCGTCCTTCCAAGTTGCATTTTTTTTATATACAGGTTTATATTACAGGTTTTTGTCTTGGATAATCAGACCTTGATCAGTTTCTCACGCTTCGGTTTGGAAATAAAATACAATTTCACACCTCATGCAATAGTATACGAATAGTAATTTACTGTCCGAATTTCGCAAAGGCAAAAAATATTACTAGAGGAAGATTTACAGTAGGTAGTTCCTTCTGAATTGACGAAACAAATTGTTGTAAAGTGCTTGTTTATACCTAGCTATTTAATAAGAGCAATTACATATTTTTATGATCATATTGAAATGTAATTAATGCTCGAATTCCATAAAACCTCTTTTTATATTAAGTTATCGTTGTGAAGTATGTTATGTGTTCTCTATAGAATAATCGTTTTCATGTATTAGAGAAATCGTCTCAGCCTCAAATCTAACATCTCAAACACTATACTCAATTACATTTCTCGTTTTCTAATAAAATGGAATATAATTTTCATTAATTACTATCATGATGGTCAAACATTTAACAAGTATGTTAATGTTGCCACATCTTCATATCTTCCGTATTTGATTTCAAGTAGATATTGACGTGTTACCGTTACGCAACTGGGTGTTGCCACTTTTAATAATTTGATTTCTAAGTTATTAGTATTAACTTGTCAAATAATATTATGTAAGTGTTTATAAATGTCATCTTCATATCTGCCCTCAAATTCAAGCCGAGTAATTTGGATTAGCGGGTCATTTATTCCTTTTGATTTATTATATTTATATGGGTTCGCTCTTGGCCTCAATATAGTCAAAAATCAAAGATGAAGCCCAAAATCCAGCAGCAACACCAGAAGAAACTAGAAGTCTTGCGCACCGACGGAATATAAGGTAAAAAACTAAAAACAATTTGGAGCCGAACTTTAACAAAACGGTGGTCGCTAGCTAGGCGTCACTGGTGAAGCCTTCCACCGCCAGTAGCCTGTGGTACCATTTAACCCTTTAACCGTATATAGGGTGACTGGTAATTAGTGCACGATACTAAAACATGTGATTGTGCTCATGATAACAAACAACTTTTGTGGGAGCAAAGCCGAAATCGTGAAAAAAATATCAGCTGTTCAGTACCTACATTAAACAAACATAAATGTACTGAACAGCTGATTTTTTCCGCGTTTTCAGGTTTGTTCCCACAGTAAAAGTTGTTTGTTGTCATAAGCACAATCGTGTTTAAGTATCGTGCACTAATTACCAGTCACCCTATATATGCGACAAACATTTCCGTGCCCCTATCGCCCGTGTCGTATTTATACGACAGAGAATATTCACGTTTCTTTTTGTTTTGTTCGATTTTATTGCCTTTATTATATATCTCTCTATTTGTGTAGATAGACAGATATAATGCTTTTTATTGTACACCATGATTTTTTACAAATTGGAGCTTACGAGGAGAAGAAAGAGAGGAAAAGAGGAAAGGACGTTTCGTAGCCGGGCGCTAGAGGCACGGTGTTTGATACTTAGCCAAGCGCTTCAAATGTTAACTAATCAGAGGCGTCTTTACCTATAGTGCAGGGTGTGCGGTGCACGCGGGCGCCGGATTTAAGGGGGCGCCGAGTGCCCTCTAATGCGACACCACCAAATAGTCCAGTCACTAAAGCCTAAACCCGAAAATAATTAGTAACACGCTGAAATTTTTAGGGGTTCTTAAGGAAGGTAAAATAACATACCGGGTGATTTTGCAGCGTTCTGGGGTGTACGGAAAGGGTTGAAAAGGGGTGAAAAGGGGTGAAAATGGTTTTTCGTTAATAACATTGCCAAGAAAATTAGTAACACGCTGCAAATTTGGAATTCGGTTGTTCTTACCGTTTTTTAACGTGTATTAAATTTGCAGCGCTTTGCGACATACGGAACATTGTTTTTTTTTTTAAAACAGTGATTGCACTGTTTTTATTGTAAAAACAGGGGTAAGAAAATTAGTAACACGCTGCAAAATTTGAATTAGCTTGTTCTTACCGGTTTGTAACGTGTATCAAGTTTGCAGCGTTTTGCAACATACGGAACATTGTCTATTATTAAAAAAACAATGAAATTATTTAATCACACAGGTGAAAGAAATTTGTAACTCGCTGTAAATTTGTAATTAAGTTGTTTTTACCGTTTCGTAACGTATATCAAATTTGCAGCGTTTTACAACAAATTGAACATTGTTTATTATTAAAAAAACAGTGCGATTTGTTAGTAACAAGGGTAAAAAAGTAGGAACACGCTGCAATTTTAGAATTAGGTTGTTCTTACCGGTTTGTAACGTTTTGCAAAAAACTGAACTTTTTTCATTCATTACCATAAAAACAAATATTTCAGTTAGTAACAATAGTGAAAAAGTTAATGAAGAGTTGCAATCTGGAGAAAATGTTGTCAAAACCTTTTTGAAACATTTTTCAAAGGACATCATTTTTTTGGGCCATTTCTGAAAGTGCCAACGAAAAAAATTGGTACCTTTTGTATTATTGGTTGGTATAGGTAGTACTAGTCATTTGGAGCAATAGTTACTATGGCACAAAAGTTGTAGGATTGCTCTCGGCCAAGTTATACAAGTACGAAGATTCGTAATTTTCATACATTTTTCAATTTTTGAAAGTGCCGATATATTACCAAATAATGATAAGAATTGCTAGAACTAGCGACCTCAAGTAATTTAACATAACGCCTGTAATCCCTGAGGGGTTGGGCAGAGGAGTACCGAATAAAAATGAATAATAATCTGTTTCTTTTTGTGAAAAGTAACAAAAACATTTTAAAATATACAAATCTGCTGGTAGGACCAGCATCGGGAACAGTATCGGGGTTGCCTGTGGTTAGGGGTCTTGGGAGAGGAATCTCCTAACAATACGAAACGTGATCAGCACTGCTGCTTGAATCAGCCCTTTTTAGGGGGAAATAAAATCATCAAATGAGTTATCTCGCTCTGGGCTGATCTCTAGAGTCTGTCAGACTCCTAGACGCCCTTTGCGTTCCAGATACTAAGATAGTCGATGAGCTGGTACCTACATTTCATTCATACATTTGTTGTTTTCTCAAAGAGCCTCATAGCTTTGGAACACGATACTTGTATGTTAGCGGTGAGACGGGTTTGCCTCACCGCCCGCCCAATCAACGAGTCTCGACTGAAACTCGTCCTTGGAATCCCGTGGAACTTCAAGGAGCAAACGGAACATTGTCTACTATTAAAAAAAAATAATGAAATTATTTAATCACACGGGTGAAAAAAATTTGTAACTCGCTGTAAATTTGTAATTAATTTGTTTTACCATTTCGTAACGTATATCAAATTTGCAGCGTTTTACAACAAATTGAACATTGTTTAATATAAAAAAAAAAACTTTTTTAAAAAAAGTACCGACTTCAAAATAAATACAAAAAAGTTTAAAATAACCTTTCTTTCGGAAGTCGGTGGCTTTAATTTTTAACATTTCATTGACTATTGCCACCGACTTCCGAAAGAAAGGTTATTTTAAACTTGTATTTATTTTGAAGTCGGTACTTTTTTTAAGTTTTTATTTTACCCTTTTTAGTTTATTTATTAAATATTCAACCCAAATTCTTGTAAAATACAAAGTTTTCTTACCTGATGTGCACTAATCTTGTAATCCGTCACAACGAAAACAATCCATATCTCTAAAACTACTGAACCGATTTTGATGAAACTTACAGTGTACCCTAAGTTGAACAATACCTAGTACAACAAAAAAAGAATTACTTAAATCAAACTTGTAGTTCCGGAGATATGCGTGCACAAACATAAAAACACACATACATACATACATACACTTATGAAATTTGGTACATTTGTTCAGACGCTGATATAGACTAACATATATGCGAAAACTGGGCAGTTCTGATAATATTACATACATACGGGTCGAATTGATAACCTCCTTTTTTTTTGAAGTCGGTAAAAACAGTGCGATTTGTTAGTAACAAGAGTAAAAAAAGTAGGAACACGCTGCAATTTTAGAATTAGGTGGTTCTTACCAGTTTGTGACGTTTTGCAAATAACTGAACTTTTTTCATTCATTACCATAATTATAAACAAATATTTCAGTTAGTAACAATGGTGAAAAAGTTAGTGAATAGTTGCAATCTGGTGAAAATGTTGTCAACACCTTTTTGAAACATTTTTCAAAGGAGAACATTCACGCTCCATACATTTTGACTGGACTGTTGGTCTAGTGGTTAGTGACCCTGACTGCTATGCCGGGGGTCGTGGGTTCGATTCCCACCCAGGACAAATGTTTGTGTGAAGAGCACGTTCATTTGTTCTGTGTCTGGGTGTAATTTGTCTATTATATTTTGATGTATGTATTTAGAAATATATAAGTATGCTTATTAGTTGTCTAGTACCCCTATCACAAGCTCTGCTTAGCTTGGCTTGGGACTAGATGGCGTTGTGTGATAGTTGTGGAATATTTTTTTTTTTTGGGCCTTTTCTGAAAGGAACGAAAAAAATTGTCACCTATGGGTAGTACTAGTCATTGGGAGAAATAGTTACTATAGCACAGCAGTTGTAGGATTGTTCTCGCGGCCAAGTTATACAAGATCGAAGATTCGTAATTTACATACATTTTTTAATTTCTGAAAGTACCAATAAGCAAATAATGATAAAAACTAGCGACTTCAAGCAATTTAACATAAAATATTATTACACCTGTTATTCCTGAAGGGTTGGGTAGAGGTGTACCCAATAAAAATGAATAATAATTAATCACATTATTTTTGTGGTTTTTTTTTTAAATATATAAATCTACTGGTGGGGCCAGAATCGAGAACAGAATCGAAGTTGTCTGTATTAGGGGTCCTGGGAGAGCGACCTCCTAAGAGTACGAATCGTGACCAAAAATATTGCTTTTTGAATCAACCCGTTTTTTGGGTAATAAAATCGTCAAGTCAGACTCTTGCTGACTAACAGTCCACCTCCTTCATTAGGTTGCAATATGCGTTCCAGATCTAAGATAGTCGACGACCCGATACATTTCATTCATACATTTGTTGTTTTCTGAAAGAGTCTCATAGCCTTCAGTACGTGGAACTGTCAGATCCCAATTATCGGTGGGACGGGTTTGCATCGCCGTCGAATCAACGAAGCTCGACTGATACTCGTCCTTGAAATCCCGTGGAACTTCAAGAAGCAGTCCCGGGGCTGACTTCAAGCTAGTTACCCAATATTGCAAGGCAACCGCCTCTTTTTGGAGTCCATCTATGGGAACTCTGTGTCCGTTGTCTCCATAGGAAAGAGACCGGATAAGCTGATCGCACCAGGGAATCATGGCTTTTTGGGTGATCCACTCATATATGCTTGGGGGGCTTCTGTATCCAGATCACACCGTGGCAATCCGGTAAGGAGGCAGCCGCTTCTTCTGCAGTAGCAATGACAGCAAAGTAGGAAACACGTGAAGGAGAGGACGCCCTCGAAATCTCAATCCAGCTGCATACGGCGAGTAATGAGGAGCTAGTCGTCTTATGCCTGCCAGGTCGCAGGACTATCTTAGCAGGATACCGTAGCACAATTTTGATGATTTTGTTAGCCAAACAAACGTGGTTGATTCAGAAAGCAGTTCTGTTGGTCAGGATTTAAATTGTTAAGAGATTTCTTTCCCAAGATCCCTACCACAGGCACAGCGGATTTATATATTATTTTAACATGTTTTAACTTCTTTTCACAAAAAATAAATATATTTTCATTCATTTTAATTGGGTACACCTCTACCTAACCCTTTTTTTTAACTAGGTAAAATCATCAAATGAGTCCTCCGACCCCGGGCAGGGCAGGAGGGACTGTCAGACTTTTACTGACTAAAATCCACGGTGTCCTTCAATAGCCCTTTCTGTTCCGGGGTCACGGTAAGGAAATAATCCTTTGGCCCTCTGAGAGGGGGCCCCGTCAATGTGCTGACGCTCTTTGAGGCGCGCGTGGGACTCAACGAGCCGTCGACCCGGGCATGGTCCATGGTCGGGCAGCGAGTTACCCTTTACTCGCTGCCCGCATGGCAGATCATCTGCTGACGTCCGACGCCGCGGGCGCCTACCACTGCGGTTGGGGTGGAGGGAGGACGCTGTCCTCTCTCTCTCTCGGCCCACCTCCTCCTTCGCGAGCATGACTGCTTCGCAGAAGGAGGCGACCGCTTCCCACTCCGTCTCGCCTCGCTGCATGGCCGCGACCAATGCCGGGCGCGAGAGGTCTCCGCCTATTGCCGCCATGAGGTCACGGCGGTTTTCCGCCCAAGCAGGGCAGTCCTGCACCGTATGCTCCACCGTGTCCTCCGGGCGGCCACAGCAGCCATGTCCGCTAAGGACCTGTGTCATGCCATAGCTGAGGACGCCGTGGGAACTATCCAGCCACACCTCAAAAAGGGGTCTGACAGCCGCGATTGCGGTTAGCCCGTGCCTCGGTTGCGACAGTCGTTCTCTCCAAACTGCCATGAGACCGCGCCGGAGCTCTTCTCGCTGCGCCTCGACTTCTCGAGGCAGCGGGGATACACCCCGACGCTGCGCCTCTACGCGCCACTCATAGACGCGCCGGAGGGCAGTCACCCCCAGATCCCAGGGCAGCGATCCGGCAAGAACGTTGGCCGATTTGCAGCAATCGTGCGGTATCCTCAGATCATTCTGATATCCATGACCCTCTGGCATGCGACCAGCTTTGCCAGCCGCGTTCGAATGCTCAAGGCACACATGGGAGCCCCGTAGAGGGTCATGGAGCGCACGACAGTGCGCGTGCAACCTCCTGCAGGTGGCGTTTGGCCCGCCGATATTGAGGAGCCGCCTGAGGGCGGCTGATGCCCGGTTCAGCCTTGGGGCCAAACGCAGGAATCATCATCATCGACCGTGCTACGATACCTTTCCCGCTGAAATGGTCCCGCAAGCCGGTAGGCGTTTGGGTTCTTTAGACGAGGGTGGAACACGATATGCTGTCATCCTGGGCCTGATCCTTGATAAGACACCTAGCTCCGCATTACTTGCCGTACGCGACTGGATTTTGATTTCGAGGGCGTCCTTTCGCATGTTCTGCCTCTTCCTTCGCTGTCATTACTGCTGCTGAAGTAGTGGCAACCTCCTTTCCGGATTGCCAACGTGTGATCTGGAAGCAGATCCTCCAGCATCTTTGTGTATGAGTGGATCGCCCGAATAGCCATGATCCCCTGGTGCGATTGGCTTGTGTGTTTGCTTCCGTATGGAAACGACAGACACAGGGTTCCCGTAGAGGGGCTTTAACAGTACCACTTCCTCGTAGAGCCTTCAGAAAACGGCGTTTGCTTACAAGGTTGGGTAACATCTTGATGGCAGCCCCGTCTCGATCCTGTTTTTGATCCTAACGTCGGAAATGCTCCTTAAAGTTCCACGGGATTCCAAGGACGAGTTTCAGTCGAGTCTCGTTGATTGGGCGGGCGGTGAGGCAAACGCGTCTCACCGCTAACATACAAGTATCGTGTTCCAAAGCTATGAGGCTCTTTGAGAAAACAACAAATGTATGAATGAAATGTAGGTACCAGCTCGTCGACTATCTTAGTATCTGGAACGCAAAGGGCGTCTAGGAGTCTGACAGACTCTAGAGATCAGCCCAGAGCGAGATAACTCATTTGATGATTTTATTTCCCCCTAAAAAGGGCTGATTCAAGCAGCAGTGCTGATCACGTTTCGTATTGTTAGGAGATTCCTCTCCCAAGACCCCTAACCACAGGCAACCCCGATACTGTTCCCGATGCTGGTCCTACCAGCAAATTTGTATATTTTAAAATGTTTTTGTTACTTTTCACAAAAAGAAACAGATTATTATTCATTTTTATTCGGTACTCCTCTGCCCAACCCCTCAGGGATTACAGGCGTTATGTTAAATTACTTGAGGTCGCTAGTTCTAGCAATTCTTATCATTATTTGGTAAATATCGGCACTTTCAAAAATTGAAAAATGTATGAAAATTACGAATCTTCGAACTTGTATAACTTGGCCGAGAGCAATCCTACAACTTTTGTGCCATAGTAACTATTGCTCCAAATGACTAGTACTACCTATACCAACCAATAATACAAAAGGTACCAATTTTTTTCGTTGGCACTTTCAGAAATGGCCCAAAAAAATGATGTCCTTTGAAAAATGTTTCAAAAAGGTTTTGACAACATTTTCTCCAGATTGCAACTCTTCATTAACTTTTTCACTATTGTTACTAACTGAAATATTTGTTTTTATGGTAATGAATGATAAAAGTTCAGTTTTTTGCAAAACGTTACAAACCGGTAAGAACAACCTAATTCTAAAATTGCAGCGTGTTCCTACTTTTTTACCCTTGTTACTAACAAATCGCACTGTTTTTTTAATAATAAACAATGTTCAATTTGTTGTAAAACGCTGCAAATTTGATATACGTTACGAAACGGTAAAAACAACTTAATTACAAATTTACAGCGAGTTACAAATTTCTTTCACCTGTGTGATTAAATAATTTCATTGTTTTTTTAATAATAGACAATGTTCCGTATGTTGCAAAACGCTGCAAACTTGATACACGTTACAGACCGGTAAGAACAACCTAATTCCAAATTTGCAGCGTGTTACTAATTTTCTTACCCCTGTTTTTACAATAAAAACAGTGCAATCACTGTTTTAAAAAAAAAAAACAATGTTCCGTATGTCGCAAAGCGCTGCAAATTTAATACACGTTAAAAAACGGTAAGAACAACCTAATTCCAAATTTGCAGCGTGTTACTAATTTTCTTGGCAATGTTATTAACGAAAAACCATTTTCACCCCTTTTCAACCCTTTCCGTACACCCCAGAACGCTGCAAAATCACCCGGTATGTTATTTTACCTTCCTTAAAAACCCCTAAAAATTTCAGCGTGTTACTAATTATTTTCGGGTTTAGGCTTTAGTGACTGGACTAAAAGATGCGTCGATGCCGGGCGGCGCTCCCAAAGACCCTGCGCTCGTGTAATGCGCGGAAGCAAAGCATAAAAACCTATTTCCTTAAGTTTCCTTAAACAACTACTTTCCAGAAATTGTTCCTTATTAGCAACAATATAGAATAGCACTCCGTTAGTCGCTCGTTCTACTATTGTAGAACACACATGCATTTCGTCGAATCGTATTGAATGGGGATGGCAACTCAAAGCTAATCGTAGATGGCGCTGCGATAGTTGGTCCCCACGTCAGATTACTATCTACCTTGTACAAAAAACAAACAAGATTTATTATTATAAAAACTGAGTTTATATACAAAACAAATATGGAAAATTATTCGTCAATGCAAGTGCATATACTAAAAGAAGAACTAAGACGCCGCGGTGTATCTACAAGCTTCTGACTTCCTATTTTGATAAAATATCATAATGTTTAAAGTCAATAATTTTACCCCTTTTTAGGGTTCCGTAGTCAACAAGGAACCCTTATAGTTTCGCCATGTCCGTACGTCCGTCCGTCCGTCCGTCTGTCCGCAGTTTAGCTCAGAGACGCACAGTACTAGAGAGCTGTAATTTGGTGTAAATATACGGATTTGTTGTGCCGAAAAAGTGGTAAAATAAAATCTCGAAAAATATTTTTTTTTAGGTTACCTCCAGTACTTACACGTAAAGTGAGCATTTTTTTTTCTCGCGTATCCCTTAGTGTGGGGTATCATTAAATAGGTCTTTAAAAAATAATGATAGTTTCCATTAACAATTTTTTGATAAAAAAATTCGTTTGTGAAATATTAAGCTTTAAAGTGCTAAATTTTGCTCGATTCGAGTGTCCCCCCCTCTACCAGCTAAACGGTTATGTTTGGGGGTTTGAAAAAATTCACAATAGTAGTACATATAACGAAGTTTAAAAGAAAATTATCATGACTAAGTAGGCTTTACAACTTTACGAGTAATAGTCGACCAACTTATAAAATGTACTTGATATCATATTTTCTTAAACAAAATGTATCGGAGACAACTGCAAATGTAAGTTTGTCAACTTTATTTTTACAGCTTTTATAGGTATGTTTTTTGGGGATAGGTAGGTTTTTATCGTCAACTATTTTTAACTAAATTCAAAAAAAGGAGGAGGTTCTAAATTCGTTGTAATCTTTTTTCTTGTGTATTTTCCCCGATTTCTTAAAGACTCCTGGACCGATTTTGAAAATTCTTCTTTTTAAAATCAAATTCAGCGAATCAGTTTAGTTAGTTCGCATAAGTATTTTGATGGGCAACTACGGAACCCTACACTGTGCGTGGCCCGACACGCACTTGGCCGGTTTTTCTATTTAGGTTCGAGAAATATCACAATTAGGACAATGTAATTGCCGCTTAACCTCTTCCTTCTTAAAAAACTTTTTTCTTGCCGACATCATTTAAAATTGCAACATTTGCATCCTAATTAATTTCCGTTTGAAAATATAACGAACGGATATTCTCCTGCTAGACTAGAGGGCGCCCGGTACTAGTTGCACACGGGCGTCACAAGGGCTAGAGACGCCTCTGTAACTAATTCTGACTACCTATTACTAGCTACCACGAAATCAATCATAAAGAAACCACATCAGAGCATAACTAAAATTACCTAACCTTATCGTCAACATTGAATGCAAGAAACCATAAAAATTTTATTCAAACTCTTAAGACTTACAAATTGCTTGTCGATGCAACAATTACGTTGGTTCATATTACGCGTAATGTGCCGTTAATTTACAAGCTCACATAAACTTATGAGCAAATTCTGGTTGAACCAGTTTAACGAAAGAACTTGATCAAGTGGAGTGAGAAATGGTATAATTGTGACATAATAATGAAGAAAGTAGTGCAGTCGTTATTTATTTATTATTGAGAACCGGGGCAGTAGGTACATGTGGATTGCACTGTCATTGGCGGGTCAGGTAAGGTTGCAGCCAGGTTGGTGAAATATTATTATAGCATCAGAACTAAGTGTACTACATTTTGCTAGTGACGATAACGAGCTTTAGGTGTAAAATATTCAGCAGTGGTATTCTATAAGCTTAAGCATTGTGTGCAGTGCTGCCACAGTGAAAAATAACTGCTTCGCCGCTAGCGCATCGCGATTTAAGTTTTACATTTTCATAAAAAATACTATATTTTTCCTATAACAAAACCTATCATTGCGTCACGGGTTTCGTGACGCAATGATAGGTTTTGCTATAAAAAGCGCTAAGAATGTCTGTGCTACCAAACTGATTTGAATGCGGTATTTTTATATTCTCTAAGTAGTGCTACGCAGAGTCTGGTAATCTACCTACTTACGGAAGCCGATATGGGTAATTTCGCCAACCTATGTACGCGTTTAGTTGACTTATTGCCAACATATTCGGTGGTTTTGGTACATTAGCTCCATTAGGTCTCATGTAAGAAAAAGGTCCATTACCAGTAACCTGGTTTATTGGTGGAATTGGCACATTTAATGTTCAAAAACACACAAATGTATACCACAGCCTACGCCCTTAATAAACAAAATGATGTTCTCACAATGGTAACGGTGGCAAACTTCTTTTGCCGACACACTGAGGTATTGAACTCTACAATGAGCTTTTACTATGTGGTTTAATGATTTATTTGACAGCAAAGTTGGTCGAAGATTCTGTGCCCTGTTTAAAGAGCATTGAAATGTGTGAAAATCGATAGAAATAAGGCATGTTTGCACGTGGCTCCTAAAATACTTTGTTTGAGAAAATGTAAATCATTATCTAATCAATACACACTCATCATCACAACACACAGCACTTTTTATTGCTAACTGTATTTGCAATTTTAAAACGCCTAAAAATGATTAAATAAAACAAACAAAATAAGTCATATATCTTCATACTGAAGAAAGTCTTTTTAAGTATTCTCAATAGTTTTTGAGTTAAAAGCGACTCTTTTTAATAAATTCGTCGTCAGATTAACATAAAACTCTAATTTAAGATCGTACAAAAATTAATTTGTTTTTCATATTATCAGAAAGCCCTTAAATCTCTCTAATTTTGTGTTTGAATTATCAAAAACCATAGCGTGTCGACACAGATGGGGGTCTTAACAATCATTAATCAATAATTAAGTAACTATAATCTTTAGAGAAATTCACTTTAAACGCCCTTTGCACTAAACGTCGATGAAAAATCGTGATCAAAATCAAACAAGTACAACTACATATATTATTACCGTGGTACAACGTAGATTACGACTGAGATCACGAGAGGGCCTTTTACTACCACAACATATAAATTAAAATACTATTAAACCTGCACTTTCTTTCTAAAAACCTCTTTGAAAGCATCAAATCAATAACGGCTGGGTTATTTCCGAATTATTAATTACGAAAAAGCAAATTTATAAATACATGTATGATTAAATCACTGAGTATCTATAATAATTATTAATAATGAATGTTAATAGCCCAATAAATCACTGATCTATAGTGTAAACTTTTAAAAGGGTGTGGCAAGGCAAGGCACATCAAACTACTTTGACTTTTTGAAGACGTTAGCACATTAGCGCAACGTTAACGTCAGAAGTATAAGTACTTTGATTTTCAAAATTGAAATTAGTAGTTTTGCATGAATGTTTTTCTATCAAGGAGGGACAAAACTGTTGGTATTTCCACTGAAATGCTAGGCAGTAGGCACCTATATAGAATACTTTGTATTCTTACTATTTATAATGTTATACACGCGAAAGTTTGAATGGATGGATAGACGTATAGATGGATGGATGTTTGTAACTCAATCACGATAGATAAGTTGAACGGATCTTGATGAAACATGGTTAAGGGACAGGTTATAGTCTGAAATAATATACGTATAGGTTACTGTTTATTCCTATGTTACATACGCGATAATTTTCGTACATAATCGGTTGTTTACTTTTCCTTTACGGTAGGCACCGTGGCTAAGGGTACTGAAATAATTCAGAAACATGGTATAAAAAACTACCGTCTTTCTTCTTGAAAAGCAGGTATTTGCATGGAATTCATTAAAGTTTGATAACATCGGGGTAATAAAAAGTGGTTGTCAGGTAGGTAAACGGAATCGTTATGTGGGACTTAGTTGTTGTTAAACGGTGTTAGTAATAGTAGATTATTAACCAAGGGCTGTATGACATCAATTGCATACGAGGTTTTTGGCGCCTGAGCGAAGCGAAGGCGCTAATTAACCCGAGTATGCAATTGATGCTTACGCCCGAGATAAATACTCTGCTTTACATATCGATTGTGAGGTAAGTAAACAACAAGACAGCAGGTTTCAATGAACATTTATTAAGAAGAAAGAAATGTGTATTTAATTAAAATTAATAGTAAAATTATTACAATTTGTAAGAGATATGGTCACGTTCTTTTTAGGTATATTTATAGTTTGAATATGAGTTTGTGATGATAAGACTTGAGTTTGAGTGACTTGAGGTTCACTTGGTTAATAATCTACTATTGAAAAAGAACTCAAACAAGAAAATTAATTATTTTCGTGATGCTTTCGCGCCTACTAGTAGACTGCCTTTTTTTTCACGCACGCAAGCGCGTCAAATCTTGCTGGCCAGTTTGATTTTTAAATCGATTTCATCTAACATACGATGTGGAAACAAATAGTTCCATATTTAAAATAAAATCTTTATAAAATAAATTGTCTAGATTCCGATTCGAGTAATTAATCGATACCGAGAAAAAAAAAAATAACTTTTTAAAAATATTCTTCGTGCAGTATGAGTATGACAGTTATTTTTTCAAATTCCAAAACCTATGCTGTAATGATAGTCATACACCCCGGCATTCAGGGGTGTAAGGGTGTACTTACAGAGCAAGAGATATGTAATAGTAGATTGTTATACAAGGGTGGAAAGAAATCAATTCCCATACGAGGTATTTAGACGCACGAGCGAAGCGAGGGCGGCTATAGTCCGAGTGGGAATTGATGACTTTCACCCGTGTTAAACACTCTACTTTTCATTTCAAATATAAGGAAAGTAAAAATATAAGTTTTTCTAAAATATTTATTGATAGTAATAACATGAGTAGTACCTATTTAATAGTCTTTTTTAATTTAAATTTCAAATATGGAACACACCGCCCGCGTCATCGCCGCGGGCCATCCCACTTTATAGGTATTTTTTTTAATTCACATTGGCCGTATACACTCACAAGACCGCAGCATTTTTGTTTTTTAATCGATATTTTTCATAATTATGTAAAAAAATTATAGCCGACTAAGGGCTGATTTTTCAATAGCCAGTTAACCTCTAATGGGAGGTTTTCTTTTTGGAGTTTAAAAAAAAAAAGTAGTTTCCAAGAACTCGATAGATGGCGTTGAACTGACGGCGTGACTCTAGAAAAAAGATGTATGCCTTCATTTTTGCACAAATCCACGAGGCACAGACTTCGCTTCTTTTTCTCTTGGGACATTTTCTTTTTGGCGTGGAAAACTCATTAATTAAAAAGTCTGGTAAATGAATAATTTTTCTTTTTCCTTGTTGTTATTTATTTTCAAAATGCCATTTGTGTGATGTTATGTGACCACAGATGTGACTGACAATGACATGACATGTACTTTTTGTTTTATGATCTCAAAATTACATAAAATTGAAAAAAACAAAAAATGACGTGACGTTCCGTTCATTGCAGTCACATATCAAGTTCAGCGCCATCTATCCATTGACAGGGAAAACATAAAAAGAAAATCCCTCATTGAGGAATTAAAATAACGGTTTGACATATTTTCTGTAGATAAGCTGTCAAACCGCAAATGAATTTTAAAAATAGAACTAAAATTTTAGTTCTATTTTTAAAATTCATTCCCGCCCTAGGGAGGGAAGCATCGTTTTCGACCCGCTTCTCTGATCAAACAAACACTACTTTCCGAGTATGAGAAATGAAAAAGTTTTAACACTTATGCTAATGATGAGTAATTAAAATTTTGTACTGTGAAACCGATCCAATGAGATAAGATATTTTAAACTTTTGTAAAGTCGAACTAATTTGGAGGTCGGAAATGATGCGGGCTTTGACAAAGGACTTAATTAACTGTCTGAACGGAGTTTGATATTCCGAAGAAGGCAAGCAGTCTGTTGTTCGCTCGGCATGACCAAGCCAAATGTGTTTGGTGTGAAAAATATATTTATTATAAAAATCTGTTATACTTTGTTACAAAGTACCTTTTTTGTTATTGTTCCTGCTACGTGTTTTCAACACGGAAAACTACTCATCTTTAAAAATAAAGCTTCCGTTGAGCACTTTTTTTCAAACATTCATAACTACGAATGCCCTAGTAAAAACGACGCTTAACATACCAGTCCCTAGTATTATTGCCATGATATTATACTTTTTGGAGCGTTCCTAAACTACTACTTACACCTGCTGAACATGTTTCCAGATTACAGATCTTTACTGTAACTGTTATTTTTTGTGGTTACTCAAAAGAACGGTTATCATCGCTACTTGTTTGTTTATTGTAGCAACTCTAGCGGGAAAAGTGTTGCACTAAGCGCTGTTGTAAAAGAAAACGGCCTGTCCTACTACAGACGTGTCGTTATAATATATTTTACGATGGACGATGAATATGGCTAATAGCCATTAGTCCCGTTTTGTAGAACGTTGCCACGTGAAGGTCGCGGCAAGGCTATTTAATTCAAGTTTGTTTTATAAGAAAAACTTTCGTTATGCATAATTCGGATGAGGTTTGGACATAAATTTGAATTTTCACTGCGCACGTTTTTCTTGTAACTAATTAAGGGAACTAAAGCTTGCTGTATCAAAAAGAACTGGTTTATGAGACATATTGAAAATTTTCCAATAGAAAATAAGATATTTTAGATACTCGAGAAAACATTTTACATAATATAAATCCAGACAATAAAGAACACAGTATAAAAGAATTATGCAATTTGATGTAGTCTTTCAGAAGTGATACACATACACAAATTTCTACTTGTGATAAAGAAGCTTCAGAAGTCAATAAAGAAAAAATTAAATAGTTAACACAATTACTTAGTAATTTGAATATTTATTTGTAATATAATGCATCGCCTAATTGGAATCGATATGGGAAAGAAAGTCATAAAAACTCTTTCCTATAGGCTATTCGTCGATCACGAAAAGGATTCCAATTTCATTTCTATCAATTTTTCTAAACATTCTTTCTTTGAGAGGAAAGTGGGCAATAAAAATATGAAAAGCAATATTCGTGGGTAAAATTAGATACTTTCGAAAAGCCCGTGGTTATTAATATTAAGTATTCAAGAAAATCGAGTTAGTGATGTGACAACATTATATGAATATTAAAAATTGATATACGTTTTTATATTTCAATCACACATGAGTCGTAAACACCCGCGCTTTTCGTGAAGTATGCCGAATTCCAAAACCAAAATAAAAAGCTAAAAACTGTATAATCTTCGACAAAACTATGCTAAAATTTACATCCTCAACTAATTTGTCGACTAATAAGATATTAAAATATGATGAATTTATAATAGTTAAAAATTTATGGTTGTTGTAAAAGTTTTCGTTGATTGCTTCATTCATACGGACTTGTTCTTTTTTATGAGCTTATTAGATGGTTATTATATTACTAAAGTTGTTAAGGTAGAAAATTATTTTTTTATTATGTTTTGTTATTTTTCAAATGTTTTCGATTTTAACTAACTGAAGTGTATTGAAAAGTAAACAAAACAAATAAAGATTTATAGATTAGTATGTAAATAATATTATGAGATTAACGGACGTGCATTACGATCGGACAATTTCTAGTTTACTTTCAATGCACGTTTCAGGTAGACTTATTAGTATGTAAATAATATTATGAAATTAACGGACGTGCATTACGATCGGACAATTTCTAGTTTACTTTCAATGCACGTTTCAGGTAAACTTATTATTGTTTATAGTTTTTTTCATTTTGTTTAATTTTTCACCACATTTACGTTCATGTCACATTTTGTGTAACAGTAATGTATAGGTAACGGTAGCGTTGTTTGTGTGAATTTAGAATATGTTTTTTCATTTTAAATACCTATATTTTATGTATACCGACATATTATAGCAGATAACACTCACACTGTACAATTTTCAGTGCAAAAGTACTGATTTTCTTTCAATTCCGTTGCTTACTAACTACATCTAAAAAGACGACTTTTACCAGACCAATAAGGTGATACTCTTTTTAATCAACAACACGGTTGACCTTATTGACTTTTCGTTTAATCTGTCACTTAACTTGACAGATATAACCATTCCTAGTCTACCGCTAAGGGTCACTTTAGTTCAACCTGATTATTTATGCGTCTTTTACCTATGACACATTAATTACTTTCATAGAATCAATCAAAATGTCTAAAAGGACAAGTAAATGACTGGTAGAATATAACTATAATGTTCATTAACATTTCTCGATAGATACTTGATTACACTTTCTATGATTATGCACAAAAAATGAGGTAGACGTATCATCTTCACTTTTATATTCAAATGACTTACCAGATAGTAAATTATTTAGGCAGGTTGTTAACTGGGCTGTTAATCGCCGGTGATTATAGAAATCTACTATAATCACCGCGGTTGGTGATGAAATTTGCGATTGCTGAAGATAGTCTCTGTATCTTTATAGAACCAAGACGGTTTTTATATGACCTTTGTACTTAAATGAGTAACTTTATTTGGCTTTAAAAAATAAGTATAATTTGGACTCTACGTATTGAGAAGAACTCAATAAGAAAATGCTAATCTCATCTAGCTATAACAAAAAAAGATTGAAGTGTAAAGATATTACCAAATTTTTCCCAATTAACATTTATCAGAAAGAAAAAGTGGGTCCAGTATTTGATTGTGTCCTTCTTTTTCCTCACCTCCCCTTTTATATAAAAGTCATTTAGGAAATTGTATAAAACAGGATACATTGTTAGTAGCACGACATTTTAAAATGATTATACCAAGAGTTTGATATAATTACATATATTCTCGTATAAAGTACTCGTACCTAGTAAAATATTCGCATGTGACATAAAAATTGGCGAGTCGCGTGCAAGCGACAATTACATAGGTGTTCAAGTGTGCATGTATCTATTATATTATTTACCTACTTGAGTTCGTGAGTGTTCCCAATGTGACTGCTTTTTCCCATGGGAACTGGGAAGATTCATGATTACTACGACGTTCGGTGGAACAATGAAAAGTTTAATATACTTATAATGAACATAAGATTGAAATTCGAACAGTATTTATGTCATAGGTCCAAAATAGAGAAATGTTTAAAAGCTTTCAAAAGTTTTCGTAAGGTTTAAGTAAAAATGAGTCTGTAATCTACTTTAAATCTCTGATGATGCCATCTAGCCGATTTCGGCCACAGCGACTGCAATCGATGGCTTTTAGAGTGGTTGAGAGCTTTGATGTGCCCTTTCATGCGCTCTCCAATGACTCGCATATCCAACTTTTGCCATAAAACTCCGAGCACAAAGTGGACATGTAAGAACACCATTGATGACATTGTAATTTATATTTGCAGGTGGTCTAGCTTTTATGTCATCACGCTTCTTGTCCAATTGTAACCTTCTAACTTCTACTTTAAATCTACTCAGGGTATAGTAGACTAGCTATTCCCCGCGATTTTACTCGCGTTTCCGACAATCTGCTCCGCGGCGTATTATTATAGGTACTAATGTAATCTTTCTTTCTTTCTAATGTCCTTTATGTACGATATATGTATAGTCAAATTAGTCTTTTGTCAGTGAAATTCACTTATAGTGGCGTTAAAGAGTTCACATGTTATTCAACAAACAGTAACTTAAACATTTATGTTAAAATCTCTAACAAGACAAGCTGTTTTATCGACTTCCATAAAAGGTATAAAAATCTATTAATCACAAATCAAAGAAAAAAAACTAGTTTTGTTTTTCTAACACAATAATATTATGGCTCCCTGCTGAGTAAAGGGTCATCGTTCTGCCCACGCGCCACGCTAACAGTTACAGTTATTTTACTTCTGATATAAACTTTATGTCAACACAAATAAAGCTCATTTGACTTTGTTGCATAATCAGAGATGAAATATGAATGAAAAGGACAGTAGCAATATTTTTGTGATTTTATTTAAATGCTCTTTTTTTAAGATTCCGTTTGTAACCTTGCGCACGCGTCAGTTTGTCTACTACAGAAGAGATGGAATAAGCAGAATCATATTGATTTACCTTTTTAGGGTTTTATAATCAATGAACTATTTCTGGAGCCGTGTGTGGAATGAAAGGGAAGGGGCTCTTAAAGACTAAAACCACCTTGTTCCATTACATGACCTTTATGTTCCAGGGGAGGTATTACAACGTCTTAAAAATAGGCTTGTTCCAGTGAGTGAACGAGATGGCGCTAGACGACTTGTATAGCTCTGTCACTTTCACTCGCCGGAATAAGCCTGATTTTAAGACGAACCCCTCCAGGACAGTTGTGCCTTACTTAGACTATCCTACAACCCCGGATCCAGTAACGTATGGTATACTCTAAACTCAAAAATTATCTATAAGCACAATAAGTTGAACACATGTAGTAATAAAATTAGTATAACCTGGCCTTTTATTCTATTTAAATTCATACAACGCTAGGCCAACATGCCATAGAGCACAGCCGTGCGATATTGTGTAAATAAATCAACACTATAGTCGTTTAATGGCAAAAAAGGCTATCCTCTTTCTCATGGCTGCGACTAATTGATGCTGAGCTAATCACTCGTAATCATATAGCTGAGATAACACGGTGTAATCCCGGTAAGGGAACGTTAGTTTAATGTACAGGTTTAGGGTTTAAACCTCCACTGGGAAAGAAGGAAAGAATGAGTTTTACTTCTTTTCGTAAAGCCGATCTGACTGATACTTAATTGGCTGTCAAATCTCCGATTAGCTAAAATACGAGTACTTACGGCGATTCTCAGACAACAATGCTCATCGCCGTCATCATAATTTGCTTCATCGCCACTGGCCGATCACATGGAGGCGGTGAAGAAAATGCAGTCGTAGCGTGAATTGAGCGTTCCCTAGCCAAATGTCCTACGAGCCATAACTCTTTAGGAATCTATAGGTATATTTCCTTTACATCACCAAAGTTGTTATTAATATCATTCAGAAAAGTGATTGATGGTCCTATAATCCTTTGTTCCTCTTTTTAGAGGGAATGGTCATTTTAAGTACAGAGGCCAGCACATCAAGTTAACTCAATCTAGTGTCTCAATTCAACTTTATCCCAATAGTGGAAGTTTAATGTTCGATTGCTAAAATTTTACAGATTGAGGGAAGGTTGACCTGCTGGCTAAGCATGGACTGAGCATTATGCACAGAGATACATAATGCTCTGTCCATGCTTAATGTCTTTAGTGAGCGCCGGACATGCACGTGTGTCGGACGATGCACATAATGACTTAGCGATCGGGCTAGATAGATCGTGTGAATATCGTATAATTGTACAATTTGTATAGCACTAGCATCCTTCAAAACTCATTGATACCTACTTACCAACCAGTTTTCTAACCTTAGTGATTACAACTCATTAGATTTTCTCACGACCTCTATTTCAAACACATGCCTTACCTATATTAGTCCATCACTCGTCTATTATCTATGGTCAACCAAATTGAAAAATACAAAGTTCCAACCGGTATGGAAATTATGTATTTAATCGAAATCTTATACGGCATGAATCGTGTGAAAAATAACCAAAATGGGATGGATATTAAATCACGGAATTTGTTTATAAAAATATCTAAATAAATAAATTGTTAGTTGGAAAACCAGTAAAGTCGTTGGATCGGTCGTTTTGGAGTTATTTATAGCAATAGGTTGCTTCTCTATGCAAGCTTAATCCACCGTCGAACGAAAGCCGAGCAAAGAAAAAAAATACGGAACCCTTAAAATAATTATAATTATTTGACGATTGATAGCTGTGTTGCAGTTCACGGGTTTGATTCTCACCAGCAACAAATTTTGTATGAAATACAAGCATGTTTTGTATCGACTCCTGGCTATTTGTGTTACATTTTTTGAAACTCCTACGGTACAGAAGAAATTCCTAAAGTGGGACAACTTAAAAAAAAAGAAATTAAAACTTCTTGCACATGGAAGTACAAAGGCAGACTTAATTCCATGGGCATTTTCTACAAGTCTACCTTAGTAAAAAAATGCATTTACAAGTTAAATTTTAGGGTCCCGTAAAATTATGCTGGCTATTTTTTTATGTAGATAAAATTTCATTTTTTTTGAACTTGAAAAAGCTTAAGAGTTATTATTTTCGAATTAGAAAGATATGGTAACAAACACATTTCATTGGTATAGGTATTTTTGTAAGTTATTTTGTAGTTTTTAGAATATTTTAGTACCTACATCCAACTTTACATACAGCTTACTTTCTTGATTCAAAAGTAAGTTGTAAAACTGTTTGCGGTTGCACTCAATCGAAAGTGAAACAGCAAGTCTAGCGTTCCGTGTCCGACGAAAATTAATCTAAATTCGATGAAAATAAAGGGAACTATGCAAAAACTCTATCGATGGAAACAATTTGGGAGAAAATATCAATAGATTTCCTAGTAGCCGAAAGTAGTAGTCGAAATTGAATTTATTCAATTCGGATCTTAGTGAAAATACTAAATTCTTCATTGATAGTCCATTGTTTTGAGCTATCATATTTCGATACTGTGGCAACCACCATGATCGCGGGATGAGTAATATCCAGAGTTCAAAACTATACACATTCACTTAATATAGTTTTAAAAATATTACTAAACAGTGAAAGCTTAAAACAAGAAAAAAAAACTGGAAAATAACCAAAAGTTACCATACATTTCTCCGTTTCTAATTTAAATTTTAAATAATCTTTAATTTTACATAAATACGGAATCCCACAACATATTTGTTAAACGTGCCTGACCTACTTACGATTACGTTTTAATTTCGAGTTTTATTGGTCACCAAAACAAAATACAGCTGACAAAGCGATGCAACAAGTTTCCCAGCGCAGGCGAAGTCGGGTAAAATATTAAGAAAGAGGTTAATAGCTTATACTTACAACCTTTGGCTATTAATGGAAATTATAAATGTAGTGATGACGCGTGTTTTCAATGATTAATTAAATATAATCAAAATATGGTGGTAAAGGTATACTTTTTTTCTGAAGCGTGTAATTACATTTATGAATGATAGTAGCAATAAAAAAATAATTTAGGATTTATTGGTAGCGTAAGTAAAAACAGTATTTTGGAAACTGTGAAAATATATTTTCTTAGGAAAGTAAATATGTAGTTGTATTCTACAATTAATGAAAATACAGTTTCTAAGATTTTAAAACCAAAGAGCCTCCGTTTTTTAAAGGTATACGCAGAACGCTACAGAGCTAAAAGTGTCCTAAATACGTTACGTCCTACCTAAGATTATGTTTTAACTTTGAAAATTACACCGCATTCCGTTCAGCTGTTATGGCGTTAAAAGTGACAGACGGACATTTAGGTGGAGTTACTTTTGCATTTATTAGAAACTTACGACCCGCCCTGGCCAATTTAGCCTGCAAAATATATCGAAAGATCATAATATTAAGCTTTGACACTCAAGAATACTGTTAAATGAAATGAATGCTTTCTACTGAACTAGTGAATGAATTTTCAAAATTGGTTCAGTATTTCTAGAGATTACCTCGTACAAACAAACCTATAAACTAAAATTTATGTCTTTATATTATAAATAATTTGAATTCCTTTATGCAGAAATGAATTCTATAGATAATACATTAGAAGGTGCTATCTTCAGTTGTACATATTAGTATATTAATGACATCGCATATATGTAAGCCTTCGGAGGTCAAATGGCAACCCTTAGCATCTTAAACTTTGCAGGCAATGCGCTGTCAATCAATATGACAGTCAGTTAAACGTTCTGAAAGGAATATTTAATAAGTTACTCATTAATTCTAATGTAAGCAAATGGGGAAAGTTTGTATTTTATCCATTATTTCGGTTTACTGTTTAGGTGCAATATACACCAAACCGAGCCTGCCGCGCCGCCTCGTAGGACCCGATTGCCTATATGAAGACTAAACTACACTTTTTTTCCAACAACAAAAGATTCTGATATTAGCGACGGGAATTAGTGATGTGTGTAGGAACATTGTTTTTTTTTTTTTTTGTAATGAGCAATAGATTTCTAGAGTAACGTAATAATTAAACGTTTTTTTTTATTTTGGCACTTATAACTTAATAAAGTTGTTTATTAATATTAAGTATGTATTTTATTTCATAATTGAATAATTAATTAAGTTTTCCAAAAATGGCAAGCAATAATAACATATTAAAACCGATCACTAAAAAATCCTAATAATTTTGCAATATGGAAGCATTTTTATTAATACTTTTTATTTATTTACGTACTTATATTTTATTCTAATTAGTTTTTTTTGAAGTGTTATTAATTTGAAGCTAAAAAATATTTACATATTTGAAATTATGAGTTTCTTGGGGTCAATATAACTTTAAATAAGAGATATTATTATTTACCGTTAAAGACCGAATGGACGTTTTTACTTTATTAACAAAATATTATTTTAAAATAAAATATAGAAACAAATAATTATAGGCAGCTCACCAACTTATGTATAAAACATTTTCATAAAAGTTTAGTTAATTATTAAATTTATTTACCGACTTATTTAGTTATTTATTTTACTAAAAGCTTTTTTATCTAAACTGATGCTATAAACATACATTTTAGCATAAATAGATATAAATTGTATGTATAGCTAGGTACAGGTAGGTATAACAACTTTTCACAAGTCACGTATTGTTTTCTTATGGAAATTAATCGTATGGATATCTTTTGAATTGAATGTTTATGTGGTGTGAACGACAGACCTATGACAATATGTTCACCATTCACTTCATTTCATGTTTCTCACAGAAGTTTACAGATTTGAAGAAAATCCAGGTCTATTGCTAATGTTGATACTAAGGTAAAGTTAATAATAAAAGTGCATACCTTACTTACTTAGTTACAATAGGCTCCAGACTTATTGTTAGGTAAGTATATAATTTAATTTTTAATTGTATATATTTACTTGTAAAAGCTACTACTGGATTTTACTATCTATTTTTGTAAACAAAATGTTTCCCAAAAACAATGCTTTCGTTAAAAAAAAATAAACGGTTCATAATAAACTTACCAATAAGAAAATTCAGGAAAACATCACTATCCAAGTAACTTCCAAGGAGGTTGATAACAATCCACAGTATTGTCAGTCAATCATGCACTATTAAAAAAAAAGTAAACAATCACATTCTCAATTCAAACGATCCAAGGCCGGAGATGTCAATTTTCCCGCGGTTTATGACGCGTCGCGTCGGCTCGAGCGGTCGGCATACAAGTGGTGCGATTGCTATTCTGCAGTTCTGCACTGTTCGATTCGACCCGACCCGCCCTCAGCATATCGCTCGATTCCGAATCGATTGAACGTTGATCCGAAACACGGTCAGTGGGCTCTATCGACAAAATATGAAAATTCGAGATAGTTGTGACTGTGGTGGGACTAATCAGGTTAATTAGATTTTACACGCGAGTTTTTATGGATATATTAATGAGTGATTAAAAATGTTTTTGGTGATTTACATATTTTTGGGGACGGCAAACACAAAAATTTAAGGTTTCATATTTCAGTACATTCCAAGTTCTTATCTATTTTTTCTTTCGTCTTTAGAAATGGTCCGACCAATATTTTTTTTTTGGTTTTTAATAAATGGGCACACAAAACTGCTCTGGTTTTGAAATTCATTTTACACAAAATATATTTACTTAAACCTGCTTTCATTTTCATTTCCTTTCTTTAACACAACTTTACTTTGCTGAATACGAATAAGTAGATACCTACTTATTAGTTTATGTAAGTAGGTAAAGTAGGTAGGTAATTTAATTTCAGATTTTAGAAAAAATTATACCTTTTTTCATTTAAGCTATTTTGTAAAATATGTCTACGTTTGGAATGAGCTTACACAGAAGAAGCCTATTTACTCAAGCTTTGAAGAGACTTGGATGTTTCGACGTCTCTAGATCTTGGTAACATAGAAACATAACAAGTAAATCACAGACTTTCACTCATAAATTCATAACATGTGCGTATAGATTGGTTTTTTATTAACTAAGCTAAAAATACCTTCACTCAAGTTCATATCTGCTGTACCTTCTATGTTATTATCGTTATTTAAAACATTTACGTCAATGTAAATTATTGATCATTTTATGATGGTATCTTTTTTGTTAACGCCTCCATGAATGAACCTTTGTCGTAAACAAGGGAGCCAAGCGTGTGAATTTTTGAAATGGCCACCACATCTTACACTACACTACCTAGTAATTTCTATTCAATGTAACTTTAAGGACGATTTAAATATATTATGTAACTACTACAGACAAGTCTCAATTTGTCCTAAAGATCGTCTCACAAGTGAATTCTTTGGAAATAGCAATGTACTGAGATTTCTCACTCAAAATGTAAAGTTAATACGGAGTAGAAAAAAATGGGACATCGAAGTGAATACGTAAATTAAGGAAAAGTAAAACTGTTAATTACATATTTCTTTTTACCTTATAACAAATTGTAGGTACGTTATTTATTTCAAAATAGGTTCCAATTTTAAATTTAAATATCCTAATAATGGCCGAATTCCGGTAAGTTGACGACCTAGTCATTTTAAAAACAAAAACATTAATCAGACAGTGAATATTGGCTTAAAATATTCAAATTAAAAAAAAAAGTCCCATTTCGATCACAACAATGTATTGACTAGACTTTCACAAACAGATGGATATAATTAATTTAAAATGAAAGAAAAATGTACGATTGTGACTAGTTGACCACCTATGACCTCATGTTATTAGCATTTTGATTCTCAGCCCGTGTCTCAGGTCTCCTATTCTATGGGCATAAAAGGATTAATAATACTTATTTATTGAATTGATTTAAAGCAATGTCTACTTTGAATCATTAACAATAAATTTTAATGGACATGACATGTCCTATCCGAAACTTGTCTATAAAATTAAATGTTGCGGAAAGAGATAAGACCAACTTTGTAGGTATAATTTCATCTTAATAAATTTTAGAAAAAAAAACACGTGTACTGTTTTTTCATTGATTATAAGCTTCAGAACCATTATTCCGATTTCAATGATTATTTTTGGTTATGTGTGGTTGAATCTGATAAGGCTAGGCACTGGGCAAAGCTAATAAAAAATAATCTGATTGTGTCCGGATTTAGTCGCCTCTTCCTCTGCATAAATATAGCCTATAGTCGACCCAGGGTCCCATCCATTCTTGAAACAAAATTCATCAAAATCGGTCCAGCGGTTTAGGCGTGGAAGCGTAACAAACTCACCCCACACACTTTTTAGTTGATTATTTATTACCCTGTAGAGTCTAGACACTCCTTTCTAGTTTATAGATCCATTGTCTCTAGTATTGCCCACTAAAAGCTAAAGTTATACTTTCATCTAAAAGAAAAGTAAATATCATCGTAAATTAATGTTTTTAATTACCAAACCCAATCATTTTGCTACTAATTAATGACCTTATAATTTATGCAAACAATTCCAAGAAATCATAGATACTGATTCATCAATAATTAATTAAAAAGAGAAATAGTCGCAGCTGTTCAAAATTGAATTTAAATGTCGAATTATGGAATCTTTATCGACCCTTTAAGGGATTTCTCCCATGTTACTCAACACCTTAGACATTAGAGATCAATATCACGTATGAATTTATCTCCAAATGGATGTACTTTACAAGTACAACACAATAAATAAACGAAAGGTGATACATCACTGCCCACAGCATCATGTAAATTGTCTTGATTCAATGATCTTAGTGTGTAAATATGACATCTGACAAGATTTATACGTATGTTCAGGATTATAACTCAAAATCCGGGCTTGAAGGTGTTTTCTACTTAATTTTCTTGGGATATGAGTAGGTATCTACTCGTATTTAATCATGATCACAACATAATACAAAACAAAGTGGGGTTAGCTTCTCGGTCTGTCCAAATTTTTAACTACCGCATAACCATTTTCATAGAATTTTCATCAATGAATGGAATACATGTTAAGGGCTAAAAAACGCGGGAAAATGAAAATTTTGTGTTATTTAAATACATATGTGATATTATAAATCATTACTCATAGTGTTCTTGCGAGGGGCAGATTGTCGCTAGTGGATATTTTAAACTATTACAAAATCGTAAATATCAAATTGGAACTTTTATAATTTGTGAACAACCTTAATTATCACTGCTGTTTTGATGGAATGTCTTTCTATACAGATGAATTTCAGAATGATTTTCAATAACCTGTAGGTACATAATATTATAATGTTTATCTTACTTGAATCTGAGTACACATTGTAACAAACTTTCCATTTACCTTAAGCACAGTAAAATATACACCATCCTATCAATGAATGATAACGTGAATACTGATACTAATACTGCTAGCCTATATCATCCCACTGCTGGGCAAAAGCCTCTCCCCATGACTTCCAGTTTTCACTAGGTCATTGGTTTTGATGACGTGAAATTACACCATATTTTTTTGTTAAATGAAAACAACAGTGACACGTATTTGGCAATCTACAACGTTCAATTTTTCAATTCAATTCTGTGCAAATGAAAAGAGTAGAGTACTCGTAGCCCGCATGCCTATTACTTTTAATAACAGCATAGTTATTGTTGTTATAAAGTCATCCTAAGTTCGTAGGTGACCGTGTTTCTGTGCCGAGTTTCGTCTTATTGTATTTTTTGCTTAGTAATACAAATGTACGAGTATTTTATACTACAATACGTTTAACATCAAAACGCCATAGACGTCTATATTCACGGCTTGGTCAAGGTGACGGACAGACATACTATTTCTTTTCTTCAACTGATTGATTCTCGTATTCTCATTCATAGAATTCTTCATTAGTAAGTTCGTCTAGTATCTATGTATCGACTTTTGTGACGCAATTAGTATCTTTTTGTTGGTCTAAAGACTTTTTAGAGTTGTATGGACAATTGATATGGTCTTTGTTGAATGATGAGTAGGCCATGTTGATCATGATGTTTGAGTGTCAGAGCTTTGTTATCGTTTTTGTGGTTTTCTTCTGTCTTACGTTTATTATTTTTCTTTTTTGTAAGAAGGTTGTTCGTCTAGTTTCATTGCCTTATTGCTTTTTTAGTGGTCGCTACTGTTGATTCTAGCTTTCAGAAGCTGCATTGGTTAGAGAATATTGCGATGGGAATGGTGCCAAAAAGAAATTACCTACCAGAGTAACTAGAATTGGGAATCGTTTTTCAAATGTTTGTTCTTCAACTACCTTACCTTGACCTGTCGAGCATGACTGCAATGGCCCAAGGTTGCAATTTCAAGTCCCGAGGCCCTACCACGAGCTCTTATCGCAATATAGTTTAGGCTGTGGGAAAGAGATGGCGCTAGACGACTGGTATCAGTCTCTTTCGCACAGCCTAATTGGATCGCGTTAAGAGCTCATGGTTAGGCCTCTGATCGCAATCGAACTTTTCTTTCTATAGAAGAGCTTAAAGTTGTCAGTATAACTGGTACTATTGAACTTCTTTAAATCAACATCTCTTGCAATATTTTAACCCCTAAGTCTACAAGATAGGCATTGTAGTCCTATTAATAAGATCCCGTTGCAAACGGAACACTGGGATCAAAACGCCAGATTCCAGTAGAGATACAAACTATGAAATATACTTACATGTCGTTTAGTCTTAATATTCTACTCCATATATTCATGCTGAAAACGGTAAGTTAAACAGTAATTCGTAAATTTCAAAGTCATTCCTCACCACGCTACGGTACGGTCACAAGTGTATGCACAATATGGTGTACTTTTTTTACGACCTGTGTATTTAATTATTTGCTGTGCAATTTATTTTTGTTGTTGTAATTCCATTCTTGTGAATTATTTACATCACAGTTATTTATCACAGCATGCAGAGCCTGAATTTTCACCCATTATAATGTTGTGTTTGTTCAAATGATTCAAAATTCGGCTCGGAGTAGTAAGGTTATGGAGATTCAATAAATATTTTCTTTTCAGATGTCGTAAAGGATGACCTGAGCGTTTTGCTGAATCAAGAAAATCATCAATTTCTTTTGCACGAAGAAGTTTGGAGAAGAATCCTTTGTCATTATAAAGAAACAGAAATGGATATTATCTAAAGTCTGATAGATTTACTTAACAAAATATAGCTCTGTTGTATAATACATTCATACTTGGCACAAAACCGAAGAAATCTGCATAATATAGTGTATTCCATATACTTAAATCAATCCGAAAGATTTGACTAAGCATTCTGTTGAGTCAGCACATAAAACAACTTCTATAAACATTCATATAGGTACCGATTGAAAAACACTTCGCAAGCGATAAACGATTTGACGATTACATCCTAGAGAAACATCTCTAGGATGTAATCGTTAAATGAAAAGCTAATTTACGTGGACTTTATTAGAAACAGTAGTAAGGAAAAGTATAATTATATAAATAACTATCTCCTTTCTGTGACTTCTTCTACGATAAGTTTTGGCACCAGAGTTCGACCATCGCCCCACTCGGGCTTTTTTATGCACGATTTATATATTTATCTACTAAATTATGTATCAATGAATTTATAGCAGCGAAAATAAATATTGTATGTAGATTCGTACCAGATTAAAAAATAATGAATTGAATCAGAAGCTCCATACATAAACCCAAAAATCATGGGCGTAGCGAGGGGGAGGCAGGGGGGGGGGCAGCTGCCCCCCCCCTAGCAGGCGGGCGGGCTGGCGAACTGAGCGAATTTTATTTCACCTCTTTATAGAAATTTACTGAGCTGAGCTATGTCATATTTCGCCTCGCTAGCACAGTTTAGTGTTATTCTATAGTTTAATATTTATATTTCTATAGTTTAATAATACTTTCTTCCCCGCCACAAAGAGGGCCATACTTATTTTACTGGCGCAACCATGCACCACGGCCAATATAGAACGGTCTTTTTCCACCTTACGGCGAGTAAAAACGTGGTTGCGGTCTACAATGTCAGAAAATCGTCTGAACGGCCTATGTATGTTAAGCGTCGGGCACGCCGCAATTGCGGCGGTAAGACCCCTCTTTGAGGAGTGGTTGGAGAGAAGTCATGGCGTCCTTACCTTCCGCCTGACGCAGGTCCTCACGGGGCACGGGTGCCTCGGGAGGTACCTGTGTCTAATGCGGAAGGAGGAAACGTCTGGGTGTCATCACTGCGAAGATCGCCCGGAGGACACGGTGGAGCATACGGTGCAGGACTGCCCAGCTTGGGCAGTGCACCGACGTGTCCTCACGGCTGCGATAGGCGGAGACCTCTCGCGCCCGGCATTGGTTTCGGCCATGCTGCGGGGCGAGACGGAGTGGGAAGCGGTCGCCTCCTTCTGCGAAGCAGTAATGCTCGCGAAGGAGGAGGCGCGCCGCGAGCGAGAGAGGACAGAGTCCTCCCTCCGCCCCAACCGCGGTGTAGGACGCCCACGGCGACGGACGTCGCGCGACGATCTCCGGCCACCGTAGGCGCGGGCATGCGGGCAGCGAGTAAAGGGCAACTCGCTGCCCGACCAAGGACCATGCCCGGGTCGACGGCGCGTTGTGTCCCACGCGCGCCTCAAAGAGCGTCTGCATAATGACGGGGCCCCCCTCTCAGAGGGCCAAAGCCTGCCGGGGTCGCGGGATTATTCCCTTACCGTAACCCCGGAACGTAACAGGCTATGAAGGACACCGTGGATTTTAGTCAGTAGAAGTCTGACAGTCCCTCCCGCCCTGCCCGGGGTTGGAGGACTCATTTGATGATTTTACCACGCTAAAAAAAAAAAAAAAAAAAAAAAAAAAAAGGCGAAGTTATTGAAAAAGTTACTGTTTAAGTAATTAAAACTATTCTGTTTCTGGTTAAAATTCGTCATTTTATTGTTACACTTGCTGACCCGGCGGACGTCGTCCTGCCCAGTAATCAATCTTACACCTACCCTAACTAAACTAAACCTACCCTACACCTACCCTACCCCTATCTATGTATGTGTTATTCTGAGTCTTCAGCTACCTACATACCAAATTTCATCGTAATGTGTTCAGTAGCTTTTGCTTGAAAGAGGTAACAAACATGCATCCGTCCACACACACTCACAAACTTTCACCTTTATACCTAATGTATGAAAACATAAATTCAGTTTCTCTATGATTTTCTCAACCTGCCCCCCCCTGTACAAAATCCTGGCTACGCCCTTGCCAAAAATGTATCAACTTTCAGTTTAGTATAAATTTTATTTATAACAAACATCTAAGTCCTATTTTGTTTGCTTTTTAAGAGACCGTTTAGATTTCATTCCATAAGTAGTTAAGCTCTCGTATGTCGAAGTTCGTTTTGAAATAATCTGTCTCAATAAAGAAAGGGAATTGACCAAAGCATTACATGTTTTAGAGACAAACACGTAATGTTTGACATTGCAATAAATCACATCATAAATTATAGCAATAGTGGGTAGACAATGTCATTACTGTGTTACCAAAATTAAACGATCTTAATTTTTCCATAGAAACTGAGTGCTCCAATTATGTTTATAAGAGGATCTACATTAAATTTGAATGTTCACTGACAACTTTTAAGATCTATTTTATGTATATTATGTGTGGCCTTTTTCCGTATAAACTTTATTTAAACCAGTTTAGTAATTTAAAAAACAATTTAATAAAGATTTTACTATTAGTATGCAATTGTTTTAGGCTATCACGGTTATTTTCACAATTTAAAATGTCACTTACAGGATATCTTCCTGATTATCTTTCTTGGGAACTCAAAATAATATACAATCACGGAAGACGTAAGAGACATTTTAAATTGTATGCAATTGCCGTAGTTACGACGTTCACACTCTTCCACTAAGTTCCTATCAATTCGAAGACAATCATTAAAGTCCTAAATAGTAATTATTAAAAGTACTAAGATACCATTTATGAAGCATAGGTAAATATAAACTTGTTTGACACCGGCATCAAAACTTATTGCATTTGCAAATCTCCGGTAAGGATCAAATCCCACTGCTTGCTGGCATGAATAAATAGGACCGTGGATTGATATAAATGACTATTCCTCAGTAGATTGCTGTTAGACAAGTTACAGTAGTTTTCATGAACATTGGGCCTTATCTAACTAAATAAAAGGACGCTATTGAATTTTCAACTTTAAAAACTGAACCGAGGGCTGCAATTCCAGCAGTGCAATAATATTTAGGTGTCGGTTATTGTATGATAAATGGGTTGGTTTTATAGATATCTTAGGCTTAGTATGCACTTCAATTAAACGCAAGCGTTTAAATAATAAGTCTGAAACCGCAAAAAAAACAACATAGGTTTTAAGACAAGCACACTAAAGTTCGGTGACTCGTTTTTAAGACGTTATTATTTTAGCTCATTTCTTTTCGCGATTCGTAATCGCACAATCAGAAATGTATGTTACTACTTAGAGCCTAAAACGGCTTAGTAGATACTTGTAATGATTCAGTTCACGTCATTGGCTATTCTTCTACAATACATTCATGAAGTGAATCATTAGGGCTATTGCTAAGCGGCCGTTTTAGACTCCTGACATAAAAATGAGCAAATCGCCAACAGCAGTGCGTGTTTTTAAACGGTTTTGCGTTTTTTGGTATTTTTTAATCGCTTGTGTTTAATCGTATTGTGTGCTCAGCCTAACTACCAGGATTATCGCCCACTTGACACCTGGCAGCCTGGTAGACAGGAATCCAGGCTGTTAGCATTGACTGGTCACGACAGGCGATCGGCCGAGAGTGAATTTAATTACATTTTGCTATTATGTATTGGTTCTACAAATTAATGATATTTATGAATGTAACTCACCCAATAGTGTTGCATTTCCAATGATTTTCAATATACGGAAATTGAAGGAACTCATTTACCTATTTGAAAACAGTAGACTAGTCACATGCCGATTGGAATATTTTTAGAAATATAAATGTGTTACATCGATCTTTAGCGCCTAAAAAGTATGCAAAACAATGACAGCCAATAACAAAACTTAATTTTTCTTTTAATTTAAGGGCTGGCCTTTTAGTTAACGGCAATACAAGTCAACTATAGAGAGGTTTTTTTGAAGACGAAAAAAGTATTTATTGAGACATAAAAACAAAATGGCTGGCTGAAATCCTCAAAAAAACATGTCAGACACCATAAAATTTAAAAGAAAAATAAAATTATCTCATTACATTAAACGGCATCTGTATTTTTTTGAGGAAAACCAGCCAGCATTAGAACAGTATTATGAAAGACCTTTTTTGTTATTATTCGAAAAACTAAGTAATTTTTAGGACCTAAATAAAAAAAAAAAACTGACGCCATTTCATAGAAAATGAAAACTTTTCTTTTTTCGTTGTAAAAGTCAGTTCGTAAAAAAGTTTGAATAAAACTTCTTGGACAGTAACTTTGTAGTGAAGTTACCCAATCTGCCGTCCTTTAACAAGAATGCCGTTAAGTGACATTTTGGCGTTTTGACTTTCTGATGCCATTTTTATCAGAAAAAAAAGCTCTATCGATCTGTCTAATTACGGTTTCAATAGCTTTTATAGTTTTCGAGATATGAAAAAAAGAAATGCCGTTAAATGCACAAATCATATAGTAAACCTACGCTAAAACGTAGTTATGTGACATTGCAAAGCTAAAACGCAGCTAAGGCTTCATAACTACAGATTTTAACAAAAAATTTGTGATTTGATACCTAGCTAAATTGCCGTTATTTAAGATTCCTATTCATAAATGCCGCTAAAAGCCCTTTGCTGCATTTTAAGCATTGTATAGTACAGTTAGACTTCATAATAGCGGCAGTTATTTAAAAATCTAGCAAAATATTTGAATTATTGTAAAATACTAAATTGCCGTTGCACAAGAGGGGTTTTGGAGTTGATCTTTAAGAGGTCCAGGGTCCTTCCTCCTTGTGCTGATGGTGATCACACGGGTTTTAGTGAGGTAAAAATTCCACACTTCCCGGTCTTATCCCCAAAAACCAGGCGCCTTTTGAAGATTTCCCCCCAAAACAAAAAAAAAGTTTTCTTGCGAGAGTAAGTTTGGGTGCTTCTGCTCCCATGGCAGCGGAGCGGGGACCGGGGTCCGGTGCGGGATTGACGCGCGGTACTCTGAACTCCGTTCCCACGTCGTTGGAAGACGGAGAAACAGGTCCTCATCAAAAAGCACGGGCGCCCTGCTTAATCTCGGCCCATAATGCTGCTCGAATAGGTGGCTAAGCTCTTTGAAAGAGTGATTGCGGATAGCCTTGTCGGTCTCTAATGCATGAGAGCCAGTTTGATTTCAGGAGCGCTCGACTGTGGACGCCATCATACGCGTAAGAACCCTCACGACGGGGACTGTATCCCTGAGCAGAGTCGTCTTGGCGGTGTCACTAAACATCACCAACGCCTTCAACACCTTGCCATGGAGTTACACCAGGTCCGTCAGCTACTCCAGTCATCGAGGAGAGTGGAACCGGCGAGAAATATCGCGTGGTGTCCCACAGAGATCGGCCTTGGGCCGCTCTTGTGGAACATGGAGTACGACTGGGTGCTGCAAGTGACCTATCTAGTAACCTCAGCGTGTGCTACGTTGACCAGACGCTTGTCCTAGCGCCGGGATAATCACATCAGGTGACAGACGACCTGGCAATGCAGGATCCAGCAGTTGGGGCTTAAGCTGGCGCTGCACAAGACAGAGATCGTGTGCTTTTATGGCCGTCTGAACGTGCCACTTTACGGAGTCTTGGTGGTGCTTTACAGAGTCCCAAATATGGTAGAAAGGGTTGACATCGGCGTTGAATTGACAATGAAGTACCTAGGACTCGTCCTCGACAGCCGATGGAACTTCAAGGAGCATTTCGTTTAGCTCCAAAACGGAATCAGGCTGAGGCCGCCTCCAAGTGACTCTTGCCTAATCTTGGTGAGCCAAATGCCTCCTGCCGTAGACTGTACGTCGGTATCGTGCGGTTCATGGCCCTCCACGGGGCTCCTGTCGACCGGCACGGCTGGTCTGAGGGTCATTGCCATCCGGACGATCTAGGGATACCGCACGATCGCCGGTGAATCAGTCAACCTCATGAAATGAAATGGGAAGCAGTTGCCTTCTGCGAAGCAGTCATGCTAGCGAAAAAAGAGGCGGGACGCGTGAGGGAGAGAACCGTCTTCACTTTATGAACTAACTAAGGCGGAGACGCCCATGGCAACTGACGTCGTGACTGATTTCCGTCCACCGCAGACGCGTAAGATAATTAATGGGTATCTCGCAGACGGCGAGTGTCTCATGGACCAATGTCCGGGTCGATGGCGCGTCGTGTTTCACGGGCGCTTCAAAGAGCTGTGAGCAATCTGACGGGGCCCTTAGAGGGCCAAAGGCCAAGGCTACCTGTCGCAGAACTCTCTCTCCAGGTAACCGCGACCTTGGAACGTAAATTGCTATTGAAAAATCACCGTGGATTTCAGTCAGTACAAGTCTGACAGTCCCTTGCGTCCCGTTTGACTTCAATTTTGTTGATTCTCTATCAATTTATGAAACGTAATCCAAATCTAAAATGCCGTTATCATGAAATGTTTTGTATTTAGCGACACTTAAGTTATATAATAAACAGAAAAATATCTACGGCAAAAAATAGATTAAATAATTATTGAAATTTACTTGTCTTGATTGCCGTTAAGGTGTCTTAGAGGCAATATAGCATGGTACGAGTCTACTTGTTTAACCTAACCTAGCTAACCTACAATGACATTAAGCGTATTTAGCGGCTTTTAAAGTTAGTATTATTATAACTTTTTAAGTGTGGTAAATAACTAAATTATTAGTTCAAAACCATTAGCAAAAATGCCGTTAAGGTATGCATTACGGCATTATAGTTATGATTTTAGGGTTAGATATTTTAAAGATTACTTTAACAAAATGATAAATGTTTATTTTCTCTAATTTACGGAAACGTTTTTGACTGTCAGTTGCATTGTCTAAAAGAGCCTTTTAAAATATATTTTTTGGTATTTAAAAGTTTCGAATACGACTCCTGGTTAGGAAGTAGCATCAATTTAAATTTTTTCTACCGTTTTTCCCCCGTATCTCAAAAAGTGATTTTTGTACTTAACGGCACTCTAGTTAAAGGACGGCAGCAATATTGACCAAACATCATTGATTGGACTAAAGTGCAGTGACCTATGACAAAATCGAACATTGATTGTCATAATAATTTCCTTATTGGGTTGCTTAAGCATTCATTTATACATTTTGAAATGTTTATGTTTAGAAATTGGACAATATTACAATGTATTTTGTTGAATTTTATTCATTCAACATTACGCCGTATCTTACACGGAAATGAAGAATAACTATTTGGTTAAAATCTGGTTTAACCACTCTGCACGACAATATTTTGACACATGACACATCAGCTGAGTCGACCGGGTGATTCGAAATTTGAGCTATTACACAATATTTTTTGTCAACTTTCAGCATCCAATTTTTGATCAAAAATATGTTACTACAGCTATTTCATGCGATAAGTTTGTGAACAATATCTCTAAGAACATGTCGAGATCAATAAAACTGCCTCATTCTGTTGTAAAATGTGTGTAACATACAAAATGCTACATCATTCCAAAAACTAGGTAATTTAGATGTGCTGAAAAATATGTACATAAAGAAGCTTATCACATGATAATAATGGTTAAACAGTGAAATAAATAAAATAACTTACTATATACATTACTAGATTTGCCAGTGTTCATACATAATTTCATAAATAATAACGATCAAAGTCTGGATAAAAATTTGCAAAAACTATGTTGCAACATGACTCTTTTTAGTGCTGACCGTAAACCCAATATTCACAAAACGATTAAAAACCTTAATTCAGCCTAATCGATACTCGCAACATAATCGAACATGAAAAAAAAAGTAAAACAAGACATAGAGCATGGACTGATTTATCTGCTTTTTGACTATAGAAAGCTCAGTCCATGCAATAAGTCTATGAAACTAAATCTGAATAATTTTATAATATTTCTTCAAGTATTATTTCGTTTACGCAATAATTTATTTATCGGTGTTTCATTGGAGGCTAAACATACCTATGTGTCTTCTAAACTTAAATTCAATCATATGGTTTTACTTATATTTTGTGTTTTCGTTAATTAATTTCAATTTATCTTTTTAAAACGGATCTAAAAAACGTGAAAAGACAAACACCGGGTTCGGATCTAATGCTGAGAGATGGGAGTATGTACTTCTAAATGATTCCTTGCAGTAACAAACAATTAGAATTTCCAACGGGGCGTATTTGGCTAAATTTTAAACTATGAGGAATAGCGAAAAATCCTTAAGGAAGTCTCGAGGCCGATTTGATAAAAAATTAAATAACATCATAAAAATTAAATTTTTGAAATATAAATTCAGCAATCAAACTATCAATATTCTGTGAAGTAGAAACATGCGACAAACTTGAGTTAAAAGATTTTTTTCCATTAAATAATGTTTCGCTACATGTTCACAACATAGTGTTCTTATTTCAAATTTTTATTATCACTTCGTGGTGTAAATACATTAACGATTTTTTTGAAATTCGAACTTTAAGTGAGTTTGCGCGAATTTTGATTTTATTCTGCTGTACAATGACTAAATTATTGTTTGTATATTAGTTTTTCATATTTTACTAAGTTATCATACTTCACCCAATTTGATCCTCAGCGACATCGAATAGTGTAAAAAAATATAATACCTAGCATTTTCTTTTTTTATTTCAAAAGCTCGATTTCTGACGTGTAATACTTACATGACCAAACCAATCTCACGAAACAAATTTGTACAATAAAATAATTAATTTGGCTATCTTTTGTTTGGAGCCGCGAGAGGGAGAGGACAGCGTCCTCCCTCCGCCCTAACCATAGTGGTAGGCGCCCGCAGCGTCGGAAGTCGGCAGACGATCTCCGGCCACCGTAGGCACGGGCATGCGGACAGCGAGTAAAGGGCAACTCGCTGTCCGACTATGGACCATGCCCGGGTCGACAGCGCGTCGTGTTCCACGTGCGCCTCAAAGAGCGTCAGCATAATGAGAACTTAGAGGGCCAAAGCCTACCGGGGTCGCGGGAGTTATTTCATGACCCCGGAACATAAAGGGCTATTGAAGGACACCGTGGATTTTAGTCAGTACAAGTCTGACAGTCCCTCCCGCCCTGCTCGGGGTGGAAAGACTCATTAATTGATGATTTTACCACGATAAAAAAAAAACCTTTATTTGATAAGAAACAAACTCATTTATAATAAGCCTATCAAAATCCAAGGCATTCTATATTCATTCAACATTAAAAATTATATGATTGTACAAAATAAAATGTACAGTAAAAATTAGCTAATAAATTAAAAGTTAAATTACATTATTTTGATTATCGAGTACCTCAGCGAGTGCATTCCTAATTCAAAATTTTTGAATTACCTAAATAATTGCCGCGCATTCAAACATTTATTATCTGACATTGTTCCTTTGTCTATTATTGTTTTTTGGGAATGACAATGTACGTAATATTATTATAAAAGCTTTAAACTATATTATAATAGATAATAATTGTATTCTAAGCATAAAACAAATTTATTTTAATTTTTATTAATCGATTTCCTAATTTCCTTATTTTTTTCACTCGAGTTGACAAAAAAATCAATTATGGAATCGATTAGAATACTCGCTTTCACACATCATTACGATTAAAAAAAATAACATGGTTGTCGATTACGAATACAAATTGAGTAGTGGTAATGAAAAATACGTGTTATTGGCCCTGTATTAGAGAATTACGCCAAGATCTGGTCTTTTTTACGTTATCTATATCTATTCTATCTTCTATCTATCTATACATATAATAAAACTGTAGAAAAATATTTTTTGTACATTAAAAAAAACCTCAAAAAATGTAGCCAGCGTGTTAAAGGACAACCAATAGAACCCATTTCTAGCATTTTTAGAATTTTTGTCTGTATGTCTGTTTGTCTGTTTGTATGTTTATTTGTTCGGGCATCACGTAAAATGTACGAAAGCTATGTAGATAACTTTAATACACAACGACTGACCGTAACTCGAAGTAACATTTAGTTTTTGTTTCATTGAAATCGGATCAGTCTTTCAAAAGATATTTGAATTTAAAGTGTTCCAGAAGTAAAATTACGGTCAGTGCACACCGAGACGCGCAGTTCAGTAGCGCGATCTATGTAGCTGCTTGGAATAGAAAAACTACAAACCTATTCAAATATGGTGTGGACTGGAGTGGAGTGGCTTGGAGTGGAGTGGAGTAGAGTGGAATGGAATAGAATGGGATGGAATGGAATGAAAGAAAGAAAGAAAAGGTTTTTATTAGACTCACAATAGAATAGGATGAAATGTTATTGGAAGAGGATGGAGTAGGATGAAGCGGGATGGAGTGAGATGGAGTAGGATGAAGCGGGATGGAGTGAGATGGAGTAGGATGGAGTGGGATGGAGTGGGATGGAGTAGGATGGAGTGGGATGGAGTGGGATGGCGAGGGATGGAGTGGGATGGAGTGGTAATGAGTGGGATAGTGTGGGATGGAGTGGGTTGGTGTGGGATGGTGTGGGATGAAGTGGGATGATGTGGGATAAATTGGGATGGAGCGGGATGGAGTGGGATGAAGTGGGATGGAGTGGGATGGGATGGAGTGAGATGGAGTGGGATGGAGTGGGATGGAGTGGGATGGAGTGGGATGGTGTGGGATGGGGTGGGATGGAGTGGGATGGAGTGGGATGGCGTGGGATGGAGTGGGATGGAGTGGGATGAAGTGGGATAAATTGGGATGGAGCGGGATGGAGTGGGATGAAGTGGGATGGAGTGGGATGGAATGAGATTGTGTGGGGTGGAGTGGGATGGAGTGGGATGGCGTGGGATGGAGTGGGATGAAGTGGGATAAATTGGGATGGAGCGGGATGGAGTGGGATGGAGTGGGATGAAGTGGGATGGAGTGGGATGGAATGAGATGGTGTGGGGTGGAGTGGGATGGAGTGTGATGGAGTGGGATGGAGAGGGATGGAGTGGGATGGAGTGGGATGAAATGGGATGGAGAGGGATGGAGTGAGATGGAGTGCGATAGAGTGGGATGGAGTCGGATGAAGTCGGATGAAGTGGGATGGAATGAGATGGAATGGGTGCTCTAATCCAGTGGCAATTGAATAGTACTACTGCCTTTGAACGACAGAGGGCGTTTATTACAAACACGTCAAATATTCTTGAAAAATCTAAATAAATTCTAAATATAGGGTTTATATGAAAACGATATGATTTATAAAAAACGTGGCGAGAATTAAGAGCTTCGCACTAAAAAATACATTGTTAAATTCCGACATCCACGCGAACGAAGTTGCGGGCACAGCTAGTTTATAATATTTGGCATGATATTTATCTTTATTATTATGGAGTTAAAGCTCGCGTGTGTGATCCAAGTGCAAAATAAAAATGTAAACAAACAAAAGTGGCGCGAAAGTTCGAGTTCAGATATCAAATTTTTCATTACCACTGCTAATTTATGTTGAAATACGTGTGAATTCGTTACAATACTAAATGAGGAGTTATTCATTCCTCCTATAATGATCCGTTGGATGTCCGAAAACCACGTTTTTTATGATTTTTAGCCCCACCCAGCACTGCCATCAAAATGGCGAAGATCGTATTTACACTTTTGGATTTTGTTACGGTAAATTATGAAAATAGGCGCTAAATGTAGAAGTTTTAATTTCGTGAATAAATCAGATTTTTATTTAACATTCTTAATTAATGCGCACTCATAGGATTTTACGCAGAGAATATTATATTTTTTTAATTTATAATGAGGATGTCGTATGACTACAACGTCTGCCCCTTTTGGACCCACTATTGAGCCAGCGTAGGTTTACTTGTCGCGCCCCTTTCGGGGGCGCTACCGAACTATACGGTTAAGGCCACGTAATTCGGAATCAACCTATATTTGATTCAACGGCAAACAATCAAATATTCGTTTTTCGATCTGAAAAAAATGTATGTTATAGTTCAATAAACTGTCTATGTTATTTTTCAGTTGAAAACGCGATATTTATAACTTGACTCGATCAAAAAAAATCGCGAAAATAGAGATTTTTTTAACGTTTTTTGAGTGGTACTTGAAGTAGATCAAACTTTTGGTCCTGAAGAATATATCAATAAATAGGTAATGATGTTTGTCAGAACTTTATCCGGGTACTTTTTCATTTAATAACAATTTTAATTTATAAAAAGACGCCAATGTGTTTGGGCACATATGCCGTTTTATTCTAAGCACACATTCACTATCGTCCTCTCATCTTTTGCCTTTCAAAAGTAGTGTCATCACTGTCGCTCGTTGACGAATCAGTCAGCCAGCGTGGCTCTTACAGACTAGACCTATGACACTTTTTTTCTGATCGGGGCTGTCAGATTTTCGTAATACAAAAATTGGAAATTGAGGAAAAGATAGCGTAGGCTTATTGATTAATCAAAATATGTTTAGGCATATATACGCTGTGTTTAATGGGACCTGAATAAACGGACATGGCTGTAAAATAGACCTATAAACTTTCTATTTTCAATAACATATTATTTTCATTAATAAATATTGAAAAGAAACCGAACTTACTGAATTTAATTGCAGGAAATTTCTGACGCACAGACATTCTTGATGTACGGAGCAAATAAGGGATTTGAGAGAATGAGAATTTTAGAATACGTATAATATACATTACGAATTGTTTCTATCAATATAATAAATTACTCACAGGTACCTATAACAATGTTATCGTGATATCGTAGTACGGTTCTTGTTCATCGTTCTGCAATATTTTGCATTCTCCATCGTCCAATACTTTTGGATCTATATAACATTTCACGTGAACTATTCTTATTAGTACTGAATTTCAGTCAACAATAATTATGTAACTGAAAACAACCACTAATGGTATCGAATTGCAATATAGGATAAGATGCACTTCACTTTTTTTATTATTTATTTCATTTCGTCAAAGATTTATAACAATTTCGAAGAAACAGGATTAAAATAATTAAATGAAAACTACTGTTGTCAATATTTTGAATACTTCAAGATTACATGTCACCCATGTCACCTACAAATAAGGAGTAACACCCACAACGCTGGTAATATCGCATAAAGCTCCATTCTCACTAGCGCTGTTTTTTGGACGTAAAAAAACGCAGAGTTTTAACAAAAAGGTACCTAAAATTGAACTTAACTGTCACCGCCTAGCATTTAAAATCAAATGGAGTTTGAACAAAAACGCCGCGTTTTATAATCGTTGACGTTTGAACAGATACAATATGGGAATACATTTTTTTCTATTTCCCATGCCCAGAAAAAAACACTTGTGTGATTGGCCACAAAGTACTGCGAATGCGATGAAAAATCGGTGGTTGTTGCTCAGTCTCACCATGTGTTCAGTACAAGTTGTTTGTCGCTCTATTTAATTTTTTTTTGCGACGTGGTTGAAAATCATAATTATCTAAGACCAAATGTACAATATTGTTTTTTTTTTTTAAAGAAGTTAGACGTACTTGTCTAGAATATAAAGAATAATTAGTAAATTAAACAAAATAGTGATCGTGATTCAAGTTTTGTGGCGCGTCCACAATCTGTTTTACTAGGAATTAGCATCGCCTAAACGACACTGCATTAGTTTCATAGAAATTACTCTTTTTAATATTGTATTTAGTAATAGTTTTTCTAAATAATAGCAATTTTATTTTTACATGAAGTGTGATATTTTATCCTACAAAAAAATGGGAAAGGCACGTTCGCGGGAAATTTATAATTTTGGTTGCTCTAATAGAACGAATAGAGGATGACACTACCATCATTTACTTCATTTAGCCAGCTGCTAAAGTGCAGCAGTAACAAAAGTTCTCTATCTTGTTCTGATTTCCCGCCAGAAACGTTAAGAAGTCTTTTTATGGCGATCGGACAAAAAACCTGCAATTTTGTTGTATAAACAACAACATAAAATAAAATGTGTTTAAAATATAAATTTTAAACACATTTTATGAATAATTTGGTGTTGTAATTTAAATGCATAATAGAATTAGAATAATATAAATTCCATATTCTTTGTAGTTTTTTTTAATAAACATTTATTTATCGAAGTTCTAATTTTGATAATGTTTTTCCATGCATCAGTGAAAAAATTGTTCTTAAATTATACACAAAACATCGTATGATCATGATGATGATGAATTGATGATAAAAGAGATAAAAATATGTTTTTAAATTCAAATCAGTAAATGTTTTATTCGTAAAATGTGTACTGGTACACACCACCAGATGGTGAAGGGCGTCCCGCTTTGTGAAAATGTGAACGCATGTTAATAAAACGCTCCGCTCGTGTGGTTGGGGCATTATAGATAATTGGGTATTGTCATTTTGGCACAGTATGCCAATGCTCATAAATTTTCTAAAAAATAGTAGTTTTTTTTTTGTTATCTGGGGACATCAAAATCTGTGTCAAAATGTTATAAAATATATTTAGGTCTGTGAATGGACGAATATATTTATAAAATATTTGTTTGCATCAATAGGTATTTATATCATTTTGTATTCGTAAATGCATTGACATCCTTGTGATAAAATATTTCTACTAGAGTAATAAATGTATTTTGCGTGAAGGGAACACTGTATGAAATATTGAAGTTTTAGAAATGAAATACATAAAACTTAGGTTTTCAATAATTTCGCGACAGTGGCGCTGGTGGCGGGGAAATCGTCAAACTTTCCCCGCTCATCGGACGTCGATTTTGCAAAATAAGAGAGCCTTAAGTTAAGCTTAGTTAACAGCCATAATGGAAATATATCTAAAAGATTATTACTTCTTGCACTTATCGCCTGTAATATTAGTACGTTCATTGAGTACCAAATTATGTGAAATTTTACGATCAAAAGACGGTCCTCGAAGAGGTCACTATTACTCAGCTTAAGGGTCATGGAAAGTATTTTATGGATAAAATAGAAATCACGGAACATTCGCATGCAGTAAGGATAATCTTTAGTATCGAGTCATTTAAATATCTATCAACATTTTAATAACCATCTTAAAACTGCTTTGAAGTGTCTACCTAAGGTTGTGTCTCAGCTAGTCTTGAATACAGATTAGTTTACAATCTGACAGTTTAAAGTCCGGATTATAACTTAAGAATCGTTGTTAAGGACCTAACTAAAGACTGGTAAATGAAAGTAGATAAGCGGACTGTATACACTTATAATGGTTCTAAAAGACAGTATATTGTTGGACTAGGGCTTTGTACAATGCAATGCAAAATGCAATTTGAACTTAGGATCCGTACAGATTTGCGAAGCGATTTCCGGCCGCCGTAGGCGCAAGGCTTGCCGTCCGATCAGGGACCGTGCCCCAGTATCACAGAGATGTTAGCAATCTGACCGGTCCTCCATAGAGAGTCAAATATCTGCCAGGGTAGTGAGACTGTCTAAGCAGGTAACCGTGACCCGCGAACGTAAAGGGCAATTAATGGAATACGGTGGATTTTAGTCAAAACGATTCTGACTATACCTTTCGCTCCACCCAGGGCTACCAGGACTCATTTGTTGAATTTGCCAACACCTTATTAATAAAGTCGGTTAAAAAAAAATCATGAATCGTCGAATCGTCTCTGCAAACCGTAGCACTTAGAATTAAAAAAAAAATAACGTACTGTTTTACGTATATCATGAAAAAAGGTTTTTATTATCCGTCAAAAATAAATGACGTCTGTATTTTTATTCGTTTGGGTCTTCAAAAATGACTTAATGTTTGTGTACTAAAAAAAAGGTCTTTCATAATACTGTTCCAATATACTGGCTGGTTTTGATGAAAAAAAACACAAAAATGACATATAAGTAGTATTAAGAGAAATATGTTTTTATTCTTTTGAATTTAGTGGCATCTGACATGGTTTTTTGAAGATTTCAGCCTGCTATAATATTTTAATAAAAAGAAAAAACTCCTTTCTTAAAACTTTTTGATGGCTTAGGTCTTAAATAATACCTCTACGAATATTAATCATATTATTTCTGATAATTTGTATACTTAAATAAAAGAAACAGAGCTTTTATGGCTGCTCTTGTTTTTAGGGTTCCGTAGTCAACAAGGAACCCTTATAGTTTCGCCATGTCCGTCCGTCCGTCCGTCCGTCCGTCCGTCCGTCCGTCCGTCCGTCTGTCCGCAGTTTAGCTCGGAGACGCACAGTACTAGAGAGCTGTAATTTGGTGTAAATATAAGGATTTGTTGTGCCGAAAAAGTGATAAAATAAAATCTCGTAAAATATTTTTTTTTAGGGTACCTCCAGTACTTACACGTAAAGTGAGAATTTTTTTTTTCTCGCGTACCCCTTAGTGTGGGGTATCATTAAATAGGTCTTTAAAAAATAATGATAGTTTCCATTAACAGTTTTTTGATAATAAAATTCGTTTGTGAAATATTAAGCTTTAAAGTGCTAAATTTTGCTCGATTCGAGTGTCCCCCCCCTCTACCAGCTAAACGGTTATGTTTGGGGGTGTGAAAAAATTCACAATAGTAGTACATATAACGAAGTTTAAAAGAAAATTATCATGACCAAGTAGGCTTTACAACTTTACGAGTAATAGTCGACCAACTTATAAAATGTACTTGGATATCTTTTTTCTTAAACAAAATGTATCGGAGACAACTGCAAATGTAAGTTTGTCAACTTTATTTTTACAGCTTTCATAGGTATGTTTTTTGGGGATAGCTAGGTTTTTATCGTCAACTATTTTTAACTGAATTCAAAAAAAGGAGGAGGTTCTAAATTCGTCGTAATCTTTTTTCTTATGTATTTTCCCCGATTTCTCAAAGACTCCTGGACCGATTTTGAAAATTCTTCTTTTTAAAATTAAATTCAGCGAATCAGTTTAGTTAGTTCGCATAAGTATTTTGATGGACAACTACGGAACCCTACATTGTGCGTGGCCCGACACGCACTTGGCCGGTTTTTTGGAAATATCCATTTCTAGGCCACACTAAAGAATATTGCATCATTTTATACCTTTTAAAAAACTACAAAAAAATTACTTAAACTACTGATCAAACAATCACGCCGTTAGACTCACAGGCTCACATCGATTACTCATTACTTTTAAAATCTAGTTCCATATTCAAGTTTTACTTCTATTCTAGTTGCTAACGACCATAGACATTATAACCGTCCAAGGCAAACATGCCATTAAAATAACAGATATTACAACTGACCTTTCATTTCGCTTCATCGCCCTTACCGCTTCTCATAACATAAGTGCGGTGCAAAAATGTCAATTCCAGTTGCTGTGATTGGAATGAAGGCATTAGCTTGACTTCATTAGGTGTGTGCTTAGTAGGCAAATGATGTTCGACAAAAAAGTACGCCATCCGTAGTTTATGCCACTCCATACAAAGTTTTAGGGACAAAATCTTCATGACTGTGTTCAATCTAACACGATATTTAAAAATAAAATTTTTTTTTTTTAAAAAAAGGGAACCGACTTCAAAACCAAACATTAAAAAACTATAAAATAACTTTTCTTTCGGAAGTCGGTGGCTTCGGGCACGCCGCAATTGCGGCGGTAAGACCCCTCTTTGAGGAGTGGCTGGAGAGAAGTCATGGCGTCCTGACCTACCGCTTGACGCAGGTCCTCACCGGACACGGAAGTTTCGGGAGGTACCTGTGTCTGATGCGAAAGGAGGAGACGCCTGGGTGCCACCACTGCGAAGATCGCCCGGAGGACACGGTGGAGCATACGGTGCAAGACTGCCCGGCTTGGGCGGAGCACCGACGTGTCCTCACGGCTGCGATAGGCGGAGACCTCTCGCGCCCGGCATTGGTTGCGGCCATGCTGCGGGGCGAGACGGAGTGGGAAGCGGTCAGCTCCTTCTGCGAGGCAGTAATGCTCGTTAAGGAGGAGGCAGGCCGCGAGCGAGAGAGGACAGCGTCCTCCCTCCGCCCCAGCCGCAGTGGTAGGCGCCCACGGCGACGGACGTCGCTAGATGATCTCCGGCCACCGTAGGCGCGGGCATGCGGGCAGCGAGTAAAGGGCAACTCGCTGCCCGACCAAGGACCATGCCCGGGTCGACGGCGCGTTGTGTCCCACGCGCGCCTCAAAGAGCGTCAGCATAATGACGGGGCCCCCCTCTCAGAGGGCCAAAGCCTGCCGGGGTCGCGGGATTATTCCCTTACCGTGACCCCGGAACATAACAGGCTATGAAGGACACCGTGGATTTTAGTCAGTAGAAGTCTGACAGTCCCTCCCGCCCTGCCCGGGGTTGGAGGACTCATTTGATGATTTTACCACGCTAAAAAAAAAAATAAAATAAAAAAAAAAATAAATAAAGTCGGTGGCTTTGTTTTTTATTTCATTGACAGATGGCCACCGACTTCCGAAAGAAAAGTTATTTATATAGTTTTTTTAATGTTTGGTTTTGAAGTCGGTTCCCTTTTTTTTCAAAAAGTTTTTTATTTTTCCCTTTTTAGTTGAAATATTTAACAACAAAAATCTTCATGAAATCGACGTCTTTGAAAATCTACAATCCTATTAAGTAACAAAAACAGATATATGCGAGCAACTTCACGAGATATTCACTATTGTTATATATTTAAATCTTCCCTAGAATGTAACAAATAGTTTCTGAAAACCGCATCAAAATCGGTTCAAACAAACGCGAGATAATCGCGGACAAACATGCAATCATCTCTGAAAATCTATGATCCAAGTAAGCAAAAAACGGGTCCACGCGGGCAACGTCACGGGATATCTATTAGTGTTGTATACTAAAACCTTCTCCAGAATGTAATGAACACTTTCCTGAAAACCGCATCAAAATCCGTTCAGCCGAACGCGAGATAATCGCGGACAAACATACAAACATACATACAGGTCGAACTGAGAACCTACATTTTTTTTGAAGTCGGTTAAAAATACGATGATGAAAACATCAGAATTGTATTATAAGGTAAGTACCTAAATTACTTAGCTACTGAAAACTCTATGTCACACGACCGATCCGCCTTCGTAAAAATGCAACTTTAAAATTAAAATAAAATAAAGGCGACACTGACAGTCAAGAATTATAATTTTCAAAAGTTGTTCACTAATTCTAGACATTACTTCTCATAAACAAACTTACAATATTTACCTCTATATTAGTACCTAGTAAGCATTTATATAAAAAAATATGGAATAACTAGTCTTAAAAAAACCGGCCAAGTGCGTGTCGGGCCACGCACAGTGTAGGGTTCCGTAGTTGCCCATCAAAATGCTTATGCGAACTAACTAAACTGATTCGCTGAATTTAATTTTAAAAAGAAGAATTTTCAAAATCGGTCCAGGACTCTTTGAGAAATCGGGGAAAATACATAAGAAAAAAGATTACAACGAATTTAGAACCTCCTCCTTTTTTTGAATTTAGTTAAAAATAGTTGACGATGAAAACCTACCTATCCCCAAAAAACATACCTATAAAAGCTGTAAAAATAAAGTTGACAAACTTACATTTGCAGTTGTCTCCGATACATTTTGTTTAAGAAAATATGATATCAAGTACATTTTATAAGTTGGTCGACTATTACTCGTAAAGGTGTAAAGCCTACTTAGTCATGATAATTTTCTTTTAAACTTCGTTATATATACTACTATTGTGAATTTTTTCACACCCCCAAACATAACCGTTTAGCTGGTAGAGGGGGGGGACACTCGAATCGAGCAAAATTTAGCACTTTAAAGCTTAATATTTCACAAACGAATTTTTTTATCAAAAAATTGTTAATGAAAACTATCATTATTTTTTCAAGGCCTATTTAATGATACCCCACACTAAGGGGTACGCGAGAAAAAAAAAAGGTTGCACTCCAGGAGTGCCGGTAGAAGTGAAAACTTTTTTGTTACTATGTTTTATTTTTAATTTGAATGACGTCTTACTCATTTTCGATCAGGGTCACGTGACCCTGACGCGAGTTTTAAATTTTTTACCCATTACAGAAAAAGTGTACAACGCCGCTAAAGAAGTTTTCACTTCAAAAATCCTCACTTTACGTGTAAGTACTGGAGGTACCCTAAAAAAAAATATTTTACGAGATTTTATTTTACCACTTTTTCGGCACAACAAATCCGTATATTTACACCAAATTACAGCTCTCTAGTACTGTGCGTCTCTGAGCTAAACTGCGGATGGACGGACGGACGGACATGGCGAAACTATAAGGGTTCCTTGTTGACTACGGAACCCTAAAAACAGTTCTTTGTATTGCCCGTTGTCGAAAACACAATAGCAGAAAACTATTACGAACGAAAATTTATTTGGTAGTTCCCAATAAGCTATAGCTTTATGTAATATCATTTTTTAGTGTAAATGATAATATCACGTCATAAAAAAACGCCTATAGTCGTCCCCCAATGACGAAAACAATGAACGGACAAAAGGGAAATTGTCATTGATTGACGTATCCACAGACAAAAGTTTGTTTATGTTAATAATAAATAAATGAATGGGTGGACACTGGACACGATATCCATTGTTTTTCTCTTTGGTGTTTACATTACTTTCCTTCTACGGCACCACCAATATTTTACTGACGCGATCTGTCAAATGTCTTTATTAGATTTTCAACTGTATTACAATTATAACAGAAAGTTCATGTTGGATTGAAAAACAATAACAACTGTGTAGTCTTTACATAATACTTTACAAAAAAAAAAAAACAAAAATGGAAAGATTATTTTTATTTTAAACTTCAGCATTTATGTTCCAAAAAGTCCTTTTGAGAACCTAAAAATCAAGGCTAATAAAAAAAAATGTCGAACATAATTTTGTATGAAACAAACAATCTGTCATGAGATGTGTGAGAGTGTTAATGCCCTTCTCATTCATCATAGATTTACATACAAATAGCGGCTACTGGCTATAAAATATTTGATTGGTTTCTTTTACTCCCTTTACTGTTATAGCTGTGATAGCGAAACGGTAGTGTTTCATAAAAAAATGCTTTATAGATATTTTTAGAGTTTTTAAACGAGATTTTATGACGGATTCAGTTAGTTTCACATTCCAAGATTAATAAGAGGCAGTCTAATCCTGTGCCAATGTCCATTACATAAATAAATTTAAAACGCCGAAATTTATGAATTTTAGATCGCTTTAATATTTTAATACCATATGGAAATATTCATTCGTTGTATTTTTATATATTTGCGAGGCTTATTTAATTTATTTACTGTTCTATAAGTCCTTCAACGAGGTTTTATAAAACTTAATGAATATTCAAACCTGGAATACACAGCCATAAAAGAACTAGCAAAAAAAAACAACCTCTCAAGTAAGTAAACATCCATAGACACGCATGAATGGAAAACGTTTCTTCCCATCACGGACGTTGGCCACATAATTATATTGTAATCAGTTTTCTTTGATTACAATGTCTTGTCAGGCGCTAATAAGCGTTAACTTCACTTCTTTCACACTGTCTTTAACTTATTTTTTTGTTTTGTTAACCTGAACTATAAAACGCATCAAGAACAATGCACCAAAGTCGTAAAGGTACCAAAAAAATTAGCTCTGAGAGGTCCTCAAAACGCGGGTGTAAGGGTTACACTGACATTGGAAAGATTCTAACTGGACGCGCTCATAAAAAAAACAGTATTGATTAAATCAACACAATAAACGAGCCTCTGCAGCTCTAGGTTCATGTGTCTCAACAATCTGATAATATTTAACTTTGAGAGTTCATGTGTAGTAAAATTAATACCAGTAATATCCTTCATCAAAGAAATCTCAACTTAACAAGTCGTAAAACCAGCCGAAGTATGGTTGGATCGCTAGTTATTACACAAAAGTCTGCCAATATGGTTAGTGGATAACTATAGGCAAATCATTAGTAAGCCTACTTGAAATATTGACTAAAGAGGTCGAATCAATACGGTACTTATTTGTAGGCATGTTAATTTGTAGTTAGCCGCTGTCGAATCACGATGATAAGGCGAGCCTATTCTTAACCATATTTGGACGGCTTCTTTAGGCTTCTAATCATAGATTGAATATTAAGGAAGGCTACCTTAAGAATAAGGTAGTAATAATCGTGAAGAAGCAGCTGTTTGAATCATGTCTAGCGGTAACCTTTGTTGTTCTATTAACATTGGGTTACTCCGTTTGAAACACGCAAGCTTTTATGACACTCGATAAAAAATGTAGTCTCACTTATGCAGAACATACTAACAATGATTATTGTAGAATAGGTCAACTAGATGATTTTATTGAACTAGATATTCATTACGATCATCATTTTATGCGTTGAAAAGACTCCCAAAGATTGGAAGTCAAGAGACTAGAAAAATTGTAGATTCTGTATCTATTTCATTAAATGAATCTCTCTCTCGGCGGAGGTAAAGGGATTGCAGACTTCACTGACTAAAAACCAACGATGTTCCTTCAGTTGCTCTTTGCGTTTTGTGGTTCCATTGTAAAACAATCCTGCAACTACTTGGTAAGTCCTCTGGTCATCTTTGAGCTGTTTACTAGTGACAATCAATGCCAAAGTATTCACTCATTGAAAATCAGCGTCAGGTGGCAAATTAAACTAAAGCTAAGACCCTTTGGCATTTAACTGTTAAGTTATTATTTCCTTTATTTTCACTGAATAACTCTCTTTATGACTTTATATTTGTATATTATTTAGTTTTAAGTTTTAGTGCCAATTAACACAATGTTTTCCTACTATTTTTTACTTTTAAGTACTTTCCTTCAACGTTAATAACTGTAACAAATGTGTATAGTGTATGAACAAACTTTAAACTTAAACACGCATGCGCCTCGCCATGTTTGCATACGCATCTAAATCGCAACACCCCGACATCGACACCGAGGAAATGTTGATAATTTACGTCGATTCGTCGAAGTTTTGACGAGTTTGAATAAAGAACAATGCAGTAGTTACATTGATCGACTTGCCTTCATACTATACGCGCTTCACTTCCCGGATAATAGTGCGTTTTTCTCACAACACAAGCGTTTCCTATAATGTTAATAGCTAAGGCATAAAAAGTTGCGGCATTCAAATCGAGTCTATGGAAGCAAGAAGTATGGAAATAATAGTTAAACGTTTTCGGAAATGTAGAACTGTATTTTGTTGCTAATTATTGTAATGGGCGTGGGTTTATGTCGGTGTAGGCAAGTGTTATGCATACCTAGAGATCTTTGCCTAGGGTAAAGAAGATAGTAAGTATTTACTGAATTTTTTTTCTCCCGATTCAGGGTCTCTTTCTGCCAATCCCCACCTTCCTTTGCCAACATTACCCTGTTTTGTTTGCCCCAATAACAACAGTGTCATTTGCTCATTTCACAATCATCACCTACTTACGAAAACCTATTTGAGTCGTGGAAAAGTCTAATAAAGGCAACTAAAGATACAGGTTGGTTTTTATTCAGTCAATCATTAGGTACGTTATTTGATTATATTCCAACCATAAAAAAAAGAAAATACCTACTGCTTAGTTATAATAATAATAGAACTCATTAACTGCAGCTTCATCAAGTCAAGTCGGATGCAGCTGAATACCCGTTTAAATGAAAATGTTTCTTTATCACACCTTAGATAAGAATATATTTCCCATTTAAGCATTAATTTAGTCATTTGGTAATTAACAGATATACAGATGAGGTCAAAAGTTATCGCCATGAATACATTATTGTTCTAAATCTATATAATATAGACATTGCTATAAAAACCTTTAAATCATAATCATTAAATAGATTATCTCATCATAATATTGTCATTTCCTTTTTATAATGAACTTTTTTATATATGTCTCAGAAGAATTGACCATATTTTCCGAAATATATATTTTTAGTATTATTTATTTTATTTATTTATACTTTATGCACAGGTTATAAAAAACGTGTACAACGGCGGACTAAGTATGTGCACTATAAAGTTACGCCCCATGGTGTGTCAAGTCTAGCGCGAACTACCTTTAAAATGGCTCTTGAATATTTTATATTGAAGACGTTGAAGACAATACTTAGAACTTTCAAATTGATCAACTTTAAAAAACAAAAAATGTCACTTAAAAAAAAAAAAAAATGATCAAAGAAGTACAAATAGAAATACCAGTGGCGAACCACAAACAATTTATCTCTACTCCTTCATTATTCAACTGCTATAGACAGCAGCCCACTCATTTTTTAAATTACTATTGTTAAACCTCAATTACATTGCAGGTGAGATATCAAATACTGACATGGTAATTGTTACATCCGCCGCGCACGAATTGTTATGTGGTGATTCCAATTGGTTTCTATTTAATAATATATACCTATACATGAAATTATAAATACATAACATAGAAAATATTAGGACCCTTTTTTTGCATGATCTTTGGCTGTCGTTGCTGTTACTCAGAAGCTGTAGTCTGACAACCAGTCTTACCATGGGGTATCGTATTAAGCAGTTACTGGGTTGTGGAGGTCCGTTAGGCAGTCGCTCCGTGTAAAATACTGATATACTGCATCTGGTTCGACTGGAAGCCGAAACCAATACAGTTGGGAAAAGGCAGGCAGATGATGATGATGAGTTCTTTTGCATGATAAAATCATGTAATGAGTCCTCCTACCCAGGACGGAACAGGAGTGACTGTCGGACTTGTGTTAACTAAAATCCACGGTGTTCTTCAATAGCCCTTTACATTCCATTATAAAGCGTAGGTACCTAAACATAAACTTGTTTGACACCGGCATCAAAACTTATTGCATTTACAAATCTCCGGTAACGATCAAATCCCACTGCCTGCTGGTATGAATGACTAGGACCGTGGATTGATATAAATGACTATTTCTCAGTAGATTACTGTTAGACAAGTTACAGTAGTTTTCAAATCTACGGTATCCTTCAATAGCCCTTTACGTTCCAGAGTCACGGTAACCTCGATTAGAAAGATTAGCTATCATTTATTGAAAAGTTCCCTTTATTGCTCTATTGTTTTCTGCAAGCTTCGTCATCAGATGGGGTGCTATGATAGGAAACCTCCACGTGCGCGCGTGGACTGGAGTTCCCTCTCGGATACGTCCGGGGGGAAGACCAGTTTTTCGGGCCGGTGCACCCTGGGATGCGGGCAAAAACTCTTCCTTAGGCACTGTGTGCCTCAGTGGCCTCTTTGCCCGTATGCGAATAGCCTGTCGTGTGGATGCTCCAACGCGTGTCCCTCTGATCAGCAGAGCTTCCTCCAAGCAAAAGATTTTTTCAAATCGGTCTAGGCGTCTACGAGAATTCGTAAAACATATTGAATAAAAAAAAAGATTCCAGCGAACAGAGAACACCCTCCTTTTTTTAAAAAAAATGTCTAATTAAATACCACATCTATGTCTCCTCCGCAATCGTCCACAAAGATAATAAGGGGTCAAATGCTCAAGGTCATTCACGTGAATACAGGTGGCCTATCATGAACTCTTACAGCGTGAATTTTAAGGCTGTGGGAAAGAGATGGCGCTAGACGACTTGTATAGCTCTGTCTCTTTCCCAGCTCGTGGTAAGGCCTCATGCCTTAATTTTAGTAATATTGCCAGTCAGGTGCTTTCTGACGCTTTCTCTTAGCATATATCGGCAAGGGCATTATGAAGTTTAATGACGACAGCATATTAGATATCTGTGGCATTAAAATTTAACTGTCACTGCTAAACAAGCCTATTAAAATTAATTCAAAACAGCCTTTAACTAATTCCGCATAAAAACACAGAACATACAACCAAAATTTTATTAGTTTTCTTAAAACTTCGTTCCACCTTTTACCACATAGCTGTATTAATTTATGGTCACAAAAAAACAGTTTCAAATGAAACAGGATCAATAAATAAGAGTGTTTGCTAATATAGTTACCACCAGATAATATATATTTATATTAAGCACGTGTGCAATGATAGATTCCAAACCAGATTCAATTAGCAACTTCATAAAATCTTTACGATCCCATCTTTAGTAATTTATTTAGTGAAGAAATGGTTTATTTTAGTTAGATAGTTAATTACTGGTTTAATAAATCATGGAGGATTGTGTAGCTTTCATTATAAATAGATATAATAAATACTATTGCTTGATAAGTAGCAGTTATTTTAGTTTTATTTTATTTTTGTTTTTGCCCACGGCTTGGCTGGTGTTAAATCAGAACTTGAATATAAATTCGAGTTATACATACACTTGGCGCCATCTGAGGAATATTGTTGTTTTCCTTGGTAACAGTGCTTCTTTTACAAAGAAACCGTAAGTAGTGGCTAAGGTATAAAAAGAGAACAAACAAACTTACTGACGCTTAAATATTTTATTAGTGAGTTTTTTTTTAATTCCAACAAAGAATTTCAAACAACAAGGTTATATTAGTTATTTTAGTCTAGACATTGGTTATATTAGTCTAGACTCAAGAGTCTAGACTAATATAACCAATAACCTTATTTAGTAAAAAAAAAGCATATAAAATACTATTTACCTACTTATTAAAATATAATATTACGTAAAACCAGAAAGAAGATAAAAATATAATCTATAAATGTCGTTCACTTAAAGATGTGTAATGCAGCTATAAAAAGCTTTTTAGAACTAGTTCCTCTCTATGTATTTACGTAATTTTATAAATCAATTAGTAAATATATCGTAATATTATGTTTGTCAACGTCTAAGATTGGCATTTAGCTAGTTGTTACAAATCGTACTTTCATCAAATCCAATACCCAATAAATTATATTTTATCACGTTAACGCGAAATTATGAACATTAAATGAATTAGAGATACATATAAAACTAATTTATTTTTTAGTCATGTTTGTTTTTGATTTGCTGATACTTGAATAAAATCCGAGTTTTTTTTTAAAAAAAAAAGGTAATAACCGTATCTTTTACAATTTCACAAGTTCTAACCTCCTTTTCTTCAAAAGAAATGAAAATATAAGATCAAAGTTAAAGATCCAGACAATATTTTATTTCGTTGAAGGCAATATTTTATTTACATTTTAGGGACAAAAATAAACCTAAAATAATACAAAAATAACGATTTTTCGAGTCAAAGGCAAAGAAAACAATTTTATTATAAAGGCCGCCTTCCGCACAAAACGATGTTATTACGAATAGACAATAAATCAGATAGACGAGTTATCATTAACCTTTTCCAAATCGAGACTTGATTCTTTTCTGATGTTTGTCTAAGTATACAATCAATATAAATAAATTATTATTATACAATCTTAAAGAAAGTTGCGGATCTGTGAATTCGCTTATCTTAATTTATGGGTTTTATGGTTATGGCTTGGCAACCTAGTTTTTTTTTTATAACTGGAAAATTTTATTACTTTAATAGGATATTTGTATAGTATGCCCTCACCATTATTTAGTTTACAATTAATGACATTGTGCAATGCGTTTGGTGATCAGAAATGAGAAAGCTTTATTCGTGAACATAGGTCAACTTACACATAGTGTGTCAGGTGTTACAAATAGGTCCTACATGTTTTGTCCAGAGGCGTACGAACATAATTGTTGATATAATATAATATATTCGACAACTATCACACAACGCCATCTAGTCCCAAGCCAAGCAGAGCTTGTGTTATTGGTACCAGACAACTGATAAACATACTTATATATTTATTTCTAATTCTAAATACATACATATTATAGATAAATTACACCCAGACACAGAACAAATGATCGTGCTCATAAACACAAACATTTGTCCTGGGTGGGAATCGAACCCATGACTCCCGGCATAGCAGTCAGGGTCACTGACCACTAGACCAACAGGCCAGTCAAAATAGGTCCTACATTTGTTTTGTCCAGAGGCGTACAAACATTGTTGATGTGGCTAAAGTGACTTTTTTTAGACCCATGACCCATGTATGGCCCATGAGTCTAATATCGATTATATTAAAGAGGCTGTACCATTCGATTTTTTGACAATAGAATCATAAAAGATCCTCCAATTTAAAATTTAAATGAATCGAATTTTGGCCACTGGATGACCTCTCGTTTACATTTATACGTGTAGCTATGCATCTTTTTTATAATTATATATTTAAATAACAAACAGATATAAGATTTAAATATCTAGCAGCCTAGTCATTCAAAAAAGCTAGACCAATGTGGGCTTAGTTACTATGTCAACAGCATTTAGTAAATATTATAATTATATGTAAATAATACAGTATTTTAACTTTCAATCATGATGAAAACTTAGGTTATCGGCACAAAATACCTGATTTGAATTTTATTCTATGCCTACATAGGCATAGAAAAAATTCTAATTCGAATTTAATTTGAATGAACATTCATTCAGATTAAACTCAGCCTGTATATTGAACGTTATTTAAAATGCTTCTTCAGTGACGTAGGTGAAGCGACAAGCGACGTCACCCTCCCCTCGCAGAAATATGCAAATTCAGGAAGTGTACAAAAATAAAAATATACGTGCAACATGCAATTAATTGTCTCAATCATGCATACCCCAAATAAAGTTACACTGTAACTATATGACTTTCAAAATCTGTAACTTTTTTTCTTAGTCACAAACACAATGACAAGACATTTTGGCTCTCGAACTCTTTAAACATGTATTTTTACACCCGTTACCCTTTTTTCAAAGAGCATTCTTCCCGTTTTACTCGACAGTTATTTCGCCTCTTGAGGGGGTACCCTGGGATACCCCGTCAAGGATACCATATCCTCGAGAGAGATTAGTTAACTCGCAACTCTCCATCAAACTTTGAATCTATTTGCGGAATCAGCATTAAATATTTTGCATAATATTATGGAGTTCCGCAAATCATCTCTTGATCCCACAGCTTATCTTCAGCCCGTATTTATGATGCGTTAGATAACTAGTTGTTAGCTAGAACATTATTTATATAACTGAGAGAATATTGTTGTTCCTATAGCGTTACGTTTCACACCGGAATCACTGCGGATTTTTATGTGAAATTAAAGTAATTATGTAATATCTACGTCAGCTACATCTGTTTTGATGGAATTGTAGATTGATTTGTTAATTATACAGTGTTAAGAAGTGATTAATTTAAAAAAAAACATTGTAAAACACCTGTTTTGTCAATGATCATAATAGTTTTGAAAATTAATCGTCGATTGCTAATCAATTTATAAAAAAACTTTTAAATATCTGTTGAGCACTTGTCTAAAAAAATGTCAGATATGACGTTGAAATAATGTCAGATTATGATGACGTTGAAATAAGGTCCGTTAAGCAGTCACACTGTTTTTTAGACAAATGTTCTACAGATGTTAAGGCTGTTAAAAGTCTTAAAACCCGCGCAGACGAAGTAAAAAGTATCCGCAGCAAACATTTAGTTAGTTTTAGGGTTTTTCGCTATAAATGATTAAAAGCAAAATATTCTGATATAACGCTGTGCAGTAATTAACATAGAGTTAAAAAAAAGAGATATTGACGATGAACAACTTAAAGTTGTTAATTAAATCCAATCACAGACAATCTCCTAAATTTAATGCAATTAATCCGCAGTGTTAAAACGTTTTTAATATTTCAAATCAAATGAATGGCTGATATTTTTACGATAGGTAATACATTATCAAGTAGGACGACATAAACAAATTAGCAGGTATACCTAAGTGTTGACAGCACATTTACCGATTAGAACCGCAATTAATTTTTAAACTTCGGTAACCGGGGATTAAAATAAGCGGCATGTTATGCATAAAATGAATGAGAGATAATATAATAAGAAAATATTTCCACAAAAATAAAATTAGTTAAATAATTACCTAATCGTTAACTTGAAGATAAAATGCTTACAATTTGTCACATATCGATCAAAAATAATTCTTCGATTATTTTTCTGTTGCGAGACTTAATTTTCATTTGCTCTTGCAATTCATACTTAGGTTTGAGAATAACTAAGTCATTTACTAAGACCTTGTGTCAGTTTGTGAACGTTGTTATTGTAAATAGCTCTATTAGTGAAGCTACCTATGGCCTGTGAATCACGACTTCGATGTAGGTTCCTTTCCAAGGGCCAGTAGCTAACTAGGTATGTACTAGCTACAATCCTTTTTAGTTAGGGCCTTAAGTAAATTACCTGGCTTTTTAACAATAGTGAGATAGTGGTCAAACGCGAACCTATCTATATTAAAAAAAAGTTAAAATAGCCACCTGTTGTAAAAATCATAGTGAAATCGCTGTATAACAAATGTTTAAAAAATGTAAGTATTGGATTTTAACTTAATTGTAATTTAATTTCTAATCAAACAACTGGCCCTAAGTTTTCATTCTTTCCATTAACTAGTAAAAGTAAACTATTTTGTTAAAACCCTGAACGCATTCCTTTTGTGTTACGAAAAGCTTCCACTGTCTTTTATTTTCAAAATATTTTTTTCTGAAGACACACCGATTAGCTAGAGAAAACACGACACATGAGAGACTTGGAAAGGACTGTAGAAAACCTTTGCCATACAGTGAAATAGACCCGGCTAATTATAAAAAGGAAAAATAGATACCTACCTACACCTCTACCTCAACACCCTTTTATAAAACAACTTAGTAAAAAGTTAAAGCTAAGTTTATGATAGCTATCAGTCCTCCATTACACCGGCTTTCCCTTAAACGCTAGTGACTAGGAACATCTAATTTTCATCTTATTTGACCTAGAAGACGCCACGGTATGGTAAGATCGATCATTATAGTGATTCATAGATAGAAATCTGTTTTGATAAAGATCCAATGTCCGGTTTAAGATTTACGAAGCGTGAGAAGAAAGAAAAAAAGACACAGAAAAACAGTATAATACGTTTGATTTGATAAATTTGTTTTTTAGAAGTCAAAGACTCGTGTAGTCGTGTTGGTTTGACTTTTCGCAGATTCAATTTCATTGTCAGCTAAGATATATAAAAAGCTTCGTTTCATTAAAAAATATACATAAATTAACAATGAAGGTAAAAAATAATGAAGAAAAATAAATAGAATTAGATAACAGCGACCCGTCCCATGTCCGCACGGCACAATCTCTACTATATTACGCATTTTATAATTAAACTTTTATAATACGAGTAGAGCAGTGGTGGCCCAGTGGTATCGGTCCCGACTTACGAATAGTAGGTCGTGAATTCAAACCCCGCCAGGCGCATTACTTTGTGTAATTTATTTTATCACCACTGCTCTCAAAACGGTGAAGGAAAATATCGTGAGAAAACAGGCGTGTCCTAGAACCAAAATTTCGAAGACATATCACATCCACCAATCCGAACTGGGCCCGCGTGGTTGATTATGGCCCACTCCGCAGAGAGGAGGCCTGTGTCCCAGCTGTGGGAACATTATAAGCTGATGATGATAATGATACTTTTATAAACCTTGCTCTTAAATCACTCTATACAAAAAGAAATCTATTAAAAAGAAATATCATCAAAATCCGTCTAGTAGTTTTCAAGATTTAAGCATACATAGGGACAGACAGACAGCGGGAAGCGACTTTGTTTAAATACTATGTAGAGAAGCCTTACCTAATGTATACTGAGGTCATTGAACTATCGAGTACATTAAACGTATAGTGTACTAAAACAGGGAATTTATATATCAAGGCCGAGTTCAATCAAACCGTTCACTATTGGTCAATGAGCATCATAAAACATTGCCCAAATGTCAACGAAAGTTAAACATCGTTTAATCGAACTGCGAATATGGTCTCTTACAATCTCCTTGGTTGGAGGAGCTCGTGGCTAAATAATTACAGACGCACAGTCCGATCTTTCGGGTTAAGCCGCGCTTGACGAGGTTGGTCTGTGGATGGGTGACCATCTGTCATAGCGAGTTTCCTCCGTGTCTCAGAAAGCACGTAAAGCCGTTGGTCTCGGCTGTCATATGTAGATCTTTGACAGTCGTTACTGTTAGTCAGAAGATCTAAAGTCTGACAACGAGTCTTACCATGGAGTATCGTCTTACCCAGTTACTGGGTTGTGGAGGTCCAACAAGCAGTCGCTCCATGTAAAATACTGATATACAGCTGCATTTGATTCGACTGGAAGCCGATCCCAATATAGTTGGGAAAAGGCTATGGCAGATGATGACAATCAAAGTTGTCAATTAGTACAAATAGTTATGTGATGTTACTTTCTTATAGATACAAGAGTAGGTATGCATGTATTTTTGTACTCTTTTATATCAATAACTAGCGGCCCGTCCCAGCTTCACACGGGTGGAAATTATGATTCTCGTCCTCTAAAACCTGGCGCTGATGGTTACCAACACAACAATAAAAATATAGTAGAAGAAACGGTCCAGCCGTTTTCGAGTTATGAGCTTAGCAACACATTTTGCGATCCATTTATATGTGTATATTATAGAAGATAGAATAGATAGAAGATATACAGTACGTACCACAAACACAATAGATTACTGTAGGTAGTGTATATTATCGTATTATCCAGTTATTGGGTTGTGGAGATCCGAGCAGTCGCTCCATGTAAAATACTTATATTCAGCTGCATCGGGTTTGAATGGACGCTGACCCCAATGTGCGAGTAGTTGGGATAAGGCTTTTTTTCTTCTTGGTAAAATCATCAAATGAGTCCTCACACCCCGGGCAGGGCGGGAGGGACTGTCAGACTTTTACTGACTAAAATCCACGGTGTCCTTCAGTAGCTCTATATGTTCCGGGGTCACGGTAAGGAAATAATCCCGCAGGCTTTGGCCCTCTGAGAGGGGGCCCCGTCAGTATGCTGACGCTCTTTGAGGCGCGCGTGGGACACAACGTGCCGTCGACCCGGGAGTTGGGGTAAGGCTAGGCAAATGATGTAAAACCGTGCGTAGTATAACTTTGTCCCGATCTCCATCCATTTCAGTGGAATAATTTTCGGTTTACATGTAGACAAAACCGGGAACAAAAGCTTATTTTCTATGGCCAAGTTCTAAAACAAGGTGTCAATAATGATATAAGGTTAATATTATTACTGGAAATAAATAATACATGACTTTAATGTTTATGGTGTTGTAAATAAGGTTGGAGTAGAAAGTAGGTCAAGTGACCCTGATGTTAAAGGATCTGCTTCTTAATAGGATTGGGATTCGAAACAAGACAATCACCAGTTTATGTGCAAGTTAGTCTAAACTATTAATTGGCTGTGAAGGACAGATCGTGGGAAAATGTTGGTACAATACTCTGGAATTAAGATTGCGCTGCAAAGTGATTGTCAATAATATTTTACATTACTATATTTATTTAGATTGCAGGGCTAAGAGGGCACCAATTAATAACTTGAGGAGTTGAGAAGAGGACAGAAGGATGATAATCCAGATCTCACCCAATAACGCGTGTGGGAGAGGAGGTGTTTCAGAAAATATAACGTAATTTTTGTTATACTTACAAGAAGCAGAGCACTGGAGTGATTCATAGTGTACAGTCACGAGTAATAACATGTATACACTTAACAAAATTCAAACGCAATTTACTCGTAAAATACTGGTTTCCACTTTGAAATGAGACCTATTTCGTAATAGTATGGCTTCCAAAATATAAGATTAATGAAAAGGCAAAAGTTTAATCAGTATGGTAGCAGAACATCGCTTTTGAATACTGCTTAGTGTATACATACTATAGCTCGTGACTGTACCAGCGCACAAATTGCGACCCTCACAAATACTTGTGAAGTGCACTTAAAATCTTAGTTAAGATCAAGGGAGGCAGTCGCAAAACAAATTACAGCATCTCAACATGGAGGGGGAGAAAACGCCAGAATCTCCTTACCTACGTAAAAAATGGATGGCTCCTAACAGGTAGGCATTACAAAACAACTTTATAATACGGTTCTGCCTCAATTCAAGGATATCTGGGATCGGTGCTAACTAAATCAAATGAAGCTTCATATAAAAATCAATATTTACAAAGACACATCAAAATCTACAATCACAAAACACCATCTAAAAAAAATCACTACGAAGTAAAGCCACTTGCATACTAGACTACAACCACGGTGATTAACCAACGATTCCCCCAGGGCCGCCATCAGGAACAACGAGTTTATATCAATTTACTAAGTCTGATGTCTAAGCAGTATTAACTCCGGAATAATAGGTTGTAGACAAGGCCCTTTAAGGCCCGGTCCCACTGCGCCATAATGTTATTGCCGGAACAGCCGGACCGAACAGTTTTCGCCGGACATTTTTTGCAATGACTGTAGAATTGATATGAAAGAAAGAAGAAAGAAAAAATCGTTTATGGCACACGCCACAAGTGCACACAGTAAACAAGAAATAAAGAAAAAAAACCAAACAATTTTGAAAAGTAATATAACCTATAACTACGCCAAACAAGAATGAAGTCATTATTGATATAAGAAGCTGTACGGATATAGAAGGGAGTATTTATTTTCGAGTGGTGACCAGAAACCGTAAGACGCAGTGTAGGTACACCTTCCAGCGGGTGGACAGACCACTTTGTTAGTTGTAGTGAGTTACGAGCTACTGAATTACTAATGGATGTATGGGGACCACGCTTAAGGGAAATGCCGTTACAATCCCGATAGTGAACTTGAAATGTTTGTAAAATCATCACGATATTTAACGGCATTTACCGTTAGGTGGCCCCAGTATAAGGGGAAGTCCGTTGTTCAGCTGTAGACGTCTCACAGCGAAGATGATGATGATGTTCACATGTAGCCGGATCCGGCAAAAATACTGAGGCCATTTTCACCGGATGCCGATGAAATGAGAATGCGTAGTGGGAACGTGCCCTTTACGTAAGTAGTCGTTTAGAACATTCTGGACCTTTCAATAAACCGTGGCCCTTGCAAGTATGTAATAATATGTTTTGCAATTCTTGTTTCTGATTATTATCAGAGAATGGTGCATAAGTGTGGGAAATGTTGGCAGATTATACAATTTTTTAAATACTAAACTCAACTGTTGCACTAGTTTAGAGGGTCTTGGTTCGATGCCCAGGACAAACAAAGTGTGTTTGAGTATTTATCTAGAATTTCTGTGTAAGTTCGGAGACAGGATACTGAAGACAGGGCCTCCCACCATTCTCGGGGGAGTGTGCCATTCATTGCAAAGAAAATATACAAAAACAGACTTATTATGTAGTTCTATAAAGATTTCATACATATTATTAGGAAGTTCGGTATAATTTTTAATAGTTTCATTAATTAACTTAGTTTATTTTGATGACTTCGAACTTGATAAAAACTTATAAAAACTTTATGTTAGCACACACCTGTTAAAAGGACACAATTTAGCATATAATTATATCGGAATGTGTCTTCTTATCATCTTGTTAAAATAATTAAGTGTCTCACATAATGAAGTGATTGATTTACGTAAACTTGATTTAGAATAACCTCAAATTAACCATGTGAAGAACAGAAATAACGGGTTTAAGTACCAAAAGCACTTCTATCGAATTCAAAAATCCTATCTTTTAGACAGAGTTGGTCCCACAAACTTTGTACTGTTGCACATTCATAACACTGTTTCGTAAATTAGCGTCACGTACTAACATCGGCATCGTGGCTCTAAAATTAAACGAAAAATAAAATAACAGATCAAACTAACAGTTTCCAAGAGTGAGCGTAGCGATCTCAGGAGCTTTGCGCCTTTAAATCCCGAACACAGAAATAGCAGCCCCGCGGCAGCGGGGCTTTGTAACATAGCTTCATTTTTACAAAAATCTATGAAACACGTATTATGATAAAAAAAAACTTAAAATAAAAACGTAGAAGCTGTTGGAATACATTTTTATCAAGACTACATAATTGCAAGTAAAGGACATATTAATGATCCGATCACTTTATACCACAAAACTCTAGAAACACGCACACGCATATAATTACAAAAATACCAAATATTTGATGGAAATATTCCCATTCGCACAATGCAAGGGAAGTTGATACCAAAACATCGTTCTTTTCCGAACGTGTCCGTCGTCGGGTGTTTTAGTAACTATGGGAAAACATTGTACATGTGGTCTGTTTGTAAATGAGACGCCATTTTGATTGCTTTTACTGATCGGTAGATATGTGGTTAGTGTGTCGGATTTGTTTCACAAAATTTTAGACTGTTATGTGGGATATTTGGTGGTCAGTTTGTTTGTTTAACAAACAGACATTTGTTTTGTATGTAGTTACTTAAGTCTTAAGTAGTACAATTGGGATTTTTTCTAAATAATATATTACTATAATGCAGAACGTTACCTATTTCAAAAAGAGCAGACATAACTCTTAACTTAAATCTAGAATTTCTTTGAGAATAGTCAGCTGTAATTTAATATTCAAATCTAAGCTGAAATTAAGTGAGAAGATATTCCAATAACATTAACTATATTCATCAATCAATCCATTCAAGCATTCAATCTTTTTAGGAGTTCTATAAACTTTATAATTTATTGGATTTCAGATTGATGGATGAAAGATATCCGTATAGTCTCCAATAAAGCTAAACACTAGGATATCTACACTTTTTAAATTTAAAATCTCACTTTCTATCCATTCAAAGTAACATGAAATCCAGACAGACTAAACAATTAATGCAATAATGAAGTGACGTTAGTTCAAAGAGCTTGTGAATCAAAAACTTTCACTCTTTGTCAAAATGTGATGCGAAGAAGCAAATAACATGTACTATTTCGTTTCCCAAGATTAGTAGCTGAACGAGTGAACACGGTAGTCAACACTAGCTACACACACCAATAAAATAATAAATCTGTACGTTTACCCAATTCATTTACATAGTAAACGAAAATCCGCCATAATCGGATAGGTAATCATTATTCGTTTCATATGTTAAATGTTGACTGTAACGGTTTAAATTTCAAATTATGGAACTACTTTCGCAAAAGTTTTAGATCTTGGAAACATTATTTTGTAAGTTTTTGTCTTTGTATAATCCGTTTTCTCATTAAATTATTTTTATCACGTTGAACGTAAAGATAAAAGTTTTACGCCCACTTATGTTTTGATGACATTAAAATGACTAAGAAGTTATTTGAATAAAAATTAGATTTATCAACGTCCTATGCTAATTCATTGAATAAAAAAGTTATAAATTGAACCAGCTCTGCTTCTGTGTTAGAAAAAAAAGGGAAAGCATCGATTGACCGAATTATTTGAACCAATAAACATTTGTTCAGCTGGTATGCTTCTATCAGCATATCTTTCGTATATCTTTATAGCTTGCAACTGTATAATTCAACAAGGGCCTTCTTACTCGTATGTACATAAATTCTTTGCATTCGAAAGCCACAATTGTAGTCAGCACCTACCTACTTAACTCACTTTGTTAAAATTCATCATAACCTAAAAATGGATTAGTACCAAGGTGCAGTATTTACATATTATGGATTACCTGGATTACATGTCTAGGTCTAAACTAACATAGGACTCGAATAGTAGCATAGACAAGGTCAAAGTATAATATGTAGATATAGGTCAAATGTAAAAATCCAACAGCGATCACTGATGACAAGAAAATCAATGAATATGAAGAGTTTTCATACAGTAATTTACAAACCAGGAGGCCTACCATGACTCCTTAAAGCGTGAGTGGTTCCACTCAGGGAACGAGATGGCGCTACACGACTTGTATAGTTCTGTCTCTTTTCCACAGCCGTAAGACTCTGCTCTGCTAAAGACCTGCAATCTGATTTTTTTGAAAAGGCCGATCACGGCTAGATCGGGCCGGAAGTGTTGCGGGAATGTCTTAAAGATATCCGTAGCCCTGGAACGCAAAGCGCAACTGAAGGCACCCTATTGGTGGGATTTAGTCGCGTCTGTTCAAGTCTGGAGCAGAAGGGTATGCCTTCCACTACGCTTGCTTGACCGTTTTTATTGGTATTACAAATTATGGTTTAATGGAAAGGGTATACTCGTACATTCATAGCTTTAGTTTTTATTTTTAAACATTCTCTCACGCGAGTTCGTGCATATCGATTCGAACTTTTGAACCCGATTCTGTAGATAAACAACTTCATTAAAACGGCAATACAATAAACATTATACAGGTCAAATATAATCAGAACTGTCTTATTAGTACTTATATAAAACGTGGCTTGTGATGTGGTTGATACATTTATACGAAGTTCATCTTATACTACGTTTTGTGCAGTTGTTGAGCGATCGACTGCTGCTCTGTGTGTCGCGGGTTTGATCCCCGCACGGAACAAATTTTTGTATGATCTGCAAGAGTGCAAGTAGTTGTTCCGGGTCTGGGTGTTTGTGTATACAGTCAGTTTCTACGTTTGAAAACGCACCCACGATACAGAAAAAAATCCTAGTTTTTAAATACTCTCTGAGATCATCGAATTTGCAAAGACAGCCAACCGACTACATTAGGAATTTCTTCCTGCATCGTGGGTGCGTTTACAAACATAGAAATAGATCCCATTAACCAAGAAGAGGATGGCGGGGTTTTTTGCATCACCTAGTTTGGATTCTGTGGGCACGAAGTTATTGAGTTTTTCGATTATATTAATTAATTTCTCAGTAGCAACCACGGAGTCTGGATTTGTGCCCGGGTGATGGTCTCACCTGTTAAATGGGGCTTAAACATAACTTGCGAAATGTGGGTCTTCTATTAGGTACAACTCGCTCTTCCTCCATCACAGTTGTGACAGACTTTTGGTCTAGTTGTTAGTGAACCTGACTGCTATGCCGGAGGTCGTGGGTTCGATTCCCACCCAGGACAAATGTTTATGTAATGAGCACGATCATTTGTTCTGTCGTGTCTGAGTTAGTGATGGGTTTTTGCCCGGGAATTTTCCCGAGTTGGGAAAATTCCCGATACTTTCCCATTTCTTCCCGGGAATATTCCCAAATGACGGGAAAATATTTTTCGTATAAAATTATGCAATTTAATTTATTTTTTACAAAGTTTTGCATTTGTGTGAGTCTGATGTCTTTTTTTTAACCACGACATGCATGCAATGTCGTGGTTAAAAAAAAGACATTCGTTGTAAAAGTACGGTACCAGCTTAAAAGTAAGGGATTTTATGTATGGAAATGTTTGTTGATACGTATTTATTTAAAAAGACTTAAAATCAAAAGTATCACACCGATCTTTTTCTGATTATTAGGTTGTTTTTTGAATATTAGTTTTGCTATAAATGCGGCTTTATGGTGAACGCACATTGAGCCGCACCGCAGTCTCCGCAGTCCCCGCATTTCGAATTCTTTGTATGAAATTCTATGAAACCTCGCACACTGAGCCGCACCGCAGTCTCCGCAGTCGCCGCACGCATTTGAGACGACCGAATTCCCCAGCCGCAGCTGATGACGTCACCAACGTCGGCCCGCACGCAGCGGACGCTGCGGCTAGTGCGGTGCGGATGACGTCATCCGCATTTTTTGTCTGCCTCGACGTCTGTAACTTTTATTGAAATTTCATAATCTTTGCAGTATTTTTCTTCAATTCTTAAAAACTACAGCTTATGTATCAATAAAAGTTCTCCTGACAATTAAATGAAGTAAAAATAATATACTTCGTAACGTTTCAATAGCTTTGTTTAAGTGATAGCATTTTAATAACTGTAAGTAAATTCTACTAAACAACTAGAAAAAAGCCCCAGCCACTAAAAGCAATATTACGCTACTAAAAGAGGAGTCAAAACCAACAATTTTAATTAGTGAAAAATCCACTAAGTTGGCAACACTACAAAATGCGTGCGGCGACTGCGGAGACTGCGGTGCGGCTCAGTGTGCGAGGCCATTAACAAAATGCGATGAGTGCGGGTACTGCGGAGACTGCGTGCGGCTCAATGTGCGTTCACCATTATACCTACAATAGTAATCAGTTGACTTTGAAGATAGATTTATTACTTGGTGCGTTGAAAAGTGGGTATTGTACGTATAAACATCCACATATTCAATTATTCATAGCTCTAATCTAACGATTTATATTTTTTTTAGTCTTGCTTTGTAGACAAATGGTAAACGTAAACTCTCGAGTCTCTAACAGATTTTCAACAATAATATATGGTCTTAAAAAAGTAACTGCATGAATTTAGTGTGCTTACTCGTATCAATAACCAAGTACATTCCAAAAAAAAATTTTTTTTGCAATTTTTTTTTCAAAGATCATCAATCATTTTAAAAATTTTTTTTTTCAATCACTTTTCTCTTGACCTATTAATATGGTCAATAAAATAAGTTATTTGTAAGCATTTCGATGAATTGCCAGTTCAAAGTCTGCTAAATGTGATGGAAACATTGGAATCAGCTGTGAACGCTACACACGGGTGAACGAACTCAAACAGAAATCAAATTCATTACTTAATACGGTCAAAAATAAATGCTTGAAAAGGCGCGCGTGGAACACAACACGCCGTTGACCCGGGCATAGTCTATGGTCGAACAGCGAGTCGCCCATTACTCGCCGCCCGCTTGCCCGCGCCTACGGTGGCTGGAGATCCGTCTGCCGAAGTGCGGCTGGGGTGGACGGACGCTGACGTTGTCCTCTCCCTCACTGCACATGCATGACTGCTTCGCTAAAGGAGTCCACCGCATCCCACACCGTCTCGCCCCGAAGCATAGCTTCGACCAAAGCCGGGTGCGAGAAGTCTCTGCCTATTGCCGTGAGGACACGGCGGTGCTCTGCTCAAGCGGGGCAGTCCTGCACCGTATGCTCCACTGTGTCCTCCGGGCGGTCCTCGCAGTGGTGACACCCAGGCGTTTCCTGCTTCCCCGTCCGACACATGTACTTCATGAAACTTCCGTGTCCGGCGAGGACCTGTGTCATGCGGTAGGTCAGGACGCGGAGCCGCCTATCCAGTCACTCCTCTAAGAGAGGGTGTTACCACCGCGATTGTAGCGTACCCGGACCTCTGTTGCGACCGTGGCTCCCTCCATACTGCCCTGAGATCGCGACGGAGCTCTTCCCGTAGCGCGTGCATATCGCAGTGTCATATTGCCACTTTCAAGAACTGGGTCGAGCACATACCTGTAGTACGGCACTTCTGATTCCACAAGGTTGTCTTTTAGAGCAAGTTGATGGATTATTCTGGCTACACGGTTGTGTCTATGGAAATATTCTCCGTTAGCGAGACGAGAACACCCGGAGAAATGTGATAGATTGATTCGCCCTGACACGGTGGCATGCCCGACATATGTCAGCCGTGCTATCCTTCACAATAAATCTCCGGTAGTTATATGTCATCATAACTCCATCCATTATTGCTCTGACAAAACCTTTGGTTTCTCCAAAGGAATCTCCGGATCGTAGCCAGTCTACGACGTAGATATGTCTACATCTGCATCAGGCCTATGTACGGCCCGGTAACGTCCGTGAAGCTCCTTGTTCTGTCATATTTCCATGCGACGATTAGTGTCAAGCACTGCAGGTTGGCGCCAGTTCTCTTTAGCCCAGGAGAGTGGGGTAAGGCCCTTGTCCACCGCTACTACATCTCGATGCATTCCCACGTCGGCTTTTAGGAAATATTCATTGAGATTGCATATCTCACAATTGTGGAAAGTCTTAACGTTTAGAAAATCTCAACCTCGAATATACAATCTCATAACCGAAGACCGTGAGTGATCCATTCGATATGCAGTAAGCAATGTACGGACCCTCCTATCGCCTTGGATACGAGGGTCTGTACAATTAAGTTTTGTTTGAGTCCATGAGTATGTCAAAAGAGTACCTACATCAATACTGGCATGACCCAGCCGTTGCAGGCCTTACTACCACCTTATTGCCACCAAATAAAATAAATATTTACGCTGATTTTTAACATTGTTATTGGATCAATATTTATTTTCCCGTCGTTTGGGAAAATTCCGGGAATTTATTTTATTTTCCCATATTTTCCCAATCTTTTTTTTCCCTCCCATTTTTTTCTTCCCTCCGGCCCATCACTAGTCTGAGTGTAATTTATCTATAATATTTATGTATTTAGAAATATATAAGTATGTTTATCAGTTGTCTTACTAGACAACTGAGACCCATAACACAAGCTCTGCTTAGCTTGGGACTAGATGGCGTTGTGTGTTAGTTGTGGAATATTTTTATTATTATAGGTTAAAACTTCTAATTATATCGACAGATTTGCTTCAATCTTTTTAGAAACATTTTCAATCTACATACGCGAGCAAAGCCTGACATAAAAGCTTGTCAAATATAAATGTGTTATATATCCATTCACCGTGAGAATGATAACAATCACCAAATTGTTTTAAGTATGTATTTACTACATATAGTTATTTGTGACAAACAATTGACCTAGTGTTTTTAATTGTACCTTTGTGTTGAGGTCTCCTGACCGCTATTCGGCTCGTCTTTTAATTGTATTCACACACTCGTGAGTTTAAACTTTAACGATTATTTCGGTAATCTTTGTAGTGTAAAGGTAGAAGTGAGTGGAACATAATCAATGGTGTTGCAATTTTAATGGTATGGACGGTATTACAAAAGTCAAATTCTTTTGTAATATCGTCCATATTATCCGTCCAGTACGCTGTAAAAAAAGGTTGCACTCCAGGAGTGCCGGTAGAAGTGAAAACTTTTTTGTTACTATGTTTTATTTTTAATTTGAATGACGTCTTACTCATTTTCGATCAGGGTCACGTGACCCTGACGCGAGTTTTAAATTTTTTACCCATTACAGAAAAAGTGTACAACGCCGCTAAAGAAGTTTTCACTTCAATAAAAGAGTGAAAATTCGTGATAAGGGAGCACGAATTTTCACTCTTTTACTTTACAGCGTCTATCCAGTATGCACAGCGTTTTTGTATTAAAAAATAAAACAGCGCCTCTGGTGTGCGAAGAAAGAACAATTTTTTTCCTTGAAAATTGTCAATTTGAAATTGTTAAAATTCCAGTTTACGTCTCAAATACTGAGAATTCGTGCTAAGAGTACAGATAGCGAAGCAAAATCCTAAAAAGTTTGACACATTTCAGAGGGTTTAAACCAGTAACTTTAGCAGAACATAGCAATCGTATTAAAATACATAAAATTGAATATTAATTTCTGTTGCTCCAGCAATAGAATCCTATTTTTAATTAGCCTTTACTATTCCATTGAGCATAGAGCCCATGTGAATGCATCCTATAACGCAGTGTTTCCCAACCTGTGGTCCGCGAGTATATGTATGGGGGTCCGCGGTGTCATCTCTGGACCATACATAAATGCCAATGTCTTTACAAGTCGAATCTGATTTGAGATCAAAATTAAATAATTATTTTATTAGGGGGTCCGTGAAAACTGTGCTTGATTTCCTAGGGGTCCGTGACCGAAAAAGGTTGGGAAACGCTGCTATAACGAACCCGGTGATATGCGTCCGTCGTGTCACCAACTCTTTCTTGAATTAGAGACTTAGAGTCCATACTAAGTTTTGCGAAAGTTTAGGATGATTCGATGTACGGATGTTTGTTATACCTTTTATCTGGATATTACAATACTGTCGTATAATTTTTTGACATTTACATGTTGACATTTACACGAAATCGAAATTGACCTCTTTTCTATCATGGTAAAAACTGGGCTAGCCCAGGGTGGAGTAGAAACATATGTCAGACTCGTACTGACTAAAACCTACGGTGTTCCTTCAATAACTCTTAAGCTCACAGTTACCTATTTAGATTTATTGCTAGGGGTCTTGTGGTCTGGCGACCACACCACCAATACTTTATGTACAAAATATCAATCATTCAATCAATTCACAGTAAGTGTAGAGTCTTAACAAAAAACAATCTCATAATGGCTGTGAAAAAAATAATTTATTAACCATGTTTTTCTTGTTATCATAACGCGATCTTGAGGAGAATCAATTAATTAATAAGCACTAATTAGCAACGAAAGTAAAACAACAATTCAATCTAGCCTCTGAGCTCCAGATCTGCCATAGACAAGCAACTTTGTGGTACGTTATCAAGCAGGTCACATGTAAATGAGCTGAGAAATGACTCACTTTAGATTACAATAAGCCTCTTTAAGACAGTGTGCACAATTGAGGTTTTTTTTTGTCTTTGACTTATAAAAAGCAAAAGATTTTCAATTTGTCGAAATATATTTTTTATTTGTTCTCCGTCCTGGGGGCCGATTCTACTAATTTGCAAAATTACCTATCCTATCGCTATTACGCAACGGTACCATTCCTATCGCCAAACAATGGTAACCTAAAATGTTATTCTGCTATTTGTTACGTTAGACCGGGAACGTAATCGATGCGTAATCGTAGCGGGAATTTACGACTGTGCTAGGAACGTTGTCCTGTGTTACCAGCAAGACGAATAGTATGTTTTAATGATACCACAGTATAAAATTTGAATGCTACTAAATAGAAACAGGTGCTACTTTTGTGTTTTAAAATATAATAAATGATTCAAATGTTATGATAAAACATTTTACTGATACAATGATGGAAAATATCGATGGTTAAATAATAAATTCTTTGGAGAACGTTCCATTTTAATTCTCTTGCAAGCCGAAAATGTGAAACGAAACGTCTTGGTAATGTCAAATGTGTAGACATGGGCAATATGTATCACTGAAAAGAAAAGATTGAAATGTATCTTTCGATCACTGGGATATGTATCACTCATTTGTATCTTTGTATCATTTGTATCAGCGCACGAAACGAAGCGACGACGTTGCACTGATACACTGTTCAGCGTGGTTCGCTTCGCTCAATTGATCAATTGATCAATTCAATCCAATGAATCAGTGAGAGCATAGATAGAAAGATAGATGCACGTGCTGTGCACATAGCTGCTTCACTGCTTGCTCTTACGTATCTTTCTGTTATGATTTATTGTAGGTACTACTTATTTCGTACTTTTTTATGTATTTACTCGTATTTTATGATTGATCTCAAAGAAATTTGATTTTTAGTACGGAGTCGACATAGGTAGGTATTGTTTTTATTTATTTGTAAAATTGTTTACACTGATTGTCGATGCAACGAAAACAAAACAATAACTATCAAATTACTCCGACTTCCGAACCCGTATGATAACAATAACATTGATGACGCACGGACCGGACGCAGGTCGAGCTTTAACTAAAAAAATATTGAATATTTATTTTGTAAATCGCAAATATTATTTTTTCTTTTTTTTCTATCTTGATCCTAATAGCAATAGCTTTAAGACTGTAATTAGTTTGCATTGTTTACTAAAACTTTAAGCAAAGTGCTTTACAAAGGAAACCAGTATAATATTTGCAATGTTCACGTACCGCTTTACGACTTTAAGCCCTACGCACCAGTAACAGAGTTATTTATCCGTTTTTACTCACATATATCAGTTTATAATGGTCAAACACATACTCTCGTCGCTATGGAGAGAGTGCGACAGAACATTCTAAATAGGGGGTGCGAAAGAGAAGTCGGGACTCTCCGAACGAACGAAGAGACACCGTGTCGCTAGCCGTTTGCTTGTGTGTGCGATACAGATACAAAAGGACCAGAGGCGTCTTTACCTATAGTGCAGGGTGTGCAGTGCACGCGGGCGCCGGGTCTAAGGGGGCGCCGAGCGCCCTCTAACACGACACCTCCAAAGATGCGTCGATGCCGGCCGGCGCTATCAAAGGCCCTGCGCTCGTGTTATGGACGACGCGGGGCGCGCGGAAGCAAAGCAAGGCTACTCCTTTTCCTACTCTGTTTAAAACACAATAACAATTTTGTTTCAACGTGAAATCAGCCTTAAAACAGATAATAAAAGATTAAATTGGCGTAATGTCGCATCGCTACCAAAGGCGCGTGCCGGCATCATTTATTTTGATTCGTTTGACACCACGCCGACAATCATTGCTAACTCGGCTGTATTAGAATGCTGTAAAGTTCAACTTTTGCTTCCCGCATCATTTAAAATTGCACCATTTGCATCCGAATTTCCGTTTGAAAATACTGTTAGGGACTTTACTCATGGTGCGACGCGATATCGGATTGCATCGTTTGACGATATGGGCACGGTACCGGCACCTACGACGGCGACGGTACCGTGCCGGTGCCCGGGAAGCAAAAATGTATGAAAACGCTCGCTTTTGCACTTACCGGCGGCGCCAGCGCCGGCCCGGCGTTGAGTGTTGTCGGCCCGGCAAATCTGCATGTGTATTGTATATGAATTGTAGCCGAGTACGTATGAATGTGCGAGTGGATAGGAGGACGCGAGACGGGGTAGGAGGATGCGGAACAGAGGGAGAGAGACTCGAATTTGGTTTGTGGTTCGTTTGGATGAATCCAAAATTCGTTATCTCTGCGTTGGTATTGGCGTCGTAGATGTGAGATAATAACATTATTGTTACATCTACACGTTGTACTCTACTTCTGGTCATGCTGGAGTCCATGTGACTACGGCTGTATCACTCACCGGGCGACCGGCGTGGAACCGGCGCAGTGGAAAAACGAAGCCCCGGCGGCAACGGTGCCGGTCCACGACCGTCGACCATGCTAATGGAAATACGCCCTATCGATCAGATATCACACAAGCGTCCGGCCGAAGAAAATGTATTGACATTCGGTATAGTGTTTCCTAATGGGCGTTTTTCCATTAGATGGCACGGCACCGGCACCGGCGATGGCGATGGCTCCGTGCTTGTACCGGGGAAGCAAAAATGTATGCCGTGCCGTCTAATGGAAAAACACCCAATGGAGTCGCACGGATTGACGATATCGCTCACAGATCTCCTCGATATCGAATTGCATGTACTTACGTGCTAATATATGACAATGCACATGATTCTGCGTTCGAAATTCGATTGCGCAACTACTCGTCAAGTGCGACTTCTTTGGTTTGCAGCGCCTTTATGTCGTAGCAGTAAGGTGCATTTTTGAAGTGTACGGTCGAATTGCATCGCATCGCTCCATTAGTAAAAAAGTGCGACTTAAATCGACAATCGACTCGATATCGCACAAATCGCGTCGCGTCACATGGCGCCATGAGTAAAGTCCTTTAGTATTCCGTTTTGGCCCTGCTCCTCCTAAACTAGAGGGCGCCAGGGTACTGGTTGCACACGGGCGCCACAAGGGCTAAAGACGCCTCTGAAAAGGACGACGATTGAACGAGTTGCAAAAGATACACTTGGATACACTGATACATTCGGATTTGAACTGATACAAAGAGTGAGTGAGTGAAACGGAATGATACATATCAATTTTATCTATCTCTCCTGAGTTACCCATCTGTACAAATGTGATCCAAATATAAACAAACAGCGTAAAGCAAAAACTTTTTAGCAAGTTCATCAAAATGACTGATTTACTGTGAGTATTTGTTTCATTTTATACTATTACATAATTATTTATAAAGTCTAAATGGCACCATGCCCCGATATTTTTTATATCATACGAAATGTTGTGCGATAAGTCCTGAAAATTAACACATTTACGACCCACTTGAGGGTTACGGTCACACGACCCAAATCACACTTGATTTGACTTAGAACATAAAAAAATTATAATTTTATGTGACAACTTGCAGATTGGTGCTTTCTAATTTCTGGCAAATCTAATGGAAGGGCGGAAGACAACTTCATTTCGACAACTTGAACTTCTGCTTCTTTAAAAATCTTGCTGTGGGGCAAATGCGGTCTAAAGAAGGATGAGCCACCTCAGCACTCATAAGGAACAGTGTGCTGAAATTTTAAATGCTGAAGGTGTTACAAGGGCACCTAAAGATTGGTCTAACTAAGGTATGTTTTCAAGTAAATATTATAAAATGTAATCATTAGCTATAAAAAGTAAGTTGACATGAAAAAAAAATTAAAATATTTAACAAAAATTTATATCTCTTCTCTGGAATGACTACAACTGTCGAGTGCATGCTAAGGTCACTGATACCAATAGAGGTTTCAGCGCTACAGGGGTGGAACCTAGTAGGGAACCACTTTTAGCTCCCCTAGAGGAAAGTGTGGCTGCTGGCTGCTCTTTTAGGTAGAGATGTTGTCCAACTTACTGAAGTCCGTCAAGATTTTTATTTTGAAGATTTAGGTAAATTGATGTGCCGGTGTCTCTACTTATTGACCACGTTTATTATTATTATTATGAGCCTATGTTGTCCCACTGTAGGGCAAAGGCCTCCCTTCACTCTGTCCATCTCTCGCGATTTAATGCGAGTGTAGGCCAATATTGACCATAAACTTCCTTTAATTTTTAAATAATTATTTATGAATTGTTTCAGAGATCTTATCCCCAGATGTCAGCAGTAGAACGGTAACACTGGAGACACCAGCAGAATTTTATCCATCCAGAGTTTTATCCGAGTCTGGTTGTTTACAAGTTTCTATGTTTGTAAACACACTCACGACAGTGGAGAAATTCATAGTGTAGGGGAACCTGAGGCAGCGACAAAAAAAATATCAATAATAATATAATTGCAGTGTGCAGTGGTTTAATTTTTATTGCCAGTTTTGTGAAAGAAGTACTTAATTAAAGTAGTCAAGTACTATTAGTGTATTTAGACATAAAAGAAGACATGTAAGACAATTTTTTGATTTAATCGTTTAAAGAAATAAAGATTATAAAAAAAATAATTATTCTAATGAAAATATTGTTCGCAGAGTTATTTTTAGTGATTTAGTTTATTGTTTAAAGTGTATTTCTTTGTTTTGTTAATATTTAGATTTAATTAAGTATACTGAAATATAGTAGTGTAATATTTTTAAGATTATTAGTTTTATTTTATTATATTCATAACCAAGCTCAACAATATTGTTTAATTAAAACCCTTCCTTTCTTTTACTAAAATAAAATCACTAAAATCACTTAAGTATATAAATCCTCCAACATGACAAAACTAAAAAAAAACATTAATTTGTGAGATATACAATGTACAGACCAACGTACAGACTTTTTCACTTTACCCCCCCACAGTCCCCCAATCTACCCGCAGTGGTGGACGCCCACGGCGACAGACGTCGCAAGACTATCTCCGGCCACAGTAGGCGCGGGCATGCGGGCGGCGAGTAAAGGGCAACTCACTGTCCGACCATGAACCATGCCCGGGTCGACGGCGGGTTGTGTTCCACGCGTCAGCATGATGACGGGGCCCCCTCTAGAAGGCCAAAACCTACCGGAGTCGCGGGACTTATCTCATTACCGTGACCCCGGAACATAAAGGGCTATTGAAGGACACCGTGGATTTTAGTCTATACAAGTCTGACAGTCCCTTCCGCCCTGCCCGGGGTGGAAGGACTCAGTCGATGATTTTACCACGTAAAAAAATCACCAAACTAATTTTTTCGTAACGATTATAAACCTTCAACTTGTGACAAAATTGAAAATCTGTAAAAAAATATTATTATTCCGGTATCTACAACGAAATCTATGTAGAACATCATTATCATTAGGTAAAAAATGAAAAAAGTTCTAGATCGGTCCTGCAAAAGTTTCAATTTATTATCAACTTATTATCAACCGCTAATTTGGACAGATGAACCGTCCTACTTCAGTTCCGGTGCGATCGTAACAAGTGTCAAAATATTAGTGGAATACGAGAACATGTCACGCTTGCCTTCGACTGTGCTGCGACTGTGCTAGCAGAATACGATCTAGCAGTTCTCTCGATCGATCGTTGCGTTCGACTGAACTGTAACTTATTTAGGGTCGTTATGCATTAGTAGAATGAGAAAACGTCAAAAAGTCGCAGTTCAGCCGCGGTTACGCTGCGATTGTGACAGAAATGAGTTAGTAGAATCGGCCCCCTGGATTGCTAAAAGATACCTTTGTACAATTTGGAAAATTCTTTTGTTTGAAACGGTTCATTTCCTTCGTGGTCCTATGATTATGAGTTCAGGATCCGACTATGGAATCCTGAAGAAAAAGTTGTTTAAAATAAATAAATGAGTTAAATTCATATGTCACAGAATAATAGAATATATCAACAGCAACTGCTGCTATCGGATATCTATGCATTGTTTACACCCTCACGCCAAAAATAGAAAAATATTATTGTGGTGACATTTTTTGATTTGACTTTGTGCCGCGGACCATTGAAAGAAAAGTTATTTTTTAATTAATTATAAGTGGGTTATTTTATTTTTTTGTGTTTTTTTTTTGTGAAATCTCCGTTTCCTATGTTTCTCGGATGCCTAAAAAAAAACCAAAACCGGACCGCATCATCCGAACCTTAAAAAATAGATTTTTATAGTGTACAACCAAGCCTAACACTTAAATTTTCCTTAAAACTGAAGGTAGAAACAAAAAAAAAGTCGTGTGGGATCGGTTCGCGTGTCAGTTGAACTTTGCCATACATTGTCTACTTTACTAAGTAAACGTCACTTTTACAACGCATTGTTATTATTACTTACGTTGACTCCAAACGAGAAACTTCATGTTTTAAAAATTATCATCGCAAAACATTTTGTGGCAAGTCGAACATTGTTTTGGTAAAAAAAAGTGATACTGTCAGTGCAATTAATAAAGCTACCTATTGTTTGTTAATTATAGGAAAACAGCAGTTATTTTTTACTAAAATTATGCTATACTATTTTTCCTATAATTATTATCTCGGGCAAAAGATATACCACCCGTTAAGAATGACAAAATATATTAAATAAAGGAAGAAAATATTTATTTCTTCACATGACATCAGTAATATGCGAAGAATGAAAACTATTATTTCAGCACTTTTCCCTTAGCGAACCCGAATTTGATGGGTTTTGAAGTTCATAAGGTTTTTTCCACAGAGAAGGTTAACATGTGTGTGTATTTTTATCTTATAACTAGCTGTGCCCGCGACTTCGTTCGCGTGGATGTCGGAATTTGACAATGTATTTTTTTGTGCGAAGCGCTTAATTCTCGCCAGGTTTCTTATAAATCATATCGTTTTTATATAAACCCTATATTAATAAACGCCCTCTGTAGTTCAAAGGCAGTACTATTCAATTAGAGCACCTATTCCATCTCATTCCATCCCATTCCATCCCACTCCATCCCACTCTATCCTACTCCACCCCACTCAATCCCACTCCATCCCACTCCATCGCACTCTATCCCACTACATCCCACTCCATCCCACTCCATCCCACTCCATCCCATTCCATCCCACTGCATCCGACTCCATACCACTCCATCCCACTCCATACCACTCCATCCCCCTCCATCGCTCTCTAACCCACTCCATCCCATTCCTTCCCTATCCCACTCCATCTCAATCCATCCCGCTCTACCCCACTGAGTCCCAGTCCATCCCATTACATCCCACTCCATCCCACTCCATCCAACTCCATCCCACTTCATCCCACACCATGCCTCTCCATCTCACTCCATCCCACTCTAATCCACTCCACCCCTCTCCATCCCACTTCAGCCTACTACATCCCTCTCCATCCTACTCCATACCACTTCATCCCACTCCGTCCTACGCCATCCCACTCCATCCCACTCTATCCTACACCACTCCACTCAAACCCACTCCATCCCACTCTATCCCGCTCCATCCCACTCCATCCCATTCCATCCCACTGCCTCCGACTCCATACCACTCCATCCCCCTCCATCGCACTCTAACCCACTCCATCCCATTCCATCCCTCTCCATCCCATTCCATCCCACTCCATCCTACTCCATCCCACTTCATCCCACTCCATCCCTCTTCATAGCACTCCATCAAAATCCGTCCCGCTCTACCCCACTCCACCCCACTCCATCCCCCTCCATTTCAATCCATCCCACTCCATTCCACCCCATCCCACTCCATCTCACACCATCCTGCTCTATCCCACTGCGTCCCAGTCCATCCCACTCCATCCAACTCCATCCCACTTCATCCTACTCCATCCCTCTCCATCCCACTCTAATCCACTTCACCCCTCTCCATCCCACTTCAGCCTACTGCATCCCTCTCCATCCTACTCCATACCACTCTATCCCACTCCATCCTACGCCATCCCACTCCATCCCACTCCATCCTACTCCATCCCACTCTATCCCACTCCATCCCACTCCATCCCACTCCATCCCACTCCATCCCACTCCATCTCACTCCATCTCACTCCACCCGTTTCCATCCCATTCTAGCTGTTGCCAGCGGAATGAGTAAAATAAATGCGTTTAAAAGTAGTCCAAAAAAATTCAAGATTTTTGATTTAAAAAATGGTTGTTGTGCCTCACTCGACATAGATAGGTATAGTGTGTCGCGGAGTTTTTTGTAGATATTTATAAGATCTACAACTAATTAGAACATTTCATAGTTCTATCTTTTATAGTTTAGGCAGCGTACGCAAAATAAGTAACTTTTCTGGTTGATTTTTTACACCTTGTGTCCGAAAAACCCAAATATATTACGGAACCCTATTTATTTCCAAAATAAAATTTAGTCTATGTTACTCGTGGATAATGTAGCTTTCGAATAGTGAAAGAATTTTTGAAATCGGTCCAGTAGTTTTTGAGCCTATTCATTACAACCAAACAAACAAAGTTTTCCTCTTTATAATATTAGTATAGATTATTTGATGAGGCTTTAAAATATTCCATTTAACGAATTTTATTTTTTATATTAATTTTATAATTCATTTTATAGAAACTTCATAACATTGAATATTTTATTCTATTGCTCAAGGAATTAATGTAATTATAACAATTTTTGCTACATTGTTAACCCACGCCATTGTAATCTTTTTTAGTCATCTATCTAATCTTTAAACGAGCAATTCTTGTATACTTATTTATACTCGTATGTATATAATCAGGATCTCGGAAACGGCCCTAAAGGTTTTCATGAAAGTTACAGATTAGGGGTTTTTTTGGCTCAAGGAATCGATTTATCATGGTCCCACGTTCGAGAAAAGCTCGGTTCCCAAGTTATAGACATTTCAAAAACCGCGTTTTAAGAAGCGCTATCTAAAACGCAATGACCGATTAGGAACAAACACAAAAAACAACCAGATATTAAAAAAAACCGGCCAAGTGCGTGTCGGGCCACGCACAGTGTAGGGTTCCGTAGTTGCCCATCAAAATACTTATGCGAAGTAACGAAACTGATTCGCTGAATTTAATTTTAAAAAGAAGAATTTTCAAAATCGGTCCAGGAGTCTTTGAGAAATCGGGGAAAATACATAAGAAAAAAGATTACAACGAATTTAGAACCTCCTCCTTTTTTTGAATTTAGTTAAAAATAGTTGACGATAAAAACCTACCTATCCCCAAAAAACATACCTATAAAAGCTGTAAAAATAAAGTTGACAAACTTACATTTGCAGTTGTCTCTGATACATTTTGTTTAAGAAAATATGATATCAAGTACATTTTATAAGTTGGTCGACTTTCACTCGTAAAGTTGTAAAGCCTACTTAGTCATGATAATTTTCTTTTAAACTTCGTTATATATACTACTATTGTGATTTTTTTCACACCCCCAAACATAACCGTTTAGCTGGTAGAGGGGGGGGGGACACTCGAATCGAGCAAAATTTAGCACTTTAAAGCTTAATATTTCACAAACGAATTTTTTTATCAAAAAATTGTTAATGGAAACTATCATTATTTTTTAAAGGCCTATTTAATGATACCCCACACTAAGGGGTACGCGAGAAAAAAAAAATCCTCACTTTACGTGTAAGTACTGGAGGTACCCAAAAAAAAAATATTTTACGAGATTTTATTTTATCACTTTTTCGGCACAACAAATCCGTATATTTACACCAAATTACAGCTCTCTAGTACTGTGCGTCTCTGAGCTAAACTGCGGACAGACGGACGGACATGGCGAAACTATAAGGGTTCCTTGTTGACTACGGAACCCTAATTATAAGATATAAATCTATCACATTTTTTTTTATAAAGTTGTTAATCGTTTTACAGACTCTTTTAAGAACACATCTAGAATGCAAAACAACAGATAACTCAAAAAATTAAAAAAACTCATTCTGTCGTATACTCGTATTTGCATGGTTAACTGTTTATGTATTTTTTTGGTTTTGAAAAATTACAAACATTTTTAATCAAATGAGCACACCTTCTTTGGGATTTATTTGATATTGTTTCTGTAGAAGATTTTTGAGTTTTTTTTTGGGTGGAATAATTTATTTGTGACTAAGTATGGTTTTTATCGAATAGATTACTTGACAGGATGTAACATTTGCCTAAAACTCTAATCCTAACCTTCAAGTCACGCTGGAAATGTCTATGCTTGGGATCTGGCTAAGGGATGAAATACGGAATGAGGTCTAACGCCATAAGACCAAAGTTACATTGTAAAAACTGTAGTAAGCTAAAGTGGCAATGGGCCGGTCATGTCTGTCACAGAACCAATAAAAGGTCCTCGAATAGAGGCCACGCGTAGGTAAACGTAGGGTGGGATACCCTACGGAAAGATGAACCGATGACCTGAAGAAGATAGGTGGCAGTGGCTGGATGAAAAAAGCGGGAGATCGTGCGCTGTGGCGCTCCTTGGGAGAGGCGTATGTCCAATAGTGGACTGCAATAGGCTGAAATGATGATGATGACCTAAATAAATATGTTTGTCCTTTTAAAAATAATAATATCATTCGAAAGTTAAAATATTGAAATCGAAATAATAAAATATTGAATTTAGTATCTTACAGTGCATTTTTATTATGTTATGCACATACTTATTATTTCAAACAATCGCGTAGACCAACAAACGAATAATTATAAGGCAATAATGCAGAATTATAATCTCATCAAAATCTAGACTTATTCAAACATTTCATCAAAGTAAGTTCCTTTCTAAAGTACATTTTTATCGACTATTTCTATGCAAATATCGATATTATTTGGAAACACTATGTATTTCTGAGATTACTACCAAATATAGCATCTTGTAGGTTGTCTAGAAAGTATGCAACAGTTTCAGATATCTAGTGCCTAGTCAGATTTTGTATCTCTTATTCTCTTTTAGTTGACGACCTGAAGGAGGTCTACCATTTTCGGATCACCAGTTAGCGCCACTGTTGTGTAAGGGCCTGAAATATAGCTTAGTTTGTTGCGTGAAAACCTAGTTTACTTTACAATTATATGTATACATCGTATCGTAAAATATCGAGAATGCCACAGTGTTGTTAAATCCCTTTTTGTTCAAAAAAGCACACAATATTTGTATTTTTTTTTTGTTGCTCTACATTTAAATCGCTGACATTTTTTGACCCGTAACTTACACTTATCTTGATCAATCTGAGGTGTTGCAAGATATTCACAACAATAATGTAATTTACAAAAAAACATCGCAGTCCAGTAAAAACAGTGATATTTTTATCCTCACTCCAACACTAGCGCCTCTAGTGGCGGATTCATACTTGGTAGCCTTTTACTTCTCACAGGCTTCTGACAAAAATTCGGGTTGTTTCGGATAAAGAAGGTGATTAGAGCTTTCATATGCTAAAGTTGATAGTGTTAATTATAATTGGCCAATTGAAAAATGCAGACCGATTGCAATATATGTAAATATATTGCTGGAGTTTGATTAGTGCTCCTTCTTACGTAGTATTGATAAAATTGCTTAATTGGAACACTCTACACATTTGAAACATTGATATTTTAAGCACTTTAGGTGCTTCAAGAAACTGGATTACGTAAGATAAGGCTAAATGTTTTATTGCAGGTTACGTGAGAAATAATCCTAGAGATTATGCGGTAACTTGATATAAAAATACGAAAGCATCGTGGACTCACGAACCGAACGTAATGTATTTATGTCAGATTGACATTTAAAACTGCAAAAGGAAGCAAGTTTGCGCGAGAACGCGCCGTAGTCTCCTTCGAGGAGCTTATGCTTTCGAAGGAGACGGCGGAGAAGAAGGAGCAGTCGGCTCCCGACCTTTCTTAGCTCCTACAGCAGACGCACCTAAGCGTCTTCTCTCTCTTCTCTTCTTCAACCTTTAGTCACCCAATGCTGAGTGTAGGTCTCTTCCAAATCTCTCCACTTCTGGCGGTTTTTTCTCCACCTAAGCGTGAATGGGTGCAAACCGATCAGCGGGGCATTCTCTATGAGAGATAGCTTGAGTGTGGCTGACTTTCGGCAGTCAGCTGCCCGTACAGCGAATATGTACGGCTGTGTTTAAGACAGCCACACTAGGTAGAAAGAACCAGAGATGTACCCTTGTCAAGGACTCCCGGCGGGTGGCGATTGCGTAAGCAAACCCAGATACAAGCTACCGAAAAGTTTATGTCAACACTGTTGAAACAGTTGCAATTTTTTCATAATCCTCATCATTAAACAATTTAATAATTGCTAATACTAGATGAATTTATTAGATACTAGCTGGCTCGTGCTCACTTCGTTGGGCGCTAAAATATACATGATATCTTTATTATTTATAGCCTAAAGCACTCACGAATAATGCAGCTTTCGGCCTGTTAAACAATTTTTAAAATCGGACCATTACCTACTTCCGGAGATTACCCCCTACATACAAACAAACAAAGTTTACGTCTATATAATATTAGTATAGACTAAAGCATGCTTTACAAAACACGCAAATACAAATGAATGCAATGACTATTCAATATACGGATGACAGACTATTAATACGAGCATTAAAGCTAGGAGATGATAAGCAATTACCTATCCATTGTGAGAATATCAACTTGCATTTAATACAAATAAGATTGCTGTGCAAGAACTAGATTGTGAGTTAGCAGAGATAATCCCGTTTGAGCAACCATATCTTATCTCACAAACATGACATAGGATCTTAATAAGGGGTGGTCCAGGTGTAGGTGACGGAGCAAAATGTGTGAATAATTGTAAAGAAGATCTACCGTGACAAAACTGACATCACTGTGTCGGACTAGGTATGACACGGCTGGATTTGCTCGGAGCAATGAAAGAGTGCATTTGCAAAGAAAATAGATAGAGGACTTTGTAAATAACTATGAAATCTATTTAATTGCAAGAATACAGATGGAGTGCTCGCAAGTCAACCTACCCGAATCTGTCAAAGACCAATCGAATATTAAATTTTCACTAGTGTGATAAGATTGAAAATCTATTAAAAAAATTAAAGTTTCACAGTTTGAGATCGGTTGATGATAAAAATATTTTTAGTGTTCACTTATCATTCTTGCAAATATTTTTAGTAGATGCATAATAAATGTTATAATAGCATATATCAACAATGTGTCGGAAAAAAATAATGAAAAGCCTTATCAACACAAAGGAATGATCGAATCAATAGAATTGTAAAATGAATTAATTCTTTGAAAATTGTAATGGAAAAACGATTTACAGTAAAAAATATTTATGTACAATCGACCAAATGGAATTATGACCCACCATAAGCTTATTTTCCCACAGACATTCAAATACAATTAGGTCCACATTCGCGTAAACATACATATCCATGGTAACGACTTTGATCTTTGTCAATTTGACAGATTCAAACGATTTATTGTCAAAATGGGTCATGATTCCACTTTGTCGATTGTACCTAGTACAGTAGTGTCTAAATGCAGTTGAATATTACATTACATCATGAGAAAATTATATTCTAATTGTAAATTACAAATGTTAGCATTGTCAAATCTAGCTCGTCGGATGTGGATGCTAGTGTTTCAAAATTAACTTTTTGATTGTTGTAAGTCAAGTCATGTTCGTGAGAAAATCTCTGTAGTTTTAGCTAATTCTCCCACCCATAACATTTTTATACAAGTTCAAGATGTTTTGACAAATATAATAGTCCTATTACAGTTAGTGTAGACAAATAAACTGCACGCGACAAATATGACCTAAGAAATTATTTTTTAACCGTCGCGTCGTCACGCTTAAACAATTTGAAGCTAACAGCTTGCAAAATACAGTTTTTTTTTTCAAAAAATATTTTCTTGTAGGTTAATGCCTCTTTTCTGCCCAAAATTTATTCTTCTTGTAAACTTTAACTTACATTTCATCGGCTTCTTGCAGACATCATTTTCCTGCCTTTATCCCATTCTACTCGGGGTCAATGCAAAACGTTTAATTTTGCTATTCTTCCCTGCTAGACATCACACAATCCATCCATTATTATCTTTGAGAGAAAGAGTAAGGCCTCTTTCTCTTGATCTATCAATATTTACTTCGCAGCGCAGCATTCCGCAGCATTCATAAAGTTCTCGAGTTGCGACCACGGACCGGAAAACGCAGCGTAGGCAGGCCTCCCACTAGGTGGACCGACGACATCGTGAGGGTCGCGGGCAGCCGATGGATGCAAGTGGCGAATTGTTGTTCGGCGTGGTGATCTAAGGGGGAGGCCTATGTTCAGCAGTGGACGTCTTCCGGCTGATGATGTTGATGATGATGCAGCATTCCGACCCACACAATGCGACCGGGTAGAATCACGGACCTGTATATTTTCCCCTCTAGCTTGAAGCCTACCTACCAGGGGTTTCAGTATAACTTGACCTACCAGGGGTAACGTTTCTTCATTTGTTTTTTTCCCAAGAGTTGAAAACCGTTCCGTATAACACAAAACTAAAAAGCTATCAACATCATCCTATAAATTTTCTTACTGCTGGGACACAGGCCTTCTCTCTGTGAGAGGAATTAAGCCATAATCCACCACGCGGGCCCAGTGTGGGTTGGTATAAAGCTATACATAAACATAATTGTTAGTTCGACATCCCAGAATAATAAATGTTGTCATATCCGTAAAGCCTCTCGAACATTAGATCGAAAAGGAGGACATGACATTTGCCAACCCAAGCTAAGAGCGAACCTTCTCTAACCCCACAACTGACAGTAGCAATTACATCGAGTCTATCTTCATCTGTTATGAAACAAACAGAGAAAGTGATGGTCTACCGTCCGAACAGACCGACAAACAAATTACCTCGTGATGAACAAAATCCATTTATAATAACATCATTTTTTACAACAAAGCTCACAACAATAATTCAATTCCACATTTCGTTTTTTATGTAATATATTTTATTAATATGCTACACTTAATTACAGTCCCTTATGATGTCTTAATTAAAGGAAAGTTTGTAAAGAAATCAGTTACGTAATATGCGAATGATATTTTTGTTATAAATCATTAATATCTTAACCGTTTATTGCGGTTACGTACGGCTCATCTCTGCAATATTTTTTTTTTGCTTTCGAAATTATGATATCCTATGATAACGTAATCGCTCTATCATTGTAATGTTTGCTGTTATCTTCATCAAGTTCGCACTGGCTTCGCTTTCTTTGTTTATTTTAGTATCTATATCTGGTTGACCGAGCTTCGCTCGGTTTTTAAAATGTCTATATCTTGGGAACCGAGCTTTTCTCGAACCTGGGTCCTTGATAAATCGGTTCATTGAGCCGAAAAACCCCTAATCTGTAACTTTCATGAAAATTCTTGGAGCCGTTTCCGAGATCTTGATTATATATAAATAAATATACAAGAATTGCTCGTTTAAAGATATTAGATATCAAATTCAGAATTTATAAATCCGATCTTTGATCCCAGATCATTTCAAGCTATCAAAAGGCGTCAACACATTCCATAATCTAACACCATAAAACACAACTTCACATTGTATCAAAGGTTTACTGCGATTCAAATCTCGATGTCTTTATTCAAGGAAATAACAGCGGACGATCCATCGCGGCGAACAACGGTCTATTACAGACATTACTGCTCTCCGAACAACAGTTTTCTCTAAAATAGATAACACAGATAGACGGATCGCGACATAGTCCAAATTGCACCTGCAGGGGACTTCCACTCTGTCCGAGGGAGCCCTAAACCTATTTGCTTTACATTCCATTCGTTATTTATAACCTTAGAAAGGTAAGGTTCGTGATTTGTGTACTGTACTTCGTTTTAAGTATCTCTGAACCCGTTTTGTTAATTTATTTCGTCGGTTTTCGACGTCGCTTCAGTAAACTTTATAGCACCTAATCAGCTTCTTACCTTAAATTATTTTTACTAACGTGTTTATGAGATTATTAAAGTTATTCATCGTTTAACTAATTAAACTGCATCTGTTTCTTTATAGTTTTATTGTAGTGCAAACTACTGGTAGTAGTTATATGAAAATTATAAACTTCGGGAAATACATTTGCGTTTACAAGCTAATCTGGCACGAATTAATGCAAATATACCGGATATTAAACATTATAATTATGCTTATTAAACCAAAAATGTCGTTAACTACTGTTTAATGTAATTTAAATGGAAAAAATGTCAGATATTATAATACACCTTAACACAGATTATTTACCGCTACTTCACCATTTTTCACTTACCAGAAACTGTAATTACAAATAGTTGACTCGCATGACATCCAATCTTAATTGCAATCAAATTTGTATTTTCATCTCAACGTGAGTTTTGTAAATATTCTTCCGTTATAACGTAACCCATTAGTCACAAATGTAGAACTCATTTGCCCTTTAAACTGCTCAATCATGTTCAATTCTAAGGGATTGAGAACGTAATATGTGTGACACAGAAAAAAACATGAGACATTGTGTCGCAGTTGTTATGTTAGAAGCCAAAATAACGGCCCATTTTTAGGACAGAACATAAAAAGTGTGCCTTATTGGAATAATGTCCGTCTTCGATAGTCATTTTCGTCATTGACACACCTAATAAATGCTGTAAAGAGAGAATACTTAATGCAAATTATTGAGTCCCATTTGTTTCATAAAAGTGTTTTGATAAGACTGTTATTACCATCCACTGTAAAAATTTCATCATCGTCATCATCTTTTCAGCCTATTGCAGTCCACTGCTGGACATAGGCCTCTCCCAGAGAGCGCCACAGCGCACGATCTCCCGCTTTTTTCCATCCAGCCACTGCCAGCCACCTTCTTCAGGTCATCGGTCCATCTTGCCGGGGGCGTCCCACCCTACGCTTACTTACACGCGGTCTCCATTCGAGAACCTTCCTACTCCACCTATCGTCACCTATCTTCTGCGGCAGACATGACCAGCCCATTGCCACTTCAGCTTGCTACAGATTTGGACAATATCTGTAACTTTGGTCTTATGCCGTAAGACCTCATTCCGGATTTTATCCCTAACAATTAACAATTTTTTGAATGCCAAGGTTTTTAGTTTGAGCCGTAACAGGAAAGGTAGTAGTAGTTTTAATAATAAATGAAAATGAATGTTTTATATTATTATGTTAGTGGTCTTTGTGAAGTTCTTGGTCTGTTCATCAACAAGATCACTTTGACGGCGGCCGGCGCTGCTTTCAACAAGGTAGCAAATCATAAAACTGCCTAAACAGCCTTGAGGGGAAATTTATTCTAATTAACAGACACGAGAATAACATTAAATTGACATTAAATTACTATTAAGTTCATTAATTTAATCAGCATCTTTAATAAGCACTAACAGAACATTTTTATTTATAGTCTAATCTTAAATAATTTTAATTAATGACTTTGCCTACCTAATTAGAGAGCAGTGGCGATGGCGTCAATGGCACGCCATCGCCACTGCTCTCTAGTTAGGTAGGCAAAGTGGTGACAACAGCCTACCATGATTTCTTAGGGCTCATGTTGTACACGATGCCGACGCCGCGCCGCCGCCGTTGCCACGCTGCCGCCGCCAAAAATCACATCTTGACAAAACTTAAACGTAATCAAAACTTATAAACATTTGACAGCTATTTGCGACGTTGCCAACTTTCAGAATACGCGCTCTTAACTGCTCTCATTCATTAGTGTTTGCTAATGATCGGTAGACTTGTTATCTATCATAATAAATGGTTATAAACATGTGTAACAGACCGTATTAAAGTGCAGTTTGTAATGCGATAGCTGAAGCACCGTACGAGATAAACTTGCGACTATCAATCTTCTGCTCGGAAACGATAGCCAATAACTTCATACATTCTTGTTTAATTAATTGTTTTTCAGTCATCATTACTTGGAGGTCTTTATTCACTACCTACTCTAAAGTTGAGATATGGATATTTTATACTTCATCTTTTCCGGTTCAAAAAAAAAAAACTTTAACACTATAGGCTAGTTTTCAGCATAAATAAACTGCTTACCCGTCAGTTAGTTATCTAAAATAATGGACAAGTATTTTTTTTCTTTTTAAAGGGCTGATTTTTCAATAGTCAGATAACTTTTATATGAGGAATTAAAATAACGGTTTGACAAATTTTCCATAGATAAGCTGTCAAACCGCCATTTTTATTCCTCAGATAAAAGTTATCTGACTATTGAAAAATCAGCCCTAAAGCAATGCAAAAAGATAAAACGTATCAAAATTCGAGAGTAGGGCGTTTGACACCAAGATGCACTAAAATGATACCACGGCATGACGTTTGTGAATTATAAAAGCGCCATATCTTTGTCAATGCTGATTTACAAAAAAAAAAAGAAAAAATACGGGCCACATATAATATTTTTTTATACTTAATCTTACTGAAAATCAACCAACAGAAATAAAAACAGAGGTACCATCATCACTTAATTTTGCGACGCCCTTTATCAATAAGAGAAGCAAGAATTTTCACCATTTGAGTTTAAGGTCATTACTTTCAAGTTCAGGTCACATGATGTTCATCTTCGGATTAGGATTTCACAATGAATTGTAGACTTTGAAGATCAAGAGGTAAAGACTAGGTATTAGATGCAACTGAGTGTTGAGACGTTCGACCTATAGTGTTGACCTTAGAACCTAATGTTAGGGCATACCAAACATTGTGTCTAAGGAAAACAACAATTGGCAAGTGCAACAGTTTCTCAAGCTCACTTTTATCCAATAATCGTCTGTAGAAAGTATTGGTTTCATCTACCGTATTATGTATTTAAAGCCGCGACGTCTAGTGATGTGCGAGTCGACTAACTTGAATTATATCGTCAACAAGTCTACTCGGTATCGGTTTTTCACAACACGCACGTCGCATCTCCCAAATGTCGTTACGTTACCGACTTGCATGTGAAATGCTTGCTTAATCTCAGTGGAATCATTAAATTTTAGTGAAATAGCAATAAACTTACACTTGTCTTTCAAATGGTTTGGTTTAGTCGACTCGAGCTACGAATTGACTTGAGTAGCAAACAGCAATATCAACATCACTGATTCTGGGACTCTCACTTCGAGTCGAGCTCTCTCTCACTCTAAAGCTTGCCCTTGCAGCGGCCAACGCATAAGCACTGAGTTCAAATTGAGTTCTGACTCAAGCCGTTGAAAGTCCCATAGTAGGAGCGGGTTTGTGGATGACAAGAAATGGGTTGCTCACCAGCCAGTAAGGACAAAGCTGTGGTCTCTGCCCCATGCACATCCAAGACCTGACGGGACCCGTCTGAAGGAGATTGGGCGCCATGGCTCTGCCAGGACTAGGGGAATGTTTTGAAGAGGTTGCCAACAGGGTGAATTGATAAGTACGAGTCTAACTTCCATTACATCCAGAGTGAGAGGAATCATTAGATGATTTCCCAACCTCAAAAAAGTTACATATCAACTCGAAAAACTAGTAAACTTGTCACATCGCTATAGGCGCGGTCACGTCGCCGACATTAGACGTGGATGCTCTGATAAATATACAGGACGGTCGGAAATCTTCGGCAGACTTCGGATTTAGATCGTCATTATGGTCATTTACCGAATATTGCGGTTGGTGGTTTGATGGGGGACTATTATGGTACGTTTTATAGGATTATTTCTTCGTGCGAACATATTTGAGCGTTGACGTTGACACATCGTAAAGACATGTCTGTCATTGCTCTTTCCGCGTATCAATCTTTTTTTTTTTGATAGTTACACTTCGTGTGCCGAAATAACTAAGTAAGTTGTTGATGTACCTAATTTGGCGTTAATTTCAATGAAAAAGTTAGGAATTATAGAATCATAAGTTCTGTTGTTAGCTTTATTTGGAGCGAAAGGGAATTATTTGGGGCTTACTGACTATAAAGCCACCCTGTTCCTACAATTGCACCGTGACCGTACGTTCCAAGACCACGGTGTCCTTTAAAGACAGTTCAATTTAATTTGAGGAAACATTTGCTTCAACATTAAAACTCACTACGAGTTTTTAAAGCCATGTATAAATTGGATTTAGTAACCAATTTCCGAGACTACAAAATAATTTTAATGAAGGTTTAACCTGCAAGAACATTCCCAATTAAAACAATTCCAGCTGAAATTACAATAATCATGCTAACGAGTTAACATACATTTTTTCAGCCTGAAAAACGTAACAAAATACCGACTAATTACAGCGCTTACAATACTGTGCTGAAACGGCTGGAAAACAATTGCAATCTTTACTATTGCAGTATACACCCAACACAGTTATTGATGAACCAATTTTTACCCCTATAACTTCAGTGATAAAGTTGAAAATTGGTCTTTTGGCTGCGTACGCGCTGCTGTGACGAAAGCCAATCAAATCAGTTAATCATCTAAGCGACGTGTGCTACATTTCACACTACATGCAATCGCTATGTTATTTGCATTGGTATCAGCACGCTATGTAAATGTTTACAAGTGTAAATAGACATATTTTGCTTTTTTTTTTAAGGTGGTGAAATCATCAAATGAGTCCTCCCGCCCTGGGTGGGGCGGAAGGGACTGTGAGACTCTTACTGACTAAAATCCACCCGTGTTCCTTCCTATGCCCTTTACGTTCTGGGGCCACGGTATCCTGGGTTAAGAAAAAACCCGCGACCCCAGCAGGCATTTGGCGCGAAACACGACGCGCCACCGACCCGGGCTTGGTCCTTCGGACAGCGAGCTACCCATCACTCACCGTCCGCAAGCCCGCTCCGCCGCTGTGCCCTCTGCTAATCAGAGGGACACGCGTTGGAGCGTCCACACGACAGGCTATTCGCATACGGGCAAAGAGACCACTTAGGCACACAGTGCTTAAGAAAGAGTTTTTGCCCGCATCCCAGGGTGCACCGGCCCGATAAACTGGTCTTCCCCCCGGACGTATCCGAGAAGGAACTCCAGTCCACGGGCGCACGTGGAGTTTTCCTGTCATAGCACCCCAGACATACTTTGCTTGAATCAATTTTAATTATTCGATCTAGACTTACTAATGTTACACGTGATATTGAAAATATATTTGTACTCCAGAAACGAGCTGTTCGTGCCATCTACCAACTTGGTGCGCGAGATTCTCTGAAAGATTTCTTCAAAGAGATTGGAATTCTCACAGTGGCTTCGCAGTACATATTTGCCAACATCTTATATATCAGGCAAAACATTCACCTATACAGTAAAAATAGTGATATCCATAATTTTAATACCAGGAATAAGCACAAACTTCGTGTTCCTTTTCATCGGCTTCATAAGGTGCATAATTCATTCGTTGGGGTTGGTATAACATTTTATAATAAGTTACCGTCCTCATTCCTAGATTTGCCATTTAACGTGTTTAAAGCAAAAGTAAAAGCTAACCTCTGTTCTAAGGCTTACTATTCTGTGAGTGATTATTTAGATGATAAGCATAGTTGGTCGCTGTGTTGAACACAAGACATTGTTCATGTTCTTTCAACAAATTATTCTGTATTATTATCGTATTTGACTTTAGTTTTAATTAGTGATTTTTTTTGTGTGTGTTTATTCTCTTCTTTTTCACGACAGTCGTAGGGTATCATCTAATACTAATGTCGGAGCTGATGAAGATTGTTAACTAACCTTGCATTGTATAGAGTCAATCTTTCTAGTATTATATAGTTTCATAGGAATCATTTTGTGAGTACAATGTACTTTATAACTTTCAATGAGTAGATACCCACGTCTTTTAATGACTTGAATGACCCTGGCGGTTGAGATTATGTCATGCTCACTCTAATGTCTCGCTGGCGGTGGCGCGTGTGTCGGATCATTTAGTTCCCTTCAAAATGGTTGAGCTGAGTGATGCTGATGCATGTGTCATGTTCGTGAACGGGCGCTGTCAGTCGTGACTGGTCATCTCTTAGCTGCCACGGTCTATTTTAATTATTAATAACTTTATTTTGAATTGTCTTTTTATTTTACTATGGACACTATTATCTTGCCACATCGTTCTCACATAATGTACCATCTGATGATGAATGATGTAACAAAATTTTTGTAATAATTTTGGCGATTGAAAAAGAGTGTCCATGGAGTTTCTTGCTCATTCTTCTCCATAGAGATCTACACCTTGGAATGAGCACCTACGGTACTTTCACAGTTTTTATGTCTTGTGTCTGGGACCGTAGCACCATAACTATTCATATACTTGTTTTATTTTATGTCTTTTGACAATTCATAAGTGCCTGTAATTGGCCTAGTTGAAATAAACGATTTGATTTTGATTTTGATTTTGAACGTGCACAGCTAAGGAGTGGAATTCCCTGCCGAAGTCAGTTTTCCCTGATAGCTAAAACCTTCAGACTTGCAAACATTGTTTACAAGTGGACTACTCAACTCATTCATGCATTCTACAGTCTACTAATTATCGCTAGAGAAGTAATTGGTTAGGTAAATCTGTCATTGGCCCTACTTCTAGACACTAAAATTACTCGTACTAGACACATTTATGATGTTTGAAAAATGAACGCATCTATTGTAAATCTTTTGATAAAACGTATTCGATACGATACGCTTTATTATGATGAAACAAGACATTTTAAAAACAGTAATAAATCTGCTAGCAAGTACATAGAATAATAAAGTTATAATAATGGTTTTATGAGTATTGTAAATAGTCAAATAGTGAAACTGTTTTCAAAATTATTCATCACACACTTTTACTGCTCGACCGAAATACCTACTCGCGAAACATAAATTATGACGTATTGAAAATATAATAAATATGTGTTTAATTCATAAATGAGTAAACCACTCGTCTTTACCAACTGCAAGTAAATTCATTTCTTATTGGAAAAGTTATAAAGCTTTTTATTGCATGACACCCGTATCAATTACATTTTCATCCCCCCATCTCGGAAAGGCTATTTTTCTTCTTCGATATCTGAGCGTAAAAGCCGTTTTTATCCTCTAGTGGATAAAGTAAATTGAATTTAGAACATGCACGTGCAGTAAAGAGTTGTACAAGTAAAGGCGGCTGCTGACCCCTACCCCTACAGCTGATCGCTTGATGTGGTGCCCATTTCACGTTCGAAGGTTGTCGTACCACATTAAATTTCAAAAATAGAATTTGTTTCCTCGCATTGAGTGTGAAAAGCAGAGTATGGTCCTCGGGAGTAAAGCTGCGTTGCCTTGGGCTAACTTGAATCCCGAACCAAAATCCTTTGGTGCGTAACATAATATTATTTTGTTACAACCTCAGACTCGGAACCTTCTTGACACAGAACTTTCTTTTTAATTTGCTTTGAGCGGTTTTCTTATTCACGTCATACTTATTGTTAAAACAAACCAAGGTAAAATAATTTACAAATTATTCTGTAATACTTACCTATAATAATATAGTAGCTATTAATACCTAATCTTTAATAAAACTATCGATTTTGTGTTTGTACAATGTACGTCTGTTTTATTTTGCATCTACTCATTTCCTCGCTGAGGTGGGATGAAAAGTTACGTGTTGCACTCTAGTGCAAAGATTTTTCACCTTGGGCTCTTTTGATTCCCTCGCTACCGCTCATGATTCTAATTTTTGAATCACTCGTTGCACTCGTGATTCAATTTTAGAATCATTCGCTTGCTCGGTCATCAAAATTGAGCACGCGGTTAAAAAGCAACTTTGCACTCTTGTATAACAAATAACTATTATTATTCAATTAATTATTGTAATTTACTCCTCGTGAACTTGTACTGTAATGTTCTGTCAATCATTACACCAATGACTGTGAGTTGTCTGATTGTTATTTTACATAAAATAATGTGAGTATGTAAGCATTATTATGTCAAAGTTAAAATGGATTGCCGTGAAACTTTCGAGTCGTTAGTACAAAAGACATCAACGCGTCACACAAGTTATTTTATTATGCGGTTATTTTTAATACAATATTATTCATAAATATTATTATGAAGACTTGTTTTTAACATTTACTGAGATTGAACTTAGACTAGTCTAAGTAATAAAAAAAACTTGTTGAAAAAACGACACGGACATCTAAAAAAACATAAAAAGTGTAAAATAACATTTTCTTCCGAAAGAAAAGCATTAAAATTTCATATAAAAAAGTCGGTTAAAGATTGAAATATAATACTATGAATCTCTATTAATTAATCACCGGGTGTACGTCAACCATCGCAGCGGCTCGCGAAATTTATCTCACGGGAACGTAATATCGAGGCAATCAGTATCCTATTCATTATTCCAAACTGTTCCAATCTATAAATGAGCCAGATTTCAGCAAGATTCGTTTATCCGTTTTGACGTGATGACGTCAAAACATCCAAACTTTCGCATTTTTTACATTTAGATGACAGCTATATTTTTTTAGTAAAACCATAATTTATATGTCATAAAAGTTTATAAAGCTAATATTATAATAATAAAAGTATATATTATCGCACACCGTAGATTTAACACACTGACCGTATTAATTTCCGCGTAGCGGTATACTGAACTAAAAGAAAATATATCATCATGATTACCACAGTTTTCTTATAAATCTCGTCACACCGGAAACTATCGTAGGAAGGTATATACAGCCAGTACACCAACCTATCCTGATATATCACACCCCAATCAAACATGATCTTTCTGCTTTTGTGATAAAGTTGAAAAGGTATTAACGAGTTAAAGAAAAATTTGGTTGTAAGCAAGTTAGAGCAGTGGTGGCCCAGTGGTATCGGTCCCGACTTACGAGTTGTAGGTGGCGTATTACTTTGTGTAATTTATTTCGTGACCACTGCTCTCAAAACGGTGAAGGAAAACATCGTGAGGAAACCGGCATGTCCTAGAACCAAAAATTCGAAGACATGTGACATTTACCAAACCGCACTGGGCCCGCGTGGTGGATCATGGCCCACTCCTTCTCACAGAGAGAAGGCCTGTGTCCCAGCATTGGAAACAAAATAGGCTCATGATGATGAAGCTTTGGAACTGGTCTTTCCGGATCAGTTTAACATTTAGGCCATCGCAGCCCCGCTCCAAAACGCACGATCGAGTCCTGTGGGTGAGAAACAGCTACTAAGTAATATTTCAAGTAATTCATTTCATGCTTTTCCACCAACGTCATTGGCTATTCGTTAATGAAGTGAATCATTTCGAGTATTGACTTGCTGCTCGCAGCCAAATTATTCTTTACTTAAAAAAGCTTTAAGAAACGCATGTGTATAAAACATTTAAGCTGTTAAAGACTGCTGTTATTACTAACATAGTTATAAGACTCTTGTTTACTAACCCACTATGGATGTTACTTATCCGAAATAAAGAGTATTTTATTTTAATTTTCAACACATTTGCTCGAAAAATGCATTTACGAAGCCTGTATACATTGTTCGAAAGTTAAAAATTACGCACCATACAACGGAGCGTGCGGTAAAATAGGTACTCTCACCTAAGTACCTACTTTACCGCACGCTCCGTTGTATAGCACCGTGCGTTTTCTTTACGGTTTTTTTTTAATTTCCATTAAAAATAAAAAGAATTCCACCAAAGAGTTTCACGTTCTGAGAATAAACAGCCTGACTGATCGAACCTCCTTGGAAGCGCTTTTGCTCAATACGTTGTCTCACTTTAATACCTACGAGTAAATGAGACGAAAGATGTAGTTCTAATTTCCACCACGTGCATGTGGCGCCATTTGCAAATTCACGCCATTTTTATATTAGGAACTTCAAAAATTGTTGCGACTTTTCTACTATTATTTAGTAGGTTGTTTAATTACATATTTTACTGTTTTCTCGCAAATGTGTTGAAAAACGTTGTATGACACACGTGCAGAAATTGGTATTTACAAACTCGTGACTATGGTAAACCCTCGGCTTCGCCTCGGGTTTACATTCGTCTACTCGTTTGTAAAAACCAACTTACCGCACTAGTATCATAAATAACTATTATTTTGAAGAAATTTGACGGTGTAGGCGACAAGGCATCTATACTATAAGTTATTTGTGTAGACTGACCTAGTGAAAACTGTAAAGTAAGTAAGTAAAATAGCGGACTTCCTCTAACGCTGTAAGTGTCCGGAAACAGTGATTTTCACTATTCTCAAACAAAGATTTAAGGTAGATAAGCCAAGAAAAGTTTCTGTTTTGTTGCTGAATTATATTCGAAAATTAATGTTGTCTTATTCATACGGAATATAGAATCTATCGTTCTATGCTTAATTAATGTGTGTACGTACAAACTCTATTTTTCTATTCAAAAGTGATTTAAATATAGGATAACCCAGGACCTAGAATTCATAAATCAGGCCGCTACAACTGGGCCACTATAGCTCAATATTGCCTACTGGTCAATAGGCTAGTTTCCAGGGTCAAAATAATTACATTCTACTCGTATTTAGTCCGTATTTTAGATTATAAAAAAATATTGGACACGTATTTTTTCTTTTTTCGATTAAACAAAAAATAACAAAGATAATTTAATTTAAGTTATGTTAAATTTAAGTTACTTGTGACGTCACACTGCGCGAAAAATGCCACGCATCGTGACGTCACACGTAACTTTAACAGGCTATATCTTTGTCATTTTTGGTCTAATTTACAAATAAAAAACCGGTCAAGTGCGTGTCGGGCCACGCACAGTGTAGGGTTCCGTAGTTGCCCATCAAAATACTTAGGCAAACTGATGCGCTGAATTTAATTTTAAAAAGAAGAATTTTCAAAATCGGTCCAGGAGTTTTTGAGAAATCGGGGAAAATACATTAAAAAAAAGATTACGACGAATTTAGAACCTCCTCATTTTTTTGAATTTAGTCAAAAATAGTTGACGATAAAAACCTACCTATCCCCAAAAAACATACCTATAAAAACTGTAAAAATAAAGTTGACAAACTTACATTTGCAGTTGTCTCCGATACATTTTGTTTAAGAAAATATGATATCAAGTACATTTTATAAGTTGGTCGACGATTACTCGTAAAGTTGTAAAGCCTACTTAGTCATGATAATTTTCTTTTAAACTTCGTTATATATACTACTATTGTGAATTTTTTCACACCCCCAAACATAACCGTTTAGCTGGTAGAGGGGGAGGACACTCAAATCGAGCAAAATTTAGCACTTTAAAGCTTAATATTTCACAAACGTTTTTTATCAAAAAATTGTTAATGGAAACTACCATTATTTTTTAAAGGCCTATTTAATGATACCCCACAGTAAGGGGTACGCGAGAAAAAAAAAATCCTCACTTTACGTGTAAGTACTGGAGGTACCCTAAAAAAAATATTTTACTAGATTTTATTTTACCACTTTTTCGGCTGACAACAAATTGTATTTTACAAAATTACAGCTCTCTAGTACTGTGCGTCTCTGAGCTAAACTGCGGACAGACGGACGGACGGACGGACGGACGGACGGACGGACGGACGGACGGACGGACATGGCGAAACTATAAGGGTTCCTTGTTGACTACGGAACCCTAAAAATACGTGTCCCTTATTTTTGAATAATCTAAAAGACGGACTAATTACATTTTTTAGGGCAACTAGCCTATTGATTGCGTAAACCTATATTGTGATACAATACGATTACTACACTATTTTGATGGGTTGTTATAAGTTCGCCACAAAAATTATTCCCCACGAAAAAAGTATGTATAAATTTGCCAAAGGTAAACCGAAAACGAGAACATAATGTGGAATCTGAACAGAAAGTACTAGGAGAACAGGATCATAATTTTTTTTAGAGGGCAATAATTTAGTGACGAACTTACAACAACCCATTTTGATGACCATCATCTGCGCAACACAATAGTACTTAGCCAATAAACAACAGTTGAACAAGTAACTTCTATGTTACGCGTCAATTAATAACAGAATATCTGGTTGACCGAGCTTCGCTCGGTTTTTAAAATGTCTATGTCTTGGGAACCGAGCTTTTCTCGAACCTGGGACCTTGATAAATCGATTTCTTGAGCCGAAAAACCCCTAATCTGTAACTTTCATGAAAATCCTTGGAGCCGTTTCCGAGATCCTGATTATATATAAATATACAAGAATTGCTCGTTTAAAGATATTAGATTACATAACAAGATATGCTAATTGGTAATGTATCAATGCAACTAACCTCTACATGCAAATTAAGGGACTTGCGCACACGCATTGAATTTTGAACATGATTGATTTAGCAGATTAACAACTTTTACTCATCCCATAAATCTTTCGTAAAGTTTCAACTTCCGTTTTCACATTTAGAAAAGTAATCAATATTAACATAGGCAATTTTTAGGGTTCCGTAGTCAACAAGGAACCCTTATAGTTTCGCCATGTCCGTCCGTCCGTCCGTCTGTCCGTCCGTCCGTCCGTCTGTCCGCAGTTTAGCTCAGAGGCACAGTACTAGAGAGCTTAATTTGGTGTAAATATACGGAACTGTGCCGAAAAAGTGGTAAAATAAAATCTCGTAAAATATTTTTTTTTAGGGCATGTCCAGTACTTACACGTAAAGTGCGAAGGATGGTTTTTTTCTCGCGTACCCCTTTGTGTGGGGTATCATTAAATAGGCTTTTAAGAAATACCTGTGAGTTTCCATTAACAATTTTTTGATAAAAAAATTCGTTTTGAACTGATTAAGCTTTAAAGTGCTAAATTTTGCTCGATTAGTGTCCCCCCCCTCTACCAGCAAACGGTTCCCTTTAGGGGTGTGAAAAAATTCACAACAGTAGTATATATAACGCATTTTAAAAGAAAATTATCTAAAACGACTAAGTATGGCTTTACAACTTCTACGGCAGTAATAGTCGACCAACTTATAAAATGTACTTGGAAAATGTTTTCTTAAACAAAATGTATCGGATGGGCATGCTGTTCTACTCAAATGTAAGTTTGTCAACTTTATTTTTACAGCTTTATTATGTATGTTTTTACGTATGTTTTTAGGGGATAGGTAGGTTTTGATCGTCAACTATTTTTAACTAACTTCATAAAAGGAAGAGGTTCTAAATTCTGTCGCACTTTTGAATTATTATTTTCCCCGATTTCTCAAAGACTCGTGGACCATATTTTTTTTAAATTAAATTCAGTTTAGTTAGTTCCCGATAAGTATTTAGATGAGCAACTACGGAACCCTACACTGTGCGACATGGCCCGACACGCACTTGGCCGGTTTTTTTTTCATTTATAAATGACTAGCTGTTGCCAGCAGCTTCAAACGCTACAACTCGAAAATTATCCCACGGGACAAAAATCGGGATCAAAAATATCCGAATGTTAATCCAGGTAATAAACTATCATGTGAAAGAAATTTTAGCCAATAATAGTATTTTGGCATTAGAAATAAGTAAAAAGAATCCATACATTATACTTACAAACTTTTGCCTTTAATAAGTAGTAGGATGTAATGTAGGCTTCATTTCTCTGACCGATAACTGCTGCTTTTCATCAGCCCTCTGTACGATTCTCAGATCGGGCAAATTGTTTTTTTTTTTTTGCGTTGCCCCCCCACACTTAGGATTTGTCATGTATCCTGTAACTTACATACACACCCCATACCCTGAACAATTATTTGCAGATCATACAATAGTTATTTGTGCAACAAGAGAGCAAAGTCGTTTTTTGCTGCGAGTGCTGATTTTGAATCTTGAGCAAGCGAAGGATTCAAGGATTGAATCACGAGCGTAGCGAGTGATTCTAAAGTTGAATCCTGAGTGTGGCGAGAGATTCAAACGCACGAGATGCAAAAAACTTTGCTCTCGTGTAACACACATAACTTTTCTCTTCAGCAGCGAGAACACTTTAGGAGATAAAATAATAAACAGAAAAAGATTGAAATAACTTTTTTTAAAGTAGCTTTCAACAATGAGTAAATACTCCACATTGTAGATAATCGCCTCGTCTGTGATAAATCTAAAAAATAAGATAGCAACACCGTCTCCGAAAAACTGCTTGCGCTTAAACTATGGTTTCAGATATTTCTCGCGAGATTTCTGAGGTACTTAGGAAATATAATTCTGCATTAATAACTTGTTGTTTTTAATTCTTCCGGTGTTAAAATAAGTACTGTTCTCGTCGCTAGTTTTACTCATATTTTTTAAGTTATCCCCTCTTCAACTCTTAACGCCAGCCATGAAAATTCCAGATCTTTTATTCAAATTAAGACGTGTTCGGAAATAGCACCCATGATATTTTATTATTCAAAATATTTACGTAACATTATTGAAACTAGAAATAAATTAGTTAGTACAACTTCCGAACGTGTTTGTCTTTGAGACCGAATTCAAAATCGGAACTTGGAAAGGGCTGGTCTTTGTCTCTCTCTCTCTTTCTATTGGCGGGAAAGAGATAGAGTGTAAATGTTTCGAATTGTATGATTAACTCAAGGCTGAATAAGATATTCGCGGCTTTTTGAAAACAAAAATTAAAAAGTTACTTTGTCTCACTCAGTGAGCAAAATCGCATTTTGCTCACTGATTTCAGGCAGCAAAACCTACATGTTTGAGCTACTGAAGTGAAAAATATTTGTTATGTGTAAGCACAGTCGTTGATTATTTTTAAAATATTTTTAAACGCTGAAAATGGCCAGCAGTATAATTACGCCAGCCTAGATCTTTTAACATTTAATTGTGAAGCAAACCTAAACCGTACTTTCATCCAAACTCATCCAGTATTTGCGTAAAAGACTAACAAATATCCATCCGTCCGGCCTTTTAAACTTTCTCATTTGTATTAATAGGTAATAGTAACATAACAAGATACTTTTTTGTCCATCTTGCTCATTCATCAGGGTCGTCCGTTACATCATATCCAATAGTATCTACATAGATGCAAATATAATGACTATTTCTATTAACCACCACGAAGATACAAGAACATTTTCTATCTAAACAGCATAGATAGAAAACGTTCTTGTCAATTCTGTGTCACTTGTGTTGTATTCCGTTTTCATTACAGTTAAACGTATTCATTTGTAAACTCGATATTATCTTATTTAGAATTGACGGGTTTATGATATGGTTTAGATAAAACGTTATAATTATTCAGTGTCGCTGAACAGAACTAACGGATTCTGTCAGGATTTACACCGCAACGGACTCCCTGTCTGTGTTAAATCATAATGATTTAGTTGCGTTTGACTTGAGAAACGCACTTCACAATACGCATTTATACTACTAAAGTTGTAGAAGGACCCATCAAAAAGTCGTCAACCAAGTATTTTGTGTAAGGTAAAGGGAGATTATTTGGTGAGACAGGTAACTCATGATAGAGTCTTAAAAGTCTCTCAAAAGGTTACCTATGCATGCAATAATGCGAAATGGTGCAACTAGTTCACCACTAAAGTGGACAAGACGTACCTAGTGACACATCATTTCGCATTACAGCATGCATATGTAACGTTTTGAGAGACTATTAATACTCTATCACTGAGTTACCTGACTCACCAAATAATCTCCCTTTACCTACATGCATTGTGCAAAAGATATTTTTGGGAATCTAAAAAGATTTTAATATGAAAACTCATGGTTTACGGCAGGCTACTGAAACATATTTGAAAAATTTGTGTTTTCTGATTAGGTACTGTAATTGATTGGGCAGCTGTCCCTACTCCAGATGTAATTAATTTTGAATTTTTGGGTTACTTTCATATTTTTGTTTACGAACTTATAGAGTTGACCATGTGGTTTGACATCGATCGTTTTGCCACTGCGTCGCATTCTGTCGCACGCCTGCGTTATTACTTTTTCCGACTTCCGTCACGTGACACATATTTTTTTTATAAATTAACGGCGTTTTCGCTTCCGATTTGGTATCTAGTGAGCATAATGAAATAAACAATTTATGTGCGACATGTTTATTATCATCCTGTGTACGCGCACTTAGTTTAGTTAATTACTGTACAGGAAACTTAAATCCTGTTTTAACTAAGAAATTTTCTCAAAAACACCGAATTTGTCGGATAATATCAATTACATTGAAAGATAATTATGTAGGCAATAATGTATCCTGGCATTAGAAATGAGTATTGAATTAAGAAATAATTAAACAAAAAGTTTTGATGGTAATTACTCATAAGATCATACATGCAATCCTCTCAAAGATATTGGAAAAGTTTTACCAATTTGTCTTTTTCAATGATCTATGTCACTTGGCCCGGTTTGAACTCACAACTTCGTGCTGAGGGGCGAGTTGTTAACTTCTGGGCCATCACGTCAAGGCAATCAAAATACACTTGTCCAAATAAATATTAATAAATGCCCACATTGCCCACGTTACGTACAGATTACACGGCAATGAGACGCGGCCATTAGCAATGGTATCAACATTGCTCTTGCGCAATTTTCCCAACCAATCAACTCGGAAGTTGTCTCGATGATTGAATTCTTGAGGCGAAGAGAAAAATATCTTTGAAAAAATGTCGCGTGCGCCGCCTTTATATTGCCCTAGCGATGTAAGTGGAGAACGTGCGTAAAACTACTTACAAAGTTTTTTTTTATTTATCCTTGGGTAGATAGAGGATGGGATGACATCATTCCAATTTTGATTTTTTTAATGCAATAAGCTGTAAATAATTTTTGTAGTAATGATAATTCATGTAAAAATGGGAAAATTAAGAGATATAGAGTACTTAAAATTGCCCATGAAGGCGGAAAAGTGCCCGGAGCAGCAGCGACATTACCACGTTGGATGACAATACTTACTGATTCTTTGAGACAAGAAATAGGCGAACCCTCTAGGTACGCGAATAGTTGAATGACTACGGGTAGCAATATGTTTGAAAACTTGGTGAGTGCTTGAACCAAATTTCCCTAGTGCTTCTACTCTAAACGACGTTAATACATAACCTACTAGATGTTTGAGGATTTCGGCACAAACAGCCTGCTGTGTCAGCAAGGTGATGATGATTCGAATGGGCTCTTTTAACGACTTGTATTATATTAAAATTTGTATTTGTAAATCCAGAATGTCCCAAAAATGCCTTATCGTATTCACGACAGCGATTTCAAAGTTATTAATTATCACATGAATAGGCTGTCGAAAATGTATACTTGAGTAAAGAGAAATGTATAATTTTGCATAAAAAATAGATATACATTCAGTAATGGAGCCAGATGAGGCTTTAAAGCATTTATAACCTCTAGAATTAAGAAGTGTTTATTGTTTTTGAGGAAATCATATTGAATTTCAAAGTAATATTATTAACATTTTCATACCTTCCCTTTGATGACTAAGAGAAAGATTTTTAGGGGTGAATCTTGAGAGGCTCATTTTACGCTGTCCGAAGAAAAAAACTACCCGTAGTATTTAAATTAGAAACCAAAATTGTTTTTTTTATGCCACTATATTGTATGACCTTACTGTTTCAGCGATAGTCTTTTGTGTCTAATTTGGAACTAAACAGTCGTGAAAAAAAAATTCAGAAGTCCAGGCGCGGCGGGAAGAGCCCGGCGCGTCCACAGCACATTTTGCAAACAAAATACAAACAAAACTCATACTTACGAACGTAAACAAAATAAACAGTGAGATCTAATCGCTGGAGAGAAGTCATTGTTGTAGATATATTTAAAAAAGATACATCATGTATATTTATGTTAGTTTTTTTTTTAAATTACAATATAAAGTTTGTCCGAGACTAAACAGTGATTCCGAAAGCGAGTCAGAAACGCTTCGTATATATTAGTAGAATTTTTTAGAACATTGTCTCCATGCCGTCGCATGTGGCGCATGCTGGTAGAGCTGCCGTACGTCTTTGTGAAAGATTACACCGCTCGTCACGGTCCAGGACGAAATTATGAACACAAGTATTTGATTCCCCTGGTTTTGGTTTCGCGGCTCGTTGATTACCCTGTGAGACGTTTTCAAATGGCAATTTGCGATTTAACGATTTGTGGTCCGGTATTGAAAGTGATAAATTGTTAACGAGACTGATAAGTATTATATAGAGGCTCCTTTAAAATAGTAATAAAACTTTATTTTCTTATACCTTTTTTTGATACCCCTGGTCGGTGGTGGACGCCCACGGCGCACGTATATTGAGAACCATCGGCGCCCAAAAGTGATGGCAATTCGTTAAATGAGTTTATAATGAAGTTAAATTTGATATTACATTGTTACTTATAAAAAATCTGTTTAAATAAATTTCGCCAAGGGAATCACTTAAATATCGGGAATCTCAGTATTCACCCTTAGATGGGCCACAACCAAAATCTATACTTACTATTATTATAAAGGTAGAATATTTACATTACAGTTCAATGGGGGCTGGTTTCCGACCCCACATTTGGTACAATTTTAGTGCTAGAAATATACAAGCTCCCTCCCCTTTATGTTTTTATAGACCGAAACCTTACCCATTGTATAATATGGCTGGAATAGCGGTAACTTCGCTATTACTTCTATGTGTATGAAATTCAAGAAGTCTGTTTAGTAACATACGTCCCTCCCGCCCTCCGGGGTGGGAGGACTCATTTGATGATTTTGCCTCGCTAAAAAAAAAGGGGGCCTCGCAAACACTTGCCGCCCGGGGCCTCGCAATGGGTAAGGCCGCCTCTGAGACTGTTCATGTTCAAGCAAATTTTATATTACAGGCACGTTTTTCCGCATTTTACCTTAATGTGTGAACGAAGTAAATTGCTATACTTAAATAATAAGTTCCGCAGTATTTGCCAATGGATTCACTATACAATATAGAACACACGGTCGTGTCTGGTCACACGTCTTGTCGTATAGGCAATAACTAAAGATACAGTAAACATTATGTAACCCATCTTGTATCTGTTTTCCGGAATCTTACAAATGTTATAAATCCGAAAGTATGTGAAGATGGATGTTTGTTATCTCTTTCACACAAAAACTACTAAACGGATTAAAGGTGAATTGATCGTTGATAACCTGGTTACACAGACACATAAAACACTAATTATTCCGATATTGGGGTAATTTTCGAGACCCACGATCTACAATCTACATGGTCACACATTTTTCCAATAATGTAAGTACTAGGGGTCTTGCCCTAATAAGTTTGTGCTCATCATCATCATCATCAGCCTATAATGTTCCCACTGCTGGGATACAGGCCTCCTCTCTGTGAGAGGTGGGCCATAATTTGTACTAATACTATATAGTTTGTACTAATTACCATCAATCACAACTCCACACTTCGGACAATTCCAGATTTTAAACGCAATAGCATTTTGTGCGATCTTGGAATCAAATCCTGTGTGGGATCTCAGGGTAACGTTGGTGATTTTCAATGAAGCTGGTAACGTTTGAATGAACGTTAAAAATAACTGTCATGACGCAAAGACGGATCGCGGGACTGTCTAAGCAGGTAACCGTGGCCCTGGAACGTTAAGGGCTATTGAATATGATCGTGGATAGTCAACACGAGCCTTACAGTCCCTCCTGTCACGCCTCATTTGATGATTTTGCCACGATAAAAAAAAAATACGCAAAAATCAAAATGATAACTTCAACGTGCGATTGACAGTACTATCATGTTTACTGTGCGCACACGCACATCGGATGTTCGCTTCTGTTCCACGCTGCGCACGAGTTAATGTGTGCGATCATTACTGCGAGGCATCTCAGGCATTTTCACTTGATCAACACATTCAATGAATCCTATGAATTCTTTTCACTCTTTACTTGAATGCATTGTTTTTATGATATCATCTTCACTGTCACTGACATACGTCATAAAAATATTTTCTTTGTTTTATACAAATCTCACGGAACTATGTCGGTAGGTATATTGACACAATTCAATTTTTTTCTTTCTTCTAGTAGGAATTTACACTATTTCTGAGTGTGCATTCGATTTCCGGTTTCGCTTTGTACAAACTTAAATGGCCCAATTCTGTCAATAAAAATATCCATATGTTTCGTCGGAAACCAACACCCTACTGAATGGTGGCCATTTTTGTAGGTTTCCTCACAATTTTTTCCTTCACCGTTTTGAGAGCAGTGGTGATGAAATAAATTACACAAAGTAATGCGCCTGGCGGGGTTCGAACCAACGACCTTCAACTCGTAAGTCGGGACCGATACCACTGGGCCACCACTGCTCAGCAAATAATTTGTAAGGTGTGCGTCAGAATGGCTGGTTGCCTGTGGCGTTGGTCAATGAGAGTTGATTCGAAAATTGCTACATAATTGCTTATATTTGCTACATTTAATAAATCATTGCTACATATGATATATACTTAGATATGAAATAATTTTCACCTCCTCGTTTAAAGTCAAGCGTGTAGAGTTTCCCGAAATGTATTGCGTCAATAATTGCTTCATATTTACTTCATTTATCTCATTTATTTGTATCTTTAAAAATATGCTAATTATAGGATGTAGCAGTAATTTAAATTATCCCAAGGAAAAGTTCCTGATAAAATAATGAAGGCAAATAGTTGCAGTGCGTCTTCACTCAACGGTATTGCCACTTTAGGCGGCAGGCGTTCTAAATAAAATTGTTAAATGGCATGTTATGTATGAGTAGGTAAGTGGACAATAAGCATATTAGAAGGATATCGTAAATTTAAAAAAAATACGAAGAGTAAAAAGAAGTTAATCCACATTGTATTATGCGTAAAAATAATATATTTGTAAGTACATATATACATACAGCACATATTTGTAAGTACACCGAACTATCATAATTTTTAACCGACTTCAAAAAAAGGAGGAGGTTCTCAATTCGTCGGAATCTTTTTGTCTAGCGAGACGGCTAAAGTAAAAGCGCGGACGGATGATGGGACGCGACGCTATACCTACGTCGGGAGTTATTTCAAGCGAAAGAAATTGCTTTCAGAAACATACATTAATACCTAAATCAACATTCGATTGAGACATCGTTTAGAGGCAACATTCAGTCATTTCGAAATACAAGGACTTGAAAGCTTAAACGCTCTTGACAACCAAATCAAATTACACCAAATAGTCTTAGTACATACTGCTACACATCAAGCTGTACATAACCAGTTTATCTTGGTCTCGCGTTGTATCATTTCCTTGCACAGTGAACGGTCAGGTGATTTTGGCTTTATTTAGCTTAAAATGTAACTATGTATACCAATACTCAAGAATTCATCACAAAATTGACAACAGTCAATTCACGACGTTACGACGGTCAATCAATATCCGCGATGTGAAAGTTTCTTTATGTAAATCGTCGAAAAATATGGAATATCATATAGCTCATGTTACCTTCAAAGTCATTTATTATTATCTATGTACTTTCAACGACTGTAACTAACGTATTAATTACACGGGAATCAAAATGCTCAATCATTTTTGTACGGTTTTTAGAGTAGCGTGAGCATGTCAGTAGAAATGCAATACTAACTTATGCCAGCGGCTTCGCCTACTTTGTGTTCGTTAATAAAAAAATGTCATAGGGATTATCCAGATCCAGACTATAATCTTTTATAAATCTGTGCCAAATTTCTTAAATATCGGAACGGCCTTACCTAAACAAGAACCTCGCGTAGATAAAGACGTAGGTAACTTAAGTAAAATTAAGTTATATAAAACTTGGTTACCTATTAATTATTATAACTCTAGGGTCGTGGGGTCCGACTGCTCAAACCCTCTTCGAAGGGATATCGTAGCGACTTTTGACGCTTTCCGTAACCCATGGGCTGGTTTCTTACTTGGCCAGATGCTATAAACTTCAGCTTTAGCGTCTTATAGAATAATGCATTACAAGGAGGCATCACCTCCAGTCCAGAAGCATTACCACCTGATAGCGTTGAGGAGTTTTATGGTACTTGTAAGTAGAAACATATTTTGGTTTTGTTTTATTCTATCAGAAGTTATATTTTAGTTAATTTTGTTTTAATCACAAAATGATTGCAATGTTGTGTTGTAGGCTCTTCCAAAAAAAAAGTGTAAGTATATACTTATTTTTATTTTTTAATGTTCCATCAACTTAATTCACTTACATAAATAGTAATTTATCATATCAATACACTATACCAGTTGAACTTTTTACACTAGATGTGCAAAAAACTACTTACCTAAAGAAATTAGGTACCTACACGTATAGGTAAGAATCAAATTCACTTAATTAGATAGATACCTAAATGTTATCTAGTTTAAAGTGTTTTATTTAATCATCTATTGCAATTAAAACTTTAATGCAGTATCATATACTTTTATAGAACATCTCGATTTATAATCAATTAAATACCTACATTAAAAGCACATGATCATAAAAGCTGCCACCGTGATTTGCAGGAATTGAGTGGGTCAAAACTTGTTACAATGTATGACAGAACAGTTATAGGCTTTAGCTTTGACGGCATGACCATGACCATACACACTAAATCAATCCAAACTTTACACGTTGACAATCCCGTCTATTTCGGATAATCTCCAATAGACGTCCAATGAGTAGTTTTTTTTTTTTTTTTTGTAATAAGATTTCTTCACTCGTCCCTTGAAAATCATAGCTCCAGCTCACAAGTCCAGCCCAGAAAACGCAGTAGGTACCATCTTCCAAAACGCCTTTGGCGAATGCATTACCTACAAGTAGATAATGCACAGACGTCACAACTAGATCAAAAATGCATTAATTAAATGCACGGACACTCAACATGGTATTTGAGGATATATATTTAATTGTTTTACTTTTTCGTCTGTTTTTCATTTCGCTTTTTCTGTATTTCGTTGTAAGTACCCTCTAGGTTGGTAGCCTAAAACTTACGTTATCGTATGTTTTTTGTTTTTAAATCAAAACATATCTTTGGCAGGCAGAATAATATTACAAGTTTAGCATATTTTAGAAATTATGTTATGTTCATCATCTTGTCCTTAATACCACGCTAAAATGAATACCTATTTGAAGCACTTTGCGGATTGTGAGATACCGGTTTCATTAAAATAATGTGATATACTATATTTTTACTTTCTAATTTGATTCTCTTGACGTGACCGACCGGGAATCCATTGGATAGCTAATTGAGTTCTGACGTTTACTATGTAAAATTCTGTGAAAGTTTGTTATTCAGAACTCCATAATTGTTTATTTATTGTAAACTAGTACCCCACCCTTGCTTCGCACGCGTGCTAATATGCATGTATTATACCTACATACTTACAATTATTATAAACCTTCTTGAATCATTTTGATTTTTTGACGAAAACTGCAATATAATCCGTTGTGGATTTTGAAAGATCGAAACGTAGTAGCTAAAGATCGGCGATATTACTTATGTAATGTTTTTTCAATACTTATTAGGATGTAGAGATATTTTCTCCATATAAAACATAAGCGACAGTATAATATAATATATGTATTAAAACAGATGTTCTATGCCAACAGTTGATCCCCATCTAAGTTCAATTTATTTTGTCTTTTAGTACCTACTCAACTGCTCAAGAAACCGGGTCCATAAAAGACAAGACACAGGTCGCGAAGAAGAATTAAACCATACCCTGAAATATTGGTTTGTTGCGGGACAGTTTAAACGGCTTTCAGTTCACCGGCGGGAGGACTCATGACAATAAAACAAAAAGAAAAGGTGCCGGTGGAAGCCGCACAAAGGGAAGAATGGAAGGTTACGGGGGAAACCTTTGCCCAACAGTGGGACAAAGTAGTTTAAAAAAACAGTAATACAATCTTACTTAAGTAAAATTACCGTCAACAACGGCAACGGTAACAGTATAGCTCAAGAACATAGCAGTCACCTATTTACATGATTTAAACTAGAGCCATAATCTATGAACAAGAATTTCGTGAATTCGTGAGTGATTAATGCAATCACAATCATACTTGAATTGCATATCAACAGGCTCCTATAGACTAAATCTCGTTAGCGATGTACATAGCTACTTGTAGTAATTTATAGGACGATGTTGAATTATCACGATATCGTGAAGCATCGATCGACAATTAGGTGGTCTATTGCAATAACTCCTATCATTGTTACAAGAGTAATCTAGGTGATTTGATTAAGTTCCTTACGTTTTTTGCAATTTGTAAATAACAAGTGTAATTTTAAATATAAAAGTTATCAAAACATTCGCTCCATCAACTCTCACATAGAAAAAGTGCTTGTATACGTAGGTTAAGTTCGATTTCGGAGATTTTAACAAATTACCCCTTTTCTATGTGAGAGCTGATTGAGCGAATAACGCACTACGCGAGCCGTGCTGTCAATCTAAACTAATCTAGGCCAGTAGTATCTACCTATTTGTAGGGTAGGTATGATAATTTTCGGTGACGCGACCATGGAACGCAAAAGGGTAAGAAGCCTAGCGATTAAAATATAATTAATTAGCGCCTGCCTAGTAATGTGTAAAACTCTACGTTACCTAAGCTAAACAATGCCATGTTCAAAGCGTAATAAAAGTAAAAGTAAAACAATACATGACACCTATAAAACCGTTATGAAACTGAAAAACTTTAACATCAACACTTCCTATAACATAACACTGGGATGATCTGGTCCCATCATCCCAGTGATCAAAGTGTTTTTTGTTTGGTGATGTTTCATCATCATAATGTTCCCACTGCTGGACACAAGCCTCCTTTCCGTAAGATGGATACACCACAAGGGCCCTGTGCGGGTTGGTAGATGTCATGTCACATACTTATTTTTGATTACTTAATTCTCATTTCGATTTTTTTAGTTCTAAGACATGCCCGCGGTTTCCTCTTGATGTTTTCCTTCACCGTTTGCGACTGGCTGACCGTAAGTCGAAGGCTTTGCCATTGGAACACCAGCACCACTGCTCTTGGTGATCATTATGATGATGATTGACATAAAATTGATGGAATGATTATGAGTTATTGTAGGTCATTGATATAAAGGTAAGTACTTACCGGAAAACCATCCAATGAAGTTCAAAATCATCGAAAACAGTCAATATCTTTCCACCAGAGAACAACTAAATTCTTCTATGTTGTTCACATCCACTATACCACAACCAGGAAACATATACATTCCAAAGAAAAACTACATTTCCTCAAGAAATTATTTCAGGAAAGAAAATCTAGAAGTTATCAAAGAAAATATTCAGTCACTCGTTTCGTTTTCGTTTTACGTTCAAAACATTTTAATATTTAATGTTATATCGTTTCGTTAGCTATATTCAGAAATATCGAAAGCCTCGCAAGTTCGGTTTGCGCGTAAGTAGTGTAATTGCGCGGATTTGCGACGTGCGCAACTCATGATGCGCGGGCGCCGTGTGAAGCGTTTGCGCATCGCGTGCCCACATTACCTAGCACACAATAAGAATTGCGTGATTCCATTATTGATTATTATACAGATCATGGTATTTATATGAAAGTTCATAATAAAATATCAGTCTATAATGGTTTGTTTACATATTTTAGGGTACCTACTTACCTGGTCGCGGGACTGTTGTATCGGGTAACCGAGGCCCCGGAACGTAAAGGGCTATTGAAGGACACCGTGGATTTTAGTCAGTACAAGTCTGACAGTCCCTCCCGTCGTACCCTAGTTGGGAGGACTCATTTGATGATTACACCACGTAAAAAGGGAACTTACCTAAGTCTAGCCATGGCGGTTTCAGTTACGATTACTTATTTCATAATGGTAATTGATTTTAATTAACACTGAAATTACTTAAATGTTAAACTGTATACTTACCATTATAACTATGGTGAAGTATTTCCTATTATAGTCTTAATAAAATTTTACCTTCACGAATCAATAATTTAGTTCATTATTTAGTAAGATGATGAATCGATGATAAAATATTTATTTCTAAAACACTTTATACACCTGTTACGTCAACTTTTTTCTCATTTGTTTACTTCTGTTTCTCAGCATTCGAGCTTACGCAACAAGATGTTACTCTACATTGACGAAGCAACTACAATGAAATCAATGAATGCTCTTTCGGAAATCTTCAGAAATTACCTCTTTTTTTCGTGGTGAATTCATCAAACGAGTCTTCTACAAGCTTGGCGGGAAAGTAGGGACTGTCAAACTCGTACTGACTAAAATCCACGGTATTCCTTCAATAGCACTTTACGTCCCAGGGTCACGGTTTCCATAAGACAGTCCCGCGACCCCGGCAGGCTGACCCTCTAAAGAGGGCCTCGGATTGCTGACACAGCAGGTACGCCTGGACCATGACGCGCATGGCATGGTCCATTGAACATTACAATAGAGGTTCGTTCAACACCACCAAAAGTTGACTGGAAGATATTACTAGTAGGTATAAGAATGCCGTTGTACCTAAAGAATTAGAACAATACTAACAGCAATTTTGATTAACAACAAAAGTAGACTAACGGCCGAAATACCGTGACCCTGGAACGTAAAGGGCTATTTAAGGACACTGGATTTTAGTCAGTACGAGTCTGACAGTCCCTCATGCCCTGCCCTCGGTGGGAGAACTAATTTGATGATTTTACCACGGTGAAAAAAAATACAATGATGTTTTAGAGGGCTGCTTTTGATTGGATACCTTTAGGCCAATTCAGTGGTTGATTGGTTACAAGAATTGGGATCTAGATAGCAACCAAGATAGGCCGAAAAGACTTACTGTATGCACCTAAAATGGACCATCCATTGATAATAATAAATAAATAAATTGAACATTACAATAGAGGTTCGCTCAACACCACCAAAAGTTGACTGGAAGATATTACTAGGAGGTATGAGAATGCCGTTGTACCTAAAGAATTAGAACAATACTAACAGCAATTTTGATTAACAACAAAAGTAGACTAACGGCCGAAATACCGTGACCCTGGAACGTAAAGGGCTATTTAAGGACACTGGATTTTAGTCAGTACGAGTCTGACAGTCCCTCATGCCCTGCCCTCGGTGGGAGAACTAATTTGATGATTTTACCACGGTGAAAAAAAATACAATGATGTTTTAGAGGGCTGCTTTTGATTGGATACCTTTAGGCCAATTCAGTGGTTGATTGGTTACAAGAATTGGGATCTAGATAGCAACCAAGATAGGCCGAAAAGACTTATTGTATGCACCAAAACTGTTTGGACTAAGGGTGCTTGTACACAGCGCATGTAACCCGCGCAAGTGCCTCAACATGCTCAAGCTACATGCACCGTTACAAGCACCCCGCGGGTAGCTTGATCAAGTAGCTTGCGCATGTTACTCGCGCGGGTAAACCGCAAACCCGCACCTTTAGGTACTTGCGCAAGTAGCATGCGCCGTGTATAAGCACTCCGCGGGTAACTTGATCAAGTAGCTTGCGCATGTTACTCGCGCGGGTAACCCGCAACTCTACTTGCGCGGGTTACATGCGCCGTGTACAAGCACCCTTATTGTGCACGGGTGTATTAATAAAAATATTTAGATAAAGTAAAAATATTAGATATTTTATTGTTAATAATGCTATTCTAACATACTAATCTATAGGAAATATATCGTCCGGCCGTTTCTGATGATCGAATGATCTTCACCACCTGAGAACAAATTAATATCATGAGTGAACAGTTCAATTGGCGCATGGTTGGGAGATTGGATGTAGGGTTGCTAATCGCGTGTTTGATTCCCATTATAAACTTTTTTTTTTGGTTTCAATAATTTCACCCAATACTGGGTGACAAACAAGTAATTAATGGCAATACTAATTCTTGCATTGTCGAAAAGGGACTTTTCGTTGTGTAAGTACATTTCATAAAAAAATAATTAATGATCTGTTAGTGCCAGCCTACTAGACAATTTCAAGTTATACGCATGACAATCAGCATAACATAACAATATGACCATAACATGTATTGATACGTAACATTTCCATTGGCATGTAAAATTATCTACAGCTACTGATAAACGGAATATCGAGCAAATGGAGAATGAAAGTTTCAAGGGGTTTTGTCATTGATGATCCTAATTACCTGAGCGAAAATTTAAGCTGAGAACATATTATTATCGGACGCGTCTGTCAGCCGCGGCCTAAGGTGCGTACAGACTATAACATAACATGTTATATAACATTTCTCTAAAACATGTTTCAGATGATGAGGACACAGAATGTTATATAACATTGTGGATAGCATCGAAAAACGACAAACGACAATTGTTATATAACATTGTTACACTACTGTGTGCCGTACACAGTAGTTTAACAATGTTATATTTTATGTTGCAATGTTATATAACAATGTTACGTGGTCTGGGCGTGTTATACAACAATGTTATATAACATTGTTACATGGTCTGTACGCACCTTAGCAGTGTGCGCGGTAGTTCGGACGACGTCTTCGGATGCACAAACATAAAGTCGGCCAGATTCTGTTCGGACGTCCGAACACTCAAGGTCACGTCCGCGTCTAACGATCGACAGTTTTCACAGTGCAGTAATAAATGTACTCATGTACTGGCTAGATTATCAATAAGCCGCGTCTCTAAGCCGCGGCTGACGGAAGCGTCCGATAATTTGTTTTCAGCTTTATCCGTGGCCGGACATCATCTCGCGTTTCCCCGTGCCCTGGGGGGTATTACAAGGTCTTAAAATCAGGCTTGTTACAGTGAGTGAACGAGATGGCGCTAGACGACTTGTATAGCTCTGTCACTTTCACTCGCCGGAACAAGCCTAATTTTAAAACGTTGTAATACCCCCCTGGGCGACTCCCTCAGAGGCTGAAGCTTGACGAGGAGGATTGTCTCTCCCTCACGCATTCCGCCTTTTCCTTCGTTATCAAAAGTGTTTCGCAGGAGATGTCTGCTTCTAATGGGCGAGGGGACCTCGCTCCGAAACATGGCATGCACCAGGGTTGGACGTGAGAGTCGCTGTCGCCTACCCCGTGTTCCCCGGACGGTTTAGACTACCACCATATACTCCACTGTGTCCATGTCAAGCAAGGCTTGCAATCCTATTTTCCACGGGTTTTTACGATTGTATTTACCGTCATTTGAAGTTGGTAGTAGTACTTGTATAGATACACTGCCAAGCTAAGCAATCAGTGTATGTGTATTTAAGATTTTATCCAACGCCGACCCACGGGCGGCGGTCAAATAACCCGTTCAACGGTATCCACTAACCCAGAAGTTCTAAATACCTTCTAAAAGAGCGGCGGTGGGAAAGTATTTCCCAGCCCATATAATGAAAATGTCTGTTAATAAGAGTGAATTTTTGTCATGCGATCCGGCTAACACCCGGCGCCCTCCGGTATCCGGGCCGGTGGGTGAGAAATTGATTACCGAAGACTCCGTGGAAGTAGGCGACCAGGCTTCCATGGCAGTGAATGTTACTGGCAGCAAGAAATATGTTCAGCAAGCTTTCCATCCTGGCTTGTTTGTTGCTCGTCCTAGATGCAGCTCCTTAGATAGCACCTCAAGCAAAGAACCCCAGAAACAACAACCCCCTGAATGGCAACGTGTACCAATCAACAAAAAGCGTAAAATATGTGAGGCTTCTCCACCTACAGCCCCATCTACGACGTTAGGAAACAAATTCACTGGCCTTCCACTAGACCCGCAGGACGATTCTGGTTCAAGTATTAATCTGCCAAATAAACCGCCACCATTAATCCTTTACGGGATCGAGGATGTTAAGGAACTGACTAAACTAATTGAATCAACAATTCCGGCAACCGAATTTAGATTCAAAATTGTCAACAAAAATTTTCTACGTCTCATGGTAAACTCAACAGACCACTATAAAAAAGTTATAGACCTGGTTAGACAAAAAGGATTAATAGGGCACACCTTCACCAGAAAAGAAACGAAACCCTATAGAATTGTCATCAAAAATCTGCATCACACAACACCTCATGACATAATAACGGAAGAAATAGAAAAGACAGGGAACAAAGTCCGTGGTGAAATCATAAATGCACGATTTGGAGTTGACAAAAGACCATCAAATATATTCTTCGTTAACCTGGAGCCAAATGTCAACAATAAAGCCATCAAAGACATCCAGTACATCTTTCACCAACGAATTAAAATAGAAGACCCCCGTAAATCAAAGTCTATAGTCCAATGCCACCGATGTCAGCAGTATGGTCACTCAAAAAATAACTGCATGAGGCCGTACCGTTGCGTTAAATGCGGGGAAGGGCATAGTACCTCAGACTGCTCCAAAAAAGATAGAAACACACCAGCCAGATGTGCTCTGTGTTCTAGTGACCACCCTGCCAACTATAAAGGCTGCCAGGTTTACAAAGAGATACTAGCCAGAAAAATTAAGAAAAGTGGTCCCAACATACGACCCTATCGCTCCACTAACTCCTATATCCTACAAAAAAATAAATCCTAAACCTCCCCAGACTCACCAGCCAATCAAACTTACGCCGAAAAAACAAAAAGCGTTAGAAACCAAACTCAACCAATGAAACAGAATTCAACAAATTTATTCAGTGATCATAATCACAGCCAACAAACTATTACAGTAGAACACATTTTGCTCAAGCAATCAGAGAAGATAGATCTACTCCTACAACAGATCAGTATACTGCTTAACCTCATCACCACAATTCTCCCGAGGCTTACTAAATAGAAATGGCGTCGCTAAGGGTTGCTACTTGGAACATAAATGGATTATCGCCTAATTTAAATGAACTCGAAGCCCTAATTATTTCCAACAAACTGGATGTAGTGCTCATTTCTGAGTCGCATGCGACCAGTAAGAGTAGTTTTCGTCTAAAAGGCTTTCAAATTTACTATACTTCTCATCCAGATGGAGGCGCACATGCTGGGTCTGCACTGGTAATAAAATCTAGTATAAAACACCACCTTCTCGAAGCCTATTCAACCAACTATCTGCAGGCTACCAGCGTACGACTGGAAGATCGCGCAGGACCGATAATCCTTTCGGTGGTATACTGCCCACCGAGATATAACATAACAGATAGTATGTTCTCTGACTACTTCAAAACTCTGGGCAATCGATTTATATCCGGTGGAGACTGGAATGCAAAACATACCTTTTGGGGTTCCAGACTGACTGTTACAAGGGGTAGACAACTGAAGATTTGCATCGATCGACATCGATATCATCCTCTATCAACTGGAGCTCCAACATTCTGGACTACTGACCCAAGGAAAACGCCTGATTTGCTAGACTTCTTTGTATCCAAAGGCATAAGCACTCTCTTCACTAGTATTGAACCAAGCCTAGATGGATCTTCAGACCATACTCCAGTGATTCTAACAGTAACTTCAACTGTAATGCATCGTGAAGAACCTATCACATTACACAATAAGAAAACCGATTGGGAAGATTTTCGCTCATATCTCGTTGACCACGTTAATCTGAGAATTCCACTGAAAACTAGGGATGATATCGAAGAAGCCTGCAAGGACATCACAAACATAATCCAGGTCGCAGCATGGGTAAACACTCCACCGGTCAATAAAATCTCGGATCCGATAATCAACCAGCCACTAGAAATAAGAAACGCAATAGCCGAGAAGCGGCGACTCAGACGTATCTGGCAATTATCACGTCATCCTTCAGATAAATACATACTGAATAAAGCAATAAAAGAGTTGAAAGTAACTATCGAAGAACATAAAAACAACAGCCTCAAGAAAACTCTAGAATTACTTTCACCAACAGCTCGCGGGGAACACTCGCTGTGGAAGGCCTCAGGACATCTAAGTAGGCCCCAGCAGTCATTCTGTCCTTTAAGATGGCAGTCGTCTTGGGCGCGTACTGACTACGAGAAATCGGAGGCATTTGCCGCGCACCTTGCTCAGGTATTTTAACCAAATGAGGGAGATGACGACGCCGACCTGGATGCCATACTCGCACAAGATATTCAGTTGTGCCTACCAATTAAGCCAACGTCGCCTAGAGAAGTAGCGAGGGAAATCAGGTTACTAAATACTAATAAGGCACCGGGATTTGACCTGATCACTCCTAGATTACTCAAAGAGCTTCCAAAGAAATGTATCACCATTCTGACCTGCTTGTTCAACGCCACCTTCAGGCTCTCCTATTTCCCGAATCTATGGAAAGTCTCAGAAGTAGTTATGATCCACAAAGATGGCAAGCCACCACAAGAGTGCTCTTCATATCGACCTATAAGTCTGACTCCGGTTTTATCGAAGTTATGGGAAAGGATTTTTCTAAAAAGACTCAGCGAAATAATCAGCGAGCATGAAGTAATACCCAGGCATCAATTTGGTTTTCGTAAAGCACACTCTACCGTTGAACAGGCACATCGCGTGTACCACTGTATCAGACAGTGCTTCGAGAATAAAAAATACTGCTCAGCTGCGTTTTTGGATGTACATCAGGCCTTTGACCGAGTCTGGCACAAAGGACTGCTTTATAAAATCAAGAAAAAATTACCACACTCTGTGTTCCACATCCTAGAATCCTATCTCTGTGATAGGCTATTTCGGGTCAAGCAAGGGGATGCGAGATCTTCGCTAATTCCCATTGAAGCTGGCGTGCCTCAAGGGTCAGTGCTGGGTCCGGTGCTATACAACATTTTTACTTCGGATCTACCAACCTCCGACGATGTCACTATTGCCACCTATGCCGACGACATTGCATTTCTGGCTGTAGATAGTGACCCTGGAAAAGCTAGTGAAAAACTTCAAAAACTCTTAGATGACACTTCGGATTGGCTCAAAAAATGGCGCATCCAAGCTAGTGCACAGAAATCCAGTCATATAAGTTTCACTCTAAGAAGAGGATATTGTCCTCCAGTACGCTTAAGTCACAATATTCTTCCTCAAACTGAAAGTGTGAAGTATCTTGGCTTCCTCTTGGATAGACGCCTAACATGGAGAGACCACATAAAAGCGAAAAGGAACCAAGTCAACTACAAATTTCGAAGTCTTTATTGGATGCTAGGCAGAAACTCAGTGCTTTCCCTGGATAATAAATTATTGGTATACAACTCTGTTTTAAAACCCATATGGACATACGGCATTGAAATCTGGGGAGTTGCTTGTAAGAGTAATGTCACATGCCTACAAAGGGTGCAAAACAACATTTTGAGGAGCATTGTTAATGCTCCATGGTTCACCAGGAACGATGAAATACATGAATATTTGAACATGCCACCAGTGGCCTCAGAAATAGAGCGATACAAGAAACACCATAAGAAACGGCTCACGAAGCACCCCAATCCACTTGCTTCTGGATTACTCAACAGTGCCAATGTGGTTAAGAGACTGAAAAGAAACCACATACCCTGAATTGAGCGCAAGGCCTTGGCCTGCAGCTCATTAAAAAACCCTATATTCGCTCAACAAAGCTGATAAAAGTCTAGCGACTGATTGCAGTTAAATAAAAGAAAAAAAAAAAAAAAAAAAAGATTTTATCCGTAGATGAATGTTTAAACTGACCTGTCCTCTCTTGAGTCCAAAATATCTTGCTACCGGGTCACCAGCCTGTATTCTCATCAGCATGTTCTCCTTCAATTTACTGTGTCAGTGGTTAAGGAAAAATAATAACATAGGGAAAAGGGGGCAATTAAAAAAAGACTAAACATAAAAACTGTTCTGTTGTGACCAAAGAAAATCAATGCTAAAAACAAATAAAACACAATAAAACAAATAAAACACAATAAAACGGGTGCGGGGCAGTGGTCCACCAATAAGCTATTATTCAATATCACAAACTGCGGCTTAATTATGAAACATGTGTAGGCAAAGGAGCTATCATGGCTAAATAATTACAGCCACATAGGTAAATCTTCAAGCTTAATCTGTGCACTGGCCTTTGGTCTGTCGATGGGTGACCATTCACCACAGTATTATCTGTGCCTCAAAAAGCATATAAAGTAATATGACAACCAGATACGCAACATATTTTTACGATAAATTATGTTTTATGTCTGTTTTCGCAAACTTTGACCTTACTAAACAGTAGCGCCACTAGTGGCCAAAAAAATCCATAGTCCGCATTGATATTTCGCTAATAAAAGGATACTATCTAGTCAACAGCTCAGCCTTCTCGTCTGGTGTCAGCACAATGTGTTCGGGCACCAGCTCATGTTCAGTAATGTTGATCAGCAGTTCTGACTCCAGGAATTGTTCGAGAATGTACTTTGGAGCCATGTCTACTAAAGACTGCTTCGCTGATGGTGTCATGCCTGAAAGAGAGAAAGAAGTTAAATTGACATACAATATGTTGAAAATTATCCCACAAAATCGTAATGCCAGGGTTAAAGGTATCATCATCAGGTGACACACGCAACAGACTCTGGCTGTATGGTTGATGGTCAACAGCTGTTTTTTGAGTGAACACTGGCTGGCTGATTTTATTTATTTGGCTCAGTGTCTTTCCAAAGAAAAGATTAATAAAAAAGACAAACACAAGCCAAAATGAATGTAACACATGAGTGTTGAAGTAGAGGGCATTTGGACATCTTTAAGAGATGGACTACAGGAAATTCAGTAGGCATGTTACCACAAAAAAGATAAACTTCATCTGTTGAACACTTGTTTAAAAGAACATATCAATGTCCAAACAAAATTTCTCATTTATATAAGGGTTTTTTTTTGCAGTTACACTTTTGCACTTTTTTTATACACCCATTCAACAGTTGTTTATTTTTTTGTGGTAAGGCAGTAGATGTTCAATGCCCCTGATCATATAGGGCAAAGTTTCAAAATGTATGCCATATTATTTTCAAAAAATATATGAGGTACCTGCTTGTACAACAACAATAGCTCTATGAATATTTTCTTCTTGCATCCTAGTACAATATGTTTTGATAGTCTTAATGCCAATCTTGGGTTCATCAGGGAAGAAGACGAACATCTGATCTGTGGGGTCATCATTGTGAGCTACTAGAACAATTAAATCACTCCTAGCTGGTCGCTTCTCACTGAAACAATTTTACATTTATGTTTACAATACAATTTTACAATAATAAATTGAGCACATGAGCCTCAAAATAAAGCTTAACAATAATGTAAACCTTTTTGCATTATGTCATGACATGGCCATAAATAAAAAATATTTTTCATTTACACTATGCCTTTCAAAAACGTAACTATGGTACAAAAGTAAATAATGTCAAAAACATCTGGAATCCATATTTTTCAAATAGCAAAATTGAATGCAAGAACTTTATTGTGTTCAACTAGAACTATTAAAAATTTCAATTGTTGAGAATATGCAAAATTAAATCAGAAATATGGAGGTTCTAGATGAGAAAATAAGGAAATCTTTAATGAATAGGACAGTGTCAGAGACAACTAAACTACACATTGGTAAGCTCTTTTTGTTAAGTTCATAATATTGTTGCTTTAGTTGCTTGATAACCAAAAATATTACGGCTACATGTAAATTATTAAATATTGAATTAGAAATGTTATTACCTGGGTTTATCACCAAACTGCTCTTTGAACTGTTCCAACGTCTGATCCAATTCATCCTGCGTAACTAAGTATCCACGATCATGGCATAACTGTAACAGAAAATTTAATAAATTCAGATTATCAGATGCTCAGTTCAAATCCTCTTTACATCTTAGTTCTAAATGTCCTATTATGATTATATTTATTCAGTACTATGTTGAATATTATTTAGAATTTAGAAGTTTTATTCACAAGTTCTGTAACTTTACACACATAACATAACCTCACATACCTGCATAACTGTTTTCCGTATACGCCAAAGTTTATAAGTCTCCGCATCGTCATCCATGGTAGTAAGTTAGGTATTTAAGATCCTAATGAGAAATTGTACTGTGGTAATGATAAAGTATTTTCTGAACTTAAAGATAAAGTTTGGTAGTAAATAAACATGAAGCAACTTGAGCAAATTTCGACCACAGAGAACAGAGCTAGTGTCGACACTAGAGAGGTGGTGTATCACAATAGCACATAAACGTCATCGATAGAAAAGAATCCGAAAGAACTCGACTAATTTTATCAGATTCTGTTTATTTTTAACCGACTTAAAAAAAGTAGGTTGCTCACACTGGCCTACTTATCTATTGTTTTTTTTATGCAATGCCTTCGACGCAAATCATAAAAAAATGTTTTTACGTGAATTGTTTTGTTTCTTGATAGGTATTATCTTAAAGAACACATAAGGCGAAAAGCATCTGGATGATTTTTATCTCCAACCAACCATTTGTCATAAAAACGATTTCGAAGGGATTTTATTGTAAAGGCGTCAGGGACTTAGTTTTTCTCAAATCGTTGGTTTCGGCATTCTTTAATAATAACACCTAAAAAAAAGGATCTGAGGCGATTTTTCCTTACGACCAACCGATTGTTGTAAAATCGACAAATTTGGACCATCCCGACTCGGAGAAGTTAAGTTAGAAGAGGATGACGAGGTCTGGAAGAGCCCGCCATCCCCTTCGTGGTTATTTTTTCTTAAACCACCCAGAAATAGGCGCCCTGCAGGTGACGGTTTCCGACATGATTATGAACTCCTAAACCGCTTAAGACCCTTGTCCTAGTTCTTGACCCAAAGTCATTTGACCTTGACCTGAAGAACCCCATGAACGTTGGTACCTGTTAATGCTCCTGAGAATCACGATCTTGGTTTTTGAAATTTTAATCTTGATCTCAAGGCCAGGGTCAGTGACGTTAACGTTATTTGTTGACGTCACTGACCTTGTCAGCTATTCTCCTGAAGTTAATTATTTTGACCTTGACTTCAAGATCAATGCCCATGAGGTCAAGCTTAGCGAGAATCGCAGAGTTCGAGTTTCAGAATGTTGACCTTGACCTCTAAGTAAATGAACTTGAGTTCAAGGTCATTGAACTAGTCCTTGAGATGTACCATGGCCATAGAACACCTAATAGTATACTACGTACCCATGGCTCAGGCCTTGCCCACGCCCGTACGTTGTGTGTTTCAAGTTGATTTGAGTTCTTAAAAACTGAATTCGAGTTGTTTGTATTACGGTTTGATTTGATTTACTGAAGTCAAATAACTCGACTCGAAAATCACAAATTAAATATCGACTACAATTAATGAATGTGTCTATGGTTTAATTGAATATCTGTGGATTTCGAATTTGTGGATTTTCCTTGAAGTTTCTCTTCAGTATTGAAATTTTAACTTTTTGTTGAAATATACCTTGATAACAACACAAAGTAAAGAAAATGGCTGGAATAAAGGGTACGTTATAGTAATTAAGACAAATAGTACACGGTTTTTGAGGAAACTCCCATGTAAAACAATGTCACCACTGTAGGAGTAGGTAGAATGACTCATGTTATTTACAAATATTTTCTGTTAATTTTATCATTTCAGCTGTCTAATTTCAGCATTATTCTTTTTCATGTACTTTTCTGCACTACGATGGACCAGGGTAAGTTTTGGTTCAAGTTGACTAATTCTCTATCATAGCAAACCAGTGCTTTCTAAAAAATCTATTTTGTAATGTTATTTTTGTTTTCATTCATGTACGGTTGTTGACCTGTTTTTAGAGTACCTAGCAGTTTTATCAGTTTAGGATATTAAAACTCTTTTGTATGCAGTGTTAACTAATTGCAACAAAGGAGTAGGTACATGTTTGTGGTCACTCTGTTTTTGAATCACTATTTCTAGTTGGATGATGATAGATCTGGAAATAAACATGGTGACTCGAAATATATTTCCAATGAACTAACTTTGCTAATCTCGTCATCTACCAATCTAAAGTTATTACTATAATCTGAGGTAAAGTCTGGCTTTTGAGGCCAACTAGATAATTCTTAACATTTTGATGTCATCCTTACAAAATTTCAGAATGCTATGTTGATACATTAGAAGCAAGTAATTTTGTTAGTTTTCTTTTAACTTTTACAACAAAATATGAAAATTGATGTTTTGCTTTTCAGTCTGGTGTCGCTGGCGTTTGCTGGTTCCATTGGAATGACCTTTGTTATTCTTGCCTGTGCCTTACCACAATATAAGTAAGTAACTATCTTATTTACTGATTTAATGTTTTTCTTTATCAACTGCTGAATGAAAAATCTTCATTAAGTGATCTTTTATATTTATATTGACAAACATTCAACTGAAATGTGATAAACAATTTTACTTCTTGAAGAAAATATTGCTTCTTGTTAATTGGCAAATGATTTATTTATTTTTACATGTAGATTTTGGCTTTAAATTATTTGTCTAACATAAACTGTAATCTACTGTTAATCTGAGTTAGTAGCCGAGTTATAAGGAAGGATATTGAGACCTATTGTTTCCTTTTATTGCACCAAAGACTAAGTAGTACTTAGAAAACAAATAGGTGGCAGCAAAATACTGGTAGACCAACAGGCCAGTCTAGTCAAGTAGTACTTAGAAAACAAATAGGTGGCAGCAAAATACTGGTGGCACTTCTATTTGTGTTGTTGGTAGGTTTGCATGTGCTTATAAATTCAAATTGTATAGTCAATGTATTGAGGAAGGTTATAGGATATTAAACATGCTACAAACAATAGCAGCTGATTAGCGGGGTGAAACCACGGGGTATAGCTAGGAGTCTATACAGGGCTGGTGAGGCAAGTGAAGTGGCCTTACACACCAACAATACTACAAAAGCTAGTGATTGTATAATAAAAGTAGGTGATGTTACAGCAACAACAAAATACTGATAGGCTATTCATCATGATAATATTTTACATGCCTAGACATCTTATCAGTGTTGATTATTAATGTCATTCACACAGCCCACCACAGTGTGCGGCCCACTAACAATGAGATAAATCTCATTCATTATTCACTTTGACAAATCGGAGTTCATTTAAATATATATAATGCAGTGCCTGTATTTTTGACATTTTCACCACTTTTTTTTCTTATTTATACTTGAAACTCATAACTTTGTGTCTGAGAAACAAGTTGTTAAAGTCTGGGTTTACAGCAATTTAGAGACTTAACCACTTCCCTGTCCGATGAGTCACATGTGACTCACGACCATTGTTTATCTATTGTGTCTGCTGCGCGGACAGTGAAAGTGTTAAAATAATTAGTATTATTCTGCCCCTAATATTTCTTTTGCCAGGCTACAAACTCTTCCTGTATTTGACATACGTATAGATACATTAGCAGCATTCTTTTTTATCTTTATTTTAATGAGAGGGGTCAGGAGCCTTACCACTAGCTCTTAACTCGATCCAGTTTAGGCTGTGAGAAAGAGACAGAGGTATACAAGTCGTCTAGCGCCATCTCTTTCCCACAGCCTAAAGACTCACGCTTTAAGAGTTCATTGTAGGCAACCTGGTCGCTAAATGACAATGTCAGGTCCATAACAGAAAACTTATTATAAATTTAAAACTTAACAATGGTTTATTTAAAATTATGTTTGTGAGTCACTTGCTTGATTACTATTATTAACGTGTGAATTCAACAGCTACACGTTAAGTTCTGTTTGATTAACTTGTTAGTCATCTCAGCATAATCATCTTAATAATGATGATGTTGTTGGATTACATCTCACAGAGTTTGGCGGAGGGGTCCACCACTACCTCTAATGATGTACCATCCGTATTACTAATACCAACATGATTAAAGAATATGGGCTGATTCCAGAATAGTCCAAAGGACTATGAACTAGCATATTATCCTAAATAATAATGGCAGTTTACCAAACCTCACTGTGTGGATGCGTTGGATTACAATTTACTTTCTCTCATAGAGAGGAATATCTGCATCCCAGCAGTGTTCCCACTGCACACACCCACACTACAGGCTTATTACGCTTTTGTTGGGGTTGGTTTCCAGTTTACTAAATGCAGACAAATACTGGTATTTGACATGGACTGTTTATCTGATCTCCACAATGATCAAACCTGTTAATACTGCACAATGCAATAGTCCTTGGTAAGACTGGTTGGCACACTGTCAAACTTGTAACAACTGTCAAACATCTACAGATGTCTGCCAGGATAGTTTCTGAGCAAGGAAGAAACTCAATATGTAATAGATATATGGTCGCCATCCACTGACCAACCCAAACGCCACTTTACTTTAAAAACTGTATGTGCAGTTAATATCAAATCCTATAGGTCTGGAAGGAAGAAACTTTCATCTTATTTAGAATTCAAATCCTTTTTAGATCCACACTCCACTTCACTTCCGAAATTTTTTTTTTACTTCAAGTGGGATTTGAATTCCATTACTTCAGACGCTCAGATCATTTGGCCAAATGATCTGACTGGTACTGATTCATTTCCAGAGTTGTTTTTTGATTCTGTTTTAATACTTCCTCTTTGTTGCCAGACTATGGTGGCCATTTTTCGTGGTCCTGTTCTACATCCTGAGCCCGATCCCAACGATGATCGCTCGTCGCCACACTGACAGCACCAGCGGCAACTCTGCATGCATGGAGACCGCCATATTCATCACCATGGGCTTCCTCGTCAGCTCGTTTGCATTGCCTATCGTGCTAGCTCGCGCTGGAACGGTATGTATTAGAAAATTTTCTGATATTTTGTGTATATTAAAACCACCCCGCCAAATAATTATTAGCACCCCACCCTGACTTCGCAGGGAAATAGCATTTATTTTATGCCTTCATAAAGATATTTTTAAAGAAATGAAAAATTCTGTTGCGAGCAGGGTTCGATCCTGCGTCTTCTGGATAGGTACTCCAGACGCCTTAACCACTAGGCCATCGCAACCACTACTCACAACGCTGAATTTCTCGTTCCCTTGTTTTTCTAACGCTGTTTTTCTTTGCGAAGACGCGACGCAGGCGTTATTGCGTTTAAAAATATAACTTTATGCCTTCATTTTTTGTCGTGGCGTTCCATCTATAGACGACGAATATCCCAACATCTATCTATTGTTTTCTTTTGTACCAGTTTCGACGAAAAATTGGGCGTTTTCGACGAAACCAGGCGGCTTTTTTTTACATAATTTCAAGTAATTGATTGACCAGGAGAGACGTAGCACATCGACACAACATTGATAATGACGATTTTGTTACGAACCCGACGATACGCTGGTCAACTAATCGCTCGTTCGTAAAAATTACCTTTATTATTAGAATCGCGGATTCGTCGCGATTCTCTGGCTCGTGGAGACGACCCTTCGCCACCGCCACCACCACCGCTCATTTTGCGTAATATGTGCGCCTTTCTATCCGAATATAGTACCTATTGTATCCCTGATGATTATTCTTTATTTATCATTTGCAGATTCTTTGGGGCGCCTGTTACTTAACACTGGCCGGGAACGTCATAGTATACCTCACCATTCTCGGCTTCTTCACCATCTTTGACATGGACGACTCCGACTACACGATGTGGTGAGAAATCTAAATGTTGTTACAACATGAATGGACGATCTTAGACAAATATTGTATCGTAAGACAATGTTGTGGTTTTGTTTATGATTAAGTCTGATAATGATACTGATAGTGTAACATTGAAGGTGGTCTATGAAAATGATGTTAACAACATTTTTTCTTTAAAATTTATGAATAGAGACGTTAAAGAACATCTGTTACTATGTTGTCCAGTATTTGGAGTAGTTTAATGTGCTCATAGAAATATTTAAAATTGTCATCTGAACGGTTTTATTGTGATAGCTTGTAACTGCAATGTTTGTTTTAATTTAATGATAATTTTATCTAATTGTTTGCAGTTTGTTGTTTGTTCATAACAGCATAACATTGTGATATTGATTGACGTATACAATGCAGCATAAATATACTACTTAAACTTAATTGACAATGTAACTATTTGTTTATAATATAGGTATACACATATTTCGTGAAGGCGGCCAGTCAACCATCTCTTTTTTATTAGTAGTTGCAGTTACAAACTATCATAAATTCGAGTACTGATATTATAATATTATTATACTTTTATTCCCTAAATCCCTAATAAATCAACATAATTTATGTGAATTTTATAATATAACGTATGTTACTCACGTATTTAACAAACAATATTCTATTTGTTACTATTTAAACTTGGATTAAGAGAAATTTTAGTGTAAGATATAATTGGAGATATTTTTTTATCATCAACTGAAATTCAGAACAATTTTCAATAATATAATGGACATTTAAATGAGCTTTTATTATGAATATTAAAATCTCATAGGCTTGTTGGCTATGCATACCATTGTCATTTAGAATTATCAGTTGGAGGCTGAGGATGATTCGCTTATTATAATTATTATGAAGTGTGATACTTTAATATGTTGAGCAGTGGAGTGTGGATCTAAAATGTTTGCTTTTTAATTGATAGAGAACGAGCAGCACCTGGATCTGGACACAACCTTCGCCTTGCCGAGTTTAAGTATGTATTTAAGAATGATAGATTGCATGTTATTATAATGGTTGCTAAAAAAACAGTTTGAAAAGTAACTAACTCTTGAGGCAAATGGTTGTGTGCCACTGATTGGTGTGGTATAAACTTTCTTTCCTTCTTTATGTGTGCAGTCAAGTCACAGATATTTTTCCTCTCTCATCACTGTCAAAGTCAGAATGTAGTTACTTAAAGTTGAAAAAAAATTGCTGCCACTGAACACAGTGATCTTTTTTCTTTACGGTGGCTGATGTCAGAGGCAAAAAACCTGTGTAGACTGTAGGTGACTAACACATTGTAAAGCCGTCATAATGTAATGTAGTACGACAATCAAAATATTCGAGGCAAACTTATATTTTTTGTGCTGCTACATTCAATGGCTGAATAAAAAAAATGTAATGTATTATGCAATGCACTTAAAGTTTTGCTAACTTAGTCATTTCTATTCGATGTAACAATGTAATGTACCTACAATAACATCTATCTCAAAATCATTCCACAGTGGCTCCATAAAATAACATTTGAATAAATACAGGAACCCTTTTGGTGCAGAAAAATGTTTGAAGAATAAATTGGTTGAGGTAATTTTAGTCAGTAAAATTGTAAACTATTTGGACAGAAAATTAATATCTTGTAAGGAAGGACACGCATGTTCGAGTCAGCATGATTTGGCACAGCCAGTGTAAATATAATTTGAATGAATTATATTTCCGAAAAAACCGCTCGGCTAAACCAGAAGGCCGGGCCGACCCGAACCTACCCAACTCTGCGATGGTTTGAGCTGAGTGGAGCCTATAGAATTTTGTAAGTACAATCCTATGACTTTGCGTAGTTATCAAAATTACTGTTGTGTTATTCTTCTACATTAATTTTGGGTTGTGGCTGTCAAAGGTTAAATAATAGGAAAGGACCAATAGTTTTAGGGCGGCTTTCACCAAAAGTTAAACATTTTTAAAATTTTATTTAGTGTCAATTTAGTGTCAAATTCAATAGAATTTTGACACTAAATAAAATTTTAAACATGTTTAACTTTTCGTAAAAGTCGCCCTTAATCAGGTCAGTTTTGAAATTAAATGTTCTGTTGTACCGCATGTGCCGACTCGAACAAGTTACATGTATCTCCTCCAAAACATAGAAGTACCAAGCTATTGAATTGTCTTCGAAAATATAACATTATGTTACGATTACATTCCTGTAATGTAAATTGTGTAAATATAGCATTAGTATCAGGTCACAATAAATATCAGCTGCTTTATAATATATTGTTGTTTTATTACTTGCACGCCTATTAATAGTACCTTATAAATTATTATTTATTCAATTAGGCACTTGATACATATGTGGAAACGGGGTGTTTCCACATATACCTAGTAAGTTATAGATGAAACAAGCCGGGGGCACGGGACTAGCCTGCGGACATTATGAAGTCGCCCACCATTTTTCGCGTTTTTTTAGCGTAGGTACGTGTGATGAAAGGAGGGTTGTGCCGAAATTAACGGGACAGTGGTACCTTACCCAGAGTAAAAAAGTTTGTTACTGAACATCAACCTTGTGAAGCTTCTTGGACTATTACCAAGGGGCCTCCCTCGAGCATCAGAGGCAAGCCCTATTTTTTGCCCAAGAAGAAAAGGGCTAGATCCGGTCCCGCTACGCTACTGAACAAATGTGATGATGATAAAACCTTCTAATAATGTTTGGCCCGTTCACCTACTTCTCTACGAACGCCCCAGCTTCTGAGTAACGCTGGTGTCAATGCGTTGTGCCCACAGTCGTTGTGATTAGTGGGATAGGGCCATCCCGGCCATTCCCGGCCATCACCAGTGGAGGGACGCAATTACCCAATTTGAGACTCAGTGCTATAACTAGCTTTAACTAGCTAACTTTTTGCGTTTAGTTCTGGTTTGGCGTTGGCACACCCCTATTCTGCACTGCTGAGGTCCCAGCCGTACATAAATCTACCGTTTATTGTTGGTTTGTCTTTTTTTTTCGATCGACTTACACATTGAATTATGTATCTTTAGAACTCCCCCCTAGAGATCACCGTGCATGCTGTGCATGCATGGCATGTTCCAAGGTGGAAGGCCCTCAGACGTTACGGCTAATAAACGGTAGGTACTTAATTTTTTAAACCTATAATTTGAGTGCGAAATATAAACAATATCTGGAACTGAATCCGTAGTAGAAACCGGCAGTATAGGTACAGCTTGGCCAGAATGGACTGAAACGGAACTAATCTTTTTGTGTGTTGACAACATTTAAAATATTTAATTTTGATGTAAACAAAGAACGCAGGTTTGTTGGATTTATTATTGTGCCATAAAAGAAACGTAATAAGTGAAAAATAATAAAATAAAATCACTCAAATTGCTGGTAGCGAGAGCACAGTGGCGTCATCCGGTTTTCTACTGTTTTTTGCCAAGCTGTACGATCCAATTTTTCTGAAAAGTTTCTCGTCTCATGCACTGAAAAATCTTCAATGGGCACTTTATTTTTTGAACTATCATTGTTGAAATAATAAATGTGTTTTAAAATATGTATAATTAATTAATTATTATTTACAAAAATATTCTGTTAATTTTAATAATTTTTTTTATTACGCGAAATGGAACGTAAATTAATCACCATCCGCTAATTTGACATTTCTAACACGTCAAAATTCGTGACCCACGGCGATTGTACCGCACCCACTAAAGTTTTCCTTAAAGTTATTGTAATTTCTTTTAAAACAGTATTTAGCAGAGATAGAATCATGGGTGATCATCTACCAGCATGTGTTATCGATGTCGGAACGGGTTACACAAAGCTGGGCTTTGCCGGCAACAAGGAACCGCAGTTTATCATTCCGTCAGCCATAGCGATAAAAGAAACTGCGAAAGTTGGCGACCAAAGCACTCGACGTATGACTAAGGCCGTGGAAGACCTCGATTTCTTCATCGGCGATGAAGCGTTCGACGCCACCGGATATTCAGTGAAGTATCCAGTACGCCACGGTCTTGTTGAAGACTGGGATCTAATGGAACGTTACATTGAACAGTGCATCTTCAAATACTTGAGGGCGGAGCCCGAAGATCATCATTTCTTGCTCACTGAGCCTCCACTAAACACGCCAGAGAACAGGGAGTACCTAGCTGAGATTATGTTTGAGTCATTCAATGTGCCTGGTTTGTACATTGCTGTTCAAGCCGTGTTGGCCCTCGCGGCGTCATGGAAGTCTCGCACGTCTGCTGAACGTACATTCACAGGCATTGTCGTAGACAGTGGAGATGGGGTCACCCACATTGTGCCTGTAGCTGAAGGATATGTCATTGGTTCATGTATCAAACATATACCCATTGCTGGTAGAAATATTACCTCATTTATTCAATCTCTACTTCGGGAACGTGAAGTAGGTATCCCACCGGAACAAAGTTTGGAGACTGCAAAGGCTATCAAGGAGAGGTACAGTTATATTTGTCCAGACATTGCGAAGGAGTTTGCTAAATATGATGCAGATCCTGGTAAATGGATGAAGAACTACACGGGTATAAATGCTATCACCAAAAACCCATTTTCTGTAGATGTTGGTTATGAGAGATTTTTGGGACCCGAGATATTCTTCCACCCTGAGTTTTCCAACGCTGACTTCACTGTACCTCTGAATGAGATGGTGGACGAAGTCATTCAGTCATGCCCCATTGATGTGAGGAGAGGTTTATATGGCAATATTGTGTTGTCTGGTGGATCAACAATGTTCCGTGACTTTGGCAGGAGACTGCAGCGTGATATAAAAAGGACAGTTGATGCGAGATTGAAGCATTCTACAACTCTGTCAGAGGGACGCATCACACCTAAACCTGTTGATGTGCAAGTTATCTCACACAACATGCAGCGGTATGCTGTTTGGTTTGGGGGCAGTATGTTGGGCTCAACCCCTGAATTCTACCAAGTGTGTCACACGAAGCAGGCATACATGGAGTATGGCCCCAGCATTTGCAGACACAACCCAGTGTTTGGCACCATGACATAAATGTTTATTGTAATTCATTGCCAGTATTCAGTCAATAATAATGTTGACTATTTTTAAGCAATTATGAATTTATAATTTTAAGATTTATTTTACTTAAAAGAGACTTACTAAGTATGCCTATTTTATAAGTGTAACTAAATATAGCTACATGAAATATTGGAGCATGAGATTGTATGAAAACATTTAATTCCAACAATATGTTTATGATTATATTTAAATATTCAATTCATGTTAAATCTAATTTCTTAGCTGGATTTTTATTAAAAGGCATTTAATATTGCATTCCAGCTTTTTACCAAATATAGAGTCTTGATATAATGTTGATTTTATTTATTTGAAATCAATCCCCTTGTGCATAATATTTTTGTGTTAATAAACTCAATAGTTTTTCGGACCCTAGCTAGACTTGAAAATAAGGGCAAATGATAATTTCATTTCATCTATGGGTGTGATTCATGTCGTAATATTCATGATAATACATTTTTTTTTATCTTGAAACTACAAGATTAGTCATTTCATGCCAGTAGTTTGTAGCCATCATAACAGATGGCGCGTTTTTCAGAAATGAATTTACTGATGAATGGCCAATCCTGTTTGTGATGGGCGCGGTGTGATGAAATGATGGAGAAAACACACAATTTATTAAGTAGGTAATTATAAAATCAAATAATTACATGAATAATTATATTATATTCATCGTAAACAGAATAATAATAGTTTGAGTTGGTCACGCACGGCACGGCCGCCTAACTACACGGTCGGGCGGTCTGTTTGCGGTTTGCTGCGGAATGCGACATATTTTAAAAGATCGTTTCATATACTTACTTAAAAAAAAGTAACAACAGAATTGAGAACCTCTGCATCCGTGAATGCCGTGAATGCTGTGCAGCAGTCGATCGATCAGCCCCGCCGCCAAGCATGCTGTCATCGTCATAAAACGTCCGTAATTTCTCTAACACTAAGTACCTACCTACTTACAATCCGTCCCCGTTCAATCATTCACTCCAGGTCCCAATCCCATTATGTATGTTCGCAAGTTCGCACAGACTATCACTTTTTTTTTAACGTGGTAAATACCTAATCTTGCTGAGCGGAAAGAACTGTCAGACTCGTACTTACTAAAATCCACGGTGTCCTTTTAATAGCCCTTTGCGTTCCAGGGTTTCGTGTTCAGACAGCCCAGCGACCAGTACCCTTAGCACGAATTTTCACTTTTACTTTACAGCATTTTTCCAGTATTTACTGCGTTTTTGTATGAAAAAATGGGACAGCGCCTCTGGTGTGCGAAGCAATAACTAATGTTATCTAAAAAACTAAATTAATAACTAAAAGTTGCTGAATTTTATGTAGATAGGTAAGTACTTTTTCGAAATATCTTAGTGAATGAAAAAGTACCAATTTATAATAATAATATTATTCTACACCTATCACACAACGCCATCTAGTCCCAAGCTAAGCAGAGCATGTGTTATGGGTACAGACAACTGATATATCATACTTACTTATACATTTCTAAATACATACACATTATAGATAAATGATACTCAGACACAGAAAATGATCGTGCTCATCACACAAACATTTGTCGGTGGAAACCGAACCCACGACCTCGGGCATAACAGTCTGGGTCAGTCACTAACCGCTAGTCCAACAGGCCAGTCCTATATTAGGTAGAATAGAAAACTAGGTAACTAGGTACCTAGTTCTCTATTCTGTGACTCTTACTTACATAATTTACTTCAAAAGATCCGAAATCCATTCACAGAATTCTCCCTGGTAGGTAGGTATTCACTTTGTATCATCTATTATACCTACGTTTTGTGAAAGCGCTCTGAATGACGAGTGTGCTGTGTTGCTCTTTTCATTAGTGTTCGCTAATTAAATGTAGCAACTGTCTCGTAAGCAGATAACTTTACGACGTGGCAACAGGAAGGGTTGTCATTACAACTTACTTGTCGCTTAGGTATTACATATCTTACTTTATTTCCGTAATTTGGTTACAACATTTTTAATCAAAAACGTGGAGATAGCTTTAAGATCTTAGAGAACGTATCGTACTAGAAGTATTATGACAATAAATGTATGGAAAAGCGCCTAGTGTAGGAACTATAGTGTGTATTTTTATCTTTGCAATTAACTCCTATTTACCTGTTTGTGATTACGTCACAAAAACGTGAAAAAATGGCTCTTGTTTTGATATCATTCAGTTGTTCAAGGTATATTAACTATTTCTTCAAAAACCTAATTTGATCTGTTTACCCACTGATCATGTTTCATGGGTTCTACTTATTCACATCAACAGACTTATAGGTTTACAATGCATCCACTAGAACCTACTACGCTACTACTAACCTAGACGCGTAGGTACTTAATAAGAGTTCTTTTTCATAATATACTACCTGTTAACCGCGGCTTTACCCCCGCTGCTCAGTTCCTTTTGGTCGTATCGTGATGTTATATAGACTACAGCCTTCCTCGATAAATTGACTATCCAACACAAAAATACTTTATCAAATCGAACGAGTAGTTCCCGAGATTAGCCCAATCAAACTTCAATTTTATAAATATTAGTAATCAGTATAAAAGTATGGATCTTTACTTACTCCTAATTAGCAACTCCTTGCTCTACCAGCCCTGAGCCTCCACCAGGTGGTACGCAGACTGCAACTAGTTTTTACAAAGCAGTCGCACTAATTAGTCTGGTACCGCCAACACACTCGTACGTAGCAGAGGTGTACGACAGCCACAAAAGATCCAATTTCCGAACGAATCCTTGCCAATTCTACGCCTCGTTGACAGGCAGAGATTAGTTACTAGTTTGCAATTACACTGGAATCTAGAGAGGTGCATAATTAGGTACATTGCAACCTTTCCATAATATATCTACCTGAGTACCAATCCTAATTAGGTACCTAGATCCGACAGGCAGTCGCTCCATGTAAAAACTGATATCCAGCTAGGTGACTGGAAGCCGACCCCAATATAGTTGGGAAAAAGCTAGGCAGATTATGATGATGAGGCAATATATGGTATCTAGAAACGTTAGACATGTGAAGGCGTTTAGTACTACTATAAGTATATATGTAAAGGTAAGGAATTCCTTCGGTGATTGCTGATGGCAGAAAATCAGTATTGCAGATAGACCAACGTCGAAAATTAGTTAGATTGTGGTCCAAAAACATTCGCTCCATCAGCTGTCACACAGAAAAGGTGCATGTAAGTTAGATTTCGGAGGTAAGTATTAACAATTTACACCTTTTCTATGTGAGAGCTGATGGAGCGATTGTTTTGATATTTTTTTTATATTTAAAATTACACTTGCTATTGTTGCACTTGCAATTCATATTTTGATAAAGTTACAACGAGTCACGGGCCTGCAAATTGCAAAAAAGTAAGAAAATTTGAATTTCGCGGGCTGGTTGGAGCATTCACCATACACTTGAGATCGGTCCTGAGAGTCCCGAGTTATTTCACATCTCTGCCACATCGTGCGCTGCGATTGATTTGGTAGTCCCCACTATCGAGTTTGTACATAGCGAATTAGGTACCTAATGCTTTTTAGTGATATTGCCTCGGTCTAGATTAAACTTTATAAAGATTTTACTTTCTTGAGAATTAATACGTAGTATTAATTCTCAAGAAAGTAGAGAAAAAAATTAGAAGAAAGAAATTAGTATTAGTACGTACATCGTTAAAAAAATATCTAAGTACTTTGGTACAAAGATAAACTTTATCCACTAACTAGTTAGTCGACGTCGTTCCTTCAAGACGGATGAGGTCTTGATTAACACTACAAGATTTCTTTTACACTGCAGCTCTGATTAACTATCCCTGTGTTGTTACATTTTTGTGTAACATTTAATTAAACTAAAATATTTAAAACTAGCTGACCCGTGCCCACTTCGCTGGGCGGAAAAATATAGATACATGATATCTTCATAATTTATAGCTTATAGCACTCATGAATAATGTAGCTTTCTACCAGTGAAACAATTTTTAAAATCGGATCATTACTTCCGGAGATTACCCCCTAGATACAAACTTATAACAAATTTTACCTCTTCATAATAATAATTAACTTGTATAGTAAAGATAAATCCTGTTTCAATTACCTATCAAGTAATGTTGTCAAACCTTTTCCAATAACATCGGTTGGGTATTATTTAACTTTGACGTGACAAGGGTAGCACAAAGGTTACAAGTGCTTTTTTTTCGAAAGTATGTAGGACTGCAAATCTCTTGCAGATATGCCTCAATTTTTATTTAAAGCATCGAGGCACATTTCAGAAGTTACTGATAGCTGATGGGTCATTCCACAGCTGGACAAAGCTATCACCCCATGACTTTCAGCTCTTTCGATCCCGTGCAATTATAGCTCCGTATCGTTCCTTGGTAGCAGATTATTTACCAATGGCATAATTGGCAGTGCCTTACTGCACAGCCAGGCTTTCTAAGAGGTATGTACTCGAGAAATTCCAAGCAAAGCAAGAAAATTAAGCTATAATACATCCCTTAGGCGCGGGCCACATAGAAAAGACGTAAAGACGCAGACGGGGCGGAGACAGTCTCTTCGGCGTCTCTTTCATACAAAATGTATATAAGCGTCGTGACGTAAAACAAACAGAAGATACGGGGCGCGATAGCGACTCTCGTACATTTACGCACGTCCGCGACGTGTCCTCGTCTTACGTCTTTTCTGTGTGTCCCGCGCCTCAGTGTAGAGTGGAACGCCTGCTTTGCTTGGCTCTGACACGCTCCTGCGTGTCTAGATTCTAGCTAGCCAAGTCGAAGCTACACCTTTAATCGGCTCTCAACAAAATCATTTTAACATTGAAGCACCAAATGAGTCTCCTCCAGACTACGTTCCAGGGCCGTGGTGTCCTTTTAAGGCAGCCCTGCGACCCACAAGAATCACATAAAGTCTCATAAGTAGCCATGGCAATAACATATCTCTACTTACATAAATATGACCCAATTAACGTTTTCTATTTGTGTCATAAGAGCCAAACTTTCCATTTGACCTCAAATGTCACGAGGTTAGTTTACGACTTAGCTAAAGTACACATAGGTATGTAATAGTTATCTCAAAAGCGTGGGCAAAGAAAATTATACTTTCTTTACAAGTATATTAAGACCAAATATTGCGATGATAGGCTTCACCAGAGCCTCGCTACCACTATCTTCTTGTGTCCTACGTCAAAACAGTTTTTACTGTGGTCCGTCGATGTGCAGGAGTTTCAGTTTCTTTTGGGTGCGCACGCTCCATTTTAGGCTTCAATGTAATTTGGGCTGCTCAATCCAACCCAGTTCTAAAGAGGCTCTCCAAGAGGCTTGGAGCGAACCCATTTTAAATGACAAAACACGCATTTTAGAATCGCGCTTATTATCATTGAGGCACAACTCAAAAGGCCAAAGGGGTCGTAACATATCTGTACACGTGCGGAAATGACCATCATTACCTCAATCTTACTATGTCTTTTCACTAACAATTCATAAAAAAACCAGCCGTTGTATTTAAACACTAGTCTAAGTACCGAAAGATGCAAATTCAACTGCCCACTTTCGCTGAAAATGGATATTACTGTCCTAAAAGTAATTAGTAGGTCTAAGTAAGTATCGAAACAGGCACTCAACAGAACAATAAACCGACAAAGACCCGTAATCTGAATCAGGTTGCCATTAACTGAACAATATCTATAACATTTAATGACCAATAATAATCTTGTTTGTTTCACCCCCTATCTATAGTGCTGTCATAAAAATGTGGTAGTTCCTAAAAGGGGTCTGGGGTTATCACGGCCCATGGGGGTCGTAAACCGCTGGGATCATGAAGATGGGTAGCTAGTTACACCTGTGAACTAATGTTATCCTTATTTATGTTGACCCGTGTAAAGTGGATTAGCATTAGTCATTTTAAAGCGATAGTTTTAGTTGGGTCGAAAAGGGTACCTGCCTTAATCTGAATATAGGAATTTATGGCTCCTGATAAAGAATGCTTAATTATTTCAGCCTTAATCCAGTTATTGATTATAGGCTTAATATCTACCAACCGAGTCTTTACGAACCGTTATATAGTCTGTCCCTTTTCAGGGCATTTAGAATAATTTTGATTACGTTGTGATTTGGAGTAACCTCGTTCATTGAAAACGAAATAAAGCTTATAACACAAAACAAAACTAAATCTCCCACCACAATTAAAATCTCCCATAACAAAAAAGGAAAAAAGAATAACTTTATGTATAAGTAACAAAAGTATAAAATACATTTTGTATCGTGGTAGTTCCTTTGTAAACTATGTCGGATTGTCGGCCAGTAGTTCAAGCAAGTAAATAAAACTGTTGGATTCTGAACTACACAAAGTTGAAGCCGGGAAGGCTGTGGGTAATAGGAAATCTTGCCAACTCTTCAAAGGTTCCGAACAAGTGTAGTTTCCGGATTAGAAACGAGTTTATTAACTTCAATAATGGGCACATAGCTAGCCGACTACCAATTAGAGTTTCCTTATTTACAAATGGCTGCTAGAAACGTCGTTCGATGTATGTATTTATTCATTATGTAACTTACCAATTAGCTAGCATATGGATAAGTTATTACGTATTATCTTGTTTATGTCTAGATATTCTCTTTGGTCGTGGTTTTATTCGCTTTTATGGATTCTTATATTTGTATGATCTACAAGTACCTAGTTGTTTCGGGTCTGGGCGTTTGTGTATGTGAGTTTATAATGTTTGTAAATGCACCCACAGAACAAGAGAATTTCTTCGAAGAATATGTCCACATCGCTATTAACGGGAACAGTACCCAGAACGTTGGCAGCATTGCCACGTTGTATAGCAATATTGATTCTATTATGGATAGATCGCATGCTATGATCTTACAGTACATTATCTACAAAAAACTTGAAGTAATGAATGCAAAAATAAACTGCTGAATCGGAAATTACACATAAGTAATTCGTATGTTAAAGTCAGTGTTAGGTTTTAATTACACGTTTACTATTGCTCTCGAAGGTAGTTTCCTTTCGAAAGTACATTACATTTAAATATTGAGTAATACAAACTAGCGTTTTTGCTCATCTAAGTTCGTTTCAGCTTTCATATTACCCTTTCACCAAGAGTGCCGCAAAACGCTAGAAAGTAGGTACATTTTATATGTGTATAAAGATTGAGTGATACAAACTGGCGTTTTTACTCATCCAAGTTCGTTTCAGCTTTCATATTACCCTTTTACTATGAGTGCCGCATTTTGCAAATTCGAACTGGTGGCACGTGCACTAAAACGCACTTATGCCCAAACACACACTTCTAAAAACGCTTTGTCTACCCGAAAATATGCCACTTTGAAACCGTTTACAACTTTTTTATCATTCAACTTGTCCCGGTTCAAAATAAGGAAAATACAGCAAAAATATAATTACTTCTCTTTCCTGTTTGAGATATAATTAGACGTTTTTACTGAGTAAGATTTTTATAAAATTCCAGTACTTAGTCGTACTTGCACACAGGTACTTGTAAGTTGTAAGCAACTTGGTAAAGTTCCGTTATAAAAGGAGCATTATCTGACTAGCTAAGCTATCCTCTTAAGATTCTACCACGAGTTTGTAGACGAGCTCGCGGTTCGTCGAGTTCGTTCGAGTTCGTCGAGTATCGGAACAGTTCGTTTTAAATAGAAAATTCACTAAAGACCAATCGAAGCTTCAGCGCTGCCGCGGCACTGAGACTTTAGAGAATACAACTGCAGATTGGTGTTGTTTTGGGCAAAGTAAAAAAAAAATCAACTTATTAAACTTTTGCGAGTGTATGATAATTATTCAATAACTCTACAAAATATTCTACGACAGACGGACAGTAGCCAATCAGCAACACCCTGAAGATGATAAGGTAAGTACGTCGTTCTATCTCGTTTCTAGCAATTCCGAACATGAATTTCAATGCGGTTTCTGAAAATCCATTTCCATCAGTTTGATTCCTGCTGGAGTATGTTTGTTGCAGGACTAGGCCAGCATGATTTGTTATAAATATACTCAGAAGTGTGTGGTGATAAAATCATCAAATCAGTCCTCCTACCCTAGAGCAGGACGGAAGGGACTGACAGACTTTCAATGACTAAATTCCATGTTGATCCTACAATAACCCTTTATGTTCCACTGTCACGGTTCGTGATGAGGCTGTCCCGAGACCCCGGCAGGCTTTGACCTTATAAGGGGGGCCCCGTCAGATGCCTATGTTCAGCGGTAGACATCCTATGGCTGAAATTTGCAAGCCTGCAAGGTTCAGAAGTTTGGTCAACATCTACATAGCCTTGCCCTGACCCAGATTGCTGACGGGTCTTTGAGGTGCGTGTCTGAGATACGACGTGCCGTCGACCCGGGCATACGGTCTATGATAGGACAGCGCGTCACCCATTACTTACTCACCGTCCGCAAGCTCGCGCCTACGGTGGCAGGAAATCGCCTCGCAATGTCCGAGGCCGTGGCCGTCTCCCGATCTACTTATGGCTCACTACCAATACTGAGAACTCAATCATATAAAAATAATTATTAATATTCCACAACTATCACACAAGGCCATCTAGTCCCAAGCTAAGCAGAGCTTGTGTTATGGGCACTAGACAACTGAAAAACATACTTATATATTTCTAAATACATACATATTATAGATAAATCACACCCAGACACAGAACAAATGATCGTGCTCATCACACAAACATTTGTCCTGGGTGGGAATCGAACCCACGACCTCCGGCATAGCAGTCAGGGTCACTAACCACTAGACCAACAGGCCAGTCAAAACAGTCAATGTCAACATTGTTACGCAAACATTCCTGGAAGACAAAATGATACCGTATTATTAAGTGGTAGAAATGTCAAGCTTATCCCCAATATTCGGACTTTCCCAATAACTGTAAATTTTCTCAACAGGTACCTAAATCCAATTACAGTTATTGCTCTGCCTGAGAATCGAATTTAGTTCTGATCCAATCAGTGTCCGCGCCGTTGCTTGCTTCCTGACCAATAAATAAACCACAATCTGTTCGCAACGTAAATCTATTTTGCAGTATTTTAATATTGAAACATATTTTTCTAGGAATTGCAGGATAGACATGCTGGGGTATTTGAGTGGAAAAGTGGGTCAAGAAGCGATGAAAATAAATAATATTTAGATATATTATTATTTAACTACGGGAAGAAAAGGGCAAGATCATAATAATTGTTATGTCAGTCTAGACCAGCTACATACCACTAGCTGTTGCAGGCGGCGTTGCTCGCGTGTAACTCAAAAATGCAGATTCAAAGCCTCTCAGTAGTTTTTTTGTGACATTCATAATTCTTTATTGACATACATGTAACATTTAATCTTGTTTGAAGCCTCTGACTCCTAAACTAGGAGTACCTACCTGCATGTCGGGAATCAGCACCCACTCCCATTAACAGAAAGATTAACATACATCCATCCATTCTTTACACTCATCTTTATGTTAGATTTATTGTACGAGTAGCTGCTGCGCTGCGGTTGTAGAGTAACTACAACTTATACAAATTAGACTTGCCAAGAAACTTCAGTCATTGTCGATAGTTAACGTCACTAATTGTTCCGAGAACAGTTCTAGATTAGCGTTCAAATATCATGTAATATTCGTAGTGGTAATTACCACCATAAATATTAAATTCCCTCGTCTTAACACTCTACTGCTGCTTGGCCACAACCTGTTCGAATGCGAATTACGACTGCAGCGAAAATATAGAAAAAAAAGAAGAGAGAGAGAAAGAACACGCCAACTACGCATCATTTTTATGTTACGTAAAAAATTAATGCGTATTATCAACGAGATAAGCATAATCGTTTAAGTATACAACGGTCAAACAAGATAAAAACCGTCAGGCATTCATTAGCCTACCAAAAGCATTAACTGGTATGTTCTGAAAGTCCCAAACATTGCATCCAGTTTTCATACCTCTAAGCCCAGAAGCTAACCAAACGATTACTAATATAATAATTATTAGGGTTTACATTAAAAAAAAACAGAAACTGTCAAGATAACTGTATCGGGATCTAAGAATAACAATTATTAAGCGTAATTCATTGTTACTTGATTCATGTCGTAAGTCGTATCGCCTGAGGTCGCACGGTCGCACAATGTCATGCTACGCCGTACTGTAGGCCCACAGCCTAGCACGAGGGAAGTGGGGGTTACGGCTAATTGCAAAGTGCAACCATTGTTTTCCCATGCCCTCTGCGCCACTGGGAAATCTTCCACCACGAGGTTTTTAATTATTCTGCGAGACGAGGTTTATACGCATAGATTTTATATTTTTTTCTGCAGCCTACTTGTACAATATATGGATTGGCATTTTTTTGCTGCTGCTCCCTAGATACTTACTTATATTATTTAGTGTGAATCTATAATTTGTAGGACATCAGGAGCTATACAGGTCAATCTAAAAGGTAAAGCCGTTCTTGCCGAGCTGGGGTAAGGGTCACCAACTATCATAGCGAGATTCCTTCGCATCTTGGATACCACATGTAAAGCCTTTGGCACCGGCTGTGATATACAACGTGTAACGGCAAAAGCGCAAAACCTCTCGTGGGGTAACTCAGCCCATGTTACTGAACAATTTTTGTACTACGACTTTTGGAAATTCGCAAAAAAAAATGGCTTTTCATACAGATGTGCCCGACCAATTTCTCATTTTGCATGAAAAAGAAAATCTTCTACTATGTATATAAAACAAGTCGGGTTTTCCTTCCTGACGCTATAACTCCAGAACGCACGAACCGATTTCCACGGTTTTGCATTCGTTGGAAAGGTCTCAGGCTCCGTGAGGTTTATAGCAAAGAAAATTCAGGAAAAACGGAGTTCGCCGTGTTTGCTAGTATTACTATAATCGTATAGGTCTTTGACAGTTGTTATTGTTAGTCAGGAGCTAGAAAGTCTTACTAAAGGGTATCGGAGTAATTACCAGTTTACTGAGTTTTGAAGGGTAGAGCAATCACTCCATGCAAAATATTGGTATTCTGCTGCATGCGGCTCAAAGTGGAAGTCAACCCCAACAAAGTGGTTGACAAGTCTGTCAAATCTACGGAAAGCGGATTTATATGAAAAGAACACTCTGCTCGAAAAATGCCATTTGACATAGAAACTAGCACCAAAAAGGCATGAGTGGTGGCGCAGACTGTTAGTAAAGCCAGAAATATGAAGCGCCAATATAAAGTATATTGGTAAGTTAAAAATTGGTTAAAAGTCATAAGCTAGGTATCGAAAAAAATACGGCAATGCTGTTAACAGTTATTGTAAAAGTACGAAGTTCTTTGAATTCGATTATTATTATTTTGTCGACCTTTGGTAGAACTAGCATAATTATCGTATTATACCTACATCTATTGCAAAATTACGAAACCTATTTTTATTAACAAATGACATTTTAACAAATGTTTGGGTCTAAGAGCCAAAGGGAAATAGCCCGCAGCCATCGGATATTTCGCCAGAGAAAATAAACATAATATCCACTCTTTGACCTACGACTGCGTAGCCCGCAGCCATCGGATATTTCGCCAGAGAAAATAAACATAATATCCACTCTTTGACCTACGACTGCGTATAAAAGAATTAATAAAATTCCAATAATGTTGAAACTATATGAAGTTGTGTGTAGGCTTGAGAAAAACTTTACTATGATGGTAGCACTCTATGAAAACATACACAAGACAAAGACAACACAGTTGGCACAGTACCCCATCGATTGGATTGCTGCCCTGCGTATTGGGGGTTCGATTCCCGCATGGAATAATTGTTTGTATGGTGATGATCTAGGAGAAATTCCTAGCGTGGGGCAATGTTTACAAAAAAGAAAAGACAAAATATTTAGATACATATGTATTTTCTATATTTATGTATAGAAAATTTGTGTGAGTTGGTCAATATGGTGTTACTTCAAACTAGGCTCATTAAACATGATAATATAATTTTCATTGCAAAGAAACGAACGAATAAAAAAAATAGAATTTTCAACGGGAATCGAATCTGTTTGTGGGTGTTGAAATTGCTTTGACTTGACTAGGTCTGTTCCTACCTTAGGGAAACTAAAAATATAAATGCAGGAAGCATTTATATTTTTAGTCGTCGCTACCGCCTTTTCACTTGTTACGATTCACAGACGTAGAAAATAGAAACAACATTATACATACCCACCTATAAACTTAGTTTTTATGTCAGACCACTTGCGAAATACAGTATTTAATGACTACTTCAATTATTTGAGTAATCCATTGGAATCTCACTTAGATGTCAGGCAGATTTCTAAAGAAAAGAGCGCTATGATAAAATGACAGCGGCAGCAGTATAAACAGTGCCCACCTAACAGTGACTATCTCACCAGGTATACGTGACCCTGGAACGTAAAGGGCTATTGAAGGATCACTGTGAATTTAGACAGAACAAGTCTGACAATAACTGCGGGACTCATTTGATGATTTTACGACGATAGCAAAGGCAGCCTGTGGTATAAAATTCACACATAAATATATTTAAATATGTAAATAGTACATAAATAACCATGCATATTTATGTAGTACAAAAGCCTTTATCGAAAGTTCATGACGATTCCATAGTCAATAATCACAAAAAATATATTATTATTTAGTCATAGTTACATAGGAGAGATGCAATAATACTTTTGACCATATACTTTTAAAATCTAAATTTCGAAAAATAACATGAAATATGTTACTCTGTTCACACCGAGATACATTTTTGTGATAAAATTTAAACGTAAGAAGTACAATCCTTGTGTTTGGGAGAATATTGTGAAGCAAAGAGTAATCTTAGAGCATGTTGTAATATTACATACGTATATAACCTTACGTGTAATGCAATTTCATTTTGATTTATGACACAGCCTTTGAGTAGGTATGTATTCGTTCTATGTACTGACATTTACATACTCACTCAGGTACTTTATTCATATCTGAATCTAACATGTTTTAGTAGACGAAATTGTACGAATATAATATCTAGTGGGCGCAAGTTATACATATAAATTTGAAATGACTGATGAAAATTGTTTTATGTTTTGTTGTGAATAGTCAAGAGTAGTTAAAAGCTTCAAAATCATAATTAAACTATTACATGAGAAGGGAAAACTTTGATTTGCTTTACCAAAATGACGCGGACAAAGTGAAAACCTCTCCTAGATTCCGTATTCAATGCAACTTATGCACGCAACAAATCAGGGCTTTGTTATTGCTTAAGTTATTCTTGTCCTGTCTTCATAAAAGGCTTCTATTTAATAAGTTTTCATTAGCTAATCAAGTTCCAGTCTAAAGCAGATCTCTAGAAACTGTTAGCGTCATCACGGCTTTAGTTTTTGGTCTGAGGGGATCAAAAATGAACAACAAATGAAGTTCGCCTGTAAGGTTGCCTTCTGTGTGGAATCTTGAGGTTATCTGTGCCGGTGGTGTTCACAGAGGCGACTTATTTAACCGTAACACCAAAAATGGCGACACCAGACACGAAAAAAAAAAAAGGTTGCACTCCAGGAGTGCCGGTAGAAGTGAAAACTTTTTTGTTACTATGTTTTATTTTTAATTTGAATGACGTCTTACTCATTTTCGATCAGGGTCACGTGACCCTGACGCGAGTTTTGGTCACGTGACCCTGACGCGAGTTTTAAATTTTTTACCCATTACAGAAAAAGTGTACAACGCCGCTAAAGAAGTTTTCACTTCAAAAATTAGAAAGATTTTTAAGCCGTCATCATCCACGAAAAGACAGGTGACAGACCATAAACCAAAACCCCATACAACGTTATAACTTATGAGGTCAAATGGTCTTTTATAAAAAAATTATAATATGTTTTCATACAAATATGTACCCAGAAATAAATACAATACAGCACATTTTGTGCTACAGATGACAGGGTGCAATCTGTCGGCGCGTCACAGAGTTATGGAATTTATTATCCAGGAAGTTTTTCCTCATCGCATTTCCTTAAAGTGAACTTTTGTTCCATTTAAATTGTATCTACACATATTTTGTGCCACATGATACAATTTTAAGCTAAAATTATTTACAATAAGAACAAATTAATATAAATAATGATTGTAATTCACTTAAAAATGTTAATATTTAAAATTGATAAACGTGAATAGTAATGATCATAGATAATTATAATTATATGGATGTTTGTTACAATTTTACGACAAAAATACTGAACGATTTTGGATGACATTTGGTACAAAGATAGTGTAAACACAGATAGTTAATACCCCGATTTGATGTTTCCTATTTTTGAATTGAAGTGGAGAGCAAAACCGCTGCCAGCAGCTGGTTTAAACTAAAGTTTAAAGGTTAGATTAACAATCCTAACCGAAAGTTTTATATCAGGTAAAGTGTGTGTATTTTATAGGTACTCAATATTATGTGCAAATATTTGATTATCAGACGAGCCAAACAAAGCGTAAGCAAATATAAACAGATGAGGTTACCAAAAATTGAGCCAAATCAAAACAAATATCTCCCACTGGTTTAATTAAACTGCCTATAAATTTCATTAAGGGTATATACGGGATTACTAAGTATTTGTAAAAAAATAACAACCTTTCATAGGCTTTTTTTATCGTGTAAAAATCATCAAATGAGTCCCCCAGGGTAGGACGGGAGGAACTGTAAGACTCGCACTTAATCCGAGGTGATTCTTCAATAACCGTTTACGTTCCAGGGCTACTGCTATAAGATAGTCCAGCGAAACCACCTTTCAAGCGCTGGAAGTACTCAGGTTATAACATAACGACTTTTATTACAAAACGGAATATTTTCCGTTGACAAAGTGTGACAAACCTGAATTTTTATTTAATCTTTCAGGGTTGGTTCCATGGTAAAAAATCTTATATCCAATGAATCATATAACTATTAGACAGGTAGCATACAGTCCGCAACTACACTCATCACCTGCGCTAAAATCGTGGTACTAAATTTTTTCATGCAATTGGATGTAATGACATAGATACTAGCGCGTGGTACTTACTTTAAGCCCTAAAAAGGTGGTTAAAATTTACAAATAAAATAAAAGTATACATGAGCTAGCCAAAACAAAGACCTACGAGTACCATATTTGTCTACACAGCTTGACCTGTCCCTGTTCGGTTCCCGATTTAGGCTCTTCCAAAATACTCGTATAAAATCGATAAGTATCTCGAATGCTCGAGTTCTCGCCTCGCCGGCTCTACACAGGGTTAATATACGTTGGTCGGGTAATATGGGTAAAGTGCTTCTAATTACGTGCGGATATGTTAAGGGTCATTAATTTATGGATACCGTTGTGTATAATGGTGGAAATCGAAATTATAAAATTTTGTTTTGATTTTAAAGTCTTAATGAGAGGAGGACATCTTTCTTAGTACATAACATCATGTCTTTAAGTGTTCATCAGTTCATCGTGGTTGCAGGGGTGTACCTAATACTACCACATCTTATTATTGTGAATAATAGTATACTGGGCGTACCAGTTTCGCAGGAGTGCAAAAAAAAAATACAAACCTCGCCTGTACTATTACCTACTGTTAACACCACAACATTTTATTTTATTACAACAACAACATAATATTTTTATAATTTAATCGGAGAAATATTTTTAGGTATTAAAATCATCAAATGAGTCCTCCCGCCGTGTGGGTGGAGCACATGAAAACTGCGAGACTCGTACTTACTAAAATCAACCATCTTGTTTTAATTGCTCGTTACGTTCCAGAGTCACGGTAACCTGAAAATGTTCATGTTTGACTATACGCTAAGATCTGCTCGATTATATAAAAACCGGCCAAGTGCGTGTCGGGCCACGCACAGTGTAGGGTTCCGTAGTTGCCCATCAAAATACTTATGCGAACTAACTAAACTGATTCGCTGAATTTAATTGTAAAAAGAAGAATTTTCAAAATTGGTCCAGGAGTCTTTGAGAAATCGGGGAAAATACATAAGAAAAAAGATTACAACGAATTTAGAACCTCCTCCTTTTTTTGAATTTAGTTAAAAATAATTGACGATAAAAACCTACCTATCCCCAAAAAACATACCTATAAAAGCTGTAAAAATAAAGTTGACAAACTTACATTTGCAGTTGCCTCCGATACATTTTGTTTAAGAAAATATGATATGAAGTACATTTTATAAGTTGGTCGACTATTACTCGTAAAGTTGTAAAGCCTACTTAGTCGTGATAATTTTCTTTTAAACTTCGTTATATATACTACTATTGTGAATTTTTTCACACCCCCAAACATAACCGTTTAGCTGGTAGAGGGGGGGGGACACTCGAATCGAGCAAAATTTAGCACTTTAAAGCTTAATAGTTCACAAACGAATTTTTTTATCAAAAAATTGTTAATGGAAACTCACATTATTTTTTAAAGGCCTTTTTAATGATACCCCACACTAAGGGGTACGCGAGAAAAAAAGAATCCTCACTTTACGTGTAAGATGGAGGTACCCTAAAAAAAATATTTTACGAGATTTTATTTTACCACTTTTTCGGCACAACAAAACCGTATATTTACACCAAATTACAGCTCTCTAGTACTGTGCGTCTCTGAGCTAAACTGCGGACAGACGGACGGACGGACGGACGGACGGACGGACATGGCGAAACTATAAGGGTTCCTTGTTGACTACGGAACCCTAAAAATGGCGAGTAACTCGATGATCTGTTACAAGTGAATGCTCAAGTCTATTAGCACATTTGCACCTTTAAGACTGAAGTCATCATTAATAGGTGCGCAACAAAGAGTAAGCAGCCTCGCGAGGCAGTTTGCTCGCGCGGCAAATACCTCGCGAGGCTGCTCGTTCTGTTTGGACGCACCTGTACCTTCAAAATACCTAACCCTAAACCTGTGTACCTAATTTCGAAGCACCCTTTAAAATTAGAATTCTGTCTATTTATTTAGATTAATCTAATGAATAATGTCTCCTCTTACGAGATAATTTACCTCCTACATAATTTATTACGAAATTAGTGTAAGTTTCAAATTGCCATTCTGTACTATATTAGATCCTTAGCTCTTGTAGTACCTAATCTAACGTTACAATGTTTCAGTAATAATCTTTAATTAAGTAGCATTAATTTCAGATATTTCAGGCTTGTAATATAGTAACTGGTAGCACGTACTTATCATTTAATTAAGTTTTTATTACTTGTGAGAAAAATACGAGGCTTATACTAGTCGATGATAATTATGTTTTGTCCGAAATCGCACTTTGGTACGCAACATGATTTCTACTTTGATTTTGGGACAATACACTTATCCATAGACACGCCTCGGCAAGAGCTGCTTTATTTTGGTGGCCTATATAAAGACAGACCTAGAAACCTTGTTTAACTTTTCTTATCCATCCAAAGATACCTTATCAGAAGTTGCTACCACGTGCCAGCTTACTTTACCACTGCACGCTATCTGAGTCCTTATCATAAGTTTTCAGTTTTTCTGACGTAAGGTAAACTGGTACTTAGACATTTTCAAAGTGACAAATTTCAAGGAAAAAATTAGTTCCTTCTTCTAACACCAGAGGCGCTGTTCTATTTTACCATAAAAGAAACGCTGTAAAGACGCTAGGTAAAGTGAAATAGTGAAAACTCGTGATAAGGGCTCTCATTTGATCAATCCTGTCACATATCCGTTCCGTTTCACGAAATTATTAACACATGTGACAGGAAACAACTGCTTTCTACACATCACATTGTTGAGTGCAGAAAAAGACACTCAAAGCAGATTGGACGACGACCAGAGACAAGAGACCTAAAAACTAACACCAAGACGTAACCTCCCTCGTTACGCTAGACACAACACTTAAACTAATTCAATTCCAACCACTTTATCCCAATTCAACTTTTTACAACCAGTCCAGTTCAAACCGAACTCCCTCTAATTGGTTCAGTGAGCTAGTTTCCGAACGTCCATAGTTATTCAGCACCCGCTCATTGGCTGGCTGCCTTAAATAAAATGGCGCTTAAACGGGTTCGCTCATAACTGAACTCGATCGTTAGGCTTTCGGAATAGAAGTGTAGTGACAGCTTGTGTGAAATGTGAGTTACGTGGTCATGATTGGTGGTTATACGTAGTTTTTGTGTTCGGGTCACAGAATAGATAGGTACTCGTAACAATAGAAAAAGCGACAACGATACGGGTGAAAACCTGTTGGCACCATGTTGTGACGTCACGCACGCTTTTCTAACAATTGCACACTCAACATCATAAACAATAATCATACATGGAAATAATACTATATACTAATACATGCATTGTCTATGATGAATATTGTTTATTTTTCACAATAGAAAAGTTTTCAAACTGACCATTATCACGGATTAATGCAATCATAAATCATGGCGCTTGCAACGGTGTCGAAATATGGGAAACCCAAAACAACCCAGAACATCATTTGTAAGGAGCTTTTTATCATCAGTATATAGGCACAAACCTCTCAAAAATGGGATTTCCTTATGCCTAACCGCATCAACAGGCCTTGAACTTTTCTTATTTTACGAATTTTCACGACCATCACAGATTCCTTATTCAATTACAATAACTTGATAGAAGACTTGATTTCAGCAAGAGCTTTTTCATGCCTTGCAAATGATTTCCATTTACAATAAAATTCTTGAAATCCAAAATCAGAATAAGAGAATATCGAAAATTTCTTATAATCAGCCTATCATTTTCCCACTGCTGGGATACAGGCATCCTCTCTGTGAGAGAGAGAGTGTGAGAGGCTCTGCCGACTCACTGCGGGTTGGCGCTTTGAACTTTTGCTTCTAGGACATGCAGTTATCCTCACTATATTTTCCTTCACCGTTTTGAGAGGAGTGATGATGAAATAAATTACGTAAAGCAAAGCACTTGGCTGGGTTAATCGACTTACAGGAACTTCTGAAAAACCGTGAATCTAGCAGTCGGCCAATAGCTTAATTGCCAAGAGCCTCGAACAACATCTGAGGAGGGTCTCGCTTGCCAGCTGGATCAATTGAGGCATTACTGATTCGGAAACCAGTACCCCTAGCACGAATTTTCACTCTTTTACTTTACAGTATTTACAGCGTTTCTTGTATGAAAAAAAAACCGGCCAAGTGCGTGTCGGGCCACGCACAGTGTAGGGTTCCGTAGTTGCCCATCAAAATACTTATGCGAACTAACTAAAAAAAAATCGGTCCAGGAGTCTTTGAGAAATCAGGGAAAATACATAAGAAAAAAGATTACAACGAATTTAGAACCTCCTCCTTTTTTTGAATTTAGTTAAAAATAGTTGACGATAAAAACCTACCTATCCCCAAAAAACATACCTATAAAAGCTGTAAAAATAAAGTTGACAAACTTACATTTGCAGTTGTCTCCGATACATTTTGTTTAAGAAAATATGATATCAAGTACATTAATATTTCACAAACGAATTTTTTTATCAAAAAATTGTTAATGGAAACTATCATTATTTTTTAAAGGCCTATTTAACGATACCCCACACTAAGGGGTACACGAGAAAAAAAAAATCGTCACTTTACTTGTAAGTACTGGAGGTACCCTAAAAAAAAAATATTTTACGAGATTTTATTTTACCACTTTTTCGGCACAACAAATCCGTATATTTACACCAAATTACAGCTCTCTAGTACTGTGCGTCTCTGAGCTAAACTGCGGACAGACGGACGGACGGACGGACGGACATGGCGAAACTATAAGGGTTCCTTGTTGACTACGGAACCCTAAAAATGGCACAGCGCCTCTGGTGTGCGAAGAAGGATCACATTTTTTCCTTGAAAATTTTCTATGTGAAATTGTCAAAGTTCCAGTTTACTTTACGTCTCAAATACTGAAAATTCGTGCTAAGGGTACAGTTCTTAGAGGGCCGCAGTCCTGCCGGGGTTGCGGGACATACGTATACCGCGACTCCGGCACACAAAGGGCTACCGAAGGACACCGTGGATTTTAGTCAGTACAAGTCTGACAGTCCCTCCCGCCCTGCCCGGGGTTGGAGGACTCATTTGATGATTTTGCCACGTAAAAAAAAAAAAAAAGGGTACAGTTCTTTTAGACATGTCGTGTATACTTAGGAGGTTCCTCTCTCAAGAGCTCTGACCAACCGGTAGCCCGGACCTTGTTGCCGGTGTTGATGGAGTACTATTATTTTAATGTTTAAATCTGTAAAAATGTTAAATAAATTAAATTTCCATACATACATACTCGTACATACACAAGTTTCATAAATCCGTTAATTTCGTTCACAGTTCTCTGTTCATTTGTTCTGCTAATCATCGGGACTGGGAGGGTGTGTACTTGATGGATTGATTGTTTCCATGGCCGGACGGGCGCCGTTCACATCACTCATGAGAGAATGAAATAAAACAGATATTGTTGTTGCACATTTTTGTTTAGTTGGCTTTGATTAATACATAAAAGCTCTTGTTTTAAAGAGTTTTGTTGAAAAGTAGATGGAGTTATGAAAATGCATTTCTGCAAGTAAATTTTGTAAGTATTTTTTGACAGGCCCTAGGTCAACGACGATATAATACTAGACTCCGCATGCACGATCTAAGGAACAAAAATTATTCTGCCAACTCGCTGAGGTACTACGTAAGCGAGGGGGACGGGGTACTGCGTTGTGATTGGCTAACTCAAGGTCTGTCCTGTCTCAACGTATGTTTACGGCTCACAGGATTGGTCGAAATGAGACGAATATAAGACTTTTTTGCCTAATGTGTTGGCAGACATCGGTCGCCTGTTATTAGGAGTCGTATTATATCGTCGTTGCCCTAGGTCTAGTGGTTAGTAATCCTGAGTGCTTTGCCGGAGGTCGTGGGTTCAATTCCCACCCAGGACAAATGTTTCTGTGATGAGCACGATCATTTGTTCTGTCTGGGTGTAATATATCTATAATATTTATGTATTCAGTTGTCTAGTACCCATATCACAAGCTCTGCTTAGCTTAGGACTAGATGGAGTTGTGTAATAGTTGTGGAATATTATTATTATTATATGACGGTACGTTAGTTGAATTGGCTGAGCAATTGGACTGCTGCGCTGTGTGTTGCGGGTTCGATCCCTGCAAGGAACAAATATTTGTATGATCTGCAAATAGTTGATCCGGGTCTGGGTGTTTGTGTATGTAAGTTTCTAAATTTGCAAGAGAAATTCCTAGTGTGGGGCAACGTTAAAAAAATACCTAGTGACGAAAGAGAGAGAGTTTATTGGTTTTAAGTAACTTATAGCTAATATGCCTCAAGTGGAGCTGGGCAGGGCATCTGGCTAGACGCAGAGATGACAGATGGAGTAAGGTTTTGACCAAATGGTGGCCAAGGTTCGGCAGAAGAAACCAGGGCCGCCCAAAAGCCCGTTGGGTTGACGATATCGTCAAGATCGAGGGGAATAAATGGATGAGAGAGGCACAGAACCGAGAGATGTGACGGAAAAAGGGGGAGGCCTATACCCAGCAGTGGGTGGTTCCGGGCTGATATGATGATAATGATGATGAAGTAACTAACAAAATTGAGTTGCAAAAATCCAACTGGAACGACAAACAAACAAGAAAAGTGAGTGTATAAAAACGTGGGGAAAAAACAACTTATTCCTTCAATTGCGTTTTGCGTTAAAGGGTCGCAGTGCTAAGAAGAAGAAGATAAGAATATAACATAACACATGTCTCACATTGAATCTTTGTTAGAAATGATAATGAAATAAACTTTTACAAAAGTTGAGCTATGTATATTACTAGTAGAAATAACTTTATGAAATAAATGGAATCCCTATCTTACAGTCTTGTGGATGAGCAAAAGTTTTTTCATAACGATATTAATAAATATGAAAGTTCAAGCTGAGATTTATCTCATTGTATTTTGGTCAAGATGAAAAATGCTTTTTTTGCTTGTACTTGGAAATATGAGTATGTTATTGCGTAATGTTGTGAACAATCTCACTTGAATACCAGGCTCAATCTACACTTATCACACATCGAGTGTACAACTGTTTTTTTTACAGTTTTAAAATAGAAAACTTGTCAGAAACTTTTTTTTCTTTTTAGAACATAATCTTTCAAATCCAATAGGTCGCCATGACCCTCGAGTAACTGAAAATGTAGCGTCCTCGCCTCCGTTATAATATAATAAAATAAAATTGGAGTGTCTATTGGTAATGTTGATGTAACCGTTTTTACTCCATGCATACGATACGAATATAACTATAACATTTTTTACAATGTTTGTCTGTCTTTCTGACTATCTGTCTGTTTGTAATGGCTATAATAATCTCTGAAATGGCTGGGGCGGTTTTGACGAGACTTCTATTAGCATATATCTGCTGCAATAAGGAGTAACTTAGGCTATTTATATCTATATAAATAATCTATCTATCTATATAAATAAAAATGAATTGTTGTTTGTTAGTCTGATTAAAACTCGAGGACGGCTGGGCCGATTTGGCTGATTTTGGTTTTGAATTATTTTGGAAAGTCCAGGGAAGGTTTAAAAGGTTTTTTTTTAATCGTTTCTCAGGCGGTACGGAGTTCGCCGGGTCAGCTAGTTTTAGAATAAAAAATCCTTTGTTTAAAAAAATACATTGTTGAGTTCTGACTTCCACGCGAACGAAGTCGCGCCACAGGTAGTATAGAAGATTATGGAGTCTAAGAAGCCCACTTCGTCAGAATAATAATACTTGGTAATACTGATAGCGACTGCCTGTCGAACATCCACAACCCAGTAACTGGGCAATACGATACCCAATGGTAAGAGTGGTTGTCAGACTTTACAGCTTCTGACTTACAGTAAAGACTGTTAAAGATCTATAAATGACAGCCGGGACCAACGGTTTTACGTGCTTTCCGAGGCACGGAGGAAACTCGTTATGACAGATGGTCACCCATCCACACACCAACCTCGGCAAGCACGGTCTAACCCTGAAGACCGGCCTGTGCGGCTGTAATTATTTAGCCACTAGCTCATCAAGTGGGACAGAGTAGGCTTTTAAAAAAATGGTGGAGAAAAGAAAATGCCACCTTAACAGTCTCTAATGATCATGTAACCACAAGACATTGACTTTAATGGATATCAAAATGTGCGGTGTCTTTATTTTTTATCCCGTTGCCTTTGAACGCGATGTTAATATTTCAGTTTACTTTTTTTATAAAGATATTCTTATTACGCTATTAGCTCTTTCTTTTTTTTTCTTTTTAGAAATACTTGTAGCCACCTTCTAGTAATTGATAACATACATGTCGATGATTGGTTTAATGGTTTTGGCGTGGAAAGGTAACAAACAAACTTACTATCGCTTTTGTAATTTATGTTAGGGTTTAGATTTTTTAAAGTACAATACGCGTATAGATTAAAAATTGGACTAGAAATAGTTTTTTATTCATAAGTTCGAATAACACATCGGGAGTCGGAACAGCTGTCGAATAATGTTGTCACCAATTTTTGGAGTAATCGTATGCACGTAGGTAAGTGATAAAGAGATAGGACACGTCCGGAATATTGGCCGAAGTTACGGGTTTCGTGTTTTTAGAATAGTACCCTAGGTCTACAAAGAGGTAACAGCAAATCTCCGTTTTAACTTCCCACGTACAAGGCACGTGTTATGTTTTTTTAGGTATATTCAAGGCAATGAAGCCAATGAAACCAATTTTCAATAGAAAATATTTTCAATTGAATTATTCCTTTCAACAGTACTCATGGAAAATAAATGAAAAATAGTCAATTGAATTTTATTTAAGTTGGAAAACTGTGATTTATATAAATTCATTCATTCAATCAGTAAGTAGTTCAATTTGCTGTGTAGCACTTCACTCGTTAATTTTTTTTATTAATTTGTTTGTGAGGAAATAAAGAAAATTAAGAGATTTCAACAACATTAATTGTGATTTTTACAGTTTTAAGCAAAACAATATCACAAACATTTATGAAACACGCAGCGTTCACTTCGTTTGGGGCGCATTTTTAAAACAACGAAATTCACCAAATAGACCAGGCCGCAAGAAGACATTCGTATGCAAAATATGAGGACCGAGTTTTGAGTTTTGTAATATATTTTTAAGATTGTCAAGATATATATTTTTGATGTTGCCAGCAATTATCGTGGTCCAAAAAAAAAAAACCGCACTGTTGACTCAGATCAATAATACGTTGATATTTGTGGGTTTTGATCTGAATAAATTTCATATGATATGGCATTACATACTGATTATACTTTATTATGACGAGACCTTGATAAAATTATTGGAAAATATAGTAGAAAAACATATGAATACATAATTACCTATATATTTAAAAGAACAGGGTATGGTCGTGAGACTCGCCTACAGCCGAAATCGCTAAACGTAGAAACTTGGATTTTGGACAATAGTTGCAGCCTACGATTTAGGGGGGCTAAAAGACGGGATTTTGTGAAAATCGTCCTCTAAAGGGGTGAAAAGGGGTTAAAACTACTGTATGAAAAATCCTATTCCTTGGGTTTATACATTTGAAACTTGTCATGACTAAGAACACAAGTAAATAAAAAAGATTAGCACTATTAGTTTTTTAAAACTACCCTCCATTAGTGATCTAGTCGATGTTAAATTTTGTATGGAAAAAACATAACGCGTGATCCGATTACGTTGAAAATCAGTATATAAAGACAAAAACAAAAATTATCAAACACGTGTTTTTGGATTTTTCGAAAATCACCCCCAAAGTTAGTGAAAAGGGGTATTCAAGTTTAAAGGGAAAGATTTTAAAGCGCATAACGTATAACCTGAATTTTAGATGGTAGTTACAATTTATCATGTAGGTGAGCACCAAGAAAGGATTTCAGCTTTAAGGGGGTGACAATGGGCATTATTAGTTTTTTAAAACTACCCTCCAATGATACTCTAGACGATGTTAAAGTTTGTATGGGAAAATCATAACTTGCTAACCGATGAATTCGAAACCCGATGTATGGAAACTAGATCAAAAATAATCAAACACGTGTTTTTGGGTTTTTCAAAAATCGCCCCCTAAATTGGTGAAAAGGGGTGATTAAGTTTTAAGGGAAGGATTTTACTACGTGTAGTGCGGTAGTATTTTACAAATTTCTGGACCACTCCAGACACTGGCAACATGCATTTTTAAATAGTCCAAGAACCCATCTGCATACTTCATAAAACAGATTGCGGTCCTCATATTTTGCAAACGAAATTCCTTCTGCGGCCCGGACTAAAAGATGGAAAAAAAAACTAAATCAATAAAAACTGCATTTGAAAGTAGAATTCCATAGCTATTTTTTTAATTCTTTGCTGCCATGCATAAATTGCATTCGGAATGGCCAGTATCAGTATATATCAATTTTATGGGTTGAAAAGACTTAAACCTATTACTTAAATTAGTTTATCTACTCTCATATCGTAAACTTCGAAATACAAAACTCAAAACGAGTTTATAATGACATACTTTATACCATAGAGTATCGTAATGAAATTAAAAAATTAAATTATAACACTGTTTGTCTAACAAAACAATGTTATAATTAATTTTTTTTTCATTATGATACAGATTACTGATCATAGATACATTTTTTTACTTTTTTATCTGTGGCTGCGCGCGCTTTCTAAGGGAATGTTGGGATTTTGACGTTTGTGTTTCGGTGGATGACATGGTGGATGATTATTAGTGTTTATTAATTTTTATCTTTTATTTGATATGTTCGTGTTCAATGAGAGTAGATAAAGTAGTGTATGAAACTGTACATAACTAGGTATTATAACACTCGTGTGATACTATTATAAAACTCGCTGCGCTCGTTTTATAAACCAGTTACATAAACTACTATATTACGAATTTCGAAAATTGACTTACACACACGTCATTGCCGAAATGAATACCTATTATTGCCTATTATGAAATCAATCACTTTGAAAAATCGAAATCTTTTTTGTTACGGTATATCACAACAAATATTTTTTCTTGGTTGCTAGTTCAATTAAAAAAAAAAATGCTTTAGTTAGTGATAGAAAACTTTTTTGAAATGTGTACGTATTTTTTGTAAAGAACTTCATAATCAACCAAGAGTAATTTATGCACATAATGAGAATGGAACAATTTCTAGTAAAGATTAGAACATTTTAAAGCTCAGTTTCCTACGAAAGCATTTTGCGTATAGTCAGCCAGCATTCAAGTAGCCGTCGTGTAAGCTCTATTATACATTCAACTTTTTGGTTCGAAAACTTTTCACATAATGTGAGAGTTCCGTGGCTTTTTGTGCGAAATAGTTTCAGAACTTTTTGAAGTAAGCTTGCAAAATGTGGCTGTTTTTTGGCCAGTATGTTGGAAATGGTACAACAGATGGACGTAGAAAAGTTGCTGCGTAAGTAAACATTTGAGAGGTTTTTGAAATATATTTATGTGAGTGCCTACAGTGTGCTTTGTTGCTAAAATGTCCTGAAATGATGTTACTAATGAAATTAAACGCAGTCCGCCAAACACTACGCGACGTTGGGTGGAGCAGTGGCTGGGCAATTGACTGGTGCACTGTTTGTTCATAGTTCGATTCCCGCATGGTTGTTCCATATTTGTATATGGCCTGTAGGTAGTTGTTTCGATTCTGTGTTTGTGTTTGTAAACAAACCCACGATACAGGAAAAACTCGTAATATGGGCAAGAGGTTTTAAAAAAATACCTTTATTAAGTTGGTGTCAATAAAATTCAGAACAATGACAGTTCTTTAACAATGTTTGTGTGCTGGTCACGTTCAGTCTCATCAGTGAAATTCTCACTAAAAGGAAAGATAAACTTCTCAAAGCTCTCAAAGTAAATAAAACTATAGTAAGTAGGATACCATAATAAGTAACTTAGACAGTCGCTTCACTAGAAATTCTATGAATCTAGGGTACTGAGAACTGTTTTCATGTCTAATCAAGGCGTAAAGTTAACCTGTATTTTCTAAGACAGAATCTGAAACAATTTTAATCAACATAACCTAACTACTAACTAAAGTTGCTAAATTCAAGACGTATTAACTTGGATAGCGGGACACTGACATAGCTCAATCATAAGTGCTCATAGTTTAAGGTAGTTGTCAAAGATATCCTCCGAATAGTTCCTTCGTACACAACGCGACGCCAGTCTCCGATACCTTACGACTTTGGTATCCAGGCGACTATCGCAATAAAAATCCATAGAGGTTGTTCACAGGCACGCGTCAATGGATACCAAAGTCGGAAAGTATCAGAGACGTGCGCCGCGATGTGTACGAAGGGACTACGTGTCGTGTGCTATTTTCCGTAACGATTAAGGTAAAGAACATTGAAATCTATCAACAGTAAATACAGTTCATGTTTGCTTGCAAATTTATCTCCGTCGGCATTCCGTGACACGTAGCGACGGGTCCCTGTTGCTTGTTGTGTGTATGTTGCTTGCAAATATGAACTGTCAAAGGTAAGATTCCCACCAACCGGCCGGTTGGTGGGAATCTTACCTTAAAACCCTTGTGAGACGGTGCGGTTGGAGCGCTCACACCACGCTAGGACTGTGCTAATCATTAAGTTACTGACAACGCAACGACATTAGCAAACAATTTCAAAGCCTCGTTGAAGAGCACATCGTGAATCCAATACGATGATATTTCTTTTAGACAATAGCATAGCTGATTACTGGACCAGTTTATCGGATTTATAAAAACATGCTTCTCATCATCATCATCAGCCTATAAATGTTCCCACTGCTGGGACACAGGCCTCCTCTCTGGGAGAGGGTGTGGACCATAATCTATCAGTGCGGGTTGGTGGATGTCACATGTCTTCGAATTTTTGGTTCTAGGACATGCCGGTTTCCTGACGTTGTTTTCCTTCACTGTTTTCGAGATTTTTGGTGATGAGATAAATTACACAATCTAATGCGTCTATCTGGATTCGAACTTCGAACCACGACCTACAACTTGTAAGTTGGGGCCGATACCACTGATGGGCCGCCACTGCTCAAGAACATGCTACTCGCTGCTCTCCAACCCGCTTTCAGGTTCTCGCTCTCCTCGCTACTCGCTAATCGCCGGAGCGACAACTGAACCCTAAGAATCTTAGATAGAAAAGCGTATCCTGTGGAGTTAGGAATAGGGTAAGAAGAAAAAAACGCCGTTAGTACTGCATCCGAGTAATTTCCGGGTCAATCTCCTATTGAAGAAGCAATAGAAATCGAAATAAAAAGCTTTAATATTGAAGAGAGATTATTGCTTGAATCCCTGTCGCAGGATATTCACGGCTTTCATTCATTTTCACCAATTCATTGACGTGTTTCAGCGTCAATATTAAGGTAAAAATAAGCTATAGCTTTCTACAATTTTATTCTTCTACCTATTGACCGCACGTTTGGCGAAGTAAGCGACTGCTGTGCTTCGTGTCGTGGGTTCGATTACCGTACGGAATGAATTTTTGTATGATTTACTAACATTTAGTTGTTCCGGATCTGGGTGTCTATGTATGTGTGTTTAAATAATTGTGAACGCACCCACGATATAGAAGAAATTCCCAGTGGGACAAGTTTTTTTTAAACACTTCACTTTGTAGTAGACAAGCTAGTTGTTGTTTTCGGAAAAAGTACTTTTAGCCTGTTTTTGCAAACCTGACCACTTAGGTATATGCAATATTTCAGAACGATCGATTGATAGATATAAGCATGCATAGTGTAATTAACAAACAAACTTACTTTCCCGTTAATAATATTAATAAGGATTAGTATTACATCTCTTTGCTATTAAGATACACGAACAAGCAAGTTTCCTGTCTAATCTTACTCAAGAAAGTTCAAGAATAGGTCACGTCTTTGCCAAAAAGATAAGCCAGTGAAAAGGTTTGCAAGTAAAGCCTTCGTTGCACCGGACGTGCTTAGCTGAGTACCGTCGAACGTGGAGGCTCTATTATGATGCAACCCTGAAATTTTGCTTCAAAGAGCTGAAATTTTTCAGAGATGCTCTTTATCTTATCTACAGCAGATATTTCAGTTTTACTAAATACAAATTGGGCATGTCTAATATCCATAAGTATAGGCCCAAAACACACTTTTTTTGTATCAAACTCTCATGCAATTTCTCGCATCATCTAAATGAGGCTTTATAAAAGTTTGTGAAAACGGGCATTACTTAAGAGGATCGTCTACCGAGCGCTCGTCCATACTAAAAGAGAAAACGTTTTCCTGCCCCTAAATGTTATCCTATCTCATTGATTTTTTAGAATGCTTCTAACACAGTAAACTAGGTTTAAAGGTTTTCTCTTTTTCAAAAGTCACTCTTTGGCGCCTGTAAGTTCCAAACTATTACCAATTTTGAAAAAAAGAAAACCTATAAACCTAGTTCTTAAAAATCATTGAGATAGGATAACATTTAGGGGTAGGAAAACGTTTTCTCTTTTAGTATGAACGAGGGCTCGGTAGGTAGACGATCCTCATAATGAATGTCCAAATAAAATGATAACATGCAAGGTGGACAGACACTTATGAAAGCCACAGGACCACGCTGGATGCGAACCGCTTCCAACTAGTTCTATTGAAAATCTCTAGGGGAGGACTATGTTTAGCAGTCGATATAATATTACGGCTGATATGATAATAAAGAGGATGTGCAAGGTAGTACAGAAGTTAGCTGACTCCTGTACCTTGTACATAATCTCCATTATAGCCTAGCTTTTTCTCAACAATTTTGGTCCGTCTAACCGCTTGCAGCTGAATATCAGTCATGCAGTGATTGCCTATATGTCATAGTCATAGTGAGTTTCCTCCATGCCACGGAAAGCAAGTAAACTCGTTGGTCTCGGCTGCCAATTGTAGATCTTTGAGAGTCGTTAATCACAGTCAGAAGCTCGAAAGTCTCACGACCAGTCTTACACCATGGGTATGGTATTACCCAGTTACTGGGTTGTGGAAGTTTGATAGGCAGTCGCTCCATGTAAAATACTGATATTCAGCTGCATCTAGTTCGACTGGAAGTCGACCCCAATAAAGTTAGGAATAGGCTAGGCAGATGATGATGACATGGAGTGACTGCCTGACCTCCACAGCATTTTTGGGTCACTGACTGTCGCCATGTCGTCACAACTGTCAAAGATGTACAAATGACAGCCAGGACCAACGAATTATCGTGCTTTCTGAAGCACGAGGAAACTCGGTACGTAATTATGGTCACCCATCCACCGACTGACCTAGACAAGCGCAGTTTAACCTTGAAGAAAAAAAAAGATACAGAAGTTTGATTCGTTACTTAATATAAAATTAACTATTTAGTTTTGTTTCGATGCCATCTTAATGAATCTTTCGTTAAAGGGGCACTGGCAGGAGTTATAAAAATGTAGATACAGTTCCAGAAAGTCTATCAAATGCTTTTCAGAAAATCAGAAAGCTTAACCCGTAATCTTTTTACCGAACCGAATTGAGTTATACATATTAACCGAGTACAGCAACTAGTGAACCCAAAACAAGAAGTAGTTCCGAGTTACGCCTCGTCGATGCCTACTTTCAGTTCGCTCGCTATAGAAACACGTTGATTGATGAGTTCCGTCGAGTTAGACGTTTGGGGAACAAAGTTCGCCGTCTAACGATTACTAATGATTTCATTCAGGTCACTCGGTAATCATTTACAGTACGTCTTGATTTCACTCTTGAATACACCCTGTTGTTTTTGTTTTTCCCAGTTTTTTTCAGAGCAAACGATCGATATTTTTAATTGGAACTAATAGTGCAGCAAGATAAATGAGTCCGTGATGAAGCGGAAAAATATTGTAAAGCGTGTTTTTATTTAACTTTGCCTTTACTGAAACTTTTAGTTGCAACTCGTTGTGAAATTACGTATATATTACGAAGTAAAGCAACGAGTCAAAAGTGTCATAACACCACACTATAAAATTCCAAACTAATTAACAAAAAACTCCAAAATTAACGCTTACCCTTTCCCTCAAACTTTCGTAAGCCACACCTGCCGTGTCAACATGAAAGCTGAAACATTTCGATTAAATTTTAACCGGATAACTTATTCACATCGGTAATTTTAGCCGAACCCTTCTTCGGTCCTTCGGTAACCGCGACCCGGCTGCACTCATCTGTGACAGAACAATAGGCCTCCCCCACACCTCGTCTCCCCCTCTCTCGTCTGCCGCCATGCACCGGCGGCGTCACCGGCAAATTTCAGACTTGAAATTTTGATGTGACCTGCCTCAAAAGGTTTTTTACGTATGATTTTTGGACAGACAGTCGCTATGGGAGCGTGGAAGCGGTTCGTTAGCAAATGGATAAATTTCTGCAGAGCTCTTTGGTTTTAGAGTTCAGTGAATGAATGGTATTATAAAACGTTTTCCGTGAATTTATAATTTGGGGTGGTCGCATTGGAGGGTTAGGGCTTAAAGTGATAAGTTGCACTTTGTTTTGTATAGAGTTCACGATCGAGAGAATTCAAATTGCGGGTCTATAGAGACTGATATAATCTTAAATAACCAGAGACCGATCCGATGTAAACAACTTCGCTAAATGTTCACAGAAAAAAGGCATTATCAAAGATTAAAGGGAGTCTTTTCGGAGCATTATCCGGACGACGTTACCGGACGCAATTTGCTTTGAATTTATTGATTAATCAAATGTTTCTATCCTCTTCGTTCTATAAACAGGCAGTAAATTGATCCTTAACTGATCCCTTTGAGCCGAGCGGTACATTTTCATGAATCA